>CM044402.1:8340000-9540000 GCA_024322285.1 Musa beccarii | reverse complement strand
AACGTCATTTCAGGTGTTGCAAAAACAATAAGAACACATTTCATGAAGTATCCTCTTGCCATTGTGAATATTAAGGGAAGAGCAAAGGGGACTTCTGTACAGGAATTGATATTTGAACTTGAGGTATGTGCTACTCGGTCCTGGCGAAGTTTACAATCTAACACAACACTGGTTCATTCTCTTATCTCCTCGTTTTATGTACTCAGCAAGCAACTGGGGCTGTTCTTGTGTCGAGAGAGCCCAACAAAGTGATCTTATACAGAGGATGGGGAGAAGGTGAGTCACCTGGAGGGGTTAAGGAAAGAGATGCCAAGCCATCAGGAGTTCAGGAAATAGTGTCTCCCCAGCTTATAGAAGCCGTCATGCTCGAATGTGGGTTGCACAGCATAACATGAAGCAGGCAACTAAATCGGTTGGTCCTTTGTGCACTCTGTAAGTGTTGCAACATGCTTTACCTTTGTTGTGTTTGTTAAAATATCTAGCCAAATTACATTTCATTTATTAACCTAATCTTTCACATTTGCATTAGCAATGTGCACAATAAAGTGTCAAGCACTTGAGTCGGCAACATAGAGGATTTTTCAGGGTTTTAGCGACTCTCATCAAATCCTGCTGTTTAAAGTTGATTAATTCCTTCAGGTCTTGAAGAAGATCTGAAGGTGTACTGTGGTCATCTGAGGAAATACCAATATATACAGTAACACCAGTGTTTGAACATTTACCTATCCACACAAGCGCAATAACCAGCCTTGAGAACTTAATCTTGCACATGTTCTTTCCCACTATCCTGCTGCTTAAACTAGTTTGACTGGATCATGATTAGGGGTAATTTGAGGCTATTTTGTGGGTATTGTTGCACCTGCTGAAGAAAATTCTAAATTGTTATTAGTTCGACTCTTCTTAGATGAAGGAAAAGAAATCCAACAGCACAACACGTTAGGTATATTTTCTTGTTTTTTTTTTTTTGTTTGTCTTTTGTTGATGGACTTTGGCACAAGAAAGTAGTCTCTAGTTAAGAAGAAGAAGAGCATATTTAAATGTTTTTTTTGTTATTATTAGTAAAATTTTCTTGGGTTTTTTCTTCAATAATGCTAATTGGTTCATTGAAATTGAGTTATAATAATCAGCCGTGTTTGATGGGAGGATTTGGTAATCAATTCTATAATTTTTAGGATTTAGTTGAAATTTGTCAAATAACTTTTAAAATCAAAAATCTACTTCATGACTTAAATTCCCTGACAAAACATAAATATTCTGTTTATGATAATTGAAAATCCCATGCAAAACTTTGAATTTTATATTGAAAAGTTAATTGAGTCTTGGATGGTATGATTTTGGAGAATTAAGTACCCTATAATCTGATTCAAATAGTATGATATTTGTGGTATTATATCCGTTGCTATTCTTTAGACAAAAATAAGGTATTAATGAATATTGCTTGTTTGATGTTGTTAAGTTAGTGTATCGCTAAGAAACCGGTGTCCAAAACTTAATATCAATCTAATTTGTGAGTCTGACGCACGTAGAGTACGCGAGCTGCGGCACAAGCCAACCGCAGTTTGCTGCGATCTTTACACCCTCGTCTTCTCCCATGTTTTGGGATTTGGAGCGCGCGTGCTCGCCCTTTTGCGCCTCTTGGGAGGTGGGGGTACCAAAAAGATCGGTAACTCTCCTCCCATATCTTCTTGAACCTCTCACTCTCTTGAAGAAGACAGCTAGCATCACCTACACTTTGGTTTCTCTTCCTTCTCCCCTTACCCCTTCATCTCCGCATCAATCATAGCCTTTCCACCACCAACCTCGCTTCTTCTCACTACTTTGGCCAGTCATCACACGACTTTCCCAGCAGCACAATAGAATTGGGTCATGAGGAAGAGGAGAGAGGACGATGTACTCATTCAACATCTCTCTCTCTCTCTCTCGGTTAGCAAGATTAGGTCGACTAATCGCACTGCATTGCTGAAGGCTCGAGTCCTTTTACAACACGGAGTTTGAGAGCTATATTGAAGTTACTTATGAATTCGTGTTTAGCATTTGCACCAAATTACAGATGACAATTTTGAGTAGATCAAAATCATTGAAGGTTTAAGCTTGCATGTTACTGTCAAAGAAGTTGTTTTGCCAATTGTGATCAAGTTTTTTTTGTTTCTGCTGTTCTTGCCGGTTGCCATCCGTGCTTGGTTATTTGGTTACATGAGACGTGTCTGCCATTTGCATGTGGTGTAATGTTTGATCTTCTATATGTGTATGGACTTCCGGTTGGATCTTATGCCTTGTGATGAACATAGAAATAATTCCAAGGGATAGAAATTGGCCAATCAAAACATGAAGAGTCAAGAGGAATTATGAACTACGATTCCAGTCCACATCCAGCTTTTCACTCGAACTGGTGATGAGTGAGATATGCACGTCAATCACTGCCTACAACTTGGAATCAATCAGCTTAGCTGCCTCCCAAGTAGCAGAGCCTTCAATGTAGCAGCAAATTCTCACAGGGATCCTTTGCAATCCAGAAGAAGAAGATTGTTCATTGAATGCCGATGGAGGTGATGGGTTACCATGAATGCGTTTCACGGACAATTGCTGGCCTCGCTGCGGTCATGCATTCTCCGTGACACAGCACTCGCCCAAACGGCAGAGCCGAGGTCTTATGATCTTTGGTTTAAGTTGCAGCCGTACGAAACATGGTGAGAAGAAACCGAGCCTCGTTTTCAGATTGCTCTTTCCATCAGCTCGAGATCTTTAAGCTCATCTCATGCACACGAACATGTCGCTCACTGATACTGATGCCATGCACGATGAAACAGAGCATACAACTAAGAAAAAGTGCCAAGCTTCGATCAGCTGCAATCAAATCACCGCTACAGAGGAAAAGGGGGAACAGAAGTGGGCAAATCCGATCGAGGAGAGCTCCAAATCAACGAAATGCAAACCTCCTCGGCTTATGTGTATCAAGTGATCGATCTATAGAGAAAGCATGAAGGAGAAGCCTCGGTTGGATCCCCTCCCCCGCTTTCCTGACCAATCTAACTCTATCCACCGTTTGAGACAGATAATAGTGGAAGCTATGGCAACAGCAATCTCGTTGTGGAAATCTTGGTTCAGGCGAAGAGGTTATTGAAGTCGTGGCACCTCCGGCGGACTTCCCCTTGCCTTCCGGTCTTCACCCCGACCAGGCCGAGCTTCAGCATCGCGCGGCTGAAGTCCCGGAAGAAGGCCGACTGGTTCGCCGCGTAGAGGTCGACCAGGGGCTTCGTCCTCCGGTCCGCCACCAGCGCGTGGTCGGAGGCCAGCAGCCCCAGCCCCCTCTTCAGGTTCAGGTAGTACATGTTGTCGAACTTCCCCGGCGTCATGACGTCGTTGAAGGTGGCGATGGTGTCGTCCTCGACGTACTTGGCGCAGGCCTTCTGCAGCGCCTGCGCGAAGCGCGGGTCCATGGACGGGTCGAACGCGCTCGGTTCGCCGGCCTTGTACCGGAAGATCCGTGCCGCGAACTCCTTGCAGTGGGAGAAGCCCACCGTGTGGGCGCCGGCGAGCGCGACCATCTCCTGCTCGGTGAAGCCCTTTGCGGCGAAGAGGGCGATCATGGCGTCCATGGTCATGTTGGGGCGGGGGAGGTTGCCCTCGACGGAGGCGGCGTGGGAGGCGAGGCCGTCCTTGCGGCCGAGCGGCACGGCGTAGAAGGGCCCGCCGAGCATGGACACCAGGTCGCGGGTGGCCAGCGCCAGGATGTCGGCGCAGGAGACGGTGCCGGGGCACTGGAGCTCCAGGGCCGTCTTCGCGCGGACCACGGCGTCGAAGGCGTCCCCCGGGAGCGACAGGTTGATGTCCGCGTCCCGCTCCGCGCGGTTGAAAGCATTGGTGGAGATGAGCACGGATGCGTCGCAGCCGCCCACGAAGCAGTCATGGAAGAAGAGCCGGAGCGCGCCCGCGGCCGTGGTGGGGCTGCTGATCTGCTTGTTGGTCACCACGTCCGACACGATCTGCTCCACCCTGGGGCAGGACTTCCGGTAGTACCCAGTGGTCAGCTTCGCCGCCGAAAAGGGCACAACCAACGACAAAAACAACAAGGCAGGCGCCGCTGCAACCAGCACCCAACGAGGCTGGCGGAGGAGATGGCTCGCCATCCTCTGCAAACCTGCGTCGCTTCTCAGGTCTCAGCAACCCACACCTGCTGCAAAACGAACCAGCTTCCCCCCCCGAGAGAGAGAGAGAGAGAGAGAGAGAGAGAGAGCAAAACTAGGGGGCAGATCTGTCGGCTTATAGTATGATGGCGGGCAGAGCCAGGGGGGGAAGCGCGGATTGCGGTGCCAAGGAGACGACAAGATGCCAAAGCTGGGTTTCGAGACAGTAGACTGTTGGTGCGGAAATCTATCGTGGTCAAGGAGACGACGAGATTCACAGCAAATCTAGTTCTCCTCTTAATCGCCGCACTCGAGGCGCTAATATATCCCCATCGAGGGCGCAACCGACATGTGCGTGAGCGCTTGGGCTCGTCCCGTGCTGCAGCGCCTGCTGCATGCATGCCCATCGCATCGCCGCTCCTCGGATGCCTTGCTTCCTCCGCGGCAGTGTGAACCGAACCCCATCGAAAGCAGTGATGTGTGGGGATCACATGGACGAGGAGGGGGAGGGGGAGGGGAGGGGAGGGGAGGTTTGGGCCATGGCGTTCCGCGTGCGAGCTGTGACAGCTTCCTGCTGCTTGCCACCACATGACTTCTTGGATATGCTCAAGTAGTATCCAATGTTGCGCTGTGTTTCGTACTCTTTTCCAATAGTTTCTTCAGAAAGAAAATATGTATCGCCAAGTCACCAGGAACAAAACTCACAATGTGTAAATCCTTAACATCCAAACCCCATCATTCGTAGGTAAAAGTAATTATCCCAATATAAATTTTTAGTAATCTACATAATGCTGTTCGGAATACTAATAAGTATTTATTTGACACTCAAAGAATATAAGGGGATGAAATTTAAAACATAATTAATGAGAACACGATTGGCCAAGCCATATTTTTCTCTCTCTGAGAGCAATTAGAATGAAACCAAATGAAATCATTACAGACATGTACACCCATTTTATGGTTATCTTTAATGGTTTAAAAGTACTTGGTAAAAGTTTTGGTAATCTTGAACTTGTTAACAAAATTCTAAAATCTCTTCTAAAAAGTTAAGATCCAAAAATAACAACAATACAAGAAGCAAATGACTTGAATAATTTTTCGCTTGAAGAATTTATCGAGTCTTTAATAACCTATGATATGACTTGTATGACATATAATAAACATGAGAATAACCTTTAAAAGAACATAAAGGATATGACACTTAGAACGAAAGAAAATTACTTAAGTGAAAACTTAAGTGATGATGATGATGATGAGGACTTGGCACTCATAATAAGAAAATTTAAAAAATTTATAAGAAGAAACAAAACAAATCTTATAAAACAAGATACCAAGAAGAAAAACAAACTAAAAAAAGGACACAATTATCTGCTACTAATGCAAGAAGCAAGGACACTTCAAAAGTGAATGTCCTTTACTGAAAAAAAAGAAAGTGACAAAGAAGAAGAAAACACTCAAGGTGACTTGGGACGAATCAAGTGCATCTGAAGACAAGAAGCAAACCAATGAAGGCGAGATGGCAAACTACACATTGATGACTCTCAATGATGAGGTAAGTAACTCAACCAAAATTCCTTTACCTTATAGTAAATTACTTAGACGCTTTTCACAACTTGTATGATGAATTTAAATTAATTGATAAAAATATAAATTGCTAAAAAATGATTATGCTTCTTTCCTTAGTAAATTTAAAAAATTTAAAAATGAGCATAATAATTACATGTTAACTTCTTGTACTCAATATGAAGAATTAGACTTAGTTAAAAAAGAAAACGTGGTTCTATAACAAACATTGAAAAAATTTAAAATAAATCATTAAACATGATCCTTGCTAAAAAAGGTCATGTATATAGAAAAGTAGGAATCGATTTTGAGTAGCAACACTCAACAAAAGCCGACTAGATTTGTTAAAGGACCCACATTACATATTTTTCCTGAAAATAAATATAATTTTTGTGGGAGATGTGGTCATTATGCCTACATATGTGTACTAACTCACATAAATTAGTTTGGGTTCCTAAATGAACTATAAATAACTCAATGTCAATAGTCAAGTTAGGTAGATCTATACATGAGAGACCCAAATTAAATGGGTACTTAAAAGGAAACCTCATTTCTTGTAGATGTGTCTATAATCAAAAGCTAGGAACAAGAGATGGTACCCTAATAGTAGATGCTCAAAGCTTATGACTAGAGATCCAACACATTTCTCTAAACTAACTAGCCAAGACGAAGGATATGTCACCTTCAGAAATAACAAAAAAGAAAAAAATTATTGACAAAGGAAATATAAGTAACAAATCAAACCTTTTGATTGAAGATGTTTTATTAGTAGATGGTTTGAAATATAATCTACTTAGCATTAGTCAATTATGTGATAGGGTTATAATATCAAATTTAAATCTAATACTTGTATCATAGAAATACTACACAAAAATAGATCAATAATTGCCTTAAGGACTAATAATATGTATATTATTGATCTTGATATTTTTGTAATGAAACTTATTTTTCGGCTTTAAACGATAATGTATTGCTTTGGCATAGGAGACTAGGTCATGCTTACATGAAACTAGTCTCACAAATTACAACTAAAGAACTCATAAGAGATATGCCTAAAATTAAATTTATCAAAGATAAAGTTTGCGATGCATGCCAACTAGGAAAACAAACAAAGAGTAGCTTTAAATCAAAGAATCAAATAAGTACCTATAGACTATTACAATTAATCCATATGAATTTATTTAGACCAATTAATACAATAAGCCTAAGAGGTAGTAAATAAGCTTTTATAATTATTGATGATAATATTAGATATACTTGGATATACTTTTTGGCACATAAAAGTGATTGCTTTAAATATTTTATGAAGTTTTATAAACTAGTTTAAAATGAAAAGGGTTTTATAATTTCGTTTATTTGTAGTGATAATGGTGGTGAGTTTAAAATTTATAATTTTTAAGATTTTTTATGGTTTAAATGGGTACAACCATAATTTCTCTACTCCAAGAAATCTACAACAAAATGTAATTGTTGAGAGAAAAAATAGGAGTTTATAAGAGATGACAAGAACCATGCTTAATGAACATAGCCTACCCAAATATTTTTGGGTCGAAGCAGTTAACACGGCATGCTATGTCATGAACAAGATTCTCATAAGACCACTCTTATTTAAAACTCCCTATGAATTGTGGAACAACAAAAGACCTAATATTTCATATTTTAAAGTTTTTTATTATAATTTTTTTTAAATGAAAAGAATGCCTTAGGAAAATTTGATGCGATATTCGATGAAGGCATTTTTCTTGGATATTTCTCTATTTCTAAAGCTTTTAATGTTTTTAATAAAAGAATTTTGGTGATAAAGGAATCTATTCATATTATTTTTAATGAGTTTCTTGAATTTAATAAAAATGATTTTGATGATGATTTTATTTTTGATACTTTAAATTTGAATGAAAATTCTCCTCTTCTAAGCAACTTGGATGTATCTACTTTCAAAAAATCCTTATCTAATGAATGGAAGTATATATATGCTCATATTAAGGAGCTAATCATTAGAGATACATTAAAAGATGTTTAAATTCGTTCTTTTTATAAAAAAATTTATGTGAATACGATCTATTTATCTCAAATTGAAACAAAATACATTGACGATTCTTTAAAAAATGATTCATGGGTTTTTGCAATGCATGAGGAGTTAAATCAATTTAAGAGAAATGAGGTATAGAAGCTTGTTTTTAGATCTAGTAACCATCTAGTAATTGGTACTGAATGAGTTTTTAGAAATAAGCAAGATGAACTTGATATCGTGGTTCGAAATAAGACTAGATTAGTGATCAAAGGTTTCAACTAAGAAGAGTGTATCGATTATAAAGAAACCTTCTCTCCTATGATAAGATTAGAAACCATAAGGAAACTCCTTGCCTATGCTTGTTGTAATAATTTTAAGTTATTTCAAATGGATGTCAAAAGTACTTTTCTAAATGACTTTATTTCCGAAGAAGTTTATGTTGAGCAACCACTTGGATTTGAAAATACTCTTTTTCTTAATCATGTTTTTAAGTTATCTAAGGCTCTCCATAGGTTAAAGAAAGCCACTATGGCTTAATATGAGAGGCTTAGTTTTTTTCTTATTCAAAATAATTTTTTAAAAGGTAAGATCGATACTATATTATTTATTAAATATTTTAAAAATAATTTTTTTATAGTTCAAATTTATGTTGATGATATTATTTTTGTTTCTTCAAATGAATCTTTATATGAATCATTTACCAAAAGTATAAGTCAAGAATTCGAAATAAGTTTAATAAGTGAATTAATTTTTTTTTAGGATTATAAATTAGATAACTAAATGATGAAACTTTTATTAGTCAAACTAAGTTTGTATTGGACCTATTAAAATGATTTAATATGGATAGTGCTAAAGTCCACACATATGAGCACTTCTATAAAATTAGATATGGACAATGAAGGAGAGTGTTTTGATTAAAAAACTTATAGAGGTATGATAGGTAGTTTATTATATTTTACTGTAACTAGACCCGATATTATGTTTAGTATTGGACTTTGTGCTAGATTTTAATTTAATTCTAAGTAATCCCACTTTAAAGCTGTTAAAAAGATTTTTAAATACCTAAAAGGAACTCATAATATAAGTTTATGGTATCCAAAATTTAAAAATTTTGAATTAATTGCTTATGTCAATACTGAATTTGCTGGATGTAGAATAGATAGAAAAAGTACATTTGGAATATGTCAACTCTTAAGTCATGTATTTGTCTCTTGACTTTCCAATAAACAAATTTTGGTTACATTATCTACAACCGAAGGTGAGTATATAGCAACAAGTATATGTTGTGTATAAGTTATTTGGATGAAAAATATTTTAGAAGATTATGAAATTTACTTGAAAAAATATCCCTATAAAATGCAATAACACTAGTGCTATATGTTTAACAAAAAATTTTATTCAATACTTTAGAATTAAATATATTGATATTAGACATCACTTTATTAGGGATCATGTTAATAATCATGATATATCTTTAGAGTTTATTAATACAAAACATCAATTAGTAGATATTTTTATAAAACCACTGAATGAGGAACAATCTGATTTTATTAGAAGAGAATTAGGCATGTTAAGATTTTCAAATGCATGAATTCTTCATATATTTTTCGGATCATTATCTTGATTTCTCGATTTTCATGACTTGTGTTTTCTTTGAATGGAGATCATTTCCTATGATTCCTTCCTCTTACTATTTACAAAAGAAAAGATTTGATTCATGGACTTTTAGTATTCCTTCCTATGATCTTTTCATGTAATGATCATTTTCCATGATTCCTTCCTCATGTTATTTACAAAAGAAAAGCTTTAATTCATGGATTTTTTTGTATTCACAACTTGATCTTTTATTTTTTATGTGATGATTGGAACATTGATGTAAATTTTTTATACCCTTCCCTTCTTTTCTTTTTGATGATAATAAAAGGTGAGAAAAATAATTGCTAGCTTGCACATCTCAAAAGAGAAGCAAGAATTGCTAGCTTGTATATCTCAAGAAGCAAAAATTGCTACTTTGTTCATCTCAAGAGAAGCAAAATTGTTAACTTGTACATTACAAAAACTTGCCATCTTGCACATCTCAAGAGAAGCAAAACTTGTTAGCTTGCACATCTCTAGCGAAGCAAAACTTGTTAGCTTGCAGATATCTAGAGAAGCAAAACTTGTTAAGCTTGTATATTTTAATAACTTGCTAGATGCACTTTTCTCTTTTTTATTAATGACAAAGGGGAGAAGTATTGATGATTTGAAGATTTAAAAATTTTCATATTTTTGTATCATGTTTGATGATTTTATATTATGCATAATGAATTGAAAATAATGATGAAGTAATGATGAATGAGTTGAAAATAATGATGAAGAAATGATGAATGTAAATATTTTTGTATCATGCTTGATAATTTTATAATGAATTGAAAATAATGATGAAGTAATGATGAATGAGTTGAAAATAATGATGAAGAAATGATGAATATAAATGTTTTTGTATCATGATTGACAATTTTAAAATTATGCATGATGATGATTTTATAATATGTTGCAAAATCATATTAACTTGGATTAAAAAGTTATCATTTATTTGAATTCAAGGTTATCTCGATATAGTGTATAGATAGGAGGAGTTTGTTTAAACTCCATCATTAATTGGTTGTCATCATAAAAAAGGGAGAGATTGTTAAATCCAAGATTTTGATGATGGACTCAATTGATGAGTTTACGATCTAATCTATACTTTGAGATAAGTAATGCAAGACTAACTTCGATCAAAAAAGAAAAAATAATTAAAGTAAGAAGAATCAGATGTTGGGCCGAAGTCAAAAATCTAATAATGAATCAGAAGAATCAAACGTTGCACCAAAATCAGATGTTGCGGGAGTCAACATGCCGATGGATCGAGTGATACGTCAAGATTTGGATGACACGCCAGAAGTTTGCCAGGAGCTCGAATGAACCAATGACATGCCAGATAACTTATATTTGTATCTTGTAATTGTTAAGGTCTTAATTATTATAGTTAAGTCTTAAATTAAGTTAGATTTAGGTGTAACCTTACTAACTCAATTAGGGGGTCTATTGGGCCTGAATTGGGATTGATTTGGGCTCATTGGGAGGGTCATTCAGTGACCCATAGATTGGGTCAGGTAGTGGCACCGCCAAACTAGTAATGGAATCACTTATGAACTGGAAAAATCAAAAGCACACTTTTCCGGGTTGTCAAGCGGTGGTATCGCCCAGTCTAGATGGTGGTACCACTAGCATTAAAGCTGACAAGCAGTAGTACCACCCATGTTGGTGGTAGTACCACAAGAATCCCTGTTTTCAAGGTTCTGTAGTCGATAGTATTGCCTAGTGCAGGTGGTGGTACTGCTCATACTCGGAAGACCCAAAACTTTAAATTTTAGCTTCATTTTTGAAGTTATTTAGGGTCTATAAATATTTCACTCTTTCCTACTTAAAGAAATATGAAAAGAGAATAAAAAGCCTTGAGATTCTGAGTTGTAAAATTGTGAAAAGTGCTAAGTGTCCCCCTCCTCTTCTTTAAGTTTTGGGCTTATTCTAAGAGAGGTGTGAGAATTGTAAAGGTTGTCTCCTAAACTTGTGAAAAGGAGAAAATAGTTATAAGAGGATAATTAGCCTTCGCCCATTAAAAGAAGATCATTAGTGAAAGCCGGTGGCCTCAACGGAAGAGGAATCGGGAGTGGACATAGGTGACAACGACCGAACCACTATAAATCGGTTTATATTTCTGTTTATGCTTTTCATTCTTATTGCTCATTGATTTAATTATCTACTACTATCACTTGCTCTCTAAGTTCAAAAGTATTTCTAATACGATTTTATGAAATGAAGTTTTTTGAATCGACGAAAGTTTACGAAAGCACTAATTCCCTCCCCTGGTCATGACCAACTTGGGATTAATTATGAAAATATCATAAAAATTAGAGGGCAAGCTAGTAGTCCTAGTAATGTTCAAGAGGAGACTTCTAATGGTAGAGAGGTATCAACACAGGTGTTAGGATCATAGTGGCACTAAGAGGGGTGGGTGCACTTATATTAGTGCTTTCAAAGTTGAAACGATTCAAAAAAATTCATTTGATTAAACTCGTATTGGAAATATATTTAACTTGGAATATGAGTAAAAGTAGTGAACAACTAAATCAATAAGTAATAAGAATGAAAAGCATAAAGAAAATGTACACCGAATTTATAGTGGTTCGGTCATCTCAACTTATATCTACTCCCAATTCCTCTCTACTCGAGGTCATTGACTTTCACTACTAATCTTCTTTCCAATAGATAAAGATCAACTACCTTTGTTACAACTCTTTCTCCTTTTCATAAGCTCAAAAGAGAACCTTTACATCTCTCTTTTACAAGGATTCCCTCACGCACCTTCCTTAGGATAATCTCTAAGCTCAAGGAGGAGGGACTCAATTAAGAGAGTTTACAACCTTAGAATCATATATATTTTTATTCTATTTTCTTATTACCTTAAGGAAGAAAGATTGGGATATTTATAGACCCCAAATAACTTAAAAAATGAGCCAAATATTTAAATTTTTGGGTTTTCAGGATACTGACAGTACCACCGCCTACAATATTGAGCACTGACGGTACCACCACCTGACCCAGTCTCAAAGACTTTATTCTAGCGGTACCACCGCTAACACTGGGTGGTACCATCGCTGACCTTGGTGGTACTATCATCGGATTTTCCAAAAATATACATTTCGTACTTCTAGCTCATTAGCAGTACTATTGCTTGCTCTGGTGGTGCCACCACATGACCTAACTTTAGGTCACTGAATTAGCCTTCTAATAGGCCCAATTCGGCCCTGATTAAGGCCCAATGGGCCTCTAATTTAGTTAACATGGTTATACCTAAAACTAACTCAATTAAAATCTAAACTACTTCGATCAATACACAAATAATTACAAATATGAATCCTATATTATCCGGTATGTCATTGGTTCATCGGATGCTTCATTGGAACTTTTAACACATCGTCCTCTCTGTTGGTGTATTATTCGATTCATTAGCATGTTGACCTCCCGCAACATTCGATCTTCTTGGTGCAATATTTGATCCTTTTGGCCTGATGCTTGAACTCACGATACGAATCTATTTTTTGGCATATCGACCAATCCTCCGACCCGATGTCCAATCTCTAACATGATTTATTTTGGCCCAACGTTTGATTTTTCTACTTTAATCGATTTACCTTTCCATGATCGAAGTTAATCCTATGTCACTCAAATGCTCATTATATCATAACTTCATCAATTGATTTTATCATCAATATCTGAGATTCAATAATCTCCCCCTTTTTTATGATGACAACCAATTGATGACGAAGTTTTAACTAAACTCCCCCTATCTATATGCCATAAAAATAAACTTGAAAAAAATGATAACATTAGAATTCAAATCGAAATAATTTTATTCATTTTCTTTGCGAAGGTCATATGCAAAATAATCATTTGGATAATTTTCATGATTCATTTGAATAATTTTCCTCTTTAGTAAATGGCAAAAAGAAACATAAGAGATCAAATAAGAGATCTTAATTCACAAAAAAATCTCAAGTATCAAATATCGAGAAATCAAGATCATGATTAAGATAAAAACTTCTTTATAGCAAAAAAAAAACATAGAAGAACTTAATTCATACGTAAGAATTCTCAAGTTTTCAAGATCATAATTCATAAAAAATTTCAAGTATCAAGTGTAAGATTTAGATAAAACTCATTCAAATTCAAATTGTCAAATCATCAAAATCACTTTCAAGAGATTCATAAATAACAAAAATAGATTCATTATTAAGGATCTCTGTGACAAAAACTTGATCAAATAGAAATTGAGAAATTTTTAAGAAAAATATACATTATCCTTTTCTATTTCAATTTATGTGATTGATTTTATATAAGTATGCCCAAGTTTTTTTTATGTCAAAACCATGCATCATGTTTAAACTCGAAAAACAAAATTTATCACAAAAATTATTAAGATCAATAACCATTAACTAATAAAACATCTTTAAATAAAAGATTCGATTTGTCATTTTAATTTCAATGACAATACATTTTCCTTCTTAAGTGAGTCTAACTCTTTACGCTTAGTGCAAGGAGTTAACATGCAATTGTCATGCTCATTTTTTTTAATTTTTCAAAATCACTAGAAAGAGAAGCATGATCCATTTTTTATTAATTTATATATATATTTACCAACTAATTTAAATTAATCATATTATGAAAAATACTAAGTAATTTTATTATAAAGTAAATGAGTTTTGGTTGAATCACTTACCTTACTATCGAAGGCCACCAAAGCGTAGTTCACAACCTCATCTTCAAGTGCACTTGATTCATCCCATGTTGCCTTGAGTGTTTTTTTCTTCTTTTGTGTGAGTACATTCTTCTTCAATTGTGGACATTCGCTTTTGAAGTATCCTAGCTGATTGCATTCAGAGCAAGTTATTCTATTCTTTTTAAGTTTATTTTTATTCTTTGATTCTTGTTTTATAAACTTTTTAAATTTTATTGTTAGGAGCTCAAGGTCATCATCATGACTTGAGTTTTCTCTCAAGTGATCTTCTTTTGTTCTAAGTGTCAAATCCTTCCTGTTCCTTGAAAGATTGTTCTCATGTTCATCATGTTTCAAACAAGTCATTTCATAGGTCATTAAAGACCTGATAAGTTCTTCAAGTAGAAAATTGTTCAAGTCTTTTTTCTCTTATATTATTATTACTTTCAGATCCCAACTTTTTGGAAGGGATCTTAGTATTTCATTAATAAGTTTAAAATTAGAATAACTTTTACTAAGTACTTTTAAACCATTGATCACATCTATAAACCGGGGGTGTACATGTCTCTAATTGTTTCACTTAATTCCATTTGAAACAATTCAAAACTATGCATTAAAATATTAATTTTAGAATCTTTAACTCTACTTGTACCTTCGTGTGTGACTTCAAGTGTGTGTCAAATATCATGCACAGTTTGGCATATAGAAACCCAATTAAATTTATTTTTATCTAGAGCACAAAATAAAGCGTTCATTGCTTTAGCATTCAATGTAAAAGTCTTCTTTTCCAAATTAGTTTGGAGCACAAAACAAAACTGTTTTCAATAATATATCGTAAATTCAAATCCATAGAAAGCAAGAACACTCTCATTCGTGTTTTTTAATACGTATAGTCCGTCCCACTG
This sequence comes from Musa beccarii, assembly GCA_024322285.1. Lineage (NCBI taxonomy): Eukaryota > Viridiplantae > Streptophyta > Magnoliopsida > Zingiberales > Musaceae > Musa > Musa beccarii. Next base: position 9,525,096 of record CM044402.1, on the reverse strand, counting down.
AACATAGAAGGATGAATAATAGAGTGACGCTCTTCAATGCCAAGAAATGTCATTTAAGTCTCTCTTGGATGTAAAACCAAATGAGAGAAACCTTGGCTCTGATACATTGATTCGAAAAAAACTTTAATGATTTAGAAATGCTTAATTCGATGAAACCATATTGAATATAATATTAAAGTGTGCTTAAGTTAGAGTAAACATAATAAGTAATTAAAATAGAAAAATAATAGCAATGAAGAGTAGAAAGATAGTGCATACTAATTTTATAATGGTTCAGTTGTCGTGACCTACGTCCACTCCTGATTCCTCCTATGTTGAGGCCATTAGTTTTTACTATTGTTCTTATTTCAATAGGCGAAGATCAGCTACTCTCTTACAACCCTTTTCTCCATTTTACAGGTTTAGAAGATAACCTTTATAAGCCCCTCACCCCTCTCTTAAACTAAACTGAAACTTAGCTAGAGAGGTATTCTCAAGGAACTATAGTAGAGTTTTCACACTATTTTTGTTGAAGTTCTTCTATTGATAGAGCGGGGATGAGTGGGGTATTTATAGGCCCCAAATAGATTCAAATTTAGAGTCAAAATAATCTCATCTTGGGTCTTTGGGGTATTGGCGATACCATCGCTAGTACTAGATGATACCACTGCCTGACACACTAACATTAGGCGGTACTATTGCCTGACACTGTCTTGGAGACTGTCTTGGAAACTAAGCCTATGGTAGTTCTACCGCCTGGCCTGGTTGCGCCACTGCTTGACTCAACTTTTGAGTCACTGAATGAGCCTTCCTCTTGGCCCAAAACAACAGTCCCAATTTTGGCCCAATTAGCTCCTAATTGAGTTGGCATTGTTACACTCAAAACCAACTCAGTTATAATCATAACTACTTCAATCTAGACACAATCGATTACAAACAAGAATACTAAGTTGTCCGACATGTCATTGGTTTATCCGACGCATCGTCCTCTCTTACGGTGTATTGCTTAATCAGCATGTTGACTTCTGCAACATTTGATCTTCTTAGTACAATTTTTGATCTTTTTGGCCTGATACATGAACTCATGGCACGAAGCCTTCTGCAGATACGTTGACCAATTCGACGTTCAATCTTCTGACATGTTCAATTCCGACCCAACCTTTGATTCCACTGCTTTAATCGATTTATCTTTCCCTGATTGAAACTAGTCCAGTGTCACTCAAATGTACGTTAGATCATAATTTTATCAATTAGTTTCATTATCAAAATTTGAGATTTAACAGGAGAACCGCTAGCGGCTAGGGTTTCCGAGGTGCCTAAGTATCCATACGACTAGAGATTCCTAGTCACATGGGGCAAGCTGGCAGCTAAGATTTTTTGACCGCCCATGCATGCCCTATAGCTAGGGATTCCTAGTTGTAAAGGGGTCCTTTGAAACTAGGATTTCCTTGCCACGTAAGACAGACCTATGGCTAAGGATTTTTGGCCATAAGGGAGTCCATAGCAATGATATGCCCTCTTTTTCTATAGAAAATTCTAAAATTTCTCAATAAAATTTTGCCTATGATATAGAGATATCACGGGTGACCTAAAGATCTGATATGCTTGGTCGAGTCCCTCAAGGGCATATCATTGTTAGGAAATCTGAGACAGCATCACATGCGCAATGGAAGAATATAAAATAAAATAATAATAAATTTTATTCCGCTAATACCTGAATAAAGTTTTAAAAGTTTATACTTACTAAATAATTACTCACTATCGATCCTCTTTTGTAAATAATAATACTAGTACCCATCCAAATGATTGGGTAGGGAAGTGAGCATATGTAAGTCCATACCAATATAGATATGGATGATGACTTATTTGTATTTTGTATGTATAAATTTTAGACATATTATGTTTTGATTTTTTTTATTAGATATTATAATTATGTATAGGTGTCAAAAATATTATGTATATGGAAACCTTATCAATTTTATTTTGTAAGTTAGATATTTTAATCTAAAGATTACCTACTTTTCACTCTGCATTCACAATAGTAGTAATAAAAATTAAAATATGACATCCTACTTTAATTATATAGAATATAGATGGAACAAGGAATAAAGGGTTACACTATTTGCCTTTCTATCCTAAGCACAAGGATTTTAAGTTGAGTTTTCAATAAGGCATCCTCAATTTTTCCTAAAGTATTTTTATGCCCACAAAAAAAAAAGGCTTCTATTAACCTAAAAGATTAGAAGATAACACATACGTACGTATTACACTGAAAAAGTTCCAAATATATTGAATGATGTCTCAAACCATATTGTATTCAGTCTAAAATGATAAACTTTAAACAACTAAAAAGGAGATTTACATTACACAATATGAACCAAAATAGGATGATGATTGGAAGACATTATAGGTAAGTGTTTAACCACATAATTCCCAAATAGATTGACTATTGATAATTAGCAAAAACTCGATCCAAGTAGACAAAAAAGTGTTTCCCTATAGCCTAATCGCATAACCTAGACAAAGGAAAAAAAATTAAAATGTCTAACCAAAGAGCATTAGAAAAATACAAGTGAAGCATTTATCTTGAGCACCGAAAAATACAATTAAAACTCACAAAAAGAATCATCCATGGAAAATCATACATGTGAAGCATACCTAATGCATTCAATAGTAAATTTCACTTAATAAGAGAGATATTTGGATAAATGATAGATAAAATCCAAGGTTCAGAATCTTTATATTAAACTACAATATGCTAAGAATAAGCTTGGGTGATAACACTTTAACTTTGACATAAATAAAGTTCCATAGCAGTGATTTAAAAAGCGCTAGACGTCAAGGTCTAAAATCGTTCGAGGCGCTAGGCACTCGCCTAGGCGCTAGCTCGAGCGAAATGAGATGCTAAAATATAAAAATATATAAATATAATTAAAAAATATAATTATTTAAATAAAAATATACTATTAAATTAAAAAATTTAAAGTAAAAATATTTATTAATTTAATAAATAAATATACTATTAATAATAATTTCAAATAAATAAAAATTAATAGTATTAAAATAAAAATAATATATTATTAATTTAATAAATAAAAAAATTCTGTTAATAGTATACTGTTAACACTTGCTAATAGTATACTATCGAAGGCTTGAAGCAGAAGGAAAGAAGGAAGACCGAGCTTGTCGACAATGGCGATGAGTGACAAAGTGGTGGGAGCGGCGGCGATAGCGACAAACGATGGCGATAGTTGGAGCGAAAAGTGCGACGTCACGGCGCTGGCAATCGGAGCAAAGCGATGAGCGACGACAACAGTTGGAGTGGGTGCGGCGGCGCTTGGTTGAGCGAGAGTCGCAGCGATAGCGGCGGTGGGCACGACAAGCGATGGCGGGGAGCAGAGGGGAGCGGCAGGCGAGCGACGGCGAGAGCAGGAAGCGACAATGGGAGCGGGAGCAACGAGCTATAGCAACAACACAGCAGCAGCAGAGGCTAATCGCGGGATTAGGGTTGGAGAAAGAGGTTGTTATCGGTGATTTAGTTGGTTCAATCGAACCAACTAAATCACCGGAGTCGCCCGGTTTAACCCGAGCGCTCGCCCGAAGTGCTTGACGCCTGGGCTTGGGCGAGCGCCCAGGTGGCGCCTCTTTGAAGCGCACTGCCTGGAAGTTAAGCGAGGCGCTTGGGCCTCGCCTCACCTCGGGTGAGCGCTTAGGTAAGCACCCGAGCACCTTTTTAAATCACTGTTCCATAGTAACATAATGCCTTCCGATACACTCACTAACAAAAATAAAAAAGAATCCTTAAAGATGCCCTAACCGTCGAGCCACTCTTCAAGGAATGTGTCTCGTGTAAGAAATCATACTAATATAATTAGAATGAATAATATAATGAAGATAATCTATAATAGATTTCTCCTTAGCCATCTACAATTTTGACATAAAATGTTCATAAGATTACAAAAGAGAATAAGAAAAAAAATATCTCGGAATAGAAGAGTCAAAGGTCAAATCGATATCAACCATATAAATCCCTTAGTGGTGATATGATCGACTACTTGAGTGTGGCAGAAAGGTTAATTTTTATGCACACAATCACTAATCTACTGTATTCAAACTTCAAAATTGGCAATCAATTTTAATAGGACACCACAACACATTCATAATTGCAAATAAATATTCTTGATTTGAATATTCGAAAGGCAACCCAACCCAGGAAGTTTGATCCAAACAAATGTACACTTCAAGGTTTCAACCATTGGATTAAAATTTGGATGCCAAGGAAAAATATGGAGAGACTGGCCCCCAAGGGACGAACATTAAGTACATTAGCTTTAGAATGAGAATAATAAAAAAAATCCATTAACAATATCTAAGACCAAACAAGGAAAGGGAGAAATAATACAAGCCCTAGACACAAAATCATTAGGGATGTGCAAAACAACGGGAGGAAGCGCCTAACCAAATTGAAAAGCCAAGTCTTTACTATTCCACAAAAGAAATACTATCATCAAAGGACTGTTTAATTTTATCAAAAATTAAAATAAATAATTAGAAACCAAAAAATCTCTTTATACCTCGACCAACGAGCAAGGTCACCTATGAAACAATATAAGCTATATCTAGCTTGTTGGAAGCATCGATATATGATGATAAAGTCTCCTCAACGATTCTAACAATAGCCTTAAAGTAAATAGGTACCTCCATCGAAAAGAAATCTTGTGTAAGGGGAGCAAGGAAGCGCCTAACCAAATTGAAGAGTCAAGATCTCTGCTATTCCAACAAAAAAAAAAAAAAAAAAAAAAAACACTGTCGTCAGAGGATTTTAATTTTATCAAAAGTTAAAATAGATAATAAGGAACCAAAAATTCTCTTTGTACCTCACCTATGAAGCAATATTACCTGGCTTGTTGGAAGGATCGATATATGATGATAAAGTCTCTTTAGCAATTCTAACAATAGCCTTGAAGGAAATAGATACCTCCATCGAAAAGAAACCTGGTGTAAGAGAGGTGATCCCCAAAGAGGAAGAAGTAGCCAAGATAAGGACCAGAGAACTCGCTGAACCCTAGCAATATGAGTCTTGTCACACTACATCATAGAGGAAAGAGCCAAGAGCCTCTCTAGAGGCATGAGAACCTTTAACAACATAATTGAAATAATATATACATCAAATAATAGACAGAAGGGGTCAGCCGAGAAGACAAGGGGGTTGATGGGATTTTTAATCACCCACGAAATTGTCTGTTAGTGTCACTTAGAACCTCTCTCTGTAGAGGAATTAGATTTTACTTCATTCATATTCTTAGTATTATATGAATATTTTATACTAGGATTTTTGTCAGTAAAGGACTTGATGAATCATATATCTTGAGAGGAAAACAGAGTGATTGATTAGTTGGCAAATCATCCATGATACAACTAGATTAATTATTTTTGGAGGAAGATTTTCTATTGCTCTCAAAGTTTGACGACAAATGCGTAGTCACTCCTTATGACCTAATACAAGTGTTTTGATTAAAAAAAAATTATTTTAATGATAATTTTTTATTAAAAAATATTTATTTTAATGGCAATTAAGTATTTTTACACGTATGTGATTAAATCCACGTTCACATTATTTTTTGTTTTAATGTGCACAAAACAATTGAGATGAAGAGGTTGACGGTGGCCAAATTCGATAAAATTTCAAATGTTCACTCCATATAATATCATTTTGAAAAATAATAAAATAAATATAATTATATATATCAATAAATGAGTTTATTACTATTAGTTTGGGTCTGTTGCATGTGATGTATTTTCAACTCTAGATTTAGTATACTAATGATTTGAGGTATTAACTATTTCTACTTTATAGTGGGAGTCGAATTGTTTATTGTTCGTTTCCGCAACGTAAATGATTTGGTCATATTTGACAACTCCCCCAATATGACTATTACGTCATATTTGGCTTGATATGAGCTCAATTACATTATCATCTTATATATATATATATATATTGTTTGGACGGTTGATGCAGAGTTAAAGGACATACGAACGCCTTATGCTAATAATTGTCGGATTTTAATAAAACGATTGAGATTTCTTCGAGAGCCAAACAAATAGGTCAATCAAATTAGAAGCCCTAACCCTTTCACTTGAGTTAGCTTGTGTTCAACTCGGACTCCGTCTGTGAGACGTAACCCAGGCCGTCGAGTCCGATTCGAACCCAATGAGGGGTTGGGTCGCATCGATTTAGCGGTCTTGCCCCGGCGGCCAACTCTCTCTCTCTCTCTCTCTCTTCTCTCTCTCTCTCTCATACACACACACACACATCGATTTATAGATCTTGCTCTGGCTTTCATCCTAGTCTCTCTCTCTCTCTCTCTCTCTCTCTCTCTCTCTCTCTCGTGGCAGCGGCAACCGAGGTCGATCATTTGCTGTCCGTTTGTTGGAGGAGAACCACCGAAGACAGGTGTCAGCGGGAGGAATCCGTTTCCGCATCCATCGTATCGATCCGCGTCGTCGTCGAATTCCGTTTTCTTTCATCGGATTCGAGCCGATCGGCCGTCGCCATGCCGGGCGCCGGAGCTGCCGCGGCATCTCGCAATTGGCTTCTTCTGGTCCTTCTGCTTCTCTCCGCATTCGCCGCCCCGGCCGCCGGTTTGGGATCCGCCAAGAAGGTTTACATGAGGGAGAAGGTCCGAAAGATGTGAGTGGAATCGTCAATTCGCCTCCTTTCCTTGGCGTTTCGTTTGTTCGATTCAAGTATTATGAACTGGTATTGGGATCTACTTGCCGTCGTTCTAAATCGTGGATTAAAGGTTTGATTTGTTCGATTTAGATAAAAAAGACGGTAATTTGGTCCGACGAGATGAATGTTTAGATAGGGTGCTGTAGCATGATGCGTCCAAATTAGAAGAGTTTATGTAATTAGCTCATCCATTCATGACGAGTTATAGTTCCTCGTGTATTAGGCCCCGTGTCAGTAAGATCTCAGCTCCTCTTCGTGTTTGTGTAGATTTAGTCCTTGTTCTTGAAAGATGGTGGCAGAAGGAAGACCTACGCCCTGTACCTCATCGCCGCACTTCGCTACAGTCACTGTACTGCTTAAGCTTGCTCTTATTTAGTCAACTGACGGCAGATATTATGTGCTTCTAGCAAGAAAGATATAGAAATTTAGTACTACATGATGCTGATGGCTGGAGGACAGTTGTTTTTTTTGGCATCCATTGAACTTGGTGGTGTGGCAGGGTTCTGTAGATGTTGATGGCATACCTTTTTGTCCTACTTCAGCTTTTTCTGGTCTAATATTAATATTAGGGATTGAAATTTCCACCCATTTCCAGTACATGTAAGCAATCGGATTGGTAGGGTATCGATACCATGCAAGCGTATCGAGTTGATACCAGTTGGTATCTACCAAGATCACTGCAAGCAGGGAGATATAGAGAGAGAGGAGGCTAAGCAAGAGGAGGCAATGACTTAGCAACATGGCCAGGAAGAGGTGGAGGAAGGTTGGTGGTGGTGGGAAGGAGGTTGTGATACAGTGCCAAGGAGAAGCAGAGCAGTGGAATAAGAGGAGCAAAAAGAGAAAAAAGGATGGTACAACCATTCCAGAACTAGGCAACATGCTCATTGCTAGGTACAACCGGGTATAAGTCAACTAACCATGTCATAGTCCAGTATGGTAAGCAACTTGACGGTTAGGACTAGTCCTGAATTGTACTGGGATTTTCCAGTCTGAGTACTGGTCAACTGTTGGACTGTTAAAACTGGTTGTACTGGTTGGTATGATTGGGTTTAAAAATCTTGAGTGATATTCTAGGGAAGTAGGGTACTTCCGAATCATAACTTTGTTAATATGCAGTTGTTTATGAAAATTGCATATTTTACACTCATGCTCATATCAAAGATGAAGTTGTCTTTTCTTTTCCCCCAAGGTATGTATTTTTCTTTTCACAATTATCACATATATACTTCTAAAATTCGATAATCATTTGTTTATTAATGAAGAGATGCATTGTAACTTCAAGATAGAGTTGTTGTGCTCATGCTTTATCTCATTTTATTTGAATATGAATGGTCAACCATCTATCCTCATGTTGAGTTGCTTTTATTAGCACTTCTTGAATTGATTACTAAAGCATTGATTATAACTGATACAACAACAACAATCCCATACTGTCTCAATTATTTAGAGTCAGCTACATAGTATTCTTAATTAGATTAAGAGTATTTAAGTCTTTATTTATAGTTTCTCATAGGGTTCCTCAATCTCTTCTCGTACCATTAATAGGCCTTATTAGCACGTGTCCATACTATCATAAATGATTATTTTTATTTTATCTTATTTTATCCTTTATCGAAATCACATTTGATTGTTTATGAATGAAAAAAATTCTCTTAAAAATTTTTCCTTGTAACACCACATTGTCATCTCAATATTCTTATTTCAACTGCATCAAGTTTTTGTATAAATTGTTTTTTAGCTGTCCAACACTCAAATCCATAAAGTATCGCTGGTCGAACAATGATCTTTTATAGAACTTTTTTTATATGTGTTGTTTCTTAATTTGCCAATGCTTGGATTCACAAAGCATTACTTACAACTGATAAAAAAACATAATTTGTCACTTTATCTGATGATGAATTTCTTTCAGGCACTACCATGCATATGAAAACTACATGGTTGCCAGTGAGTGTTATAGCCAAATGACAATTTCTTTATCCATTTTCTTTGATGTCTTTTGATGTTTTCCTTTCAGGTTTTACCATGCATATGAAAACTACATGGTTCATGCATTTCCAGTGAGTTTTGTAGCCATATGACAATTTCTTTATCCATTTTTCTTTGATATGTTTTGGTGTCTTTGCTTTATCGAATATGGAGTAATTTAAATTGCAATCTTCTTGTTTTACAGCATGATGAGTTAAAGCCTCTCACTAAAACTTTCACAGACTCCCTCAGTGAACTTGGAAATTTAAAGGTGGTAACATTCTGATATGTTGCCTTATCATTTCTCGGTTGTGATATCCAAATAAATTAATTGACTGTTTGCTCAAGCACCTGTTCATCTGTCTTGTTTTAGCTGGAACGCTTGCCCCAGAATTACAATGGATCGGCATTGACACTTGTTGAATCATTGTCAAGGTATCTATTTGGTCTAGCAAAAATTGTATTTGGTGATGCTAGATGTTATTGAGTTTTCGGTGTTTCCTCTACAGTTTTCCTGATCTTATTCATCTTTTTTCCTAATGACTTTCTATTTGATTGAGATTCAATTATTCCTGGAGCATCATTTTGATTGAAATTTGGATCTAATAAAAGGTTGTGCATATATGTACAAAAGCTGATACAGTAGACAAGCCAGAATTGTTTGAATAGCTCATGTGGTTACTTTAGAAGAGCTTTTGTGTGCACAAAGATTGTGCATCCACATGATATATGCTCTGTTTTCATTGTAAAAGTTGGGTTTTGCTCTTGGGAGTATGTCAAGTTCACATATTCTTTTTCTTCGTTTGTTTCTTTAATTTTATTTAATAGTTGAATAGATGATGATCCTCCTTTTTCTGTAGTCTCGTTGTCTTAGGTAACTACACAGAATTTGAAAGAGGAGTTCTTTGGCTTTCTGACAACCTTACATTTGATGTGGATGCTCGTGTGAACCTGTTTGAGGTACATCTCTTAGTTGCTTTTGACTTATCGTATGAAACTGAGGAAGGTTTATTGTTGGTTAAAATTGGTGAATATCATGGAGACTTAAAAAAGATGGCCTGTAAAAGGAATGGCTATGTACTACCTAGTAAATTTTGTAGATGATGTTCCAATGCTTTTAACCCTATTTTTTATTACTTCTGTAGTGCAACATAAGAGTTCTTGGGGGGCTTGTTTCTGCTCATATTCTTGCAACTGATTCTAAAAGCAGGTTAGAACATGGCTTGTACAAGAATCAGTTACTTGATTTAGCGAGAGACTTAGGTCAGCGCTTCTTGCCTGCATTTGAGACTCCTACTGGATTGCCATATGCGTGGATTAATCTAAAGGTAACATATGTTGCTAATGTGTCTTCATTTTATATTTGTTCATCGCATCTAAATTTGTTGAGCGCTTCACAACATTTAAAATTTTCTAATGTTGCTAATTTAACCTACTGGCTAGTTTATGAGGTTGCCAAGTTATTAGATTCATTCCACAAATGTGACATTATTTTGCCACAACTGTTCTGCAGAGTGAAGAATGTTATTTGATGGCAGGTTTATCACATGTTACCCTAAATTATCCTCATTTTCAAATTTGGATCATTTTTTAAGGCTAGATAGGTGATATATATTGGCAAGGAATGCAATCTCAGGTATCCATATTGGTCAAAGCTTGGACCAGTATGATTCCAAGCGATACTGGCATACTGTGTGTGTGTGGGTATGCTGGTACATCCTATAATACCATGATACCATTGGGTTGTGAGTTTTTTATATTTTTGGGGAAGAAATACCGGCAGGCAGTGGACGACATTATCAGGCTTCGGTGTGGACTCATGAGCAGGCACAGAGGCTCAGCAGTCACAAGCCTTAAAAACCTGTGTTAATATATATATATATATATATATATATATATGTATATATATATATATGTATTTATATATAAGTATATATATGTATTTATATGTATATATATATATATATACATACATATATATATATATATATACATATATATATATATATATATACAAATATACATACATATATATATATATACATATACATATATATATATATATACATATATATATATATATATATATATATATATATATATATATATATATATATATATATATATATGTGAACTGACAGTCCAAAATGGGGGCAGACTGTGTCCTTGTTGGCAGTCAAACTGGTAAATACTGGCTGAAATGTACAAAACAGGTTGGTTTTGCATTCCCTGATATATGTAATATATTTTCTTTAGGAATGACATGAAAAGTTTAATTCTAAATTGTTCTGAACATGAACATATGTACACTGCTTGCTGGATAATATTCTAGTTAACATCCTTTGAATACTAACCCGCAATAAATGAACAAAGTTCAAACAGTTGGAAACCAAGATATTCAAAGATTTCATTTATTATGGTCTTTTGGGACAACTTAGAACTATAACTGACACCAACCATCAAACTATCAGACACATAGTTATTTACATTTAAACTAATCCAAAACTGCTTCTTTACAACTTCAATTAGCACATGAAGATAACATATAAGGTGTGCATACAACAAAATTCTCTGCAGATATTTTAGTTCATTAAATCTGTAGCTTTTCTCATGGAATGCCAAGGTTCAAGTTTCACCATGGAGGATGGACCGCTTACTAAATTTAGATAATGAGTGGTTTGGTGCAAGGATACTGTCTTTCTGCATTTACTCCCGAAACTTTTGTCCATCTTTGATTTTGGTTGGTGAAACAGGCCTATAGGCTATGCAAGTATCATGCGTTACCAGATTGGAGATAAGAAAAGGATAACTTCTGAAAAGGGCCAAACATTGTTATAGCACTGACATGTCAAACAAAAAATTATTTGTTAACATCTGTTAAGTTGATGTTACACAGAGGTACTACCAGCATTAAGAGATACCAACCTAACAGTGATGCAACTTATTCTAGAATTTTGGATAAATACTAACCAAAACCAGGGTTTAGAGTTTTGGTCTGAATCCCATACCAGTCCCTAGTTGAACTGATACAATACTTGTATTTATTTTCTTGTATTGAAAGATGGAGGGAAGAATTGAACGAGGGAGAGAAGAGGGGAGGTTGTGGCAGAGAAAACAGATAAGAGGCAGAGGAGGTGTGCCAATAGGAAGATTAGGTGGTGTGGTGGGGATGATAAAGAGGTGGAGGAGAAGAAAAGAGCAGTGATTTCAATAGGCGCTCGGGCGCTCACCTAAGCGCTCGGGCGCTCACCTAAGCGCTCGGGCGAGGCGAGGCCCGAGCGCCTCGCTTCATTTCCAGGCGCCTCACTTCAAAGAGGTGTTGCTTGGGCGCTCGCCCGAGCCCAGGCATCAGGCATTTCGGGCGAGCACCCGGGTTAAACCGGGCGACCGAACCAGCGTTAAAACGCTGGTTCGGTCTGCTTTAGTTGGTTCAATCGAACCAACTAAAGCACCTTTCTCTTGCGTCTTCCCTAACCCTAACCTTACTCGCCGCTCCCGCCGCGGCTTGCTACATTATGCGCCACGCTGCCGCTTGCCGCTTCCAGCTGCCGCCGCCATTGTCGCCGCCGCGCGCTCGCTCGCTTCGCTCATTGCTCGCTTGCCGCCGCCCACTATCATTGGTCCCACTCGCCCCGCCGCCGCCGCTACTCTGCTACCGCCGCCGCCATCGCCGCCGCTGCTCTCACTCCCATCGCTGTCGCTACTCATTGCCGCCGCCATCGTCGCCGCTCTCGCTCTCACTCCTGCCCGCCAAACACCGCTTATTGTCTTGCCAATATATCATAATGATGATGTTAACAAAGATATTGCTAATTGTTAACAGTATTTTTTATTTATTAGATTAATAATATATTATTTTGATTTTAATACTATTATTTTTTATTTATTTGAAATTATTATTAGATTTTTATTTAAATAATTATAGTCATTAATTATATTATATATTTTTATATTTTAGCATCTCGCTTCGCTCGGGCGAGCGCCTGGCGCCTCGGGCATTTTTGGACCTTGGCGCCTTTTGACGCTTAGCGTTTTTTAAATCACTGGAAAAGAGGTGGCAGAAGGGGTGGAGACGAGGAGGCAGCAAAGGGGAGAGAGAGAGAGAGGAGAACAAAATAAATTCTATCCCCATAAAAACGGAAATAATAAAAAAATCTGGTATTGGTACTTACCATATGATACAACTTCTACTGATTGGCTTATAACCGATAAGTTTGGTTCGGTGAGCTTAATGGGGAGTAAGCTCCATTTTTGACTACATCAAGCAAAATTGTCTTATTTGTGTGTCGATCAACCAATGGATTGGTTAGGGTTTTGAATATCAGTTCATATCGGCGTACTAAGCTCTGCTCGGTACGCTACGTACTGGTATATACCATTGGTACACCAGGGCATACCGACTGTATATTCTAAAACTTTAAAAATATCTCCACCTATCATGCCAGGGCATACCGACCAATATGCCTCGGTATTGGTCGATACGCCTTGGTACCGGTCAAAACACTAATACTGCCTGGTAGAGGATGGTTTACGTATCGGTATCCTTTCGGACCGGTATGTACCGCCTGTATCGGGCGTTTCACATCGAATTAAGAACCCTGGGACTAGTAAATACCAGTCCATATTGGCCATTACGATCAAAACATTAGACTTTGCATGTCACAATGCTGAAGGGCATCACCTTGAAAATTTTCAGTTTCAGCGATTGTTATGTTATGCATATTACATTGCTAAGTTCCTTTCATCTCATGCCATTGTAAAATTTCATGATTTGTAGTATGGAGTAATGGATGCTGAGACAACAGAAACAAGCACATCAGGTTGCGGTAAGAGACTTGAATTTAGGTTATCGTGGATGAAAGTTTCAGCTTCATGTTCAAAGAAGCAAATAAACTATTTCTAGCTTCAGGTTCTCTTATTCTTGAAATGGGAGCATTATCACGATTAACTGGTGACCCTAGATTTCAAGCTGCTGCTCTTCGTGCTCTTCGTAAATTATGGAGCATGAGAAGTCCTTTGAACCTTTTAGGTACTACTCTTGATGTTGTCACTGGAGAATGGATAGAGTATTCATCTGGAGTTGGCGCTGGTACTTTCTCTTACTTCAATATACCTAATAAGTTTTTATGTTCTGCTGATGGTAAAGATTGAATTATTAAATTGATTATTAAACAGCTTTGCTATGTATCTGTTTGGTTGGAATTCTGTAGCTTGATTGCTTTACACTTTCTGAATATTTGTATCAAGTTCTTATGCTTAATATTTTGCTGATGATTTCTTTTCTTTTCTAATGACTTCTTGCAGGAGTTGATTCATTTTATGAATATTTACTCAAAGCCTATATTCTTTTTGGAAATGATGAGTTTTGGGACATGTTTCATTCATCTTATCTTGCCGTGCAGAAATACTTCCGGCATGGCCCATGGTGTAGTACCAACAATTTCTTGACTTTGTAATTGCAATTTTCAATTCTTTTTAGTGTATTTATATATCTTATAAGCTGCATTTTTTTAAAAGATATCCTCTATACTCTCAAACAGACATTATTACTCAATGCTAGAAAGTTGATGCCCAATAGAAATTGTTCGTTGATGTTCTGACAGTATAGTGTAGCTTGAAAAAATTGTGAGGAAGTGTTGTTGTTTGATTGTTGTACCGCCCGAAATGGTATGAAACGGGTGGTATGTACTGATTCAGGCATGGGCCGGTATGTGGACTACCCCCATTTCAAATGGCTCGGTCCAGTTCTAATAAAAATAATTTAAAAAATAAAAAATATCGATGGCGCTCGTCTGACTCAACATTAAAAAATAAAAAAACCCTAAAATTAAGGCTCTTGAACACGAGCTCTACTCTCGTGTTCAATGCTACTGCCGTCATTGCAACTTCGTCATCGCTGTTGCCATTGTTATTGTTTTGCGACGCCACTGCTTTGTGACAATGCTACCAACCAAGGTATGCAATTTCGAATCATACTGCCTGTTACGGGCGGTACGTACCGTCCGAGATAGGATACCGGTATGCGGATCGCCCATTACCGCTCGGTATCGTGTTTTTTATTTTTTAATCATTTTTTTTTTGCTTAGGCGACGTCGTCGAGGCTCGGGCGACATCTCCCGAGGCAACATCGCACGGGCGACGTCTCCCAAGGCGACATTGCACGGGCGACACCGTTTTTTTTTTTAATATGCAATGTCGACGTCGCCCGAGAAGGGAGGTGACGTCTCCCGAGGCAACGTCGCACGAGCGACATTGTTTTTTTCTTTTTTTTTTTAATGTGTGATGTCGACGTCGCCCGAACTGTATACTGAAATGTACCGTTCGGTATACCGTACCATACCGTACCAGAGAATTATCAAAACTCCGGTACGGTACGAAATTGCAGACCTTGTTACCAACATCGTTGCTGTCGTGTTCCTTCTTCTTCCTAGGTACACTCCCACTTCTACTTCCTTCTCCACCCTTCTTATTCCTTTTTCTTCTTCCTCTATCGTTTCCTCTTCTTCCTTCTTACTTTCTCCTTCCTTCTCTATTCCTCTACCACCCCTTCCTCTACTTCTTTTTTTTCTCTTTCCAAAACACTAGAACATACCAGTGTACTGACTCATGGAACATTAGTACTGATTGGTTTGTCGGGATGTCTCGGTCTGACAAATCATCGAAATGGGTTTGGTACCCGAAATGATGATCCTTGGTATAAATAATAATTTATTCTTTTACAACTTGGGTAACTAATAATTTGTTTGTATTATAACTATGATTCAACTGTCCACTATTTTCCAAAGACAGTCCTTTCATTCTCCAAAACCTTGTAGTAGTTATTCTTTGATTGAAGAATTGCTGTATTAAATTGGACAAATCACTTGTATGCTGGATGGAGCTGTTTTGCTGTTGGATATTTTTTGGGTTCAATGGTTGTACTGTACCAAGCAGTTTGCTGAACTGACCCATATCTGGGCTCTAAATGGTTAAAAAGGCTATTCTAGGATAAAATTAACCTTGACTCTGTCTCCGGCATATGGGAGAGGCCCGACCTGATTCGAGCCCCATTAAAACACATGTACAAATACGTTTATGTGTTCACACAAACCAAGGTTCGAAATCTGGGTCTGTACATATATTTGTCAGTGGTTGGATCAGTATGGTATTAATACAAGTCAATATCCTGACACTTGATATGGCATGAATTGGTACCTGCAAAAAAGATAGAGAGGAGGACTCACACAAGGAGGCGACAACATGCACTGAATAAGGCAACGATATGAGGAGGCATCATGGCAACATCAACATGAGGAGAAAGTATAGGAAATGGTGATGTAAGGAGGTAGGGATGATTTGAGGAAATAGAGGTGATGGCAGAACAGGGAGGCAGCAGCAGCAGAGGCGGTGATGGCAACGCAAGGAGGCAGCAACAGAAAGGGGGCAGATGCGGAGGTGTGGTTGGAGGTCAAGGATGTTGCTGTGATGGAGGTGGGGCTAGAGGCAAAGACAAGATGATGTTTGCTATGGAGGGGAGACTGAGAGGAGGAGAAGCTATAAAAGAGAGAGAGAGAGAGAGAGAGAGAGAGAGAGAGGAGCTATCAACAACTGTTGGTAACTGTTAAAAGAAGAAGAGGGGAGGGGGGGCTCAAATTCAGTAGCTATTGACAAAAGAAAAGAGAAAGACCCATATTAAAAGAAAGGTTCAGAAAAAGTTAAAAATGTATCATGGTGTATAAAGCTACATACGTTGACCCTCTCTAGATCCTATCTCAAATTGGTGGGAACCCCACGCACTAGTTTATCCTTTTTAGAAAAAAACTAAGAATATTCTGGTATCGGATGGTAGACTTACCTCTGGGTACTGGGTGGTAGACTTACTACTGGTTACTTTATTGGACAGTGTGCCTGGTAAGTTGACCTTACCAGATGGTATGCCTGGTATTGAATTAGACCAGGTCATTTATGTACAATCTCAGCTATCGACCAGTAAATATTGGTTTGTACTTTGTACTGACCTGTACCAATGGTATTTAAAACCTTGAGATAAACAATTATGTACATGTATTTATTTATGCTTAGTATATGTTATGAAGAATTGGAGCCTCAATCCTGTCATTTGAACATTGAAAACATGGACCTCCAAATTAAAGCATAGCTCCATTGAATATGATCTACATTATTAGAATTTAGAAAACCTTAGAAATCCAATATTTTTTTTTCAGAATCTTTTGTATTTTCATCATGTCCATACAAAATGAATATTGTGAAAAATATTTGTGGTACACTAGCCTATGTTTTATGTCATTTCAATCGAGGTTCTGAACCATTGATTCTTCCCTGATGGCATGCATACCAGAATATGACATTTCAAATGAGGTCCAAAACCATTTATTTTGATCTGATGACATGCATAGCAATAACCAACATGTTTTGACATGTTTAGATTGTTAGTGAAATCAAAATATATTTTATGCTGTTAAAATACTAATTGTCACAAACATTTGATGCATAGGTACGAGATTCTTCTAAATTTATAGGTTTATGCATGCAATATGGTTGACCATGTATATGATCTTATCTTCAGTTTGGATCCACTAGGATTGATTATTAATAAGAATGGAAGAATCAAAGCCTCAATCCTCCAGACAGAGTAAATCAATTATAAGATTAAATCACATATGCATGCATGTAAATACACACAAATAAGTCAGAGGCATCTAGATAGTTTGTTTTTGTTCCTATTTTAAAAAGAATAACAGTTTGTCTTAGGATTTACCTCAACATGTCATCATAGTCTCCATGAAGGCATCCTTATGTTCTTGACTTCTATTACTCTGTTTGTGTTTCAGATTTAGTAGTATCACCTGCAGGTATAACACATTCCAGCTTTTGACTATGTCAGGTATCATGAAGCTGATATGAGGACAGGAAAAGCAACATATTGGCAACTTACAAGCCTTCAAGCCTTCTGGCCTGGTCTTCAGGTTTTCATTTTGACCTTGAAAGTTACATGATCATAGGAACTCAAACCTATATAATCCTGTGTTGCATTATTGCCATCAGATTCTTGTTGGGGACATTGCTGCTGCCAATTCATCGCATCGTGAGTTTTTTTATGTATGGGACAAGTTTGGTGTACTACCAGAAAGGTATATTCTTTGGTCAACTTATAAACATACACATATTTTCTAACTATCACGACTTTGATTCTTATTTAACCTTGCATGAAATTATATGTAGAACTAAAGAGGAATATTTCCCTCCAAACTTGTTTAATCTTTGATAATTTACTTGTGAAGATACTTTTCTTGCTGTTTACTGTCTGGAGGAGAATATTTCAAGCCTGCTATCAAATAATGTACTTTAGTTTGTAGAGCCACATGATATCAGGCACCTGATAAAGATTGAGATCCAAGAGACCATTATGAAGGCTCCACGAGACAATCCTTGCACATGCTTAAGAGAATATAGAAGGATTGTGGATGTGGTTGTCAGATTCAGTGGTTTAGGGATTTTTTCTTGTAGATTTATTAGTTTCTTACTTTTCTTTCAAATTCTAGATGGATCATTGAGTAAGAGGCTTCAATGGATGAAACAGATTTACCAGGCTAAATGTTTCAAATCGACTTGTGGCAAGTAATCTAGTAAACTTCTCATAAATGATGAAAAATCATGATATCATGACCAGTAGCAAGTAGAAGAGTTATTCCTTAGTGACAATTTTTATGACTTCTTTGAATGAAGTAATTATCTGTTAAGAGGTTCAGGTTCAGATACTTCTATATAGTTTAGAGTTGCTCTTTGATGAAGTATTGCTTTGGACGTAAAATCTTCCCGACTTTCGTCTTGGAAGCTGATAAGCAATCAGTCCTTTCGAAAAAATATACAAATTTATATTTTATTTTGAGACAAAGGAGAACAGCTACTGATCCTACTTTATTAAAAATCTGAATACGTACAATATACAGACCAATGAAGAAAAAGAAAAGAAAGGGAAAGAAATGGAACATAAAAAAGAGGTCTCGTAAACTGATCCACAAAATCTTCAAAACAATGAATTTTCCTTTTAGGTACAGTGTGTTATAGTTTATAAATTTTATCGATCAATTTCTTCTTGATAAAAAAAGTAGTTTGATTGCTTTTGTCAATATTCTCTGTTTAGTTGCATCATGTTTGAAAAATAAAGTGTTCTATTCAGTATCTGCAGATTTAAATTCATGCTAATATTTTTCCACCCATTTTTGTTTTTTACGACTGATATTATGAATTTATAGTAATCACTAGTAAGAAAGTGAGTTGATTTAGCTTTAAATCATTAGAATATTGTACAGACACCTTTAGGACACATTGCATAAGTAGTTTCAGTTCAAATTATATGCATTTTTTGATAATGAGAGGATAATATCACCAGGAATAATCAGAAATCAATTAAAAAACATGATGCATAATGAAATTATATCAATATCCTCACTTGTGTGGAAGTATGGATGACTAGGCATGACTTCGTGACAAGATTCAGATATACAAACAAATATAAAAAAATGATAGGACATACAAATACAACAGTAAAATATATGCTATATATTAATATCACATAAGGTAAATCTTTTTTTTAATAATGTTAGAATATCTAGTTGGATATCATGATAAATAATGCTTAGCAGCCCTAATACAATAATTTCTAAGTAACATACTTCGAGAGTCCAAAGAAATACCAATAACATATTATAATGGAAGTATCATCCTTATTTTTATTTTATTAATATAATCGAATGCTTGATACAACAATCTACCTAATCTCGTGTCCGTATTGCTCATAATTAAAACATCATGTAAGGAAACAATTTTCCAAGAATTATCCACAAAATATCCCAAATTATTCCAAAAATTCCTATTTTTTTTGTAATTATTTCAGAATCAGATAAAAGTACCTACCATTGTGGATGCAGTAAGCATCCATGTTTCATAGCTTTTCTTTTATTTATTTCTTTTGCTTGCTTATGCAAATTGCAATTAAAAACTGTGGACTTATTCTTCTATATTTCTTAAATTATATAATTTTTTATCTATTTTATGATACAAAAATCTGCTGAATTAACAGATTAAAACAGTAACTTTGTAAATGCTCTTGACATCTAAATTTTCTTCTGGTTTCTCTATGCAAATATCTTCCTTTATGTTATAAATGTATTATTTAAAGAAATTTACTGCACATCTTAAAACTTAACATCTTTCTTTTTACAGGTACCTTCTGGACCATGGCATGTTGCATCCAACTGAGAAATACTATCCATTGCGCCCTGAACTTGCAGAGTCTACATTTTACCTTTATCAAGCAACTAGAGGTTACACTTGTTTGACTTTGTTTTTATCATCAGAACTAATTAACTTTTGATGTTTACTGTTTATAAAATAATGAGACACTTTGGGTCAGTCATTGGGGGCCTATTATACTAGTGTGACCCTCTAGTAGTCTTTCACCCCCATGCCCCTAGGGAAAGATGCATGCAGAAGTCCACTTGATATTGGTGAGAAAAAATAGTACTCCTGGCTTGATGCATGTGATCTTTTAGCAAGAAAAAAAAAAAAAAAAAAGCTTGGTTGTAGTAGGTCTGAACCCTCGGCTATATAGGAGAAAATATCAACACCCATGGTGACTCACCAAAAAGTCAAATTTGGCAGCGTTCATATAATATTTTTTTTAAAATATTGTATGGGTCAATCTCATATCAATTTCTATTTATATATCAGCTAATAGTAAGATTGTGGTTCACTTATCATTTATGCATTATTATGTTCCAATTGCTTTATCTAGACTATAAAATATTAAAAATAATTCCCCCTTCACAAATTACCTTTATTTTCCAATTGCTTTATCTAGATTGTAAAATATTAAAAATAATTCCCCCTTCATAAATTACCTTACTCTCTTAGGGAAATATTTATGGAAGTACCTCATTTTTTAGCTTATGTTGCTATCTGCTTCCCTAATGATAATACTATTATGGTTATGTCATTTTATGATTTTCTTTGTTTTGCTATAGTTTATACAGTTTGCCTTTGTTATATTTCTAATTTTTTTCTTCTTAGTTTCTACCCTGATGCTTCATTTGCATATATCTTTAAATGGTCTTTTATAGTTTGAATCATTTTTTATAGCAGTTACTACAATTGTTGTTCTTTGCATTTTTTGTTCGTTTTTTTATTTTTTGTTTTAACTGATCCCTAACTTCATTTCTTGTTGGTTATAGCACCCAGTTGTAATCTTAATTTTGATTTTTTTATCATTAGGGATTATTGTATGCATCGATACCAAGGTTTGATGTACTGAAACGTACCACTCGGTACGGGCGGTTACGTACCAATTTGATAGAGGATCAATACGGGTGATACAAATGTACACTCGGGTGTACTGTGTGTCGATATGCTCGGTACGTATCGTACCGATAGCTTGTCGGTACACCGGTATGGATCGGTAATACGAACCCTAGTCGATACACTTTAAACATATAATTTTTTATTATATGCATTATGCGCTAATACACTTGAAGGGATAAGGACTGCATACATCAGCAGGGAGCCTCAGACACTGGGTTCACCAATTTTGTACCCTTTAAACCAAGGTTCGTTGTGCCACATTGTACCACTCCATCACGGACAAAGCTATAGACAGGGTGTTCGATGTAATGTTTGTGTATGTCCGTGTCTTTCGGTTTTGTTCATGCTTCACATAGCATGTAGAGGGGTTTGCAGTAGGCTTGATAGCCCCATTTTGATTGGCTTTTGTAGTCGTTTCAGGCTTGTAAATGCAAGTTGTGTGCAGTCATCGCACAGAGATCAAATTGCCTAGAAACAAACTATCCAAGCAGCCATTTTAGGGCTTTTCTAGCTCCACAGAGTAGTGCGGAGTGTCAGCTAGCACAGCACCTAGGAGCTACTCGAGTGGCACGATTGGATGGGCCTTTAGGGTAGTGTCTAGGGCTGGTTTGTTACCTTATTTCGTAGCAGTATTATGTGGGCACTTGTGGGGACTTTTGGTCACGGTGGATCACCTTGGACCCTTTGTCATGCGATCGTTCAAAGCTTGTGAATTCTACATTTGTAATTTATATTGCCTATCAAGTGTTTATTGAAATGACTACTTGTGGATTTCGGGTTAAATGCTTCCTTTAACCCGTTTTCTCTTTTGTAGGTCCTTAAGAGACCATAAGAAGTTTTAGGGAGATTGATCCTTTGCGGACGGACACATCAGGATGTTGCACAACTTAGGCAAAACCAATTAAGTCCGTGATAGCTCGGTATGGGCGGTACGTGCCGATCCAACAGAGGATCAATATGGGCAGTACATACTAGTATATCAACACACCTCATCGTACCATTAATTGGTACATCGGTACATACCGTACCAACCACCAGTTGGTACATCGATATGGACCAATAAGGCGAACCATGCTTTAAACATATGAATTATGTACAATAAGTTACTACAGTACAAAGTACTATCAAGCAATTGATAATATCAATATTTTGATTTAAATTAATTGTCAAGAGACTCAAGACTGCATAACATATATTACATGTTGTACCGTCCTTTCTCTGGTTCTTCTTGTGGCTTCTAGACCTTGGTGCTTGTGTTTGCTCTATGTTCATTGCATATATATGGCCAGCTTCTCTGTTGATTAAAGAAACACAGAAAGATCTAAAGCAGTTGAAAAAGCAAATCTCTGAGCAGATCAATGAAGTTGCATCACTTGTCAAAGAACTGTTTTCATGACACTTTGTAATTATGACATAATACACCATCTCCAATAAATTTTTTCTGCTTACTCACCCTTAGCAAGCAATGCTCTTTCAGACCAGAAAATATGGTAAAACCTTGGTGTATTTAAATATATAATATCCCAAGGGCCCTTTAACCGGGTTACAAATCCTCAATGTTAATAGGTATTCCATTTTTGTAGACATTTGTGATCTTATTCACTTATCACTTATTGTTGCTAGTTTTGTTTTCTATGATTATGTAAGGCCTTATTTTTAGCAGACATTATGATTCATTTGTCTGAGTATGGATATATCTTAGGCTTCTAGACACTCTTAAAGACTTATGGCATCTGCAAATCCATAAGAGGACCTCTATGGCTGAATTCTTCTCCATAAAATGAACAGTAATGAGGGACCTAAGAATAATTAATAGTTAAATTATTGGAAGCTATCT
This sequence comes from Musa beccarii, assembly GCA_024322285.1. NCBI lineage: Eukaryota > Viridiplantae > Streptophyta > Magnoliopsida > Zingiberales > Musaceae > Musa > Musa beccarii. The sequence continues at coordinate 9,502,222 of CM044402.1, read as the reverse complement.
TTGATTTACCAATAATATGTTGTCAGTAGTGCAGGAGCCCCAGAAATCCATATAAGCTGTGACTTTGATAACAAATTTTTCTATACAAAATCCGATTCCGGATATTAGTTGTACTTCATCATTGTGATGCATGTAAAGTTTCTGTTAATTGTTAAACATATGTGCCTTGAATATTTTGCTATTCTAATTGCTTATGTTTTCCAGGAAATGCTAATGTTAATTTACATTTGAAATATATATATCATTTATCTGCTGTTGAGATTGTTGACAAATTATTCTACGGCAACAGATCCTTGGTATATGGAAGTTGGTGAGACAATAATTAATTCTCTCAATTACTATACTAGAGTGGATGGTGGTTTTGCAAGTGTTAGAGATGTTTCAACCATGGAACTAGAAGATCATCAGCATAGTTTCTTTCTTTCTGAAACGTGAGCCATGCGAAGATTGATTTAATTTCTTTGTCTAAAACACTATTAAATATCTTGAATCTTTTTACTTTTTCATTGTCAGGTGTAAATATCTTTATCTTCTCTTTGATGATTCATTCTTGGCTGGTCAGAACTATGTCTTTACTACTGAGGGTCACCCTCTGCCAATCAGAGGTTCCTGGCATGAGAAACTTCCAGAGGCTTACATTCCTGCTAACTGGACTTCAGTAAAGGTGTTCCATGCTTCTGGTCTTCTCTTCCTCCTTTCTTTCCTTTTTGGTGATCTAATTGTTTCTTTCTATTTTATTATCTTTATATTGTATTGTTTGTGATTGATCTCTTTGCTAGATATTTTGTCTCCACACAAGCTTCTTAGGTACATGCATCGTGTGCCCACATAAACATCACAAACATGCTGAAAGTTTAGATTACATATTGTGTCATAAGAGAATGAATCAAACATATAATTTAGTTCTTATATTTCAAGTTATCAATAAATGGATTAATATTGCCCCAAATAAAGTAATGGTGGTAAAAGATCCATATATTCAGCCCCAAATAATTGGTTTATTATTTTGGTATCAATAAATTAGATCTAGTGGCTTAATTAGTCACTCTTAATCAAATAAATATGTTAGATACTCTCTAGGTAGTTCAGGTAATAATTGTATCCATGTTGTCTTAGGATATTATTAAATACTTTTGAAGCATATATGTGATTAATAATTGTTTTGATTATAAATGTTGACTAGACATTATTTGTATATGCTGACATATTACAGCATTCAAATACGACACTCCACTTATAAGAAAGTTTGGATATGGCATGACAGATTAGAATATTGAAAAGCAAAATGAAGATGGAAAACCATAAAGAAGGCACCTTTGTTTGTTGCAAATATTGTCTACCATTCAGCTTATTAAATGTTTCTTCATTCATTCATGACGTTGCAGAATGAAAATCAAGCAATTCGACTAAGTGCTTTGTCTCAACAAGTTTGTCCTGCAACAACCACAGGAGGAAGCATCTCACTGCAAATTGAGAGTGCTTGCCATATCCCCGATTCACGTGCTGATCACAGATGTCGAATGGACGACGAGTGTGGGATTGATTCAACGACATGTAGGAAACGGGTTTGCAGCATGGCTGGCTTTTGTGGATTGTGGTTATTCGTACCATAATTCTTGAGGCAAAATCAATGTAGTATAGATATTCTTTTAGGCAGAAGAATAAAAGAGAGGAAAAGTATTTTTAGAGTTGTACATTTGGTGTAGCTGTTCTCGGCCTGAGCGTATCATGGATGCTAGAGGGGATCCTTCATATGGGGTATCCAATCATTACCATGAGGATTATAATTCACGGCAAGAATCATCCTTAATGTAGAATTTATCCTTGTCAATTTGTGCACAATTAATTTAATCCTGTGAAATTATGTTTGTGCTGGAGCAATTTTTCCACGGTATGTGAATCAGATTCCTTGTATAATAAATTCCGTAAAACTAATACTTTTACTACCAGGAATTATTTGTCGGTACGTAGCGAAACAGGTCATTCATATGTCACGCCCTCGGCTGTATGGCTGATCCCTCTCTTTGCAATGCTCAGGTATCTAATCTATCTTCCAGTCTGCGGTTTTATGTGCATGCAAGATAGTTAATTTGTTTTAAAACTTTTTAATAAAAGAAATATTTATTTTTAATACTCAAGTCGATGAGTTGCAATTTCTTGTCCTATCCTTTTTATCAGATAACATACGCCTTCATTGACTCTGTAATAGGCTGCGACCTGCTCCAGGGTTAAAATTGACAGGGACGAAATAGTATGAACCATCGTGAAGCACATTATAATTGTTTTAATGTTCTCGCAGGATTACACTTCTGTTTTAATTGTTTTTAATATTTTGGTCCTAAATATCTGAAGATATTTACATGTAAATCTAAATGTTTTGTGGATATATATTTTATATCAAAATTTTAAAGGGCAACTTCAAAATGGACAGAGATCTAAAGCTTCTTTTTTACTTAAGATCAGAATACAACTAGATAAACTAATCACGATTAATAATGTTTGTAATGGTCTCTTAAAAATGGTTTGGTGCATGGTTAAAACGTCAAGAATTTGAATCATATCGTAAGCATTAAAAAGCATCAAATGTGCATGCTATGTAATGGTTGAGAAAAGATTTGAAACGTAATCTCAGCAAGTGGGCATGTTAAATTTGAGTTAACTGAGATGACAAAAGCAACGTATGCTAGCCCTTTCACATCAAAAGCAACGAACCAAATTTTTGTGGACAATGCGGGGCCCCACGTAGAAGGATGGGGTCCGACAGTTTCCACCAATGATCAACGTCGTTTGGTTGTTCGATGGTTTGGCGCCGCGGAGCCCCGAGGGCCGCCTGACCCTTCCCCGAGCTCCAACCTGGAGTCGGTTCACATCAAAATCAACGAATCAAAGTCGAGGAACAACTCAACCCCGCCGACTCCCGTTTCGGCCCCTTCGAATCCTGATCCATGCCCGTCCGACACTCCATTTCTGGAATCAGGGTTTTCCTTCGTTTGTCTACTGGGGTGGGTCTTCCTTCCCTTGATCTAGGGTTTGGCTGCTTCCCCGCGCTTCGGTTTGAGGTTCGTTGATTGGATCGAGAATTGATGGTTCGCACTAAAGGAGGGATGCGAAACAGCCAAACTGGGGAACATATTCAAGGCTACGTATGGGCTGGAAGGTGAGGAAAGGAAACGGCCGGCCGCCGCTTCCGATGTTATAGCGGTAGCTCGCCCATCACTCTTCTGTCGATGCATCCGGAAGCGACGTCGGAGCCCCCCACCGATTTAAGTAGATTATGATGTGGTGGTTAGATATTTTCTTTCTCCATTGGGTTGGATTTTTCGTTTTTGCTTTTTCATTTGCTTGGATATTTTATTTCTTTGTTTTTTTTTATTGTGATGGATATTTTAAATATGTGGTCTCGATTTTGGAATTGGTGTTGGTGCACCGCTGAAATGTCAGCCAATGTCCTTAGTTTTTGCCACACGGTGGGTCAGAGTGAATCACATTCTGGGGTTTGTATGGTTGTGTGCATTTTTACTATCAAAGTTAATGAGGTTACTTTCCAGTTGAGGACAAACTCTCAAAGGTATATTGAAACTCTGACAACTAATTGTGCTCTGATGTGCAACGAAAATGTTGTGAACTAATGATGTTTTCATTCAACCCGAACCCAATCACAATTAGAAAAACTCGTAATTGATTGAACAAGAGATGAATCAAAAGCAACAATACTTTCATAGGAAAATAGGATTGGATGTTATAAAATAAAGGAAAAAATGCCCCTGTTTTTTTTTTTTTTTTTTTTTTTTTTTTTTTTTTTTCTGGCCCTGGAGATTTGGGTACGCTCATTGTAGTTGCATAGCAGTATTGGAGAATTGAGTCTTTTGGCTGGACCTCTAGGTTTCCCAGCAACCCTCTTTCTTGAAGATTTTGAAGGGTTGGATGTTGGAAGACTTGATTAACATCATGCTAAGAGTTGGCTTTACATTGGTCTCAAATTATAGTGTATATTAATATAATTTAAAATGTTATGGATTTTTCATTCTATGGTATGAAGATATTATAAGTTTTTATGGATTTTTCATTCTATGGTATGAAGATATTATAAGTTTTAATTGTATCTACTAATGTGGAAATGCTGCATTATTGACTTGGATAATTTGGTTTTTGACTCTGTTCTTGAGGTTATGCTGCAAATTTAAAGCCCCTTGGCTGGCCCTGACTTAAGATTTTAGATAATTGGAAGAGTTTGGTGATTATTATTTTTTATTTGTTAGATAAAGAACAGTTGGTTCATGTCATATAATTGAGATTGATTCAAACTCTAACTTTTCCCTGATAGATCAGCTGAATAAGTTGGGGCTTTACTGAGTTGGTATTTTATATCCTAGTCAGGAGCCCTAATCAAAATTAGTCTCCATGGCTGATTGTATTTAGCAACAGATAATCACACAAATGTTTATTTCTGCCAACCTATTTTATTCTCCCTTCACAACCCATCTCTATTATCCAACTCCTCTAAAACTCTCTTCTCCTCTTTTATTTTCTGATAAATAACATTTGTAACAGCTATCATCTGCTATAACCTGTATAGCTTGAGTCAAAAGTTGTAGCTCCAGGCCTACAGGAACAGCAAACTAGATTTGTCTGAGTTATTCCAGCAGATTTTACCACCTTGGAAACAAGGAGGTATTGTAGTATTTGAAATTAGATAGACTACATCAGTTTCTTACAGGAGAAGCTAGTCACATTACAACAAACTGTAATAAGAACAGAGAATCCATGATACATTTATAGAAAAACAAAGTGCTTATGGGACTTTCACAGAGAAATGCCTCTGCAAGGAGGTATTGTCTTTCGATGTGTGTCCTATGCCCATCATATTTTTTTGAAATATAGAACAATAACAATGAGAGAAAGCATTTGGTATTAACTGATTTTATTCATAAATTTCTTATCTTCTGATTTTTTATATTTTAAATAGAAATTGTTTGCAAATTATTGTGCCCCTTTTGCTCAGCATGGTTTGGTGAGTATTCCTACAGCATACTTGAGCTCTTGAAACTTGGTATAAGCCATCACTTGAATGTTAATTTGCCTTTCAATTGGAGATCCAGTAGAGAGTAATTAATCTCAGAGATTTGAGGTAAACAAAGGATTTTCACTGTTCTAGGATCATCCAAAAATTTCTGTTGAGTATTGAGATATTGATCTGTCAGATCTATGTTATAAGGAACTTCTGTTTCAGCACTGGTTAGAGGGAACTATGCACAGTCCTATTTGGTTTTGTTTACAGGGGAATCACAACCAAACTGGTTAATTATGGTGTGTGAATTTTCAAACCATACCATTTTATTAAACCAAAATGTTGTTTAGTCTGCTACTTGATATGGTTTATTCTCCCTAAAATAATGACATATAAAATCATATTTCAACTTAAATGATCTATTTTGTGTTTTTTTAATCTTGTTCTTGTGGAGTCATTGTGAGAATAGTGTGGAAGATGCAAGAAGAGACTGGTTTTCTTGGTGCAAGCCTGCTAGGTATGGGCCCTTTTTTTATTTACTCGATAATGGATAGGCACACATTTGCATTGTCATTTATGTCAGTGCATTGATCAACCTTGATAGAACCCTAGAGGAATTCTATAGAGATTGATCTTTGAGGGGGATCAACCCTTGGAACGCTATAAGGGTTCCACCCTCCAAGTAGCCTGGTGGCTGCAATTGTAGATTGATCTTTCTTATTCCAAAGAGGTGGAGGCTACAAGTTTATATAGAGCTCCAAACCCTAGCCCTAGGGGTTGCTTCATAAGTGAACTACCCAATTTACCCTCAACCTTAGCGGGCCGGCCCAGTAACAAGGGGGGCGGCGGCTAAAAAGCCCAAAGACCCAAATATAAACCCTAGCCTCTCTTCTTTACAGGATAGGCGGCTAGGTGGGGTTTATTACATTCTCATGGGGTTTTTATTAGCTTCTACATGGTTGAGTAGGACCTAACCCTGCTAGGGTCCTATCAAGCCCGCCCTCTTCAAATCACCTTGTCCCAAGGGGTTCCATGAACTCGAGGAACCGGGACTTCACTCCTCATATGATTCCCATGTGGCATCTTCGAGTGGTAAATTAGTCCAATGTACTAGTACTTGATGAGAGGGCGTTGACGACGTATCACGACTCTGCGGTCGAGGATGGCTTGTGGTTGGGCTTGAATATTTCCATCATCGGTGGTGTTGGGCGGTTGGATCTGGGTGTCTCGTGTTTCCCAACTTGGGCTTCAAGCATGACACGTGAAAGACAGGGTGAATTTTGGCATCTTCGGGTAATTTAAGTCATGCGCCACGGCTCCAATACGCTCTATGATCCGATAGGGCCCATAAAAACGTGGAGATAGCTTCATGGAGGCTCGTGTGTTGATGGATAGTTGCTTGTATGGTTGTAGGCGAAGATAAACCCAATCTCCTACTAAAAATTCTCTTTCACTTCTTCGTGTGTCACTTGTCGCTTCATTCTAGCTTGAGCGAGAAAGAGATTATCCTTTAGCAAATTGTAGGAGTTTGTCCTGTCAATTAAATCTTGGTCGACTGATCTACATTAGCCGAGCCAATTACATACTTTGGAATCACAGAGCCGTGACCATATAATGCTTCATATGGGGTACATTTTGTAGATGAATGATATGTAGTATTGTACCACCATTCGGCCCAGGGGCCATTTCGTCCACTCCTTTGGTCGATCACTAGTGAAACACCGAAGGTATGTCTCTAAACATCTGCTCACCACTACATTTGGCCGTCGGTTTGTGGATGGTATGCAGTGCTCATCTTGAGTTTGGTGCCTCAGAATCAAATAACTCGGTCCAAAATTTACTAGTGAAGATCCCGTCACGATCACTTACAATGGACCTTGGCATCCCATGCAGTTTTAACAATATTTTCTATGAAAATCTGAACAATACTAACAAAGAAGTAGGGATTGCGCACAACACAAAAATGAGCATATTTCGTAAGTCGATCAACCACCACAAGGATTGTGCTTTTACCTTTAGAAGGTGGCAGCCCTTCGATGAAGTCTATGGAGATGTCGATCACCGAGTCCGTATGGGTAGTGGTTGTAGTTTCCTGGACTCGCCAATTTGTTTCACCTTTTTCTTTGTTGACATACATCACATTGTGCTACGTATTCGTAAATAATTTTTTCATCCCTTTCCAATAAAAGTTTTGCTTCACTCTTTTGTAGGTTCTTAGAAATCCGGAGTGCCTGTTTGAAGGTGTGGAGTGCATTTAGTGCGAGAATGACTTTGATGCAAGGGGAGTTTGGTATAAGCACAATCGACCTTTATAGCGTAGATCCCTCGAATCCCAAGTATAGTGAGCTATTGCACTTGGATTCTCCTCCAATTTTTTCATGATGTTCTTTGGTTTTGGATCCTTCTTCCATTCCTCCCTAATGCCCTCGAGGAAGCCGGTGGCGAGAAGAGATAGCTGAAAATTCAACTTCTTTGAGGAGTCGAGAGTGCATCTGTCGCAACAACGTTTTCTTTCCCCTTTTTGTAAATAATTTCATAATCAAATCCTAGAAGTTTGGTTACCCATTTTTCTTTGCTCCGGGATGATATCTTCGCTCCAAAAAGTACTTAAGGCTTCTATGGTCGGTTTTAATTTGAAATCGTCGGCCAATCAGGTAGGGTCTCCACTTTGTTACTGCGTGCACAATGGCGAGCATCTCCTTATCATATATAGATATTTTTTGATGGGAGGGAGACAATGCCTTGCTAGTGTATGCGAGTGGTCGACTATCTTGCATGAGAACAGCTCCAATTCCAACTCCAGATACATCGGCCTCAATGATGAAGGGTCGGCTGAAATCTGGTAGTGCTAGCACCGGTGTTGTCGTCATGGCTGTCTTAAGTCTATCGAAGGCAGCAGAGGCTTTGTTCGACCATAGGAAGGCATCTTTTTCAAGAGAGAAGTGAGGGGGCACTAATCTTCCCATAGTCCTTCATGAATTTTCGGTGTAGCTTTGTTAGTCCAAGGAACCCACGCAGCAATTTCACATTTGTAGGTTTCGACCAGCCTTGCATTGCTTCGATTTTTGTTGGGTCTCACGGCCACTCCTTCTTCGATATTATATGCCCAAGGTACTCTACTTTTTCTTTGAGAAAGCTACACTTTGATAGCTTAACGAAAAGAGTATTCTCTCGAAGGATCGTCAAAATAATTCGCAAGTGCTGAAAGTGAGTCTCAAGAGAAGGGCTGTAAATGAGAATATCATCGAAAAATACCAGCACAAATTTGCGAAGAAAGCTCAAAAAATGTCGTTCATGAGACTTTGGAAGGTTGAAGGAGCATTAGTGAGTCCAAAGGGCATTACCAAAAATTCATAATGCCCGTTGTGAGTGCGAAAGCGCTTTTGGGATGTCGCCTTCACATACCCGAATTTGATGATAACCGGATCGAAGGTCCAACTTCGTGAAGACTCGAGCTCCTTTTAATTCATCAAGAAGTTCATCCACCACTGGTATGGGTACTTATCCTTGATGGTGATGTCATTTAGAGCTCGGTAGTCGACGCACATCCGCCAAGTTCGTCTTTTCTTGCGCACAAGTAGCACCGGTGAGGAGTAGGGGCTGCGGCTTGGTCGAATCACCCTGTTTGAGCATTTCCTTCACGATTTTCTCAATTTCATCCTTCGGACATGAGGATAGCGGTAAGGCCGAGTGTTTGCTTTGGTGGTTTGCTTGGAAGGATTGGAATCCGGTGGTCATGTTGCCGAGTAGGAGGAAGACCGCGCGGTTCAAAGCAAAAACATCATCAAATTCAACAAGCGGTTGGGTGATATTTTGATTTTTAATTTCTGTTTTCTCCCCTTTGGTTCTTCTTTGGAGATGCATAAGAAAGCCACCATTTATCTTGTGTAAAACTTTCTCCATTCGTTGGGTTGAAATGGTGGTTACGTTGCTTCGCGCTTCCGCGTAGGGGTGACTCGTTTACCTTTGCAATAGAATTTCATAATCAATTTGGAAAAGTTCCAAGAAACATCACCTAGTGTCGTTAGCCATTCTATGCCCAACACTTTGCCTCATAATCATCAATTGGTAGGAGGAAGAAGTCGGCAACAATTTCTTGGTCTGTAGTAATAGTTTCACTGCGGGCATCTTTGGTCGCATTTTAGGATTCAATTGTCGGCGACCTTTACGTTGAACTTGCTGCAACCTTCAATGTGGAGTGCCATCCGAGCAGCAACTTTACTTGTTTAGAAAGTTATTAGTGCTGCTGTGTCGATGAGAACGGTGATTGATTGTTGTTTGAAAGCGGGCCTCAACTTTCATCGTTTGCGGATTTGAGTAGCCGGCTAGCGCATGTACCATAAAGTCGACCGATTATGGCTCTTCTTCCACATCTTCATCCTCATGTTCAATACTTTCTTCTAGCTGTTCACTGATCTCTTCTTCCACTGGTTCAATCACAAGAAGTCTCCCCTTTTTACAGCGATGCTCGCGGCTCCACGACTCGTCACAATGCCAACATAACCCCTTGGCGGATCGGTCTCAAGCTCTTCTCTTGTCAACCTTTTTGGTGCAGGAGCTCGGATGATAGTAGGAGGGGCTGAGGGCTTCAATATTGCTGGTCGAGGAGCGACCCTAGTCCTCTGGGCTTCGTGGTTCAATCACTCCTTCTGAAGTCGTGCGAAAGAGATGGCTGCCATAAGCGTGTACGGTTGTCGTGCTTTAACTTCTCCCCGGATCTCTGGCTTCAAGCCCTCAATAAATGTCCCCAATAACTGTTTTTCAGACCAATCATGAGTTTGATTAGATAATCTTTCAAACCTGGTTTGATACTCCTGGATGGTGGAGGTTTGTCGGATCTTTGCTAGTTGTCCGTCGATGTTCTCGTAATCTGTTGGTCCGAAGCGGATCAGTAGTCTTTCTTTGAATTGTCGCCATGAGAGGACTCCATGAGTGTGTTCAAACCAATTAAACCATTGTATGGCATCCCCTTCAAGATGTATAGCTGCAATTTCTACCATAGATGCGTCTGCGGTTTTGTGATACCGAAAATATCGCTCCGCGCGCGAGATCCAACCAATCGGGTCTCCTTCTTCCCATCTAGGGAAGTCCACCCTCATGCGTGGATAGTAGGGATCAGTCATAGAGCCTCCCCTCTCCTGGAGGTCATCTCTTCGATTAGAGCTCTCCCCTTGATGTGATTTCTTTGGGCTCGGTGGTCGACCCAAACTAAGTTCGGCAAAGAGAGTCCGAATCTTCTCCTCTATTCGTGTCTCGAAGGCTTCGAATTTAGCATCAATTGCCTCCTCGGATGCCATAGCATATGTCTCCAAATCTGTAATATTAAGATCTCTTTTTTGCTGTCGAGTTAAAGGCATGTATTGGTTGAGAGAAGTGGTGGTTGAAAGGGTTGGTGGATTGGTGAATGTAGGCTGCGGTTTAGGCTTGTTTTGTGGCTGTTTTGGGTGCTATTTGGGGCTGCGATTTGATGGAGTTTTGGGCTGAGATGGTAGTGGATGAAGGTTAGGGAAGAGGGTTTTAGATCTGTGGTAGCTCGCAGCAAAGATTTGACAAAAATCAGTAGAAATTGCTGCCTATATGCGCTGTCTCGTAAGAGCAGAATTGTCGTCGAAGAAATAGCGGTTTCTCGACGAAATTTCCAGCGAAAACTCAGGGGTTTGAGGAGGGGGTTTGATGGTAGAATCTTAGTTTAGATAGCAACAAGGATAACAAATTGGATCAAGAAATTTCGGCAGCAAAGCAGTAAAGAAATCGGTGCAAGTTGCGATAGCAGAATTCTCGTCAAAAAATTTCAGCAGTTTGTGACGAGAGATTGCAGCAACACACGAATTTGTTTTTGTGATGAATTCCACAATAGATCAATCACGGATGGGAGCCAAGATGATCTATGAGGTGCACAAAAAATTTCGTTCAAAAAGGATAACAATTAGATCGGTTAAAGGCAGCAACACACGGCTGAAATTTTCTACAGCAATCCTACGTTCGCAAAGATGGTAACTTTTGTGACGCAAGGAATTCGCAGCAAGGGATCAATAGAAAAACTTCTTTTTGATATTTTAAATGAAAAATTGCAGCAGCAAAAGGTATTGGTGGTAGAAAAATACCAAATCTCTGATGCAATTAGAGGTGGCGACAGTAGATTGATTTGATCTACGTCAGGAGATGACGGTGGAGATGATGACGTCAAGAGCAATTGTGGGAATTGCTTGGCTGATGGTGGGTGGCAGGGATGGCAGCAAAAGCAGCAAGATCGTTGCTCTGATACCAGATGATAGAACCCCAGAGGAATTCTATAGAGATTGATCTTTGAGGGGGATCAACCCTTGGAACGCTATAGGGGTTCCACCCTCCAAGTAGCCTGGTGGCTGCAATTGTAGATTGATCTTTCTTATTCCAAAGAGGTGGAGGCTACAAGCTTATATAGAGCTCCAAACCCTAGCCCTAGGGGCTGCTTCCTAAGTGAACTACCCAATTTACCCTCAACCTTAGCGGGCCGGCCCAGTAACAAGGGGGGCGGCAGCTAAGAAGCCTAAAGACCCAAATATAAACCCTAGCCTCTCTTCTTTATAGGATAGAGGCGGCTAGGTGGGGTTTATTACATTCTCACAGGGTTTTTATTAGCTGCTACATAGTTGAGTAGGACCTAACCCTGCTAGGGTCTTATCAAACCTTCAACCTTTTTCTTTTCTCAAGAACATCAGGAAGCAGTAGAGTAGCACTTAAACAAACCTCCGCTAGAGATGCATGCAGCAGTCAAGCCTGATGGACATTCACCAAAATCTCAGAACAACCTGCAAGCACGCAACACTTAAAATCTGGTTCACACTGTGTGGTAAATAGGAGTACTTCATCTTCTCAGGCTAAGGGAAAGTAGAGGTTCAGGAGCGATCAGTGTGTGGAGCCTGATCAAGGCACAGAGACTGTCAAACAAGATCTTGGTACTGAACCTATCCAGCGAGAGAATTCTGCTAAGCCTGATGATGGCAATTCTGATACCTTTATGTTTGAAATCCTAAAGGAAGAAGTTGTCAAAATAACAGAAAAAGAGGAGATTGTAAGCACTGAAGGGGTTGAGAAGTTAGTGAATGTCAACTTGATAGAACTGAGAAAAAAATAGATTTGCTTGGTAGAATAATGCTTGTAGGTGTCATTGGAGCTATTGATAAATATGATTGCCTTGATAGGTTTGTGCAGCTTAGGGAAGTGCCTATGTTGGATGATTGGCGCCAGGAAGTGCGTAAAGGAAAGACTGGTGATGGCTGAAGTTTCAAAGAAAGTGACAAAGTAGTTGAAGATTTTCTCGTCGTTGCTTTGTGCACTGGAAAAGTTGCCTGTAAACCTCAATGCACTGCAGACTTGTAACATCAGTGAGTTAGTGAATAATTTGCGCAATCATAAAAATTTGGAGATCTAGAAGAAAGCTAGAAGTCTTGTTGACACCTGGAAGAAACATGTTAATGATGAAATGTCAAAAATCTAATATGCAAATTATGTTGCATCTGGCCAGTCGGTTCCATCGCTGGTCAAGTGAGGTTATTCTGGTGTTTCTCATGCCAGAAATAAATGCACTGGATCAATTGGGGTGTCTGCCGAAATGACTGTCACATGGACATCAACATGCGAAGCTCTGCCTAGCAAGCCTGGAGCTTCAGATCATAGCATTAAATCAACTTTGCCTCCGTCCAGTGTAGTTACTTCAAAGGCGTCCAGTGTAGTCACTTCAAAGGATTTACATGGTAAATGGTTGCTACTAATTGGAGGTTCAGAGTTGCCACCTATCGCTGTTAAGGAGAGGAGCAGTGGTTCCAGTCAGCCTCAGAACAATAGCCAATCTTTTTCTAGTGATCAAGCAAAAACAATGGTTTCTTCATGGAAGGAAAAAGCAAGGAGCTGAACAGCTGGGTCAATGAAAACTGGCAAGCTAGCTGGTTGTTCATCTTGCCCCCAAAGGTCAAGCAATGGTCTAGGAACAAGTATATCTGGAATTCATAAGGAAAGTCATTCAAGTAGGATTAATTCTGCCAGCAAGGCTGTGGCATTTGAAAAAGGATCACAATCTGCACAGATATGTGAAAGCCATCGATATTTCTATAGATGATCATGGAAATAACAACACGCTGATTAGGAGGTTTCCTAACCCTGGCAGAAGCCTTGGACATAGTGCCAGTGGTGGCTCTTCTGAGGGCCCATTGGTTATGGGTATTATATCATCATCTCCTGATATTCCAGATAAACAAGACCATACATGAAGAAGTGATGTTTCTGGATCTCATGCAACTACAGACAGTAATACAGTGTCATGGCATGGCAATGATGTTAAAGAAGGGTTACTTGGAGCTGAAGGTGTTAGATTGCCAACAGCTATACTTGAAGAACGCAGCAGAGTTGATGAGGAAACTAATAAGGTTCCAGAACCTATTAGAACTGGCTGTTCATCGTCAGGGAAAGAAAATGAAGTTTTCTTGATTGAACTGAGAACAAGAAATTCTTTTAGTTCTATTCGTGCATTGATGGAAAGCTGTGCCAGGTGCTATGAACCTAGCACTCCTTTGGCTGCTGGGGTTGATATGGGGATAAATTTACCTGCTACTGTGGCAGCCATGGAAATTTCCAAGTCTGTTATATCTCCCAGTGAGTCATCTGGAAGTTCACCTGCAATAGAAGATATTTGTACTGGAAATAGTGAATCCAAATTGAGGCTATCATGTAATAGTGATATATTTCAAAGAAACATCCATCATGATGAAGCTGCTGATGCCAATTCTGAGAAGCAAGAGAGGAGTTTTGGTTCTGTGCTAGCTACAGATCCATGACAAGATGTAGGGGCCAGCTTTACAGGTGACAGCAGAAATGCTATGCAATTGCAGGAAAATAAATGCACACTGGTGATCCAACAACACAATCTACTACTTCATGTGTGAGTTCTCATAAAATTGGAGATTCCTGTATCAATGTTGAGGTAAAGCCTGGGGAAGGAAAAGAAGTTAGATGTTCTTCTGTGTGTAGACCAGCAGAAGTGGAGGGGCATAATGGTGGTGGAGCCACTCCACTTGAGGACAGGTTTCAGGCATTAGCACTGATGGTAAGCGTAATTTGACAAGCCCATCAATGGTTAGGAACAAATCCTTTTTGTGTGATCATGAAGAAATTCGAGATGGAAGTTTATGCACTTCTAACATTAAAATAGGTGATGGATCTGATTGCACTGCTGCTTCGGGTAGAAAATTACAGAAGCTGCTCGTTGAGGATCCTTTGTCAGGTCCTGTAGTTAAGGAAGAATTAGGTAGTGCTAGTGCAACTGACCAGCAGCAGCTTCCATCATTAGATGCTGTAGATGAAAGTGTTGTTGCTGTTGTCTCATTGGCTGCTGATAATGTTCCATCTCCTAAAGCTGTTGATGAGTCTATGACTAGGAAGTCTGAGAACTCTGGAATTGATTACTTCAAATTGGGGGATGAAGCAAGAGAGAAAAACAGTATTCCTACTTCTAGCATTGATGAACCAGTTGGATCAGCGACCGTCTCTCTTGTCACTGCTGCGATTGCTAGTGAGGTAAAAGAGGTTCATGAGAGTTATCCAGTTGGGTCCAAAGGTCAAGAACCACCATCTACTTCTATGATCAAAGAAATTGAGAATGTAAAAAATCTATTGGCTATAACTTTAAGACATCTGGGTTCAACGGAGATAGAAGGGGCAAGCTTGCATCATCTACAGAGTCATGCTCATCGGGTGTTTCTGCTGAGCCAGATGTTATCAGTAAGCTTGAATTTGATTTGAATGAGGGCATTTCTGGTGTTGATGGCAATGAAGAAGAGCCAGCTATCTCAGCTGCAGTAGTATGCTCATCTGTAATTCGTTTGCCTAGTCTATCTCTCATTGCAAATCCAATGTCGAATGGTTTTTTGCCTGCTTCAATAACAGTAGCTGCACCAGGAAAAGGACCGTATATGCCACCTGAAAATTTGTTGAAGACTAAGGATGAGACTGGATGGAAAGGCTCAGCAGCCACTAGTGCATTTTGGCCAGCAGAACCACGAAACATTTCTAGAGATGCCACCTGATAGTTCACATATGCCACCATCTTATTTTGCCAGAAAGCAAGGCTGTCCTCAGCTAGACATTGATCTGAATGTAGCTGGTGAGGGACTTCTTGAAGACATGGCCTCTGAGAGTGCTTCTCAGACTCAAGTGTCCATTTCAGGGACTGTTAATACTCATCATGCACCATCAAGAATTGCTGGGGGAGTTGATCTTGATTTAAATAGAGTTGATGATGGTCTGGGACTCTGGAAAATGGACAGCTCATGACAAGCAGTAGCCATAGATTAGAGGCACCAATTTTGCCTACTCAACCTGCATCTGGAGCATTTCCTGGTGGAGAGGCAAGTGTGCTAAGGAACTTTGATCTGAATGACCAACCAGGTGCTGATGAAGTTGGTTCAGGACCAATACCAAGGAGCCAAAAACAGAAATTACAAGTGATGTGCCATTTTTTGCTCCACTTGCAGATATAACAAATAATCTTTCATGGATCTGTCCTACGTCTTTTCCAGCTGTTGCTATATGATCTTTACTGCCTGATAGAGTGCAGCTGTTTAATCCATTAGTTGCAATTCCAGTGTCTCTGAGGATTTTGTCAGTAACTGGTGGTGGCAACTCCTTGAATGATGATTATAGGGGTTCTGCACTTTCATCATCACCAGCCATGACATTTGCTTCTGTGACATTACTTTCTTATGCAAGATTGCCCTTTGCTTCTGGTTATCCAATCAGCTCAACCTCTTTCTCAGGTTGTTCAATGTCCTATGTTGATTCTTCATCAGCTGGTGGTTCATTCTTCAATGCTTGTCCTTCACTGCTTGTCAGACCTCCTAGTGCTGTATCATCTCATTATCCAAGGGTCGCCTAATAAGCTTTCCAGATGGTAGTACTAGTCCTGTGTCTGACAACAATCTGAAATGGAGCAGACGAGGGTTTGATCTCAATACAGGTCCAGGTATTGGAGATATGGAGGCAAAAGATGAGAAACTATCTTCAGCATCAAGACAACTGCTAGGTGCCACTTCGGAAGCTGAAGGGAGTTGCCATGCGGACAAATATACAGACAGATCTGTTAAGCAACTTCCATGGAAGTAGGGAGATTATTGAACACCGCATCTGTAGCTTCCGTATCTGGTAAGCTATCAATCTATACTCTTTGTTGGCTCTGAAAATTGGGCAGTTGATATAAAACATATCATAATTTATTATGCAGGCACGATCTTGTGTGGAATTTCTTTCCTGTATTTCTTTCTTACTAGTTTATACACAAGTAACAATCACGTACATACTAGTGTTTGCCTTGATGTCTGAAACTCTCAAAGGGGAACCAAATCATTTCTGTAATTCATGTAAATGTTTAGATATGATTCACTCCTCCAATCATTTCACATTTCACAACTTGCTTTTTTTAGCATTTAGGGTTTTCAGTGTAAGTTTGCTGCCTTTTCTAATTGAAATTATATATATTTCAGGCCTTCAAAGTTAGATGGTAAGTGATATCATTTAAATATTCCAGTTTTTCATTCTCTAATCTTTTTCTTTTATGCCACCTCAAGTGTGTCGTTGGATTGTTCAGACTTCAGAGGCATTGTTATCATCTTTTTCACTTGTCTAGTTCCTGCAGATTACCAACTGTATGTACTTCAGAATGCATTTAATATTTTGCAGCTCAGTTATGACTTCTCGTTGTCTGTATTTATTTCCTTAAATTGTATCTTTGTCAAAGTTTGTCTGTTAAATCTGTCTTGGATGAATGGTTCTGACTTATTAACTTTGGAGTCAAAATAGCAACTTGTTTGTTGATTTATTGTCTTTTTTCTAAAGGCAGATGTGAATAAGGATTTAGTTTCATTGATTTCAACTTTTGTAATAATTGATAATGGGTAACATTTGCCAATCCATGGCTTGTTGGACAAAGCACATCTCAAGCTTCTTTTGATTCCTAAAGGGGGATGACTTGTAGATAATATCAATGTGTTAAACCCATTCAGATTTTAGCTTATTCTTTCTTCTTGTTGGTTGTGTTGCTTACATGATTTTGTCGATTCCAGACTACTCTAATAATTGAACAGTGAGTCGCATAGAGTCAGCTTTTATATTTGTGTTGAGCATTCTACAAAGGGGTATCATGACCCAGTTTCCATGGAAACATGTGCTATTTAATTTTTATTGGATTCAGTATTTTTCTTGTTATGATTTTTCAAGTAATAAGTTCTTATTATGTCTTATGGCATGATGGCAAGTGAAATTCAAAGTTAACATCCTGGTTTCTACAGAAGCATATTTTTATTTTTCTACTGCTAGATGAATCTATTTGATGTCATGAACTTATCTTTGTTATTCTTGTTGGCAAAAATTATGTTGTGAAATTAAGATGTAAGTTCAACTTGGTACCTGATTATATACATCAATTTTAGTGTTTGCAAATTGATGCTAGCTGGTTGATCAAACAGATGTTTGTAGTGCATGTTCATCCGAAAGAAGAACCTCAAGTGATAGATCATTATTACTCTACATGTTCACAAGTTTTGGTAATTAGTTGCTCTAGTTGCTCATGATCTTTGTGCCTACATAAGATCTATTGCTTCCTCTTTGTTTACACCCAATGTTGAACTCAGTTCCCAAAGATGTATTAGAATTATTCATTAGAATCCTCCAAACTGTTTGTTAGGTAAATAGGAGTCATTTTTTAAAACATAATTTTTTAGAACATTGTGGCACACTACACGAGGGGATATTTCATTCAAATAAATCTTTTAGTATTAGAATTATTCATTAGAATACTCCAAACTGTATGTTAGGTAAATAGGAGTCATTTTTTCAAACATAATTTTGGAAAACATTGTGACACACTACACAATGAGGGGATATTTCATTACAATAAATCTTTTAGAGTTTGACCTGAAGCCTTGCAGGGCTTGGAGCTTTGACAAGAACCACAATTAAATAGCCTCCTTGATTTCTTCAAAAGGAAGGTAAATCCAAAAACATCAGCCGCCCAAAAGCACAAGGACATTCTTCAAAATCATCAAGATTGCATAATTTTGGTATAAATCAACAAAAGCATTCTCAATCAAATCCTGTTCATGTCATTCCTGCCAAAATCATGCCAAATTTTGCAAATCTAAAGTTATTCTATGAATCATTGTTGTTTCATGAGACAAAAGAAAAGAGAGAGAGGTGCCTCTCTCTCCCCATTTAGGTTCCACTTTAACCTTGCCCTGTACCACCATTTAATGTCTAATTGTCTTAATAGTTCATACTATTTTCTACTATGAAAAACCACCTCTTAAAGGTCCTTGGCATGCACACATCCCATAAAATCTCTCATTTTATCTACTTTCAGTTTATACTAATTAAATTCTTAAGTCATATTGATATTATCTTCAGTATTGTAGTTAAAATTTTATTCTGGGATCATATGGCTCATTGAGACAAATCACCAACGTACAACATGTCAATGAGGCATTGGCTATAGACAGCAACTGCAGGTATCCACATGTTTTACACAAAAATGTAGGCATAACATGACTAAAATTTTATTCTGGGATCATATGGCACATTGAGACAAATCACCAACATACAAGATGTCAATGATATATTTTCTACCTCTAAGCATTGGTTGTAGACATCAGCTGGGTTCACATGTTTTACACAAAAATGTAGGCATAACATGACTACCAAGATTGTCATGATGAACTCTTATGCCAAATCTACTTTGCATGCTCTTCTCTTTTATAATCATATAAATTGATATTGAAGCATCCCAAGTGTAGTCATTATCATTAGAAGTAATTTATAATCTTTGTAGTTTGTACTTTGTACTTTGTAGAATATGCAGAGCTACTGTTGACAAGTTTTGCTGCTTTTGAAGTGTGCCCTCTGGATTCTTGGACTTGTGTTGTTGCTGAAAGGTTGATATAGATTAATTTACATCTGCTATAACTTTGTTTGAATTGCAGCTTGGTTGCTGAGCACAAGAAGAGAATAGAAAAAGAATACCAAGAGCAGCAGCTCTTAATTAATTATAGCACAATGTTAGCTCCCACTTGACTGAGTATCAGTTCTGCAATTTTCTTTTCCTTTCTTTCATATGTTTTTTCTGCTTAACCACATTATAATGTTACCTACCTTCACTTTGCTACAATTGCTGTCTCTTTTGTGGGGGTATATAAGTTAACTTGGATACTAGCTTTATGCCAAGCTTAGTATTGCTCATTTTGTAGTTATAATTTAATTAAAGTATAATCAGATAAGTGCTATGATCATTATTTTTCTTTAAAACTAGGAAGAGATCATATGCATAACTGAAAAATCTAACAAGATGTGAGGAGTTATATAGCCTGCATATTTTTTACCATAGATCTTTAACTAATATAGACTTAGATGAGAATAACAATAAACTCTGGTAAGATTCATCAAAATAAGCACAGAACCCCAAATCCACACTTTCATGATGATCCCAGAACTGATAAAATCTCAATATTATCCTGCAAAACATAAATGCATAAAAAAGCTTGCACAAGTAGACTGGCATCTTGTGAAATTACTTGGCCAAACTATGACTGATGCATGTCTCAAATCTCAATATGTACTTTTGCCCATCATATGTTGCTATGAAGATTACAATCACATATACCATCTTCAGTTGCAAGATTTAACAGTGGGATAGCCACATCCAAAGAGGCAAAATTTTTGACCAAAGGTATTAACCACATTATAGTCAGGAGGCCAATTGACAGATTTTGGTAGGTGTCAATTGGGTGGATCAACTCCTGATTTTGTTCTTGTTTTGCCCCTCAATCTATCTGGAGCATTTTG
Source organism: Musa beccarii (assembly GCA_024322285.1). Lineage (NCBI taxonomy): Eukaryota > Viridiplantae > Streptophyta > Magnoliopsida > Zingiberales > Musaceae > Musa > Musa beccarii. Next base: position 9,482,352 of record CM044402.1, on the reverse strand, counting down.
TGACCACCTTGCCAAAGTATTGATGAAATAATATCTTCTCCTAGTCTGGAGAACACCTGAAAGATTCTGAAAAAACCAATGTAGATATGTTGAAGTCGGTGCCAAGTCATGTTCTTTTCTCAGCTGTTCTCTATCTTGGTTGAATTCCTTTTGCTTTATAGATCTTTACTACTCCTGTACCATATTTGCTTTCACTGGAACAAATATTTATAATCTTTAAGATCACTGGAAGAAATATTTAGCTGTTCACTATCTAGACTCTGATGCTAGCAAAATTAGTCACAATTCCGAAGACTACTTTGGTGCCTCCTCCATGAGAACCAGAACCTGCATCACAATTCCAAAGACTGCTTTGGTGCCTCCTCCATGAGAACCAGAACTTGCAATGGTGCCCAACCACCAGCCCAAGGCCTTCTTGGTCAGATCCTACAACTCGTTTCCTTGTTCTCCGTCCTTCATGTGTTGGGTATCTGTTTCTTTAGTCGGCATGACTGCTGATGGATGGTCTATTCTCAATGTACTTGAATTTTGAAGTTGTTTCTGTGAATCTCTGAAACCATGAGGATAACCAGCATGCCTAACTTAATGCATATGCGGTTGGCAAAGCATGACAGATTGTTTGAGAAAAGCTAAGCCAACTCTGGCATAGATTTTGACAAGAACTGTTTGTAGCTGCCATGCCTAATCTTAGTTGGCTAAGAATGTCTATTCCAACTCATCACCACCATCTTCGATGTCCTTGCATATCATGAGCTTCTTATGGGTAAAGCTTATCCAGATTTGGACCTCAAAAACTTGGCTATGCGGGGAACAAGAGCCATTTTTTATAGGACTACTGCCTTTTGGTTTGGAGGAGAGCAAGTGCATTTAAATAGCTGTAACTGACATTGACAGTCATGAGTAAACATCATTCATGTGAATTTTGTAGGACTTTGCCTCTGTCTTTGATTCTTTTTAATTGTCTATTTAGGTGTGGCATCACTCTTGTAGCTGTGAAGAGAACCAGTTCCTGAGTTAGATGGAATTCATCATCATTCCAGCTAAACATCGCACTGTAACCACTCTTTTATGTTACATTGTCTGTTGGCATGTTTTTAATGTTATGTACTCATCAAAAGCAGAGTTCATCCCAACTTTTATATAATCTTGAAAGCAACTTCTCTAAATGCTTGGACCTGGATTAGTTGTCTCATCTTCTTCATCAAATGTATTGTATTGGATGGCAATCATATATATGAACTGTACAAATCCACATTATTCCTGTGGAGGTCCCTCCTAATTTGTTGCTATTAGAACCGGCATCGATCTGGTTAACTTTCCTTTTCTTTATGTTCAGGCTCTCCCTTTATAATTGTCCTTCATAGTACATCTGCACATCTGGTATTACATCCCAGTGATGGATCAGGCTGAAATTGAGCTTAATAGTAGTACTGTTGCAGAATCACTTTTGTATTTGTTGGCACTGACCAGAGACATTTTCTTGTTCACTGATGCCATGTTGAACTTATTGTTCTAGCCAAATCATGATGTCCTTACTGATGATGACATAAGATGTTACTCCATCTGCATCTCTCACTCTCTTGGCCTTGCAGTCCTTTGCTGGCTCTGGCATCTACTAGTTGTGCTTAGTCTGAGTCAGGATACCTCTGTTTTTTGCCAGTTCAGATCATCATCTGATTTGCTTTAACCATGACTGGCTTCACATGATTGCAGACGCTTTTCCTCAAAAAAAGTGATTGCAGAAAGCCTTTCACAGACAGTAATGGAGTCTCTCCAGTCATAACTAGGCAAAAGAGCTTTGCCCTCTCTCTCTCTCTATTAACGTGATTGAACGCTTGATTTCTTTCTCTGACTGCAGGGACATACGTCTTCATTACTGTGCCTCCCATCTACTGATAAAACACCGGAAACTCTGGGTTCATGACATGATGGTACGTATATTATTCTGTCATCTCACGGTTATTTTCTTCCTTGGGTTATGTTAATGTAGTTAGTATTGTGTTAATTTGTTCCATTTGGGAGTAATCATACAATTAGGCTGACAATTTAGCCCGAAGAATATGGTATTAGCATTATCAACCTTTGAGAAGACAATTTAACATTGCAAGTGCAACACTTTAATCTGGGAAACCTCATTGTTGCTGGAGTTACAAATAGCATTTGTGCCTTTTGAACCAAACTACAGATTGATATTATAGAGAATCTAGTGCCTTTTCTCTTCGCTGCCATCTTCTGTCTTGTTCCTGGAGGACAAATTAGTCACAAGTTCATTTCTGATTTAAATTGTATTAAGAAAATGTTGTTGTTGTTGTTTTTGTTGTTGCTGTTGCTCACAATGTTGAATTAAACTCCCAATCCTGCTTTCTTCTTCCAGGCTCCAATGATGAGAGGTTTAGACCACCACCTACAGTTGGGATATGGGAATCAAATCAATGTTTGGGTCCACTCGACAAGCTCCCAGAGTTGTTAGTGTGGCCAATAATTGGAAATCCACCACCAAGTCCTGATGTGCCATCACCCATTAGACGCTCTTCATTTCTGCCCCTTTCCTGACAAACTGCAGGGGATAGTCCATCATTGCCATTTGGTGATGTGATGACAGTTTATTCACTTGCTTTCTCTCTGAAATCTCATCTCATGCAGCCAAAGTGTGGCCTCCGCCTCCTTATTGTTTGGTGAGGAATCCATCAACCAGCATGGCTAAGAGAGAGAGAGAGAGAGAGAGAGAGGTCCACTCTTGATTTCCATGATAATTCTTTTTCCATCAATGTGACATCCCATCTGTAAAGATGAAACCCAAGAAAGATGTGTGTTGACATGAGTTATAGTGTTTTCAGCAATACCAAAAAACTGCTATAGCATAATATTAAAAAACCACTATGTTATAATATTTTTGTACTATTCTACAGTGTATTCCTAATATAGCTAAAAACATTGTAATGTAGTATAAAACTATTATAAATATAATATTTTATAAAATTTTGATACTATGTGCTACAGTGTTTTTTGGGTATTAGTGAAAACATTGTAAATGTAAAAAATACTATGATGAGACTAGTTCACCCTGTGGATCAATCCACAGGGAAAGAAAGAAAGAAAAAAAGAGAAGTATTTCAGGTATTAAGCAAAAAAAAAAAGAGAGACTTTTTCCAAAAAAATCACCCTGTGGATCAATAAAAATTTTATTCCAAACATATTTTCTGCTTGAATATTTTTTCTTTATTATAAAAAGCATCTTGTTCCATGATTTAAAATAATAAAAAGTGACAAAAAGAAAACAGTGATGTTGTAATATCTTTTTTTCTCTTTGTAGTCATTTTATAAAAGGAATAATTGGCAGCCATCGAGTTTACTGCCATTTATCAAATAAAATATTCATTAAAAATTAACATAATAACATGTCCCATGATTTAAAATTAAGTCATTTTTTTCTTTCCAATTTTTATAACAATGATTTAAAAATATCAATTTTCTTTCCTATCAACTACAACTACACGGCAACGCACTGGCAACATAGACCTAATTCATGTCGAGTTGTTTCTTATTATGATTGAATGCGAAATATTATGACTAGTCGAGCAAGCAAAATAATAATATATTAGCGTTAGGCATACAAAAATCATAAAGAATGTATTTCAAATTTACAATCATGATTAAGTAAACATATACTCCCTCCCCCGAATATATGGAAAGATCAAAGGAAGAAATCTATTTTATCTACTTTTATGCACTAAATAAATGAGATATGGATTCTGATAGCTTCGCTCCTCGTAATTTGCGAGAAATTTCAGATACGCTAATCACATATCCCTCCCAAAAACCTTCTCTTATGTGAGACTCTCACAATTCGCAACCATCAACTGTGCAGCTTATTTATATCAGTTCATGTCAATCAAACAAGAGTCTCACCTGTAGTATTTATGGGATAGTCACATTGCAGGAGGAGAGTTTTGGGAGAAATGTTCGGATGTAAGTATGATTTTTCGTTACGCGTATCAAATAAAGACATAGGACTGCGCAACTAGATCACAAGATCTATCAGGAGGCCATTTAAGATCAGGGGTTTGGGTATATGATCATGCCATGCCTGTTAAAACTCAGCTGATGTCTCTGAAGGACATACGCAAACTAGAAATGGAACGTTGGTCCTTTTTGGTGGAGGGAAATGATGTCGCTCGGCCGAGCCAAAAGCTCGGCCTAATGGGTAAAAAGTAGAATCCCCACTGTCACACCGTAGGGAGGTGCGTACCATATGGTGCTGATAACACGTCCTACAACCAAAGCCGAGATGCTTTTATTCTATCCTTCTGATGATACGAGTCCCTTTCAGTGCCCAGATAAAAAGATGTCAACAAGGAGAAAAGGGTGCCTCACCCACACGATGATAGCCATCCCAAAACCTCGGTCTGTACCACTCAAAACCTAAGCTTTAGTCTAATCAACGGACCAAACATTCCAGAGCCAGCATGCTGCTGAGAAAAAGTTTCCTAGGATTAGACTAATCACACCACCATTTTTTTGTTTTTTTGTTTTTTTTGGAGTTGTGACCATGGCCACGGGATCATCCGTCGAAACTGTAGTCGTTGGGCAGTGCTCAGTCAATCTTTTTTCCCAAGGAAGTGAATTCAAAACACTCATCCAGCATTTACTCACTTTTGTTCTCCTCCTCCTCTGTTTCTACAAGACAATCGATTGCAGGGAGAATACGAACAGGTCCCAAGGAGAATGGCATAGTGCACGAGTAAATGCCAAGGCGGAACCGTCCGTGGATACTGTTAACTTATTATTAGTACCGGCAACACTCCTAAGACTCCAGATCAGCCTATATGGTCCAGGCACAGCGGCCTACTTTCTTAGGGTTAGACTGCACTCACTTTATGATTTGCAGCCTAGGTTTTGGTCATGCATAGGAGGCACGGTGTATTCTGTCGAAGTATACTTTTGTACAACGATCTTCAAATGAAGATTCTGTACTGCTGTACTTCATCAGAAGATATGTCATCATCTCTTTCAATTGCTCCAACATCATTTTTGCGCCTTGTTTAGCTCAAACATGACATATTTCGATGGGTCTAGTTAGAATTTATTTTAAGCCACATACATAAAAAATATTTCTAGGGAAACAAGTCTACCTCATCATTTGTGCTTCAAACATCAACTCCACTCGTCTCATGATGATAATTTTTTCATGTTTATAAATAAATAAATAAATATATATATCCTTGCTTAACAGGAGACTTGTGCACTGGATAATCCCTCTTTTTCCCTATTTAAATGCATCAATTAAGTGCTGAATGTTTCGATTTCTTTCAGCGGAAGCACTAAAAATGCGACATACTAAATTTGATTCGATAAACATGGCTTACAAAGCCTAGGTTTTTACCCAGGTCGCAAGTTCCGCAGCAGCAGTTATGTATTTATTACACAGAAGTTAGGGTTTGGGAAAAAAAAATATATATTGTGATTTACCAGTGTATCGGTCTTTCTGATCACTGAAGGAATATTGGTGCTCCAATATATTACCACGGTAAATCCATGCACAAATTGGGAGTAGAAACACTTGCTGGGTTAGTGTGCAAGACCTACTTCAACTCTGGGTAAGTTATTAGAATAGCTAACTTGTGATAGATTCATTATCGTGCTAATCTCTTAAACTCAAGCCAAATCTTGTAACTGAACAAATCAGCTAATCATAAGAGTTCGTATTCGTCAGTTTCAAGTTTGGATGAAAGATTATGTTAGGTCATCGAGAACAAATATAAAACTATGTTAGCTCTCATGATCATGAATCTTGACAGATTTCAATGGACAACCGAATCGTCGTCCAAATGTAACATGATATACCGTCACTACTTAAGCATCACGAAGTTAAAATTTACAGGCTTATTGTTGTGTGTTTATATATATATATATATATATATATATATATATATATATATATATATATATATATATATATATATTTTCCTTTTCTTTGTGGACTGTGACTTGAAAAGGTTGATTCATCCCTGCAAAAGCTAACAGTAAGAGCTCTTTGTTCATAAGCTCAGTGTGGAAAAACGCAAAAAAAAAAAAAAAAAAAAAAAAGGGAGAGAGAGGGAAAAGATGAGTGCACTAGGAGAGCTATGAAACCCATAAAGAGAGCTCAGTTTTACTGCAGAAAGGCAGGGGAAGGGTGCCAACATCTTTTCATTGAGGGAGTACATGGAGCTTTTGGAGGCCAAGATTGTGACCAGCAAAAGGCTTCACGTGATCATTTTGGAGTCTTTCTCAGTGGAGAAGTTGGAATTGGCAGCAGTGCTTTCAAGCAGCATTGACCAGACCAATCTGCCCTCTTTCATATAAGAGAAATATTTCCTTTGACTGTAGCTGTTCGACTTCAATCCCAAGTCATCTTCCTATCTTGAACTCCATCTGAGCCACAGAAGGCATATCAAACATCATCTTTCTTTTTTTGCTTTCACTGAAGGAATGATCAGAAAGATGATTCTCTGCTAATGTTCTATTAACCTTTGGAGTCAACAATATGACTTGTCAATGCAGTGTCCAACATTTGATACCCTTGAAAGGATAAGCCTGCAACACTAATCCATGCAAGCATGAAAATTACATCCAACCACTTAATCTGCAAGGAAAAGAGAGACACTTTCTTGGGAAATGCAGAACTGTTATCTTGCCAGTGCACAGTGTAATACAACAATGAAGATAAACCTCAATGACAGGTTCATGACAAGTGACATTTCATCACAGTTAGCACTGAAATTAAGGTTCTTTGACATGAGCATAGCCTGGCTTTACCTTCCGTTACAGACAGCCCTATCTACCTGAACATTATGTTCTGTAAGATAAGATACCAAGGTCAAGCCACTAAAATTCCAACATATGAGTCTCCAACTTGTGACCTCAGTCATTTCAAGGGAAAACCGGGCAGGAATGAAACTGAAGATGCTTGCCTGCCTTGGGGGTGTGAAGGAAGTCCCCTCGTCCAATTGTTATATGTTCCACAAGCTCCAGCATGAAACCTTTCAAAGATGTATGTATATATATATATATATATATATATATATATATATATATATATATTCTCAACACCTCATTTATGATCCTTGGAGGGACATGGGATGACCAGAGAGTCCAGATATGTTATTGTAGAAGAAAATGGAGAGTAGGTAAGTCCACTTGTGATCTTGACCAGACTCCTTTGCCATTCCTTCCTCCCACACCAAGCTCTCCATTTGATCCACAGTCTTCCACCATTTCTGTCAGATGAAAAGGATTGAGTAGGGATGGGTGACAAGCAAACATAAAAACCTATCTCATCTCTACTCCAGTCAGAAGCTCCCAACATTAGATCCATACTCCATGTTACCCAGGATCTCCTCCTGCTGAGGTCGCTCTCACAGGAATATGGCCATGAGAATATTTATACAACACTTCACCATATGGAAAGAAAGGCAATGTTTTACTCCTTGGAACCTTCTCTCTCTCTCTCTCTCTCTCTCTCTCCATCTATCTCTTTTCTCTCTCTAGACACAAAAGATGACAGAGGAAAATTATTAAGGTAGATATGCATGCATGTCCTTGTCATGGACAAAGCTGGCTGTGCTTTCGAGTGAATGGTAACTTTGGCTATATGGGCATTCATTCATTATGGCTTTGGCGTTGTACCATGGCCTCTTTAATAAGCTCCATGAAGGGTCGAGGCCAGGGAATGATGGAGATTAGACTTTAGGGTTGTGTGATGATGGTGTGGGTCAAAGAGGTCAAGGACCTGCTAGTTTTGCTTTCCATGTCAGACGAGGGTGGAGTGGGGGAGACGAAAGCTGTGGGATGATATCTCTGAAATCACTCTTTGGTCATCATGCATCCTCAGGGAGACAAGGGACACTGCTCCATTTCCAATGGCTCAGAGGTATCTTTCCTCTCTCTCTCTCTCTCTCTCTCTCTCTCTCGCTCGCTCGCTCTCTCTCTCTCTCTCTCTCTCTATTTAGGTCAAGAGTGCAGGAAAGAGAAGTAGCCTTGGGTCCTTGCTTCCTGTTTGGTCATGTCATGTATGGCCATGGCTCATCCATAATCCTATGCACCTCACAGAAAAAAGTGAAGTGGATGACCATGCATGCACATGTCTTCATGGCAGTAACACATACACACGTACCATCATGGTAACAAGGGATATGATTCCAATACACAGAAAAGAACAAACTGACAAAGAAGAGGCTATGTAAGCAGATTCAGTTTGCATACAAAGATTTCTGGATGTATCAGCATTTGCCACATGCAATGCATGATAAATTTTTCCTTCCTCTACATGATTCATTATTTGATTTCATGTTGTATAGACTATGATACTTCTCATCATCGATAAGGATAAAGCTTCTTGCTTCTTTTACATGTCTATTATTAAGATATCAAGCATTAGAAAGTTGAAGTTTCTCTTCTTTTTTGTTTCTTTTGCCTGATTGATTTCCTGTAGACATGATGTGATCTTCATTGGACCACAAGTATTCTGATAGTAGAGATAACATGAATGTACATCAACTGGTATATTTCATACTGCACCATGCTGATTTCAGATTTCTTTTTTTTTTTTTTCAATATCTTGGAAGAAATAATACTTTCAGAATCCATTTTTTCCCTCAAAAAATAAACTAAAAAAAGGAAAAAGGAAGTGTACAGCAAGAAATCTGACTATGTTTATTACTACTCAAGCTAATAGGTTTTGAATTGGATCCTTTTAGGAGAGACAAAAAAAATCTATGCAGCTAATAATAATTGTCTTATTCTTCATGTTCTGGTTCCGTTGGAGTTCGTATTCACCCTAACTCTCTACTATTTGCGAAGCATGTAGGTTGATTATTGGCTCTTGTTGCAGCAATCTATTATGCCAATTAATAAGTTTGCATTTGGCTTCTATAATTTTTTTAAGTTTGGAGAAGGCAAGATATGTAAATGCTTCACAAATAATAGAGATATGCAAATGCTAGCTTAGCTACTAAAGATCTTAATAGTTTATCGTATAGTCCTGGGCTCAAATCCTACCTTCACTATTTACGCTTGTATATAAAAAAAAAATGCTTTACAAGAATAAATGAAAAAAAAGGTTGAACGACTTTTGATTTGACCAATTCAAGACAATTGGAAGAAACCTATTATGGTTTATAAGGTGAAAGAAGTGTTAAAGCAACATGAAGGAATGAGAGGTTAGAGAGCAGGAGTTTAAGGTTTGGTCAAACACTTCATACATTTTGCACTATACCTAATGTGTGGTGAATTAATAGGATATTCTAAATATCTACTTTTGGGTTTTTGCGAGTGATTGACTAGCCTTGGACCCTTTATGATATGACCGTTCCGAACTAATATAATCTTTTTAGGTGATATAATGTGGTGTTATGTCATACCTATGGGATCTCGAATATGAACTTTGACATAGCCACCACGATAGCAATTTGCTAGCATTGCTTGTCACCGACCCGTTTTCTTCTATGTTTGTTAGTTGGTCTTATAGTTCAACAGCCAAGAAATTATAGCTTGGGAGAGTGATGCATAAAACAAGTTTGACCAAGCGATTGCATGTGCAAGCCCCCAAAACATTAGCTTCTCAATTGTTGAATCTCGTAGAGCTATGTTTGAGGCGTGGCAGTACAAGGGAAGAAACTTGTTGAGAAGTATTATTGCAAGAGTGACAATATTTTTCATGGTTACGATTGTCTATCTCCGCAGCTTAAACTCCAAATTAAATTCATGGCAATAGTTCAAGAATTAACTTCATCTGGTGGACCCATGGTCTCCCATCCGAATGTTTAAGTCTATAACCGACGATGCATGCTCGGCTCGTCTCTTAGGCTCAAACTGCGGAAAATAAAGCTTTGGATTTGGCAATTTAGGTTTGTTCAGGTGCCTCATGTTGGAGCTCTAGAAAGCTAAGCAAAGACGAAGAAAGGGAAAGCAGTATTGTATACATGGTGCAACAATCTTCATATCATACGAGCACTGAATTATTATTGCATGTCACAGTGGTTTAAGTTGTTAGATAAAAATTCATGTCAAGATTAGCCTCACGTTTTTAAGATATAAGAGTCAAATTACGCAGGTATAAATTGGCCCATCACCTAACATTTTGCGCTTTTAAGTTGTAGTAAAACAGTTTGATTCAGACTCAAATAAATTAATGTAGTACAAAAATGAGCTTAGATTTAGGTTGCATTGGTGTCGAACTGTTATCTACGGTTGGCCTAATCAGTTTAAATTGCACTTTAAAATCTCAGCATAATTTTCAAAACATGGCAGAAAATATAGCTTTATTTTTGCCTTTTCTAAAGATTCCATATCATGTGGAAGGAGGAAAGTCTTCTTATTATCATTCTTGTCGTAACAAGAATATTAAATATACAGATACGTCCTGACAAAACATTTTTATGTTCCAAGGCCAATGAGAACATAAAAATGTTGGGTCTTCTCGCCCTTCTCCTACGTTGATTCTTTTCGGATGTAATGATTTAATCGAAGGAAAAGATTTGCATCTTCATGGTGGCTTAAACATATAGATCAAGTTGTGTCTCAAACTAGTGGGTGGTTTAAGCATATATATAAAATTGTGTCTCAAACTAGAGAGTTGCAGGCCATGTGATATCAGATGCAGCAGCATCTCCCAGTGTTGAAAAGGATAGAGTTAGCTATGTCGGCCAACAGTGTAACATATGCATGGACTTCTAGTTCCCACTTGTGATGAACTCCATTGGTCATGAATCTACATCAGGCTGCTGCTTCCATTAGGCTGATCTGCAGAACACCACCATGTCCTGCTGACACTCAGATCCTTACGTCACAGGCACTTACGCATAGAATCAGATACACATCTGTAAAGATGGACTGTTGGATGAGATTGTGTCATCTTTACATTATTGCTGCATGGAATAATATGACTTCTCTCAAATCCTTTTTTTCTGAAAAGAAAAAGTGCAAGCTCCCAATGTGTGAGGGGGTGTGTGTGTGTGTGTGTGAGAGAGAGAGAGAGAGAGAGAGAGAGAGAGCGATGAAAAAGTGCTTCACTTGTGGTGAAGAATGACCTCATTTCTGGTTTGGAATATTAGGTTTGGTTTTGGTTCAGGTTCAATTATAAATGATGAGGGCAGGGGGGAAGTCTAATGATGAACAGCTTTGAAAGGTGGGGTTCAGTGGGGATAGGCAAGGAGGCGATAGGGAACAGGAGACTGGGACTCTTGGAGATAAATTTACCTCATGATTAAATACTGGAGCAGGAGAGAGAGAGAGAGAGAGAGAGAGAGAGAGAGAGAGAGAGAGAGAGAGAGAGAGAGAGAGAGAGAGAGAGAGAGAGGTATATATTTGGCTAGGTGGTGGCTTACAAATAGCAGGCAAATAGCAGGATAGAGGAGGGTTTGGTTTTCCTCCTCCAAGGAAATAGAGGAGAAAGAAAAAAAGGGGTGGTGTGCTCATCTTCCTCCTGATCAAAAGCCTTAAATGGAGGAACAACTCAATCCTTTAGCTGTTTCCCATCTCCTCCAACAAACTCTAAGAAGCCTGTGCATCCACAAGAGCTCGCAGTGGGTGTATGCTGTATTCTGGAGGATCTTGCCAAGAAACTACCCACCACCCAAGTGAGCAAAATTAGCATCACAAGCCACAGAATTTTCCATCCTTTGCATTATGTTTCTCACCTTCTTCTCCTTGTTTCTTGGCAGGTGGGATCTTCAGGGAGGGGTTTATGACAGGACTAGAGGAAACAGGAGAAACTGGTACATGTTCCTTTGGATCTCTTCATCTCTGCACAGAAAATTGTCCTCAACCTCTCTCTCTCTCTCTAGGATACTTGCATGGGAGGATGGGTTCTGCAATTTTGCTGCTTCCACCTGTGAGCAACCTGGGGGATCATCAGCTCACGAAGAATGCGAAATTAAAGGTCTCCAGCCTGAGCTGTTCTTCAAGATGTCTCATGAGATCTACAACTACGGAGAAGGGTTAGTAGGAAGAAGATGATCCCTTGCACTTCCCCTCTCTCCTTTTTTTTTCCTTTCTTGCTTCCTCTGTGTGTGTGTGTGTGTGAGAGAGAGAGAGAGAGAGAGAGAGAGAGAGAGAGAGAGAGACTAACTATCACTTGCTTGTTATCTTTACCACTTGATGTTACAGTCTTCTTTTCGCTCTCTAATTTTGTTGGCAGCTTGATCGGCAAAGTTGCAGCAGATCACAGCCATAAATGGGTGTTTAAGGAACCCCAAGATCATGAGATAAATTTCCTGTCCACCTGGAACAATCCTACTGATTCCGTAAGTGGTCCTCTCACTGCTCTCCGGTCCTTTGCAGCACCACCACCATCTTATTCACATCAGATGTTTCTTTCCTTCTTGCTTCTCCACTGAGTTCTCTTTCCCTCCCTAGCAACCAAGGACATGGGAAGCCCAGTTTCAATCTGGCATCAAGGTCAAATCCGCAAACCACCCCCCCCTCCTATAGTTCGCAGATCCATCAGTATCTGTAGACTGACTTGCTTCTCGCCGTTCATGCAGACTATAGCTCTGATTGCAGTCAGGGAAGGTGTCGTGCAATTAGGATCCGTCAGCAAGGTCTCTCTCTGATCTCCTTGACTGGTTAAGATTTCTTGCCTTTTGCTCCATGTTTTCTGATGGTGTTCCTCTCCGCTCTCAACTACGCATATACAAAACATACCCATGCATAGTGCATGCTTATCATGGATCACATGCGTCCATAGACGTGCATGATCACATGATGCATGGCTGCATCATATACACTGCCTCGCTGCCTGTCGTTGCTTAATTTGCTACTCTAATGTTTTTGGTTGCTGTGCGAATCATGGCGATGAATGAAGGTGATGGAGGACCTGAGCTTCGTCGTCCTACTCCGCAAGAAGTTCAGCTACCTCGAAAGCATTCCCGGCGTCCTTCTCCCGCACCCATCGTCGTCGGCCTTCCCGGTAACCATCGACGGTTGCAACGTCCCTCCGCATTGGCCCGTGCACGGGGCACCGCTCGTCCCCCCGGCGGAACTTTACGATCATCTCGGCCTGCCGCATATGAGGATCACCCCGTCGATGAGCAGTCTCGAAGCTCTCCTCTCGAAGCTACCCCCCGTCGGGCCGCCACCGCCAGGGTCCTCACCGGGCTACTTCGAGATGCCGGTGCTCGTGCAGCCGCAGAAGCCGTCCTTGGGAGCGGCGGAAACGGAGAGGGCGGCGGCGAAAGAGGAGATGCACGAAGAGTATGGGCAAGAGAGTGGCATCATGGAGTTGGGTGGTGAGAGCAGCAGCTCCATGCCTTACTATGCCAATGTGACCAAACCAGATGAAGGGTTTTAAGGGGTCTTCTGCTATTGAGAGCTTTGTTATTGTATATGACTACAGTCTGTGACCTGTAGGATGGCGTAATGGCAGGTTGATGCAGTTCTAATCCCACCTCCTAGTTTGTGTTCCTGAGCACCTGAGAATTAAGGGCACATCATCTTCCATGCTAACCAACAGAGAAAACAGGCATGCAATATCACATAATAATATGATCTGTTGAAAATCTAGATAGGAAGAAGGGATAGAGATTTCAAACAGAGGAAGAGTAGGAGAAGAGTAACTCTCTATTTTTCTCTCAAAATACTCTTTACAATTTCACAAACTCTATTCCTTTCATGAACACATATGGGGTTTATATAGTCCCCAAAGATACATCATATTTATTGTATTCAGAATGAATACAATAACCAGTGGTCATTTTGACTTGTCCTTCCATAGACATCTAATCTATCTTTTCTTCTTCTTGAGAGAATGAATCTCCTTCATGCATGAACCTTTTCTTGATGAAATTAACCTCTTTATGATATTAGAACAAGTTTATTTCCAACATTATCCCCTCTTAAACTTGTTCCATCTGTCATCCCAAGTTTCCTTCGAAGTTGTTGAAATATATACCTCTTCTTCAAGAACTCCATTAAGAAATGCTGATTTGACATCCATTTGTAAAATTTTCCATTTCATTTGAGTTGGTGCAAATACTTCTTCGAAGTCGATCCTATATTGCTGTTTGTAACCCTTTGCAATCAATCGTGCTTTGTATTTCTCTATCTTCCCTTGTGCATTTCTTTTTGTTTTGAAGATCCACTTAACACCGATCGCTTGGTGGTCTTCTGGAAGTGTAGTAAGCTCCCATGTATCATTTTTGTTAATTGCATGAATCTCTTCATTCATTGCTTGTCGCCATTTTTCTTCATTATAAGCTTCTTCGAAGGTTAATGGATCATATCCTGCAAAAAGACAAAATAAAGAAAGTTCGTCATTGTTAGTATCAATCCTTCGAGTCACATCATAGAGCTCCTGAACCGTCTTGTCCTTCTTATAATCGGACTTCTTGAATCAAGTGACCTAGTGATCTAGGTGATGATTCCTAAAAAGCCTCTTCGGTGTTTCCTTGTATTATATCATCATCTTCTCTCGGCTATGACTTTCTTATGCTTTGCTCATCACTTTTCCAGTTCCCAAATCATTTGTTCATCAAACTCAACATCTCTTGACATCACAACTTTATTTGTGATAGGATTGTAGAGTTTATAACCACTAGAATTTTCAAAGATAACCTAACAAAATGCATTTCGACCTTTATCCTCCGCTTTGTTCTCTTTTCCTCTGGTATCTTAGCAAATGCAATGCTTCCGAAAATCCTCAAATGATCAACTCTTGGTTTCTGAAAGCTCCATGCTTCTTCTGGTGTAACATTTCCAATTCGCTTTGTTGGAAACTTGTTAAGCAAATAAACTATGAGGCAACAACATCTCCCCAAAATTCTTTAGAATTCTTCTTTCCTTTAACATGCATCGGACCATATTAAGTATAGTCCTATTTTTCCTTTCTGAAACACCATTTTGTTGAGGTGTGTATGGCATAGTGAATTGATGAAAATTCCATTGTTTCTACAAAAGCTTTCAAATTCATTTGATGTATATTCACCACCTCTATCTGTTCTTAAACATTTAATCCTACAACCACTTTGTCTTTCAACCAACTCCTTAAATTCTTTGAATTTACTGAAAACTTCTTTCTTTTCTTTTAATATATAAACCCAAGTTTTTCCACTATGATCATCAGTGAATGTAAGAAAATACCTGCTTCCTCCAAGTGATATTGGACTGATAGGACCACAAACATCTGAGTGTATCAAATCAAGCCGATGCCATGCTCTTCTTGTTCTTCTGACTTTGAAAGGCTTTCTTTCTTGCTTACCCATAACGCATACTTCACATAGTTTTGATGGGTGATCAATTCTTGGCATTCCTGTCACCATATTATACTTCTCTAGAAGTTTCAAAGCCTCAAAATTTAAATGAGCATATCTAAGATGCCATAATGTAGAAATATCCTCAATATCAGTCTTAAAACAATTTGATCGATTAAGAATACATAAATGCAGAGGAAACATTCTGTTCTTTGCCATTTTCACATGTGATATCAATATTCTATCCTTGTCACGAATTGAAAGAGCCATATCTTTCATCTCAATATTATAACCTTTTTCAAGTAATTGTCCCAAACTCAAAATATTATTTTTCATATCAGGAACATAATAAACATCTGAAATGCATAACTCTTTACCATTATTTAGTTCAAGGAGAATTTGACCTTTGCCTCTTACTGGTCTCTGAGACATATCACCTAATGTAATATTTCCAGAATAACTTGTATCTATTTCTGAAAATAAATCTTTAATACCACACATATGATTTGAAGCTCCAGTATCTAAATACCATGTCATAGATTGATCTTCTTTCAGTTTATCATATGTCATCAGCAAAACTTGATTTTCATTCTTTTCTTTCTCAACAAAATTTGCCTTATCACCTTGGTTGTTAGGATTGTAATAACATTCAAAAGAGTAATGTCCGTACCTTTTGCAAATATAGCATTGTATTTCAGACCTTTTAAAATTTCTGCCACGTCCACGGCCTCGGCCACGTCCTCGACTATAACCTTGGCCTCTTTGGCTAGAATTTTCTCCACCACCTTCATTGTTTGGAGATTCCTGATTGGTCTGATTTCTGCCTCCTCTTCCTCTTTGTCCATGACATCTTCCTCTTTGAAATTTTGATTCACCTCTGTTTTCAAGAGTAAGCTTGGTTTGTAGTGCTTGCTCCAAAGTTCTGTCTTCTCCTCTTTTGGTAATCCTTTGTTCATGAACTTGAAGAGAACCCATAAGTTGTTCTAAAGACATTGTTTCCAAATCTTTAGATTCTTCAATCGCAACAGCAATAAAATCAAATTTTGGATCTAAAGATCTCAATATTTTTCTATTACTCTTTGATCACTTATTTGTTCACCATTTCGTCTCATTTGATGAACAATAGAAATGACCTTTGAGAAGTAATCAGAAATAGTTTCAGAAGTACCTTGTTGTAATTTTTCAAAGTCGGCTCGTAAAACTTGCAAATGAAGTTTCTTTACCTTATCAACACCACCAAATGCTTTTGAAGCATTTCCCAAGCCTCCTTTTTGAAGTATTTGCTGGAGCGATGATCTCAACATTGTATCGTCAAGTCCTTGGTAGATCGTGAACAAAGCCTTTTCTCCTTCTTCCTTCTATCTTTGAGTTGTTTTCTTGCTTCGCATTCATTGCTCCTTCTTCTTCTTTGGATTTGGCTCAACAAATCCATCTTCTACAAACTCCCATACATCTTGGGAGCCTAGAAGAACCTTCATTTGGATGCACCATATATCATAATTTTCTTTTGTCAATCTAGGGATCTGAATTTGGATGGTACTTGGGGAAGAGGCCATTGCTCAACCTATGCTCTGATACCAAATGTTGAAAATCTAGATAGGAAGAAGGGATAGAGATTTCAAACAGAGGAAGAGTAGGAGAAGAGTAACTCTCTATTTTTCTCTCAAAATACTCTTTACAATTTCACAAACTCTATTCCTTTCATGAACACATATGGGGTTTATATAGTCCCCAAAGATACATCATATTTATTGTATTCAGAATGAATACAATAACCAGTGGTCATTTTGACTTGTCCTTCCATAGACATCTAATCTATCTTTTCTTCTTCTTGAGAGAATGAATCTCCTTCATGCATGAACCTTTTCTTGATGAAATTAACCTCTTTATGATATTAGAACAAGTTTATTTCCAACATGATCATGGTAAGTTGAACTCATTTGCAGAATTGCATCGATCTTTTCATATGACAGCCTTTCTTATTGTGGTAATGCATGAGATATATGTATTTTCTGTATCATTTTCTCTTCTTTTGTTGATTCATATTTCATGCATCCGACGTGAAAGCATGCATCAGGTAACAAGACTATACTCGATATTTCATGCACATTGGAAGCCAAAACTCGCATCAATCTATCATAACATCTTCTTCTTCTAAGCTCTCCACCTGATTTCATGATCTGAAATTAAAGTAAAGTTCCATTGTGTGAGATCTTATTTCACGAAATAAGTTTGGCCAATAACCAGAAACGAGGCTGGCCGTATATACATCAAGTTGATCAAACAAACATCCTTCCTTGAGGCCTTCTCAACTTATGGTCATGTTCATACCTAATAGGAAATTGCTTGGAGGAGAAGGATGATGATGAAAAGTGTAGATAAAAGATGTGAGCATGGAGATGTAGATGTACCAAATTTGTTAGGGAAAGAGTCAATTGAGAAATCTGCTGCTAACATGCCATAAAGAACCAGATAATTATCATAAAATCCCAGGACTACAAGTAAGGTTATAAATCTCGTGGAAGAAGATGCTGTTGAGGCTGCAACAGCTTCACATGTTCCAAGTGTGATGTGCTTTACATAGATAAGCCAGGAATTGGGCCAAATAAGATAGTCGATATCTTTTACCTGGAAGGATCAATTTATGCATGCAGCTTGGCTCCCTTATCACCCAAAAAAAAAAAAAAAAAAAAAAGGATATCTTATCATGGTGCCAAGCATCACTTTCGTTGGTATCATTCAAATAGGTCTTCATTTCTTGTCGACCGATCCATGTCAGTATTAGTAGGTAGCATATTGTCTGGGAATCTTAGTACATGTGAGTTTTGAATCTTATCAGCATATCAAAGTCTGGGACGTAGTCACGTTGGCATAGTGTTAATGATCATCTTCATGCCAAAAGATGTCATATTGCAAGCTTTTAATTCTTGATATCTTTCCAGACACAACAAGCTGTCTTTGTATTCGGGAGTCCTTTTGCAGTGAAGAGATGGGAGTCCAGCGTCCCAAGAACATGCAGCAAATGGTTGCAACCTGTTTCTCTGCAGCTTCCCCTCTCTGTTGATTGTGATTTATCACCATCTCCACTTGCTATCTGTGGTCACCATCTATTCCATGATTTGGTACATACGCAAACAGAGCCCAGTTTTGATCTCCAATTTTAGCAGAACCAGGAAGATGGAACCCATATTAACCGAGAAAACACATGAAATATTTGATCACTCCGATTCAAGATGGTACATCAAGATGTACCATGATAAAGCAATGCTGAATCTCTAATCCTAATCTTCTTTTACTGATTGAAGGCATCAAGACTAAATGCAAGTTTCATATTCAGCACATAACTAGAATCGAATACACTAGCAGCTACTACTGAGAAGTATCATCCGCTGCCAAAGAATCCTTATTACGGTGCCAACAAACGAGCCACTGACTGATAAGATCGATCGTATGCCATCCAAATGTAAAGCTCTTTGCAGGCAGCAACCAGAAATGAGAGAATCTGGAGTAGTTGACGCAATTGCACGGATGTGATTGAAGAATGCATTTCATTATGTGATATCAACTTAGAGAAAGCTCCTTTTTCTCCACTTTTGACAATTCATTCCTCAACAGCAATGCACACCTCTGCATTCCTAGCAAGAGGCTTTCCTTCTAAATCTGAATTTAAAGAGATTTTGCATTGTAGGGAAATAACTGGAAATCAATGTTAAATACAGTCACCTGTGACCACAGCAATCATTGAAGCAATCTGGAATACAACTATGCATGTTGCATGGCTGGTCCCAAAACCTGACTATCAACTAGTTATCCATCAACAAAAGCTCTGATACCAATGTCTCCACAGATATTATTAGGGTACCAACAGAAAGCTTGAGGATTGCTAACTCAAATAAAGCATAAATATTTGTAAGAGAATTCTGACACTGGTCAAGTAAACTATAATTATTACAGGGCAAACATTCCACCCTGCTGCTAGATGTATGTTCAGATCCACATCGAACATTTGACAATATATTCGCACGATATCTTTGAATTCGGAAGGGAAAAATCTGAAACATGGGCATAAATTGACATTATAGCAACATTACAAATCGAAGCACACAGTTTTTATCATTCAAGGCGAGAGCCACCCCACCGATGACTCGAGGAATGAGCTGCAGACATGGCGTGCCTTGTCCGCAACTTGTGCCTTCGTCTCACATTCCTGACTCTTGTTTCTAATAAATGCTGTTATCTGTCGTTACAACTTCGGGAATAAAAAGAGACAAATAAGGAATAACTTTTATATATGAACAAATACTAGTAGGTCATAACACACATCGGAATTAAACAGAAATCACAATCGAATAAAACATCAAGATTTACGTAGAAAACCCCTTCAATATGAAGGATAAAAACCACGGGGCAAACTAGAGAAAATTCACTATAAAAATAATGAATGCACAATTCTCAAATCTCTTACCCAAAACCCAAATAACAATCACAATAGAATAACTAGGATACAAGGATTACGTCACTGTGCACAATATCCAAAACCTCCCCAAGCAATCATAGTAAAAATTTATTGGAAAAAAACTGTAAATACGGAATAATACTTTTCCCTCTTTGTGTATCAAAATAGGTTCCTCGTCAAAAATACCAACTTGATATTAAAAGCAAGTAACAACCAGAACAATATCAATAGCAGAACAATTGATCAATCACAGGTGAGACCGAATTTTTAACGTAGAAAACCCAATACAGGAAAAACCACGGGACCGTAGTCCACTTTAAACTTCCACTATCACCAATAATGATAACAGATTTACAATCTGTTCTTCTCTCAAATAACAAGAGGATCACAATAACATCAAGATCAGATATCTTGGCTGAATCATCATCTTAGAGATAGATCTCTTCTAAGAAAGGATTTAGATCTCATCAAGTAAACTTAGCAGGAAAGCACCTTAGAAAGGATAAATCGTAGATCAGTACCGTTAGGATTGTAGAGTTTACTGCAAGGATTCTTCACGTCAAATCTGGGCCAAACCGACGAAGTTTGGTCACCGATCGTCAAGCAGAAAACTCAGAAAACCTAATTTTTCTCTCTCTCTCCTCTTTCTTTCTCTCGTTGCCGCACGCTGCCGTTCGCAGCTCTGTGCTATTTTCGTTCCTGCACACACTAATAGAAATCCTTATTTCTATTTAATCAATTGAATTGGGCTTAGGCCCAATTATCTGGTCCAAGCCCACATATGGGTTGGACCCAACAATTCTCCCCCTCCAGCTTATATGGTGGGCTGTACTAAGCCCGCTCTTCGCCTACAAGCTTCAAGCTTCTCCTTAGGCAAAGACTTTACCAAGCTATAGATGTAGTTCTCAAGCAAGGATCTCATCTCTTCTTGCATGGCTTTAACCCACTCACTCTTGTGCTCATGTAGAATAGCTTCCTGGTAAGTTTCTGGCTCTCCCCCATCAGTAAACATAACATACTCATGTGGAGGATATCTAGTAGATGGTTGTCCCTCTCTTGTGGATCTTCTTAATGGAATCTCAACTGGTGGTGGAGGTACTTGCTCAGTTGGTTCAACTTCATCAACTGTAGGAGTATCATCATTAACATTCTCACCACATTCTTCTTCTTCATTATCATCTCCCCCGTGATCATCATGAACTATAGGTGGAGGAACTGGACCCAAACTCCAAGGAATATAAACAGAGGTTTCTGGCTTCTCAACAGTATCACCATTATCAAACAATTGGTCTTCAAGAAACACAACATCCCTGCTTTTAACAATCTTCTTGTTCACTGGATCCCATAATCTGTACCCAAACTCTTCATGACCGTATCCTAAGAAAATACATGCCTTTGCCTTATTATCAAGCTTAGATCTCTCATCTTTGGGAATATGTACAAATGCTTTACATCCAAAGACTCTCAAATGATCATAAGATACATCTTTCCCTTTCCATACTCTCTCTGGAACATCACCTTGCAGAGGAACTGATGGAGAAAGATTTATCAAGTCAACTGTAGTTCTCATAGCCTCTCCCCAAAATGACTTAGATAACTTGGCGTGGGAGAGCATACACCTAATCCTTTCTTCAATGGTTCTGTTCATCTTTTCTGTCACACCGTTTTGCTGAGGAGTTTTTGGAACTGTTTTCTCAAGCCTGATACCATGAAACCTGCAGTAATTCTCAAAAGGACCCCTGTACTCGCCACCATTATCTGCTCGAACACTCTTCAGCTTTCTGCCAGTTTCTCTTTCAACACTGATATGAAATTCTTTGAAGACATCAAGTACCTGGTCTTTAGATTTCAAAGCAAAAGCCCAAACTTTTCTAGAATGATCATCAATAAATGTAACAAAATAAAGAGCTCCTCCAAGAGTTCTAGTTTGCATAAATCATGACATCAAGGTATGAACTAAATCAATAATATTTGATCTTCTAGATGGCGGATAAGTATGAAATGCAACTCTATGTGTTTTTCCAACTAAGCAATGATCACAAGATTTAAGAGATCTACCTTGCAACTCTGGTAAGAACTGCTTTCTAGCAAGAGTTTGAAGTCCCTTCTCGCTGATATGACCAAGCCTCTTATGCCAAAGATCTATGCTTTCACCCTTTTGAATTGCATTAATCTCTCCTTCGTGTAGCTTAGCTTCCATAATATAAAAAGAGTTCAACTTCTTTCCTCTCGCCACAACTAGAAAACCTTTAGTAAGCTTCCATTTGCTTTCACCAAAATAATGTGTAAATCCCTCATCATCAAGTCTGCCTGTAGATATCAAATTCAGATGAATATCTGGAATATGTCTGGCATCTCTGAGTATTAATTTGCTCCCAGTACTGGTCTCTAAGCAAATATCTCCAATACCCATAATCTTGGATGTACCATTATTTCCCATTTTAACATTGCCAAAATCACCAGCAGTATAGGATCTGAATAAATCATCATGAGAAGTAATATGGAATGAAGCACCAGAGTCAATTACCCAGTTACTGTCCTGAGCTACAAGACTAACACATCCATCATCACAAACAGTAATGATATCACCTTCAGCAGCAACTGTATTTGTCTCTTTCTCATTTTTCTTCCTTTCATTCTGTTCTCGCTTCCAAAACCTACACTCTTTCTTCATATGACCTGGCTCATTGCGGTGGAAACACTGATATCTCTTCTAGACTTGGATCTTCCTCTGTAACCATGTGAATTTCTACTGTGACTTCTTCCACGTCTTTCCCGCTTCTTCAAGAACAAGTGCACCGAAGAAGATTCTCCTGTTCTTTCCTTCCGCATCTTCATTTAGTAAACTGCCTTTTTAACCATGTCTATAGTTAGAGTTCCCTCGGCGTAGAGTTACAAACTTGTCACCACATACGTTTCCCAACTTTCTGGTAAAGAGCCGAGAAGTAGCAATCCTGCATTTCATGATCAATATTCATTTTCATAGCAACCAACTTGTTTGCAAGACTCGAAATAGGCTTATGTGCTCAACAATGTTGCCCACCATTTATACTTCAAATTAACAAGCCTTCTAAGGAGAGAAATTCTATTTCCCACTATCTTTTTCGCAAACAGATTTTCTAGCCTTTGCCAAACAATATCAGCTCTGGTTTCATCAGAAATATGCTCATGCAAATTTATATCCATCCATCTTCTAATATAAGCAATAGCTTTCCTGTGCTGGACTTCCCATTCTTCCTCATCCATAGTAGAGGGTTTTTCTTTAACTTTGATGGGCTTATACAAATCTTTACAATAGAACAAGTCTTCCATCATACGCCTCCAAGTGAATAATTTGATGAGTTCAATTTAATCATACCATCCGATTCTTCCATTTCAATCACACAAGAAAACACTAGTAGCAAATAACAACTCTTTGCTCGATACCACTTGTTGGGAAAAAACCGTAAATGCGAATAATACTTTTCCCTCTTTGTGTATCAAAATAGGTTCCTCATCAAAAATACCAACTTGATATTAAAAGCAAGTAACAACTGAACAATATCAATCAATAGCGAACAATTGATCAATCACAGGTGAGACCGAATTTTTAACGTGAAAACCCAATGCGGAAAAACCACGGGACCGTAGTCTACTTTAAACTTCCACTATCACCAATAATGATAACAGTTTACAATCTGTTCTTCTCTCAAATAACAAGAGGATCACAATAACATCAAGATCGATATCTTGGTCGAATCATCATCTTAGAGATAGATCTCTTCTAAGAAAGGATTTAAATCTCACCAAGTAAACTTAGCAGGAAAGTACCTTAGAAAGGATAAACCGTAGATCAGTACCGTTAGGATTGTAGAGTTTACTGCAAGGATTCTCCACGTCAAATCTGGGCCAAAACCGACAAAGTTTGGTCACCGATCGTCAAGCAGAAAACTCAGAAAACCTAGTTTTTCTCTCTCTCTCCTCTTTCTTTCTCTCACTGCCGCACGCTGCCGTTCGCACGCCGCTCGCTGCTCTGTGCTATTTTCGTTCCTGCACACACTAATAGAAACCCTTATTTCTATTTAATCAATTGAATTGGGCTTAGCCCCAATTATCTGGTCCAAGCCCACATATGGGCTGGACCCAACAAAATTCACTATAGATTTGATCTAACTTGAGATGAGAATTGTTTGGATGAATGAGAACAATTTCTGCGTTTTCCTTGTCTTCTTTCCTTTCTTTTTCTCTTGTTTTTCTACCCTTTTCTCCTCTCTTTGAATCCCCAATACTGCTACAAAGTTTCTGCCTTTTGCTGCGATTTTGATCTCTAATTTCGCAGCCACCATTAGCCCCTATTTAAATTAGGGTTTAGGTTAAGTTAGGGTTGAGAGGAGTAAAAGTGGGCTATGGGTTGATAAAGCCCATATGGGCTGAATTTGGGCTGTCAGCCCAACAACCTCCCCCTTCAGCCCATAAGGGAGGTTGTCCCTTTTGCTCCTCAGTGTAAATCCATGCCGACCAACTGTTGACACATCTCCTGCCTCTCTTTTGGTAAGGTCTTTGTCAACATGTCTGCTCCATTATCATCTGTATGAATTTTCTGAAGTTGTAACTGCTTCTCTTCAAGTACATTTCGAATCCAGTGATATCTGACATCTATATACTTTGACTTAGAATGAAAAGTTGGGTTCTTACATAAATGGATGGCACTCTGGCTATCACAATACACTACATAGTTTTCCTGTTTTGACCCCAATTCTTGTAAGAATTCTTTCATCCATAATATTTTTTTATAAACCTCTGTAGTAGCAATATATTCTGCCTCTGTGGTGGAGAGAGCAATACACCTTTGTAATCTGGATTGCCATGACACAACTCTCCATGCAAAAGTAAGTACAAAACCTGATGTGGATTTTCTTGTATCAATATCTCTGACCATATCTACATCTATGTAACCCATTAGCACAGGTGGGCCACCTCCAAAGCTTAAACAAACCTTAGAGCTTCCTCTGAGATATCTCAAGATCCACTTCATTGCTGTCCAGTGCTCTTTGCCTGGATTTGCAAGAAATCTGCTAGTAACACCCACTGCATATGCGATGTCCGATCTCGTATATACCATTGCATATATTAAACTTCCAACTGCTGAAGCATAAGGAACCTTTTACATTTTCTCCTTCTCCTCATCACTTGACGGACTCTGTTCTGAGCACAACTTGAAGTGATCTGAAAGAGGAGAACCAACTGGCTTTGCATTACTCATACTGAACCTTTCTAATACCTTCTCGATATACTTCTCCTGTGACAACCAAATCTTGTTTTTCCTGTCATGAGAAATCAGCATGCCTAGTATTTACTTTGCTGGCCCCATGTCCTTCATTGCAAAGGACTCACTCAGTTTCTTCTTCAACCTATCAATTGTATACATATCTTTCCCAAGGATAAGTATATCATCAACATAAAGTAAGAGAATAATAAAATCCTCACCAAATCGTTTGATGTACACATAATGATCTGAAGCTGTTCTTTTGTATCTATTTTCAATCATAAATGAATCAAACTTTCTATACCACTATCGTGGAGCTTGCTTTAATCCACACAAACTCTTTCTTAACTTGCAGACAAAATTTTCTTTACCTTTGACTTTAAAACCTTTTGGTTGCTCCATATAAATTTTCTTCTTCAAATCACCATGAAGGAAAGCTGCTCCTCAACTTCTTCTTGCTCAACATGTCCTGCAGGTAGATTAACATATGGTTCTACACCATCTTCCTGCACATCTCCCCCATCACCCTGATATACTGGAGGAATAACTAGGTCATAATCTGCTAATCCTTCTACAGAAGTCTTGGCTGGTGTCTCATTCTTCAAATCCTCAAGAGTTTGATCCTCAAAGAAGACCATATCTCTGCTTCTAAATACCTTCTGCTTTTCTGGATCCCAAAGCCTATAACCAAATTGATCATGTGAGTAGCCAAGAAAAATATAATCTTTTGTCTTACCATCTAGGTTGGACATTTCATTGTCTGGAACATGTGCAAATGTACGATAACCAAACACTCTCAAATGCCTATAGGAAACATCTTTCCCTAACCAAACATGCTCTGCAACATCAGCATCTAGGGCTGTACAGGGAGATAAGTTGATCACATCAACTGCAGTCCTCAAAGCCTCATCCCAAAACCTTTTGGGTATCTTTGCTTGTGAAAGCATACATCTGATCTTTTCCATGATGGTGCGGTTCATCCTCTCTACAATTGCATTATGCTGAGGTGTACCAGGAACTGTCATCTCATGTTGAATGCCATGTGATCTGCAGTAATCATCAAACAATCCTGTATACTCATCACCATTATATGATCTTATGCATTTCAATTGTCTTTCTGTCTCCCTTTCAACTCTGGCATGAAACTCTTTGAAGATACCAATAACTTGATCTTTGGTCTTTAAAGCATAGGTCCAAACTTTCCTAGAAAAGTCATCTATAAAAGTAACAAAATAAAGTACACTATTGATGCCAAGAACATTAGTAGAACCACTAGGAGTTTTTGTCCTCAAAGGACCACATATATCTGTATAAACATGGTCCAAGGCATGTATTTTTCTAGATAAAACAGGACTAGCAAATGAAACTCTATATTGTTTACCAACTAAACAATTAATACAAGGGTTCAAACGTGTACCTCTGAGGTCAGGCAATTCCTCTCTCTTGGAAAAAGCTTGCAGTCCCTTCTCGCTCATGTATCCCAATCGCCTATGCCACAACTCTATGCTGAAGTCTTTCTTTGTAGCATTCAGTTGTTCACCACAAGCTTTGGCCTGCAACCTGTATAAAGTATGATATTTCTTTCCACTAGCTATAACAAGAGAACCCTTATTGAGTTTCCATTGCCCTCTGTGAAACTTGCTATCATAGTCTTCATCATATAGTCTTCCAACTGAAATTAGATTCAGCCTCAAGTCAAGCACATGTCTCACATCCTTAAGCACCAACTTGCATCCAAAGTTGGTCTTTATGTGGATGTCACCCATGCCAATGATGTCTGCTGTGCCATGGTTGCTCATCTTGACAACACCAAAATTTTCAAACCTGTAGGTAGTAAAGAACTCCCTCTGTGGTGTAACATGATAAGAAGCTCCCGTGTCAATTATCCACTCGAGATCCTGACATACAAGAAAAAATATCATCAAAAGGGGACAAAATCAAATAATCACTAACCTGCACTATAGCTGTGGTATTTTCTTTTGACTCTGTAGACTCCATTTCTTTTCTCTTTTTCTTGATCTTCTTAGGTTGCTTACACTAATTCTTATAATATCCTTTCTCACAACAGTTATAGCAAACAATATCTTTCTTTGATCTTAACTTACTTCTACCTATGTGTGAACTGCTTCTATCTTTAGATTTTGACCTTCCTCTGTTCTCTGAGATAAGTATCTGTTAATCAATCTGAGATATCTTGAGTTCTTTCTTCTCAACTCCTCATTTAACAAACTGCTTGTTACTTGACTCATGGTAATAATACCATCTGGCGCAGAATTACTGAGGGAAACCACTAGTGTCTCCCAACTTTCTAGCAATGAACTGAGAAGTAACAATGCCTGCAACTCATCATCAAGAGATATTTTCATAGAAGATAACTGGTTAGTAATACTCTGCATTTCATTCAAATGCTCAGCAATAGAAGCACCCTCTTTATATTTCAGGTTCACAAGTTTTCTGATAAAAAAAACTTTGTTGCCAGTTGTTTTTCTTTCATAGAGACCTTCCAACTTTTTCCAAAGAGAATATGCAGAACTTTCAGTAGAAACATGGTGAAAGACACTATCATCGAGCCACTATCGAATAAACCCAACCGTTTTTCGATCTAATCTCTTCCACTCATCATCTGTCATAGTTATGGGTTTTTCACTATCCCCTTGGAAAGGTCCATACAAATCTTTACAATATAAGAGATCTTCCATTCTTGGTTTCCATATCATCCAATTGTTTCTGTTCAAACTAATCATGTGAGAAACACTACCAGCCTCCATGTTCAAACATAAAAATTAAATCGCCAAAACCTTACTATGATACCAGTTGATGGGGAATAAAAAGAGGCAAACAAGGAATAACTTTTGTATATAAACAAATACTAGTAGGTCGTAATACACAGCGAAATTAAATGAAAATCACAATAAAATAGAATACCAAGATTTATGTGGAAAACTCCTTCAATATGAAGGGTAAAAACCATGGGGCAAACAAGAGAAAATCCACTATAAAAATAATGAATGTACAATTCTCAAATCTCTTGCCTAAAACTCAAACAACAATCACAAGAGAATAACTGGGATACAAGAATCATGTTACTGTGCACAATATCCAAAACCTCCCCAAGCAATCACAGTAAAAATTCACTGTAGATCTGATCTAACCTCACAAGAGAACTATTTGGATGAATGAGAATAATTTCTGTATTTTTCTTGTCTTCTTTCCTTTTTTTTTCTTTTGTTTTTCTGCCCTTTTCTCCTCTTTTTGAATCCCCAATGCTGTTGCGAAGTTTCTGCCTTTTACTATGATTTTGATATCTAATTTTGCAGTCATCATTAGCCCCTATTTAAATTAGGGTTTAGGTTAAGTTAGGATTGAGAGGAGTAAAAGTGAGCTATGGGCTGATAAAACTCATATGAACTGAATTTGGACTGTTAGCCCAACATGCCAATGTAGCTCCCCAGATATTATTAGAACTCTGATTTACCAACTCACTTACAAGTGCGTGTAGCTTTTCAAGTTGCTACTGAATTACTCTGCAATTGAAGAGACACAATACAGTTGACTGCAAATGCAATCTAAGCACAAAAAGTAGGTGAAAATTAAAAATAACGAGTAAAAACTCTTGTCTATTTCCAGTTCTTGTAGGTTTATGTTCAGCAACTCCTGAATCCTAGAAATAACGAGTAAAACAGTATCTAACTCAGAGTTCAGCAAATACAAATTTCACTTGTTTGTGCCGTAATCATATACTTACCACATGTTGGTACCGCAATCCTAGAAATAGGATTGATTTAGTAAGTGAAAATGTATACTTTCTTGGCATCTATGAGATGCAGCTTTTCTCTTTTCAAGTTTCAAAAAGAATCAGATGCCACACATCTTTATTTTTATTTTTTTATAGTGCTCAAGTTTACTGGTATATATATATATATATATATATATATATATATATATATATATATATATATATATATATATATATATATATATATATATATATATATATATATATATATATATTATATGCAACATTCTTTGAAACCCTATGTAAAGTATATATAAGTAGTGATGTCTATTTTTCTTTTAAAAATTTACAACATAAAACATAAAGGTACTGTCCTTTAGTAAGATAGAAATATGTGCTAACGAATTTAAGAGACATCTAATCGGCTAGGCCCAGCCCATTAAGGCAGCCCACTAAACAAGCAGCTCTATTCCATCTCCTCACTATTTTATCTCATTCTCCTCTCTAAACTAGATAAGGGCATGACTTCTTTGCCTGATTTTTATCTAATCTCCCTTAGATTCTCAACCTCCTCTTCGTTGTAGCCCAATAATCCTAATTCTAAAGAGGACTGGATGAAAAAAATTAATTATTCTCCTTCTATACTTAAGGTAAGAAAATTTAATTTTTGATTGATTTTGGATGACCTAGGTTGAATTAAGATTCGATTTTTTGATATATTATGTATGATCATGTTAAGATTCTATATCTTCTTGAATGATTTCAATTTGAATTTTATGCTTGTCAATCAGATGCATATATATAATCTCCTTTTTTTTTTTTGTGAAGGGTTCTATTCGAATTGAATTGATATTTTTAAGGATATATTAGATCATGTTCTTTTAATATATCTTCAAATGATTCATTAAGGTTTTGTAGAATTTAAAATTGAGTGAATACCATCTGTATGCACCAAGATATGAGTTTTAAAAATTCAAATAATCTTAACCTAGTTTTAGTATAATAGAATATGTGATAGTAGTTAAGTTAGGAGGCTAGTTTAAGCTCTATATGATTATGTTTTAAGCTAAAATTTGACATGTATTTAGTTTTATATGTATCCTGAGTTCCTACAAAATTTCATAGCAATACAAGATGGTTTCGTCAACAAGAATAGTGAAGAAATATTACTTCACAAAATTGTGTATTTGTTGGTTTGATAATAACTAGGTTATTTGATAATAGAATAAATTATTAGTAAATTAATAGTTAAATATGCAATGCGCTTATATGTTATAATATACGGTGTGAGAGCATACATACTTGCTATGATGTATGGTGTGGGATTATATAGATATACTATGACATATAATGCACGTATGTGATATGACATATGATGTGAGGGTACACGTATATATTATAATATGTAATATGATAGTACACAAATATATTATAACATACAGTATGAGAGTGCACGTATATATATTATGACATACTGTCACGAACGGTCGTCGCACACCCGCAGCAACTTCGTTCAACGTTCCGTTCGTCGCTTGCCCATGCTTGTACATACCCTTGGCAGCCTGTTTTGCCATGTTTTGGTGTGTTTTTCCTTGTAAAACTACAGAAAACAATGAAGCTGCAGCCTGTGAAACGATCGCTTCATCATCGCCCGTAAATCCAAAAAACACTCCGTTTTAGTGTCAGCGGGCTGATTTCTGCAGTCGCGCCATGGAAATTTTGTCACCATCTCACCCTTGGAACCACCCGGGTGGCACATGGTCGGATGGGGCTTCGGTATGTTGTCAGGGCGTTGAACATTTTCACAAGTTTGCACGTCACTTGGCGAAACTTGCCTCGCGCCCGGCACTTGGGGAGTAGTTGTTTGCGGACTTGCAGCTGCTCATTCACCCCTCTAAAGTCCTTGTTTTCCTCCTCTCTTTCTCTACTTTCTTGCACACCAAGTGCTCGCTCAATTGCTTGTAAAGCTTCCCTCTTCGCGAGACGTCGGGACTTGTCCGCCGCTCGTTCCAACAACTAATCAACTTCTCTTTTTGAGTCCTACGGGACTGCACTTTTAGGTTGCAGATTCGGTGACCCTTTGTGGACGCGTATGTCGCAAGGCGCCTCAAGACTTAGGCAATCCAAGCTAAGTCCGATCGAAGTGGGCGCAAAGGCGATTCTTGACTTAGGCAAATTTCAGCTAAGTCGGTGGCTTGCCGCGAGGGTGCCTCACCACTTAGGCAATTCTTGCTAAGTGCGTGACATTGTGGTATCAGAGCAGGCAAGCAATTTGAGCAAGCAAGCGGCGAAGGAATTTCGCAATCTCGCCATGGCGAAACAAACAGTGGTGAATCGAAAGCGAGATGGGGCAAGCCGGAATGTTGCCCCAGCAGCTACTGAGAGGGGCTGCATGTGCAAACTCGCTCTCACGCTGCGAGCCGCTCATGAGGAGCGGGCGTGTGAGCATGAGGAGCGAAAGCGGCTGCTCGCCACGAGCGGAGGAGGCGCAATCTGTGCGCCAACCGGAAGAAAGACCCATAGAGAAAGGGTCATAGCGGTGGAAACCGCATGGATGTCCTTAGCGAGCTTGGATGAACTCTACCAAGGCCAAAATAGGCTTCTTGGCGTGAGAGAGCTCGCAAGAAGAAGTCTGAATCCAGGATCGACAAGGTTGAAGCCTTGGTCGATCGATCGTCGGATGACACAAAGGACTCGTGCAACACTTGCGAGAAATGGTGACGAACTCACTTCCAAAGTGGCAATGCTCACAAGGGCGTTGAATGCGGCGGAGGCAACACCAGCGTTCGCCAACACAAAGCTTCAGGGCACCCGACCCACAATTGTTATGGGGGTGCTAGAGATGCTGAAGGAGCTTGAGAATTTCTGTTTGATATGGAGCAGTATTTTCGAGCTCGAGGCCGACTCTGAGGACACCAAAGTTTCGATAAGCGACAATGTATCTGAATGGTGATGCAAAGCTTTGGTGGAGAACCCGTTGGGAAGAGATTCAAGCAAGGACGGTGTCGAGTGGACACATGGGACGACTTGAAGCGGGAGTTGAGAACTCAATTCCTACCCGAGAACACGGAGTTCGTCGCAAGGAGGAAGTTGAGGCAACTCCATCAAACGACTTCAATTCGGGACTATGTGAAGCAATTTTCTGCTCTAATGTTGGACATTCAAGATATGTCGAAAAAGATAAGTCTGCTCAAATTTTCTTGATGGCCTGAAGCCATGGGCTCAACAGAACTTCATCGACGGAATGTCACTGATTTGGCGCGAGCAATTGCAGCCGCAGAAGGCTTACTGACTTTGCTTCTTGAGAGGACCCGAGGAAGAAGAAGCGATCCACGGAAATCACCAACCAAGGCACCCTCCTAGAACAAACCTAGGGGTGACCAAAAGAAGAAGGGTTTCCATAAGGGGCCGAACTCAAACGCGGGACCTCAAAACCTTGGAAATGTTTCTTGTGTGGGGACCACACGACTGTAGAGGGGATCGCCCAAAAAAGCAGGCACTCAATGCCTTGTCTGCTTCCATCAAAACTCCTAAGCCGACAAGGGCAAGGCGATCGCCCTCGCATTTGAGTAGCTCGAATCGGGCAAATGACGAAGAAAAGTCGCAAGGACCCCGAATGGGTGCGATCGTTCTTTGAATGCCTTGCGGGGTCAAGTGGGGAGAACTCGAAGCCAAAGCAACAAAAAGCAGGAGCGGTGAGTTGATGTACGTAAACATTAGACTCAATGGCCAAACCACCCGAGCAATGGTGGACACAGTGCTACCCACAACTTCATCGCCGACCGTGAAGCAAAGCGGCTTGGTTAATCTTAGAGAAGAACCCAAGTCGGATGAAGGCGGTTAACTCGGAGGCTAAGCGAATCTCTCCTGGGTTAGCAAAGGGAGTCTCCATCAAGATCGGATCATGGAGTGGGCACACAAACATGATGGTAGTGCCCTTGGATGACTTCCAAGTGATTCTTGGAATAGAGTTCATGCATGCAAATGGGTTGGTGCCGATGCCGCTCCTAGACTCCATTTGTCTAATGGGAAGTGACAACCCTGTGTGGTTTCATCACTCGAAGAGGAACCCGGATCCCAGCAGCTATCGGCGTACAGAATCAAGAAGGGCATACGCAAAGGAGAGTTAACCTTTGTGGCTGCGATGAAGCTTGAAGCACTTTCGATGGGGAGGCCCGTAAAGAACTCTTGTGGTGGCAAATGTCCTGAAGGAGTTCAAGATGTTATGCCACCCGAGTTGCGAAAATTCTGCCTCCACGTAGGGCGTGATCATCTTATTGAGTGAGCCAGGAGTGAAGCCTCCAAATGAGACCACCATACCGCATGCCCCCTCCTGAGTTGGCAGAACTCAGAAAGCAGTTAGATGAACTGCTAAGCGGTGGTCTCATTCGTAGTTCCAAAGCACCATTCGGAGCTCCAGTTCTCTTCCAGAAGAAACAAGATGGGAGTCTCCGACTATGCGTCGATTATCGAGCCCTAAACAAGGTGACTGTGAAGAACAAATATCCCATCCCTCTTATTGCGGACTTGTTCGATCAACTGGGCAAAGCAATGTATTTCTCGAAACTCGACCTTCGGTCGGGGTATTGGCAGGTGCGGATTGCTGAAGGTGACGGCGAAGACTACCTTGTGACCGGTATGGAGCGCTTGAGTTCTTGGTGATGCCTTTCGGCTTAACCAATGCTCCACCACATTCTCAGTACTCTTATGAACCAACTATTCAAGGAGTATCTGGATAAGTTTGTGGTTGTCTACTTGGACGATATCGCCGTCTTGACAAATTCACTTGAGGAGCACATCGAACACCTCCGAACAATCTTCAAAGTTCTCGTGGAGAATTCATTGTTCGTAAAAGAGAGAAGTGCTACTTTGCTCGAAAGAGATCTTATTCTTGGGGCATCGGATCGGCGACGGTTCCATTCGGATGGATAAAGCAAAGGTGCAAGCGATTGTGGATCGGACTCCAAAGAAGGTGCCTGAATCGAGATCCTTCCTTGGGTTTGTGAACTACTATCGACGCTTCATACTTTGGGGTATTCAAGCGTGCGACTCCACTAACAGAGTTGTCAAGAAAGAGCAGCCTTGGAGATGGTCCGACAAATGTGAGGCGGCATTCCAAGACCTAAAGGCTGCCATTCGAAGAACCAAAGGCTCAAATTGCCGACTATGGGAAGCCCTTCAAGTCCATACAGATGCTTCGAGACTTCGCTATCGGGGAGTACTTATGCGGGGAGGGCCATCCAAAGGGCCTATGAAAGCCGAAAACTCAACGAGACCGAGCAAGCATGCGGTATCCTCGATTACGAAGGAGATGACAGCGGTGATCCACTGCTTGCGAGTGTGGCGACACTACCTTCTCGGATCGCGATTTGTACTGAGGACAGATAACATCGCTTTGAGTTACTTTCGACTCAAAAGAAACTCTCCCAAAGCAAGCACGATGGCGAGGACTTCCTGGCGGAATTTGACATGGCAATGGAGTACAAGCCCTAAGAGCAAATGTCGTAGCTGATGCCTTGAGTCGAAAAGTGGAGGCCGTGAATGCGATGCAACTAGAGGGCAGAGGCCAAACAAGTCAGTTGCAATCCAACTTCCTTTCTCGAATCAAGGATGGACTGTGTAGTGATCCCCAAGCAGTAACCTTGATGCAATTAATCCAAGAAGGCAAGGCACGATGATTTTGGGTCCAGGAGGGACTCGTCTACACCAAAGGGAATAGAGTTTATGTTCCTCGGGCGGATAATCTGAGGCGTGAACTTTTGAAGGAGTGTCATGATTCCCTTTGGGCAGGACATCCGGGTATTCATCGAACATTGGCTCTCATGGAGAGGGCCTTCTATTGGCCAAAAATGGGGACAGATGTGGAGGAATATGTTCGGACGTGCCTAACTTGTCAACAAGACAAAGTGGAGCAACGAAGCCGGGGACTTTTAGAGCCGCTGCTGTACTGAATTTGGGAGAGCATTTCTCTGGACTTCATATCTAGCTTGCCGACAAGAGGGGACTCGGATCGATACTTGTGGTGGTCGACCGATTTTCAAAGTATGCAACCTTCATTGCCGCACCCCTACACTGTTCAGCAGAGGAAGCGGCGAAGCTAATGATGAAGAATGTGGTGAAGTATTGGGGAGTCCCGCACAACATTATAAGTGATCGAGATGCTCGGTTTCTGGGACGATTCTCGACCGAGTTGTTCAAATTATTGGGATCGGCTATACTTCTCCACAAGCCTCCACCCCAGACGGATGGCCGACCGAAAGGATAAACTCGCTCCTCGAGCAATACCTTCAAAGACTACGTGAGTGCCAACCAACGAGATTAGGTGAAGTTGTTGGACATAGCCCAATTCTCCTACAACTGCAATTCTGCATCCAACAAGAGCCCCTTTGAGATCATCACAAGACACTTTGGCTATTGGATATACAGGAGTAGTCCGTCCGCGTATCACTTGGCCAAAGAATGGCATCGAAATGCAGATATTGCGCGGCCTACTTGGAGAAGGCGGCCAGAAGATGAAGAAGTGGGCGACTTGGGAAGGCGACCCGTGAATACAAAGTCGGTGATTTGGTGTTGGTGAAGCTCCAACCAAGATCACTCCATTCTTTAGAAACAAGGTGCATAAAGGATTGGTGCGCAAGTATGATGGCCCCTTCCCAATCATCGTAGGGTGGGCAATGTTTCCTACAAGTTGCAAATCAGCCGGCGTGGCTCAAGATTCATAATGTTTTCCATGCCAAAGAACTTGAAAGCCTACCACTCCGATCCGCAAGATGCTTCTCGAGGCGTTTCAACTCGTCAACCTCCCACCGAGCTTCCTACGAGAGCGAGTTGAAACAATTTTAGCAGATCGCAGGACAACGCTACCCAATGGAGTGAAAGCAGATTGAATACTTGGTGAAGTGGCGAAACTTCCCAAAACCGAAGCCGCTTGGGAGCCGAAGACACCCTCCGACATGAAGAAACAAATATCAAAGCCTACGAAAGAGTGTCAACGAGGGCGCGACAAATTAAGTGGGGAGAATGTCACGAACGGTCGTCGCACACCCACAAGAACTTCGTTCAACGTTCCGCTCGTCGCTTGCCCATGCTTGTACATACCCTTGGCAGCTGTTTTGCCATGTTTTGGTGTGTTTTCCTTGTAAAACTACAGAAAAAAGCAGCATATCGCTCACATACGCAAAAACAAATTGCGACTGCTGTGCCGCGGCTGATTTCTGCAGGCCGCGCCATGGAAATTTTTTCGTCACCATCTCAGCCCTTGAACCACCCGGGTGGCACATGGTG
This sequence comes from Musa beccarii, assembly GCA_024322285.1. NCBI lineage: Eukaryota > Viridiplantae > Streptophyta > Magnoliopsida > Zingiberales > Musaceae > Musa > Musa beccarii. The sequence goes on along the minus strand of CM044402.1, from coordinate 9,446,404 downwards.
GATGGGGCTTCGTATGTTGTCGGGCGTTGAACATTTTCACAAGTTTGCACGTACTTGGCGAAACTTGCCTCGCGCCCGGCACTTGGGGAGTAGTTGTTTGCGGACTTGCAGCTGCTCATTCACCCCTCTAAAGTCCTTGTTTTCCTCCTCTCTTTCTCTACTTTCTTGCACACCAAGTGCTCGCTCAATTGCTTGTAAAGCTTCCTCTTCGCGAGACGTCGGGACTTGTCCGCCGCTCGTTCCAACAACTAATCAACTTCTCTTTTTGTCCTACGACGACTGCACGAGGTTGCATTATGACCCTTTGCGGACGCTGTATGTCGCAGGGCGCCTTAAGACTTAGGCAATCCAAGCTAAGTCCGATCGAAGTGGGCTTAGCAAGGCGATTCTTGACTTAGGCAAATTTCAGCTAAGTCGGTGGCTTGCCGCGAGGGTGCCTCACCACTTAGGCAATTCTTGCTAAGTGCGTGACAATACGGTGTAGGAGTATACATATATGTTCTGATGTGATATGTGAGAATATATGTATATATTACGATATGCAGTGTGGGAGTATATGTTTATATTATATATAGGGTTTAGAAATTTATAGATATGTTATGGTTTTCACTCTATGTGTTCTTAGTTACTTTGACTTAGAATTTTCTCTCTTTAAATTGCATCTATTATGTTGCATTATACATACTAAAGAAGTCAATAGATGATGTATTTACCATTAATATTTTATGCTTATAATTTTGAAATATTGTATACATAATACAATACATGCTCGCCTAAATAAAACTATAGAAGCTTATACTTATTGAGTTATGACTCACTTTAGGCCCTATTATAAATATAAAGATACTACTACCTAACCCATGTGCTGAGTAAGGAGGTGAGTATATGTAAGCCCATTCTAGTGTAGGTATAAACGATTACCTATGAATATTTTTGTGTGTATAAATTTTAAATAGTATATGCTTATGTGTTTTTCTTTTTATTAGGTGTTTATAACTTATATATATATATATGTGTCAAACACTATTGTGTGATGGGAAAACTCTATAATTTTATTTAATAAGTTAGCATGTTTCAAAATTATCCTTTTTTTTGCTACACTATTTTTTGATAGCATTAGTAAATTAAAAAGTGACATCTTATCTCTAGTTATGTATATAGGGTATATCTATAGATAAGTTATCGTATTAAAGCTTAGTTATAATTCATATAAATTATCCATATATGTAAAAGCATACGATCCAATATCAACCATCTTGTTAGTTTTAATAATTGAAGTGCATTGATTTTTTTATTATTATATGATGCTCTTATGTTTGATAGCTAGTGTATGAATAACTTGGGATTAATCAGGAAGATATCATAGAACTAGATGACAATCTAGTGGCTCTTGTAATATTCAAGAGGAGACTTTTGAAAGTAGAAAGGCAATCGTATAAGGAGATCAATAAGATGTGATAATTAATATGTTGATAGAGTTAGCAGAGAGGCAATCTAAACAATTAGAATGTCTATCGGCTTGAAGATAAGAGGTAGTGCTAATAGTAACTCGAAGACTTGATATTTTAGAAGAGAGGTTCAGAAAGAATGATCCACCAATATTTGAAGGTGATATTAATCCACTATTAGTGGAGGAGTGAATAAAAACTATTGAGGGAATATTTAAGTATACAAGGATTTCAAATAAATATAAAGTTATTTATGTAACTTATATGTTGTGAAAAGATACCCATCACTAGTAGGATGTAAGAAGGGAGACTAAAGATGATGAATAAATGACCTAGGAATAATTCAAGGAGATCTTCTATCAGAAATATTTTAGTGTAGCTCATGATCAGCTAAAATGATAGAATTTGTTAGCCTCAAACAAGGAGGCTAATAAATGACAGATTATATCAAAAAGTTTGAAGAGTTATTTCAGTTTATACCTCACATGGTTAATATTAATGCCTTGAGGATGTAACAATTTTAGTAAAAACTTGGAGAAAAAATTTATTAGGATATGAAGATGACAATGAATACTCCAGGCATCCCCTATTCTATTGTGGCGAAAAAGGCTTAAGAAATAATGGAGGTCATCAAGCAAATAATTTTTTTATTCTAAAGAAGATTAGGGTAAAAAAAAATTAATTCTTCTCTATATATACCAAAGGCAAAAAAATTTAATTTTTGATTGATTTTGGATGACATAAGTTCGAATTAAGATTTGATTTTTTGATATATTGTGTATGATCAAGTTAAGATTCTATATCTTCTTGAATGATTTCAATTTGAATTTTGTGTTTGTCAATTGAAAGCATACAGAATCTCTTTTTTTGTTAAGGAGTTTTGTTCGAGTTGAACTGATATACTTTAGGGATATGATTAGGTCCTATTTTTTAAATATATCTTAAAAGGAATACTTAAGGTTTCGTAGAATTTAGAATTGAGTAAATACCATATGTGTGTACCAAGATATATGATTTAGAAATTTAGATAATCTCAACTTAGTTTCAATATAATAGAATATGTGATGATAGTTAAGTTGGGAAGATACTTTAGCCTCTAGTGTTGAGAAATCTGAGGGTGACATCACATACACAATGGAAGAACAAAAAAAAATCTAAAATTTTCACAAAAGGTTTCATCGTCTTGTGAAAGATTAGTGAGCAAAAATCGTAAAACCAAAAACTATGTATATTAGAAAGATGTGTTACCTAGGGAGATCGTATATCTTTAAATTTTTGTAGATCTATATGAGAGGATGAATGATGTCAATTGTCCTCCTCTCTAGTGGTAATCAACATGACAAGAGCTATGAAGATACTTCTCAAATGGAGAGAAGAATAGGAGGTGGCAGCCAAGAGAGGTCTAGCCTATGGCCCTTTGGTTTTCTCATATTTATAGAGGTTTGCCTATCAACCTAACCCTAATGGATCTAGCTCTATTGAGTACTGAATCTCCATCCAACTACCCAAGCCTCTTAGATTAGTGGGTCTTTACCTAATAATATCTTATTAGTTCTTATTGGATCTCATCCATATGATTCAATAATTCAAGAGCTTATTGGATATCTATTAAGATAGGGACTCTAGCGAATATCTCATATTCGAACCTCTACTCGTCGTAATACTTACCATATATGTGTGACCCTCTATACCTAATATCGAGCTGGCTGTGAGTCATATATGTTAGAATTTCTTATTGCTTAGTGAATTATTATCTCTATAATAATTCACTCGACTCATCTACTATGGGCATATTTGGCCACTACACCATAGTCTCTAGGCAATATAGGAGAATCTAATCCTTTGGACTTATCTGTCCTTAATTACCGTATACCTATAGTCCCTCATCCATTTAATATCCTAGAGACTATATGCCGAGTATGGTATTATTAGGCTTATATAGTTTCTACTCGAGTATTGCTCTAATTAGATTCTCTCGAAGAATTCTCTCTCTCAATCCGAATGACCCTGGCTAGGGATTTGCATGAGCAAGAATATATGAGATATTCCTCTCATGACACCGAGAGTGGATGATCTGCTATCGACACAATTGCCCTTGTAAGATTAGTTGCCACTCCTGATGACCGGTTATGCTAGATCTCGAACTTCCAAACCTATAAGTCTAGTATCAAAGAGTGGAATACTCATATAGGATATCCTTGGTATCTCAAGTCTAAGGACCAGATACACTACTAGGATGACAGAATCATTGTTTGACAATGAAGTATCATCAACCATCCAACATTCCGTAAGTAAATCATTTAGTGAACTCATTCTCTAATGAGCGCCTGCACTGTATCCATAGTGTCCCCATACAAGCAACTATGAGACTAACCACCTCCATCATATGGACAGGTATACAATACACCAGCCATCCGATTATTTTGATATTCCTCTCGAGTAACCTATGACCTGGATTATTTAGGGTATGTGTTTAAAGACAAATCGATCTCATCATCGTAATCTCATCATGATCCGATTCCCATTGCACAGATCCATGGATATCATTATATATATATATATATATGTAACAAGCAATATAAAGTGAGAAAAATATCAAATAAATAATAAGCAAAAAAAGTGCATATCATGTCATATGTGCTGTCACTCATGTGATTGGCTTGTAGGGCACTTATGACTAGCATCCAGATGATTCTATTTTAAAATAAAATTCAGCATGTATTTAGTTTTATATGTATTCTAAGTTCCTACAAAATTTCATAGTAATACAAGATAGTTTAGTCAGTAAGAATAGTGAAGAAATATTACTTCACAAAATTATGTATATGTTAGATTGATAGTTGATGGTGTCATGAGTACTGTCGACTGATCCGTCGACCCGATTGGCCCACTACCGAAGGTGTGGGCTCATCTAGGTACCTCTTCTTGGCCGACATGGGAGACTTGGTGAGGTGAGACCGTATAGGCTACCTAGTCGAAAGCCCTTTTTTTAGTGAGGACTCGGTTCGGGATGGTCAGGTAGGCAGACTAGGATCTTCCTGGTTGTAAGGTTCCTACTTAAGGCTAGGTCATTAGGGTGTCTTCGGGTTGTTGAATCTTGGATTTTAATGATGAAACTAATTGATTGTATTTGTGATCTAATTATATTTTGAGTGACGCAAGACTACCTTCGATCAGGAATAAATAATTGAAGCAGGAAGAATCAGATGTTAGGCCGAAGGAGAACATGTCAAAAGATTGGATGTCAAGTCGAAGGATCGGTCGACATATCGGCATAAGGCTTCGGATGATAGATTTGGGCATCAAGCCAAGAAGAGCGAAATTACGCCAAGGAGATTAAAGTTGCGGAGGACAACTGCCGATTAGGCAATAGGCCATAAGAGATGACGATGCACAGAAGAATCAGATGAAGCGTTGATGGACCAATGATATGCTGGATAACATTCAATCATACTTTATGATAATTATCTAGATCAAAGTAGGATTAAAGTGTAATTGAGTTAGATTTAGGCCAGGGGCTAATTGGACCCAAGTTTGGGCTATGTTGGGCCAAGTGAAAGGCCCAAACACTAACCCAAGAAGTGAGTCAGGTAGTGGCACCACTAGAACAGGCGGTGGAACCGTTGGTGGCTCAATCTTCAAGATATTCTCTGATATTATGTCAGGCGTTGGTATCGCTAAACTGGGTGATGGTACTGCCCAGTGTTAGAAAGCCTAGGTGGTGGTACCGGGGTCTACAAATACCTTAGCTATTCTTGCTTGGGATAGCAAGAATTGTGAAAGAAAAGAGAGCAAAATTCTGTGAATCCGAAGATTGAAACCCTTGCAAAAGTATAGAGTCCCTCCTCCTTAAGCTTAGAGAGAATTCTAAGGGAGAGTGTAAGAAAAATCTTGTAAAAGAAGGTTGTAAGGGTAATTAGACTTCATCCAGTTAAAAGAAGACTACTAGTGGATACCGATGGCCTCGACGAAGGAGGAATCAGAAGTGGACATAGGTCGGATGACCGAACCACTATAAAATCGGTTTGCTGCCTTTTACTTTACTATTTATCTTTGCTGCAAATCATTTTACTTGCTCACTACTTGACTTCCTCATCACTCACTTGCAAACATTTTTAAGTTAAAGTATTTTTGATACAATTTCACCGATACAGACTTAATCATCGAAACATTTTTTGAATCGAATCTAAGTTTTTTGAAATTGACGTTTTTACCACTACACTAATTCAAACCCCCCCCTCTTAGTTCCCGAGCTTGATCTTAACAATTGATATCAGAGATGCTATATTTCTTATTTGGATTAACATTAAAGAGAAATGACTCTTTTCGGCTTTCAAGAGGATCATTCTATCGTTCGTCCTCCCATGTTCAATGGGACAGACTACACATATTGAAAAACTTAAATGAGAGTTTTATTACTTTCTTTGAATCTTGATTTATGAAATATTATCGAATACGATTTTCAATAACCCTCTAAACCTATGAATGAATGGACATATTTTGAGAAAAAATCATTTTCCTTGAATGCAAAGACTATGAATGCCTTGTTTTGTGCCTTAGATAAAAATGGGTTTAATTATATTTCTATTTGTGAAATAGTTTATGACATTTGGCACACACTTGAGATTACACACAAAGGCACTAGTAGAGTCAAAGACTAGAAAATAAATCTTTTGATGTATGATTTTGAACTTTTTCGAATGGAACCAAATAAAATCGTTGGAGACATGTACACCCAGTTTACGGATGTCGTAAATGGTCTAAAAGCTCTTCGTAAATGTTTTTCTAATTTTGAACTTATTAACAAGATTTTAAGATCCATTCCAAAAAGTTAGGATCCGAAAGTAACTGCAATACAAGAGTCAAAAGACTTAAGCAATTTTCCATTGGAAGAACTCATCAGCTCAATGATAATATATGAAATAACTTTCTTAGAACATGATGATCTTGAGAACAACCTTCCAAAGAACAGGAAGGATTTGGGACTTCAAACATTAGAATACTACTTGAGTAATGACTTAAGTGATGATGATGATAACCTTGAACTTATCACTATAAAATTTTAAAAAATTATAAAACAAGAAACTAAGAAAAAAATAAACTTAAAAAGAAGAAGTTGTCAAAGAGGAAGAAAGCACTTAAAGATGAATCAAGTGTATCCGAAGGCGAGATGGCGAATTGTGCTTTAACTTTCAACAACAAGGTAAGTAACTCAATCAAAACTCCTTTACTTTATTATGAAATTACATGATACTTTTCATGAGATGCTTGATTTAGTTTATAAGAAATAAAAATATACAAAAAAAATTATATCATGCTTTTCTAGTGATTTTTAAAAATTTAAAAATGTGAATGATAATTGTATGTTTTATGATAATGATTGTACACTAAATATAATTCCATGTATATTTTGATGATTTTCGTATTGATCCGTATTGTTTTTCCATTTCAAACATAATGCATGGATTTGGCTTAAAAGATAGAAGCAATCATATGAATTTTGATGATCTTGAATTACATTTCGGTTTTAAACATGATGCTTGATGATTTTATATTATGCATGAGGATTTGATGACTTGAAATCTTATGTTTTGAAATAATGTGTCATACTTTTGGTCTTGATGGTTTTTATGATAAAACTTGCTTTTTCGATTTATATGATGATGCATGAATCTAGCATAAAAGACTAAGACACGTCTTCGATTGAAACTAAAAGAAGAATACATTTTCTTTAAAAAAATTACTATATTTAAAGCTTTTTGATTTTTGAATAAAAAATTAATGAATCCATGTAGACTATCCTTTGTGAATCTCTTGAATTATGAAAGAGATTTTGATGATGTGATGATAACTTTTAAGAATCTATGAAAGTAATTTTGATGAAGAGTTTAGAGTTGACAAATTGAATTTAAATGAGATTTTTTTTAAAATGATTCTTGACTCTTCTCTTGATCTCTCAGAATTATGATTTATTTTTATGAATCATGGTGAATTAAGATTTCCTATGCACAGATCGAGATCTTTTAAGTTTCTTTATGCTAAAGAGAATATTTATGAATCATGATCTTTATTTCTCGATACTTAATACTAATGTTTTTTTTAGATCTTTGATCTCCTAACCTAAGGTTTCTTTTTGTTGTTTACTAAAAGAGGAGATTTGTCAAAATGACTGATGTCTTTTAGTATTCATGAATTGATCTTTGTTAATTTTTCATATTAATATCTTTCATGACAAAATTCCTTTGTATGTATGGTTTGTATATTTCATGATATGATTGAATCATTGATTTATCCTTGTTATTAATCTTTATCATGACTTAAAAATTGATGTAAAAGAAATTATTCTTTCTTGATATCTTTTATAATGAATCATTGTTGTGAAAAGAAAAATTATCTCAATGTATTCTTCCCTTCTTTTTGACGAAAACAAAAGAGGAGATAGTTTGCTAGCTTATGCATTGCAAATGGAAGTAAAATTTGCTAGCTCGAATATCACAAAGAAAGACAAATTTGCTAGCATGCAAAGGAAGCAAAATTTGCTAAGCTTGCACTTCTCAAAAGAGAAGAAAGAGCCTACCATCTTGAATATCACAAAAAATTACTACCTTGCAATCTTAAAAGAAGTAAAAAGTGCAAACTTGAAAAACTTACAATCTTGCACATCTTTAAAACTTGATGATTTGGTGATCATAATTATTGTAAAGTGATATAAATCTTGCTAGTATATTGTAAAACTTGCATATCCTTAAAACTAGCTAGATGCACTTGTCCTTTTTATTGATGACAAATGGGGAGAAGTATATTAATGATTTTATGCATTGAATGATGTATTGAATATTTTGATTATTGTATGATTTATTTAAATTTTTTGAAGTTTGAATTATCTATCAATATGACATATTGATAGGGGGAGTTAAGGTTAACTCTATCATCAATTGGTTGTCATAAAAAAGGGGGAGATTGTTGAATCTCGGATTTTGATGATGAAACCAATTGATTGTATTTGTGATCTAACTGCATTTTGAGTGACGGAGGACTATCTTCAATTAGAAATAGATAATTGAAGCAGGAAGAATTAGACATTGGGCCGGAGGAGAATATGTCAGAAGATTAGACGTCGAGCCTAAGGATTAGTCGACATATCGGCAGAATGCTTCGGACGATGGATTCGGGCATTGGGCCAAGAAGAGCAAAATTACGCTAAGGAGATCAGAGTTACGGAGGACAATTGCCGATTGGGAATAAGTCGTAAGAGAGGACTATGTGCCGAAGAATCAGATGAAGCGCTGATGGACCAATGACATAACGGACAATATTCGATCATACTTTATAATAATTATTTAGGTTGAAGTAGGATTAAAGTATAATTGAGTTGAATTTGAGCCAACCCAATTAGGGGCCAACTGAGCCTAAGTTTAGGCTATGTTGGGCCAAGTGAAAGACCCAAACAATGACTCAAGAAGTGGGTCAGGCGGTGACATCACTAGAACAGGTGATGAAACCACCGGTGACTCAGTCTTCAAGACACAATTCCCGAGATTGTGCCAGGCGGTGGTATTGCCTAGTGTTAAGTGGTGGTATCGCCCAATGTCAGAAAGCCTAGGTGGTGATACTGCTAGTACCCCAAAATTTTGGGGTGTTTAAATTTTGGCTCCAAGATTTGAAGCCACTTGGGGTCTATAAATACCCCAATTATTCTTGCTTGGTATAGCAAGAATTGTGAAAGAAAAGAGAGCAAAATTCTGTAAATCTGAAGATTAAAATCCTTGTAAAAGTATAAAGTCCCTCCTCCTTAAGCATAGAGAGAATTCTAAGGGAGAGTATGAGAGAAACCTTGTAAAAGAGGATTGTAAGGGTAGTTAGTCTTCGCCCAATTGAAAGAAGACTACTAGTGGATACCGATGACCTCAGTGAAGGAGGAATCGGAAATGGATGTAGGTCGGATGATCGAATCACTATAAAATCAGTTTGTTACCTTTTATTTTGCTATTTATCTTTGTTGTAAATCATTTTACTTGCTCACTACTCTATTTTCTCATCACTCACTTGCAAATTTAAGTTAAAGCATTTTCGATACAATTTCACCGATACAGACTTAATCATTGAAACGTGTTTTGAATCGAATCGAAGTTTTCCGAAATCGATGTTTTTACCACTACACTAATTCACACTCCCCGGGTGGCCGATGATCTTGCACGATAGGCTGGCACCAGGGGTTGCCTAGTGTGGACCCTCTAATGCTTAAGTTAACGATGGAAAGAAGACAACAGTGTAAGCTGTATAGCTAAGTTAGTGTGTAGAGAGCCCCTGATTAGCACGAGCTAATGGGTTCTTTTTTATACTTGATCCTAGGGCCTTCTTACTAGCTAGCCTAGGATAAGATCAGGTTAATCACTTGATCATTTTAGTCTCTAATTGATAAGGTCGGATGGTTATTACTAGTTATTAATGTGAGGCACATCAAGACACACTATGGCACCATTTCTGGGCTGGTGACTTAGAACTCTGCTTAAGTGTCGACCTCTATGGTGAATGACCTAGCTTGGGGTAAAATCGTCCCTATCATTTACCTCCTCTCGAAAGGGCATCCTTCGGGGGTTTTCTCTGGAGGGTGCACTTGCATACTCTTCTGTTGGGTATGTGCTTTGATGGAAGTCTATTGACTAGGGTGTCTAGAGCATGTCAGTCCAATTGAGGTATAGTCCTAGGGTCTTCATGCAGAGCGCATAGTTATGGAGCATGTAAGCTCGGCTAAGGTGCATCACTTGAGTCTTCATGCCGAGGTGCTTGGCTTGAGAGCGAGTCCTTTTTAACTCCACCCATCCAAGGTGCCACCCTTGGGTCTTTATGCCGAGTGCATGATTAGGGAGCATGTAAGCTTGTCATAGGTTGATCCATTGGGTCTTTATACTGAGGTGTATGACTAGGGAGCATGTAAGCTTGGCCTAGGTGCAGCCCTTAGGTCTTCATGCTGAGGTGCATGGCTAGAGAGCACATAGGGTCAACCTAGGTGTAGCCCTTGAGGTTTCACACCAAGGTGCTTAGCTCGAGAGAGAGTCCTTTTTAACTCCACTCATCTGAGATGCCACTCTCGGGTCTTCATGCCGAGTGCATGGTCAGGGAGAATGTAAGCTCAGCCTAGGTGCATCTCTTGGGTCTTCATTCCGAGATGCACAGTTAGGGAGCACATAGGCTTATCCTTGTTGTAGCCCTCAGGGTTTCACACTGGGTGCACGACTAGGGAGCATGTAAGCTCAACCTAGGTGCATCCCTTAGGTCTTCATACTAAGATGTACAACTAGGGAGCACGTAGGCTCAGCTTAGGTGCAGCCCTCGGGGCTTCACATCGAGTGCATGGCTAAGGAGCATGTAAGCTTGGCCAAGGTGCATCCCTCAAGTCTTCATATCGAATGCATAACTAAGGAGAATGTAAGCTCGGCCTAGTTGCAGCCCTCAAGGCTTCACGCCGAGGTGCACAGCTAGGGAGTGTGTAAGCTCAGCCTAGGTGCATCCCTCATGTCTTCATGCTAAGGTGCATGGCTAGGGAGCACGTAGGCTTAGCTTAGGGGCAGCCCTTGGCTCTTCTCACCGAGGTGCATGGCTAGGGAGCATGTAAGCTTGGTCTAGGTGTAGCTCTTAGGTCTTCATGCTAAGGTGCATTGCTACGGAGCATGTAGGCTCGGTCTAGGTGCAACTCTCAAGACTTTACTTCAAGGTGCTTCACTCAGGAGCAAGTTCTTTTTAACTCCACTCATCCGAGGTGCTACCCTTGGGTCTTCATGCTGAGTGCATAGCTAGGGAGTATATAAACTTGGCCTAGGTGCAGCCCTCGGGGCTTCTCGCTGAGGTGCACGACTAGGGAATGCATAGGCTCAGCCTAGGTATAGCCCTCGGGTCTTCATGCCAAGGTGTATGGCTAGGGAGTACGTAGGCTCAGCCTAAGTGCAGCCCTCGGGACTTCACGCTAAGGTGCTTGGCTTGGGAGTGAGTCCTTTTTAACTCTACTCATCTGAGGTGCCACCCTCGGGTCTTCACACCGAGTGCATGACTAGGGAGTATACAAGCTCGACCTAGGTGCATCCCTTGGGGCTTCTCACTAAGATGCATGGCTAAGGAGCACATAAGCTTGGGACTTCTCGCCGAGGTGAATGGCTAGGGAGTACATAGGCTTGGCCTAAGTGTAGCTTTCGGGTCTTCATTCCAAAGTGCATGACTAGAGAGCGTGTAGGCTCAGCCTAGGTGCAGCCCTTGGGGCTTCACACCGAGGTGCTTAGCTCGGGAGCTCTTGAGGCATCTCACCAAGGTGCATGGCTGGGGAGTGTATAAGCTTGGCCTAGATGTATCTCTTGGGTTTTTATGTCAAGGTGCATGTCTAGGGAGCACGTAGGCTCGGCCTAGGTGCAGCCCTTGGGTCTTCTTGTTGAGGTGTATAGCTAGGGAGTGCATAGGTTTAGCTTAGGTGTGGCCCTTGAGTCTTCATGCCAAGGTGCATGGCCAGAGAGTGCATAGGCTCAGCTTAGGTGTGGCCCTCGGGGCTTCACATCGAGGTGCTTGGATCAGGAACAAGTCCTTTTTAACTCCATTTATCCAAGGTTCCACCCTCATGTCTTCATACCAAGTTTATGGCTAGGGAGCATGTAAGCTTGGCCTAGGTGCATTCCTTGGGTCTTCTTGCCGAGGTGCATGGCTAGGGAGTTCGACTTAACCATATTAAAGCGGGAGATTGGATTTGCCCTAGGTCAGATTTGCCTGCATTGAAGGTGAAATTTGCCATTACAAGACATGTATAGTGTGCCATCTTATCCTAATAACATATGCCCCTTTCTACGGGGTCCTCCTCCATGGGTTTGATCCGCCTAGGGATTTGAGCTCCCCTTTTCTATTTCTGGTGCTTCTGCGGTTGCGCTAAGGGAGACGATGTGATCTTTGCTATCATTGCTCGTGTGGTCCCTAGGCATTATTGAATCTCATATTTTGATGATGAAATAATTTAATAGGGTTTGTAATCTAATATGCATTTTGAGTGACGTAGGACTAGCTTTGATCATGGAGAGATAATTAAAGTAGGACGAATCAAAAGTTGGGCCAAAGTGGAACATGTCAGAAGATTGGACATCGAGTCAGAGGACTGGCCGACGTATCGGTAGAAGGCTTCATGCCATTGGTTCAAACATCAGGCCAAGAAGAGTAAAAATTGTGCTAACGAGATCAGAGTTGTGGGGCCAACATACTAATTGGGCAATAGGCCACAAGAGAGGATGATGCACCAACGGATTGGACGAAGTGCCGATGAACCAATGATATGCCGGACAATAAATGATTCAAGCTTTGTAATAATTATCTAGATCGAAGTAGTATTAAGTTATAATTGAGTTAAAATTAGACTAACTTAATTAAGGGCCAACTGGGCCGAATCAGGACTATGTTGGGTCGGATGGAAGGCCCAAACAGTAACCTGGAGCCACGTCAGGCGATGTCACCGCTAGGATTGGTGGTGGAACCGCTTGAAGGCTTGGCCTCCTAAGCTAAGTCTGGACAGTGGTACCACCAAACTAGGTGATGGAACCGCTCAATGTCAATGCTGTAAGTGGTGGTACCACCAGTACCCCGAAATCTTAGAGTATTTAAATTTTGACTTCAATTTTTAAAGCCATTTAGGGTCTATAAATACCCCAGCTATTCTTTCTTGGGACAACAAGAATTGTGAAAGAAAAGAGAGAAAAAACTATATGATTCTAAGTTTATAACCCTTGTAAAGTATATCCCTCCTCCTAAAGCATAAAAAGTATTCTAAGGGAGAGTGTGAGGGAAACTTTGTAAAAGGGTAGTTGGTCTTCACCCATTGAAGGAAGATCGTTAGTAGATGTTGGTAGCCTCGACAAAGGAGGAATTGGGAGTGAATATAGGTCAGACAACCGAACCACTATAAACTTTGGTGTGTTCTTTCTTTGCTACTTACTTTTATTATTTAGCTGCTCTCTTCACTTTACATTTACTCCAAGTTGATATCATTTCTGATACGGACTTAATTGTCGATGTTTTTATCATTGCACTAATTCACCCACCCCCCCACAATCCTAACAGTTGGTATCAGAGCTATGTTATTTCTCGTATTGGTTTAACACCCACCCAATAGGAATGACTCTTTTCGGCTTTCAAGAGGGTTACTCTATCATTTATCCTCCTATGTTTAATGGGACAAACTACACATATTGAAAAACTTGAATGAGAGTTTTTTTATTTGAATTTATGGAATATTATCAAAAATAATTTTTAAAAGTCTTCCAAACCAATGAATAAATGAAATAATTTGGAGAAGAAAACTTTTTCTTTGAATGCAAAAGCTATGAATGCTTTGTTTTGTGTTTTAGACAAAAATAAATTTAATCGAGTTTCTATTTGCAAAACTGCACATGATATTTGGCACACACTTGAATCACATACAAAGGCACTAGTAGAGTTAAAGATTTGAAAATTAATCTTTTAATACATAATTTTAAATTATTTTGAATGGAACTAAGCGAAACTATTAGAGACATACATCCAGTTTACGGATGTCATCGATAGTTTAAAAGTACTTCGTAAATCATTTTCGAATCTTGAACTTGTTAATAAAATTTTATGTTCTCTTCCTAAAAATTAGGATTTAAAATTAATGGCTATACAAGAGTCAATGGACTTGAACTATTATTCTCTCGAAGAACTTATCGGATCATTAATGACCTATGAGATGACATGTATGACTCAAAATAAATATGAGAATAACTTTTCAAAGAACAGGAAGGATATTATACTGAGAATAAAAGAAGACCACTTGAGTGATAACTCAAGTGCTGATGATGACAACCTTGAACTCCTAATAATAAAATTTAAAAAGTTGATAAAATAAGAATTAAAGAATAAAAATGAACTCAATCTGGACACAATCACTTATTATGAATGCAAGAAGTCGGGGCACTCCAAAGACAAGTGTACAAAAGTGAAGAAGAAGGTTCTCGCACAAAAGAAGAAGAAAGCACTCAAGGAAGAATTGAGTGCATCCGAATGCGAGGTGACGAACTACACTTTCGTGGCTTTCAACAATGAGGTAAGTAATTCACTTGAAATGTTTATACCTTACCATGAAATTACTTAGTACTTTCACGATAAATTTAACTTAGTTTAAAAAAATAGTATCATGAAAATTACATGTTTTATGATAATGCTTGTACACCTAATAAGATTAATACTATGTATGTTTTAAGAAGCATTAATGTGTATCTTGATGACTATTTTGACGAAAATTATTTTTTGGTCTTAAATATTGATACATATTTTTATTTGAAGTAAAAGAAAAAGGCATGCTTGTATGAAATAAATTACTTAAATTGAAACACATAAAAATAGAATGCATTTTCTCAATCTCTATCTTATTGAATTTTCATTATAGAGATCCTTTATGATGAATGTAGTTATGTTATTTATGAATCTCTTGAAAGCAATTTTGATGATTTGATGCTTTAAATGAGTTTTATCTTAATCATGAACTTAATACTTGAATTTTTTTTATCAAGATCTTTGATCTCCTAAGATTTCTTATGCTATTTATTAAAGAGGAGAATTTTCCAAATGAATCATAATTTTATGGAAATATAACTTAAATTTTTTATGATTCATAATGAATTGAGACATATTATGCATGAATCAAGTTCTCATGTGAATCTATCTATGTTGCCTTCATTGAATTTCCCAAAAAATGATTTTGATAATGATTTTGGATTTAATTTCATATGATTCCTTTTACTAATGAGATGTTATATCTAACTAAATCATTTATCATATTTACGACTTGTGATATATTTAACATGAAGCATCTTTCTTGATTCTTGTATGATTCACTCTTTTAAGAGAATATTTATTAAATCGTGATAACTTGAGATTTTTTTTATATGAATCAAGATCCCTTACTCCTTAATCTCGTATGATTCTCTCATTTTATTAAAAAGAATATTTATCCAAATGAATCATAATGTTTCCTTGTTTCTTTTCAAATACTCCCAACTTAAAATGATGTGCTTTGATGGTTGAAATATTATATGCATAAATTGATTTTTTTCTCCTATGTTTCAATGCTCCTTTGTATTTGTGATTTATATACCTCATGATATGATGAAAATTTATGATGTAAATTTATTAATTTTTTTCATGATTAGAGCATTGATGTAAAAGAAAATTTGTACTCTTCCCTTCTTTTTGACAATGATAAAGGGGGAGAAAGACTTGCGAACTTGCTCTTTACAAAAGGATGCAAAAAATTGTTAGCTTGTGCATCACAAAGAAAAGCAAATTACTAGCTTGGACAAGAAAAAAAAACTTGCTTGCACTTCTCAAAAGAGAAGAAACAAAACTTGCTAGCATACACATCGAAAAGAGAAGTAAAGAGTTGCTATCTCAAAAAGCAAAATTTGCAATCTTGCACATCTTTAAAACTTACTAGCTTGAATGTTCTAAAGCGATGAAAAATCTTACTAAATTGCTAGCTTAAAAACTTGCTTGTTGTACTTCTCCTTTTTGTTGATGACAAATGGGGAGAAGTTATGATGGTTTGAATCATGCATGATATGATGTACTTTTACATTTTGAAACATTGTATGATTTTTTCACTTAAAGGATCTATCAATATAGCATATTGATAGGGGGAGTTAAGGTTAACTTCGTCATCAATTGGTTATCATCATAAAAAAGGGAGAGATTATTGAATCTCGAATTTTGATGATGAAACCAATTGATAGGGTTTGTGATCTAATATGTGTTTTGAGTGACGCAGGACTAGTTTCGATCATGGAAAGACAATTAAAGCAAGAGGAGTCAGAAGTTGGGCTAAAGTAGAATATGTTAAAAGATTGAACGTCGAGCTGAAGGATTGGTCGATGTATCTGTAGAAGGCTTATGCCATTGGTTCGGGCATCAGACCAAGAAGAGCAAAAATTACGCCTGGGAGATTAGAGTTGCGAGGTCAACATGCCGATTGAGCAATAAGCCACAAGAAAGAATGAAGCGTCGAAGGATTAGATGAAGCGCCGATGAACCAATGATTCAAGTTTTGTAATAATTGTCTAGATCGAAGTAGTGTTAAGTTGTAATTAGGTTGAAATTAGGCTAACTTAATTAGGGGCTAACTAGGCCCAAATCAAGGCTGTGTTAGGTCGGATGGAAGGCCCAAATAGTGACTTGGAGCCACGCCAGGAGGTGGCATCACCAGGGTTAGCGGTGGAACAGCCTGAAGCCTCGACCTCCCATGCTAAGTTTGGGTGGTGGTACCACCTAGACTAGGTGGTGGTATCGCCCAAACACAGTCTCCCAAACTATGTCAAGCGGTGGTACTACCAAACTGGGTGGTGGTGCTACCCAACACAGGCGCTCGGGGTGTTTGAATTTTGGTTCCAATTCTTGAAACCATTTGGGATCTATAAATACCCTAGCTATTCTTGCTTAGGATAACAAGAATTATGAAAGAAAAGAGAACAACAACTCTATGATTCTAAGGTTGTAACTCTTGTAAAGTGTAGAGTCCATCCTCATAAAGCATAGAGAGTATTCTAAGGAAGAGTACGAGGGAAACTTTGTAAAAGAGTAGTTGGTCTTCGCTCATTGAGGGAAGACCGTTAGTAGATGCTAGTGGCCTCAACGAAGGAGGAATTGAGAGTGGACGTAGGTCAGACGATTGAACCACTATAAACTTCAGTGTGTTCTTTCTTTGCTTCTTAATTTTATTACTTAGTTGCTTTCTTCACTTTACATTTACTCTAAGTCAATATCATTTCTAATACAGACTTAATTGTCAATGTTTTTATCATTGCACTAGTTCCCCCCTTAGTGTCAACTACGATCCTAACAGGCATAACATTGCATCACACTGATGCCTACTGGATGGGGAGTTGCTTTTATATGGTATTCTCCTGTTCTTCTTCTTCCATCACTGTTTCTTACTGTTGGCCATCAGATACTTTAGTGTGAACTAAGATGTCTTCCTCCTCCAACAAAACTCCACCTTCTCCTTTAGGGTCATCCTCTTCGAGCGACGACCTTCCGATTCCCTTCCATCCTCTTTCTTAATGCCGATAGGTTATTAAAAGGTCAATCGCCTTCTCTCAGATGGTGATTCAGGTGAGCTCTTCATCCATGGGGAGTGAACCTTCTGAGACGTCCATGATCGCATGAGACCTAGTGCTAATGATAGAGGCCCATGACTGTAGTTCCATGGTGACCTTGTGGTAATCAGAGGCACTACACAATTGCTTCTAGGTTCCACCGAAGTTTGTTTTGTCCATTATTGGGGATGAGGTTCGCCCTTTCCATTGGCTTTCTAGGGGGTTCTGCCTCTCCATCAATGCTATGGAAGTGGGGCTATGCCTTCCTCTTCCTCTGGTGGTGGCTTCTTGTTTGAAATATTGTGTTAGGAAATCTAGGGGGGCGACATCACATGCGCAGCGAAAGAACAGAAAATAAAATACCCTAGATTTCCATGAAAGGTTCCGTTGTCGGGTGAAGATCGGTGCGTCAAAAAAAATCTACAAATCTGAAAATTACATATATGAAAAGAACGATAGTACCTAGGAAGATTGTATATCCCTGAATCCCTGTAGATCTGTAGGACTGGATGAAGGAGATCAAGCGTCCTCTTCTCTAGTGGTATCCACACGACAAGGGCTACAATAATGCTCCTCTATGGGGAGAGGAGAACAAGAGGTGGCTACCAAGAGAACCCCAGACTATGGAGCTTTGGTTTCCTCCTATTTATAGAGGTCCCTTGTAAATCCTAATGGATCATACCCTATTGGGTATTGGATCTACATCCAATTACCCAAGCCTATTAGATTAATAGGTCTCTATCCAATAATCTAGCTCTTATTGGTTCTCATCCATGGGATCCAATAATACAGGGGCTTATTGGATATCCAATATGATAGGGGCTCCGACGGATATCTCATATCTGAACTTCTACTCATCGCAACACCTATCATATGTGTGTTACCCTATAGGCCCAATATCGAGCTGGCCGTGAGTCATACCTATCAGAACTCCTTCTGACTCAGTGAATTATTATCTCTATAATAATTTACTCAACTCATCGACTGTAGACGTACTAGGCTACTACGCCGTAGTCCCCAAACGATATAGGGGAATCTAATCTTTAGGATCTATCTATCCTCAGTTACCATGTACCTATAGTCCCTCATCCATCTAATATCCCAGAGACCATATATTGGGCATGATGTTGTCAGGCCCATACAATTTCTAATCGAGTTTCGCTCTAATCGGATTCTCCTATAGAACTCTTTCTCTCTCAATCCGAATGACCCTGGCTAAGGATTTGCCTGAGCAAGAATATATGAGATATTTCTCTCATGATACCAAGAGCAGATGATCCTCTATTGATACTCAATAGCCATCGTAAGGTTGGCTGCCACTCCCAATAACTGGTTGTATTAGATTTGAAACTTCCAAACCTATAAGTCTGGTATCAAAGAGTGGAGTACTCATACAAGACTTCTTTGGTGTCTCAAGTCTAAGGACAAGATACACCATTGGGACTACAGAATCACTATCTAACATGAGATATCAATGACCATCCAACATTCTGTAAGCGGATCAATCAGTGAACTCATTCTCTAATGAGCACCTGCCCTGTATCCTTAGTGTCCCTACACAAGTAGCTATGAGACCAGTCACCTCCATCATATGGACGGGTATACAGTATACTAGTCTATCCGGTTATCTCGATGTCCCTCTCGAGTAACCTATGACCGGGATTATTTAGGGTCTGTGTTTAAAGGTGAATCGGTCTCATTATCGTGATCTTATCACGATCCGATTCCTATTGCATAAATCCAAGGACATCACAATATACATCCAGATAATGTGAGAAAATACTAATAATCATAAGTAAAGAGATTGACGTAACATGTTACAAGTGTCATCACTTATGTGATTGGCTTGTAGGGCACCTATAACTAGCATATTGGTAGATTTCACCTTCCCAAATGGTGCCAAATTCTTGACATTTCTTGAGAGTCTTCCCCAAGGCATGTGATGAAATGGGGGTGGTGCCACCTTGTAGCCTCTTCTACTCATGCTTTTGGTTGAGTCGGGGGTCGAGCAATTACTGCTTGTCCATTCAGGGTTTAAGATAAGTGGAGCGACCTCCTGCAACAAGGGGTGGAGTTGCTTCTTCATTGCTAATGGAAGCTAAGACTAGGGTTTCCCAATGGTTTAGGTAGTGTATATCATAGATACTAGTTATAGGTACCTTACAAGCCAATCACATGAGTCATAACACCTGTAACATGTTGTGTCAATCTCTTTGCTTATGTTTATTGGTATTTTCTCACATTATCTGGATGTATATTGTGATTTCCTTGGATCTATGCAATGGGAATTGGATCGTGATGAGATCACGATAATGAGACCGATTTACCTTTAAATACAAACCCTAAATAATCCCAGTCATGGGTTACTCAGGAGGGACATCGAGATAATCAGATAGACTAGTGTGTTGTATACTCGTCCATATGATGAAGGTGGCTGGTCTCATTGCTACTCGTGTGGGAGACACTAAGGATACAGTACATGTGCTCATTGGAGAATGAGTTCACTGATTGATCCGCTTACAGAATGTTGGATGGTTATTGATACCTCACGTCATACAACGATTCCGTAGTCCCAGTAGTGTATCTGGTCCTTAGACTTGAGATACCAAGGATGTCCTATATGAGTACTCCACTCTTTGATACCGGACTTATAGGTTTGGATGTTCCAGATCTAGTATAGCCGGTTATTGGGAGTGACAGCCAACCTTACGAGGGCAATTGAGTGTCAATAAAGGATCATCCACTCTCGGTATCATGAGAGAAATATCCCATGTATTCTTGCTCAGGCATATTCCTGGCTAGGGTCATTCGGATTGAGAGAGAAAGAGTTCTCCGGGAGAATCCAGTTAGAGCGAGACTCGATTGGAAACTATATGGGCCTGACAGTACCATGCTCAATATATAGTTTCTAGGATATTAGATAGATGAGGGATTATAGGTACATAGTAACTAAGGGCAGATAGGTCCAAAGGATTGAATTCTCCTGTATCGTTTGGGGACTACGGCGTAGTGGTCTATTACGTCTGTAGTCGATGAGTCGAGTGAATTATTATGGAGATAATAATTCACTGAGTAAGAAGGAGTTTTGATAGGTATAACTCACAGCTAGCTCGATATTGGGCCTAAAGGGTCATACACATATGGTAGGTGTTGCGATGAGTAGAGGTTTAGATATGAGATATCTGCTGGAGACCACATCTTATTGGATATCCAATAAGCCCCTATATTATTGGATCCCATGGATGAGATCCAATAAGAGCTAGATTATTAGGTAGAGACCCATTAATCTAAGAGACTTGGGTAATTGGATAGAGATCCAATACCCAATAGGGCAGGATCCATTAGGGTTTATAGGGGGCTTCTATAAATAGGAGGGAATCAAAGGCCCATAGGCTAAGGTTTTTTCTTGGTAGCCATCTTTTATTCTCTTCTCCCCAAAGAGGAGCATCGTTGTAGTCTCTACCGAGTGGATACCACTAGAGAGGAGAACGCTTGACCTCCTTTATCATCCCCTGGATCTACAAGAATCTCAGGGATATACGATCTCCTTGGGTACTATCGTTTCTTTTACACACGTAGTTTTTAGATTCATGGATTTATTTTTCATGGACTGATCTTTGCACGACGATGGAACCTTTCAGAAAAATTCAAGATTTTTATTTTCTATTCTTCCGCCGTGCATGAGATGTCGCCTCCTGGATTTTTCAATAGTGGTATCAGAGCTAGTTGTTCGTGTGAAGATCGTATTTTAACTACGTGTGTTATGCTTTGGATCCGCTTTTGACGCCAAAATCATTGACGCAAAAGACGAGAGAGGGCAGCAACTACTGCTGCCCTCGTAGTTTGGCCAAGGCTGCTTGCAGCTATGGCCATGCGAACAGGGGTCGTCGGCTATCGGTGGGTGATGGTCATTTGCCCGCATGCGCACAGGGAGCCCGCAAGAAGGACCGCAACAAGCGGTCTGCCCACAAGGGCAAGCGGCACTAGCAGGAGCACTAGGCTCTCGTACGAACCCTCCTCCACACCCCCCCTACGGGCTCTACGCCCATGGGTGGGGGGTAGCACCCCCCACAGCGGCTAGATCGTAAGGGGTGGTGCTTGCGGGCGGCCCGCCCGCAAGGAGGGCATTTGTCCGCATGGGCGGCACCTGTAGGCACTGCCCTATGGCTAGCCACCTGCGGGGGCAGTGCCTGCCCCCAGCGGCACCACCCGCAAGCACACTGCCCACAGGCATGGGCGACGCCCCCCGCATGCATGGCCGTCGTCGGCAGGGTGGCGGTGGCCGCAACGCTGCAGCAAAGCAGGGAATTAAGGTTTTTGGGCAAAGGATATTTTTGTCCTTGGGATTTTAGAAATTTCAATTTTGTTTCTTCTGGTCGAATGACCAAAATGCCTTTTAGAATTCAAAAAATTTCCTGTATGTCCCTATTTTGAGAAAAAAAATTAGTTAATTAAAAGTTTAATTAACTATTATTATTATTTATCTAGTAGTCCTATATAATAACATGTACATGTGATGTATGATGTGGACAGATGATCATGGACCGTGTGATGTGATGTATGTGTATGATGTGATCATTATTATTATTCGAGCCTACGAGCCTCTATTTTTCTCATTTATTATCATACCTACATGCTTGTAATTATGTTGTAATTACATGAGGAGGCGCAACGGGAGCGTGGAAGCGATAGCGGGACCCATGAGGTCGAGATGGATGATCCGACACATGGAGATGCATTGAGATACCGATGGAACTGACGAAGCGAGATGGACGATCACAAGGCATGATGATGCGTCGAGACACACATAGATCTTGATGTGAGTGATTGGGCCCACTAGCTCAGGCTTGATCACATTAGGATATGGTCCATGATCATCTGGTGTGATTGCTCATGTGATGTGTGATTGGTTATACACATACTAGATATGTATATATATTTACATGCAATGTAGATATATATTAAATATGTATTTATGTAACACATTATATTAGAAGACCGAATAAAAAATCCCCTTTCTCGATAATATTAAGTCGGTAAACGTGAGACAATTAGATTGACCCACATGGCCTTCCATTATTATAGGTAGGAACCAATTCCCGGTGTAGGTTGAGTTGGTCAAGTCTCTCGAGACTCACCTATATCGCAATTCACTATCTTATCTATGCTATAGAGATGTCACCGGTGACCTGAGGACATGGTATGCTTGGTCGAGTCCCTCGAGGGTATATCATCGAATTAGACTCATCTTGTAATGATGGTGATGACTTAACCGAACATCATGGTTGGTTGAGTCCCTCGAGGCCATGGTGGTTCGGAGACCGAACAGGACGAGAACCATAAGGAGTTGTGATCGGTAAGAGTTGCTTACCTTTTGAGCTTAGTGTGATTGGTCGAGTCCCTCGAGGTTACACTAAGATGCCAATTGGATCTCGATCCCCACTAGAAGTCTGTTGGAGATTTTCGTTTCATGTGCTGAGGGTGTCGTGTGACTTGCTAGAAAAATTGTGGGAGCATGTCAAGATAGAAGTCCAAATCTTGATTATTTATATTTCTGTAAAATCTGCATATTATTTATTTATTATTACATCTTTATTTTTTTTAGAAAATATCACTATTAGACTCTCTATGTGGCATACTTGATGCCAACCGCCTCATTGGTCTAAATTATATGGATTGGCTCCGCAAGTTGAGAATTGTTCTCATGATAGAGAAAATCGCATCTGTCCTTAAAATAGTGATGCCTATGCCCAAGGAAAGGGAAAGTGCAGATAAGATCACTCGCTACGTGAAGTACACAGATGACTCCACTCTTGCTCAATATTATATGTTGGGCTCCATGACTCTCGAGTTATAGAGACAACATAAAAAGATGGATGGCAGATCCATACTCCTGCATCTCCACAAATTGTTTGAGGAACAGAGAAGAACTCAATGATATGAGATATCAAAGAGTCTCTTCCATGCTAGGATGATTGAGAGGACACCAGTTCAGAACCATATCCTTAAGATAATTGAGTGGATAGAGAAACTCACAAGTTTAGGAATGGTCTTAGAGGATAACTTTTGTGTGGATCTTGTGTTTCAGTCCCTACTTGATTCCTTTTTATAGTTCTTTATGCTGGTAAGACTAGAATGAAAAGGAAGATAAAGAAGTCCCTTGAGAAGGGCAAAGGGCAAGGGTAGATCAGGTAAAGCAAAGGTTGCTAAGAAGACCCGAAAGAGGATAAAAGCCAGTGCTTCCACTGTGGCAAAGATAGGTATTGGAAGAGGAACTACAAAGAGTATATTGCAGAGAAGGCAAAATAGAAGCTTAGAGAAGCTTCAGATATACATTCATGATTAGTCTCTATCTGTCAGACTCATATGATAACACATAGGTATTGGATATCGATAGTGTTTATTATATCTGCAATTCGTTGTAGGTTCTAGTAGAATCTAGGAGATTGATGAGAGGCAAGATGGACCTCAAGATGAGTAATGAAGCAAGAGTTGCTGCTATTACTATTAGCGAGGTCACCCTACATTTGCTTGGTAGAGCTACTATTGCATTAGATGCATGTTATTTTGTTCTCTCTATCATCAAAAATGTTATTTCTATTTTATGTTTGACATTGAATAGTTATAAAGTAGTTTTTGAGAATAATAGTTGTTCAACTATTGAGGATGATAAGATCATCATAAGAGGAACATTGCATAATGGTTTGATTATGCTAGAAATATTCTACATATCATGAGTATGAGTGAGTCCAGGAGGAAATGAGATAAGGTGAACAACGCATATCTATGGCATTGTAGGCTAGGTCATATACATGAGCGAAGGATTCAAAAGTTACTGATAGATGGATATATGGATCCATTTGACTATGAGTCATATGTGACTTACGAACCTTGCTTTCATGAAAAGATGACCAACTTTCCATTTAGTAGAACTGGAGAGAGAGCCATTGAGTTGTTGGTACTAATATATAGTGATGTATGTGGTCCCATGTCAACTCAGACCATTAGTGGTTATTCCTACTTTATTATTTTCACTGATGATTTCTCTAGGTACAGACATGTGTACTTGATGAAGTATAAGTCCGAAGCCTTCCAGAAATTTAGAGTATAAGAATGAAGTAGAGGTTTAAACTAGAAAGAGTATCAACTCTTCGTTCAAATCGAGGAGGTGAGTACTTGAGTACAAAGTTCACCCAATTCCTCAAGGACCATGGGATTCTGTCATAATAGACACCTCCTTATATATCCTAGCTCAATAGTATATCTGAAAGGAGGAATCACACATTATTAGACATGGTGCAGTCCATGATGAGTTTTGTTGACCTACCCATCTCATTCTAGGGATATTCCCTAGAGTCCGCAGTTTACCTTTTGAACAGAGTTCTAACTAAGTCGGTAGTATCTACACCATATGAGATATGAAAAGAGAAGTCCGATCTTAAGATTGTTAAGATTTGGGGCTATCCTACCCATGTTAAAAGACACAAGCCCGACAAGTTCGAATTGAGAATGGAACGGTGCAAGTTCGTGGGATACCCTAAGGAAACTTATGGGTATTATTTCTATCACCCCATCTTTGGAGCTAAGAGAGAAGTGTTCCTTGAGAAGGAGCACATTCTTGGTGGAGACAGTGGGAGTATGATAGAGTTGAGCAATGTTGGAGAACCTAGCTCAAGTACCATTCCACAGCTAGAATCTATTCAAGTACCTACTAGCACATAAGTTCCAACTTTATGTAGGTGCGATAGAGTATCCCATCCTCCTAAGAGTATATGGGATATATCAGAGGAGCGGATATTGAGGATATTGATCCTCAGACCTATGAGGAGCCTATTATGAGTATAGACTTCGGAAAGTGGCAAGATGCCATGAATTCAAAGATGGATTCCATGTTCTTCAACAAGGTTTAGAACCTAATTGATGCACCAGAGGGTATCGTACCCATTGGCTGCAAGTAGATCTTCAAGAAGAAGATCGAAGTAGATGGAAAAGTAAAGTAAGACTAGTGGCTAAGGGGTATCGTCAAAGGTAAGGTGTTGACTATGACGAAACTTTCTCACCTGTAGCCATGCTAAAATCTATTCGAATTCTATTAGCTATTGCAGCACACTATGATTATAAGATCTATTATATGAATGTCAAAACTGTATTCCTCAATGGTAACCTCGAGGAGGAAGTATATGATACAGCCTAAGGGATTCGTATCCAGGGATAGTCCAGATAAGATGTATAGGTTGCTTAGGTCCATCTATGAACTGAAGTAAGCTTTCTGAAGTTAGAACATAAGATTTGATAAGGGGTCAATTCTTATGACTTCGTTAAGAATGAAGATAAGCCTTGTGTGTACAAAAAGATAAGTAAGAGCGCTATCACCTTTTTAGTGCTATATGTGGATGACATCCTAATCATTGAGAATGATGTAGGAATGCTCTCCACGTTAAAGGCTTAGCTATCTAAACACTTCTCCATGAAGGGCTCAGGGGAAGCATCCTACATATTGGGGATTCAGATCTATAGAAATAGATCCAAGAGGATGCTTGGCTTGTCCCAGTCTAGGTACATAGACACCATTGTCAAAAAGTTTGACATAAAAATTCCAAGAGAGGTCTTATACCGATGAGACATAGGCTATCACTTTCTAGGAGTATATCCCCAAAGACTCCTGAAGAAAGGGTACACATGGATAGAATACCCTATGCCTTAGCGATAGGGTCTATCATGTATGCTATGCTATGTACCAGGCTTGATATAGCATATGCTCTGAGTGTCACGAGCAAGTATAAGGTGGATCTAGACTTGGAGTACTAGAAAGCAGTAAAGTGTATCCTTAAGTACTTAAGAAGGATTAAGGATCTTTTACTACTATATAGAGAAAGTAGCCCTAGGGTTGAGGGCTACACGGACTCGAGCGTCTAGTCCGTTGTTGATGATGGCAAGTCTAATTTAAGGTATTCACCCTGAATGAAGGAGCAGTATGCTGGAAGAGTCCAACCAAAATACTACTACTAACTCTACCACAGAGGCGGAGTACATTACTACAATAGAGGTAGTAAAGGAGGGAGTCTAGATAAAGCAATTCATCATAGATTTGGGAGTCGTGCTGAGCAGCGAGGAGCTGAATCCATTATATTATGACAACATCAGGGCGATTACGCAAATAAGGGAACCCGAGTCTTATTAGAAGTGTTTTGAGGAGGTTCCAGCTTCTTAAAGAGATCGTGGCCTCAAGAGATGTAGTAGTGGAAAGAGTTTCATCCGAAGATAACATTGCAGATCCACTAACAAAGCCATTGACTCAGATTGTCTTTGAGCATCATAGAGGTCTGATAAGGATCAGACACGTAGGTGATTGGCTTTAGGTCAAGTGGTAGATTGCTAGTTATAGGTGCCCTATAAGCCAATCACATGAGTAATGACACTTGTAACACACTGTGTCAATCTCTTTGCTTATACTTATTGGCATTTTCTCATATTATTTGGATGTAGGTTGTGATATCCTTAGATCTGTGCAATGAGAATCAGATCATGATGAGATCATGATAATGAGACCGATTCACCTTTAAACACAAACCCTAAATAATCCCGATCATAGGTTACTCGAGAGGGATATCGAGATAACCGAATAGACTGGTGTGCTATATATCCATCCATATGATGGAGGTGGCTGGTCTCATAGCTACTCATGTGGGGACACTAAGGATATAGTATAGGTGCTCATTGGAGAATGAGTTCGTTGATTGATCCGCTTACGGAATGTTAGATGGTTATTGATACCTCACGTTAGACAACGATTCCGTAGTCTGAGTAGTATATCTGGTGTCACGCCCCCCCTGAAATTTAATCTCATTCAGGAGGTGTGACCTTGTCTCAAAATTCATAACATTAAAATTTTAGCAACAAACGATCCCAGGATCCATAACGATATTTGAGGACACTAACGATCATTTAAGTCGTAAATCACATCCACAACTCATAATTCATAAACCCTGTGCAATTTAATAATTCATATACCACATCACTCCAAGATTCATGAAATCCAAAGCCAACTCAGACTAAACAATATCCACATCATAAAATCCACGAGTAATGGAATCCATATAATTACAAAACTAACATTTACCACAGGTTCATATCATCACACCATTTAAACTTAACATTACAAATCCTAATGTGAGGGGTCCTTCAACCTATATAAAACATATAAGTTCAGAGGTACTATCAACATTTCACTAAACACAAAATGTACTTATACAACAAAAACATATCCACCACTACAGATCAACCCAAAATCTTCTAGCTTTCCCTTCCTCAGCCCAATTTAAACATCCCAAAGTCTGATAAGCTAACCTGAAAATATTATATAACAATGGGGTGAGCATTACAGAGCTTAGCAAGTGACTAACATATCCATAGGGAAGGGGAATAGCTTTCAATAAGCCTGATATCAAAATGCAAGGCCAGATACATGGAAACTTATATATCATCATATTAGAATCACGAATGTCCTCTTATTTAAACTTATTCAACCCATAGCAAATAGAGTAAGGAATAATTAGAGCATATCAGACGATGATGATGGTAAGTTGGAGCATATCCAATGACACACAGAACAATACAGAACAGGGTCCGCAATACCGTACCGTACCGGTGTACCGAGAGTTGCTCGGTGCGGTACGGTATGGGCGTACCGAGCGGTAGGCCGGGCGTACCGAGCATTACGCCGGGTGTACCGAGAAAGGGCTCCAACGGTCAAATTGATCGTTGAGTATCAGTTACCGATCGATATGGTCGAAATCGACCGATTACCGAAGTATGTCGAATCGATAACGATCGAAATCGACCGAAGTCCAGAAATGTGTCGGCGATAACGGTCGAAATCGACCGTTACCAAGCTGCCTTGGCGGTAACGGTCGAAATTTCGACCGTTACGCTCGATATATCTCCGTATCAACCGATCACGGAGATACCAGCGTCTCGCCCGGTAGAGTGCGATCCGCGTGCACGGTACCTGTCGGACCGATGCGTCATCGCCTGCATCGGGTGGTACAACTCGAAACTGCATACCTTGATACAGAACATATCAATGGTGCATGGGTGATCTCTCAGAACATATCAGAATAACAAATAAATAACAGAAGTTTAAATGTCAAATTTGATCATTCACTTTCATATCATCCAAAGCGCACATATAAACACAAACAATGCTTTGGATATCATATCAAAAACACGGAGGGTGCAGTGGGATCTCAACGATATCTCCCACGTCTAGGAGAGTCATCATCCACGCCTGGATGAAGCCGATAGGGGGCCGTCCGCAGAGCATCTCAGGCTCTAAGCACGATCCCTTTACCATTTCTGGCAAAGGTGCAAACAATCCCTTTACTATTTCTAGCAAAGGTCCAAACAATCCCACAGACACCAGAGTACAAAAGGACAGGTGTGAACAATAATTTGGCACATATCGGAAGCACATGCGGAACAATAAAACGTACATGCGCCTTTACGAAGCAGTACGGTGCAAGCATATTCTTCCACAATGCATTCAAATTTAAAATAAAAATAATAGCATAGGCATACAAGGATTTGAAACAAAAGTATACAGCTCAACCGAAAGAAAAGGCTTTAGCTGAATTCAGTTTCCAACAAAAAGGACAAAACAAGAATAGGCAAACTTGACAACAAATCTGGTTCTGACAGAATTTGAGAGGTATAATTACTGAGTTATTTGAGTAACCAAATATGCTCCAATTCACTCTAAATTAGTGTCATTTGAACGATATAACAATCTGGATTCGGATTAACAAAATTTGGTATGAATTAGAGGTCTCCACAGGAAGTTATAAGTAATTTAGTGACAGCAAGTCAGAAAACATCATCTCTGTTTTACAGAATGCATAGGGTCGACTCAAACAAATATTTCAGTTGGTATCTGTACCCCAAATATTTCGAATAAGGTATGCACGGAAAGCTTTACGAGTCTACTTTCTAATAAGGTTAATTTTATTACCATTGGATTTGTTCACAGTGAGTTACAAGTGATAGAATGCCCAAAGGTCAGAACTCGGAATCTCTATTTTACATATTCTATAGGGTCAATTCAAACAGAAGTTTAGATAGGCAATCGAACTCCAAATTCATACATCTTGGTCTCAAAATGAAGATATACAAGTATACTTTCGGATGGATTTAATTTTGCTTAAATACGAATTCAGTACAGAGAGTTATAGATATGATAATGCATAAAGGACAGAATCTGGAAAAGAAATCCAGATTCACTGTTTGATGCATAAATTGCAGAAATATCATTACAAAACCTCAATCCTCTAAAATTTTCAGGATTAGAATGAGAACAAGGATCAAACTAATTGTAGGAAGGGGTTAGAACACTTGCCTTTGATCAATTTTGATCCTAATGAAAAGTATTGAGCCCAAGAACCCTAAATCCCCAATTCTCCTTCTCTTCTTCTTCTTATCTTCTTCTCTCTTTCTCTCCCTTTCTTCTCCACATATGCTGCCTTCTCAGTTTCCTTAGGAACGAAGGCATAGAGTCTTAAATGGTGGGATTTGTTATTTTGTGTATTTTACAATTTAGTCCTTGTGTTACATATTTTTACAATTAAGTCCTCCGAATTTTACAAATAGGTCCTCCGAATTTTACAAACAGATCCTCACATCTTATAAATAGGTTTTCAATTTCATTCAAACTCATCTATCAAATTTAAAATGGATAGTAACTTTGCTATTAAACTCTTATACGAAAATTTAGAAACAAGGAATGCCAGGGATGTTACACTCTCCCCCCCTTAAAAAAAAATTTAGTCCTCTAAATTTATCATACCTCTATCAATGACAAGATGAGGATAAACTTTCTTCATTTCCTCCTCTAGCTCCCAAGTTGTTTCTTCTCCAGAATGATGTCTCCATTTCACTTTAACGAGAGGGATGACATGATTCCTTAAGATTTTATCCTTCCTATCAATAATTTGAGTGGGCTCCTCCAGATAGGATAAGTCTTTATCAATCACAATTGGCTCATAATTTATGATATGAGAGGGATCATGCACATACTTTCTAAGCATTGAAACATGAAAAATATCATGGATCTGAACTAAGGATAGTGGCAAGACAATCCTGTAAGCGACAGAACCAATTCTTTCAAAGATTTCAAAAGGTCCAATAAACCTTGGGCTTAATTTTCCTTTCTTCCCAAATCTTGCTACGCCTTTAGAAGGGGAAACCTTCAAAAATACAAAATCTCCTACTTGAAATTCAATATCTCTTCGTCGGTTATCAGCATAGCTCTTTTGGTGACTCTGAGCAGTCTTTAGCCTTTTCTTATAACTTGGATCTTTTCAGTAGTCTCTTGTACTTTATCTGGTGCTAACAACTTTTTATCGCCAACTTCCTCCCAACATATAGGCGTTCTACACTTTCGCCCATATAAAGCTTCATAGGGAGCCATCTGAATGCTTAAATGGTAACTATTATTGTAAGTGAACTCAATAAGGGAAATATCTTTATCCCATTCACCTCTCCAATCCATGACATAGGCTCTGAGCAAATCCTCAAGTATTTGAATTGTTCTTTCAGATTGACCATCGGTCTGAGGGTGATAGGCAGTGCTAAACTTTACTTTGGTGCCCATAGACTCTTGTAATCTCCTCCACAATCTAGAAAGAAATCTGGAGTCTCTATCAGAGATGATTTCCTTTGGAACACCATGAAGTCTTACTATTTCATCAACATATAAATCAGCAAGTCGATCAAGTGAATAAGTCATATTGATTGGTAAGAAATGTGCAGATTTGGTTAACCTGTCAATAATGACCCAAACAGCATCATGCTTCCTAGAGGTTCTGGGTAGTCCTGAAACAAAGTCCATGGTAACACATTCCCATTTCCATTCAGGGATATCTAAAGGCTGCAATAAACCTCCAGGTCTTTGATGTTCTGCTTTGATTTGTTGACAAGTCAAACACTTTGAAACATACATTGCAATCTCCTTCTTCATGCCTTCCCACCAATAATGACTTTGGAGATCCCTATACATTTTAGTACTACCTGGATGCATGGTGTATTTTGAATTGTGACCCTCCATCAGGATTTGATTCTTGATATCTGGGTTATTAGGAACACATATTCTATCCCCAAATCTCAAAAGGCCATCCTCTAAAATTTGAAAATTTGGCTTCAATCCCTTTTCAACTTTATTTCTAAAGTATATTAAATGTGGATCTTGTAGTTGCCCTTCTTTAATTTGTTGCGTAAGATCAGACCACACTTGAATAGAGGCCATCAACATCATTGAATTTTGCCCTTTCCTCATGACATTCAAATCACAATTTTCTTCTAAGAACCTCCATTGTTTCACAATCAGACTAGCCATAAAGCTTGTAGATTTTCTACTAAGCGCATCAGCTACAACATTAGCTTTACCTGGGTGATAACGGATGGCACAATCATAATCCTTTAGAAGTTCTATCCATCTTCGTTGCCTCATATTCAACTCTTTCTGAGTAAAAATATACTTTAAACTTTTGTGATCAGTAAGGATTTCAAATGTTCGCCCATACAAGTAATGTCTCCAAATCTTTAGAGCAAAGATGATTACTGCTAATTCCAGATCATGAGTTGGATAATTCACTTCATAACTCTTTAGCTGCCTAGAAGCATAAGCAATTACTCTCCCTTCCTGCATTAGAACACATCCCAGGCCCTTTCTTGAAGCATCGATATAAACTACAAATCCCTCATTACCACTTGGAATAGTGAGAATAGGGGCACTGGTCAATCTTCTTTTTAGCTCTTGGAAACTTTGCTCACAATCATCACCCCATTCAAATTTCATATTCTTCCAAGTTAGTTTGGTGAGGGGAGAAGCGATTCGAGAAAATCCCTCCACAAATCTTCTGTAATAACCTGCCATGCCTAGGAAACTTCTAACTTTAGTTACATTTGTTGGTACTTCCCACTTAACCACTGCTTCTACCTTCTTTGGATCAACAGATATACCTTTCCCTGAAATCACATGGCCTAAGAAAGCAATTTCCTTCAGCCAAAATTCACATTTACTAAACTTTGCATACAATTTCTTTTCTCTTAGTATGGATAATATGTTTCTCAAGTGTTCTTCATGCTCGTGATTACTCTTTGAATACACCAATATGTCATCAATGAACACAATTACACAGTCATCCAAAAGTGGCTGAAATATCCTGTTCATCAATTCCATAAAAGCTGCAGGGGCATTAGTCAAGCCAAAAGGCATTACTAAAAATTCATAGTGACCATATCGAGTTCTAAAGGCTGTTTTTAGAATATCCTCCTTCTTGACCTTCAACTGATAGTAACCTGATCTTAGATCAATCTTGGAGAATACTTGTGCACCCTGCAATTGATCAAACAAATCATCAATCCTGGGTAGGGGATACTTATTTTTGATAGTCACCTGATTCAACTGTCTATAGTCAATACAAAGCCTCAATGTCCCATCCTTCTTCTTAACTAATAGCACTGGAGCACCCCATGGTGAGACGCTGGGTCGAATGAAACCCTTATCTAACAACTCTTGTATTTGCTTCTTCAACTCCTCTAACTCGAGGGGAGCCATTCTATATGGAGGCTTAGATATTGGGGTTGTCCCGGGGACTACTTCAATAACAAATTCACCATCCCTCCCTGGTGGTAATCCAGGCAAGTCATCCGGAAATACATCAGAGAACTCTTTAACCACCAAAGTTTCATTTAGTTGAGTTTCTTGATCTGAATGATTCTTTACACATATAAGATAACAAAAACAACCCTTTTGCATAAGACGATGAGCTTGAAGTGCTGATACCAGATAAAGAGGCATATCATGTCGGATTCCCTCAAAATAAAAGATGGGCTGATCCGGTAGGCAAAAAGTGATCATTTTTGTATAACAATTGATACTAGCATGATAGGAAGATAGCCAATCCATGTCAAGTATAATATCAAAACCTTGGATCTCCAGAAGGATCAAATCGGCAAGGAATTCATGTTCCCCAATAGAAATCAAACAAGATGGATAAATCAAGTTTGCTATCAAAGAATTCCCCACAGCAGTAGTTACATACAACATATAATCCAGTGGTCTAGGTAGAACACTCAAATGACAAGCAAAATGTGGTGAAACAAAGGGTAGATTAGAGCCAGGATCAAACAAAACTTTTACATTTTTATTAGAAACATGAAGAATACCTTCGACCACTAATTTAGAGGCTCTAGCATCCTGCTCAGTGATAGCATATACTCTAGCATGGGCTGCTGATCTGGGAGGTAGTGGTTCTTCCTTTTTCTTAAACGAACAGTCTTTTATTTTGTGACCTAACTTTCCACAACCAAAGCAGGCTCTGGTCACCCAAAAACACCTATTTGTCTCATGATTGCCTCCACATTTTGTACATAATGGAATCCCTTATGGTAGTTTCCTCATCTCAAATCCAGATAACTTTACCCTCTTGTCACTTTTCTCATGTTCATTTCCTCTCTTATTTTTATAAAAAAACTTATCCTTACTATTCTTGCTCATGATTTCTTGGATCTCTTCTAAATCTTTTTCAATTATCAAAGCTCTTTCTACCACCTCAGAATATGCCTGAAGTTTTAAAGCTAATATTCGGCTCCTTATAGCTGGCCTTAATCCCCTCTCAAACCTCCTTGCTTTTCTAGACTCATCATCAATCATATGTGTGGCAAATCTGGAGAGCTCAGTGAATTTAGATTCATATTTGGCTCAAGTTAAATTTTCCAGTATGAGATTCAAGAACTCCAATTCTTTCTGCTCTCTAATGCAATCTGGGAAATATTTATCATTGAACTTTTTTGTAAATGTCTTCCAAGTGAATGGCTCATGTCTAATTTCAGAAATCCTCTTCATTGTTCTCCACCAAGTTCACCTCTCCCTCCAACATGAAGGTAGCCAGAGAAACCTTCGATCATCGGGGGCAATTTAAAACGTCAAATATTTTCTCTATCCGCATCATCCATTGTTCTGCTACCATTGGATCAGGCTCACCACTAAAACTGGGAGGACTGAGCTTCTTAAACTGTTCAATTCCTAACCCAATCCGATTTGAAGTCCCTGCTCCATCATTTCTTTCCGGTTGAACTTGTTGTTGCATTACTTGTGTCATAGCCTCTAGAGTTTTCATAATTCCACTCAATTGATCAGAAGTAGATGCAACAGGAGAACCAGATGACCTCATCATTCTCGCTTCCTAAAAACAACAAAAGAGGAATTTTGATCAATCTCTAAATAAAAATCACTAAACCTCAAAATTTATTATGCATCTAGCATATCAAAATTCTTAGTGATCCTCAAATCATGCTCTGATACCACCTCTGTCACGCCCCCCCTAAAATTAAATCTCATTCAGGAGGTGTGACCTTGTCTCAAAATTCATAACATTAAAATTTTAGCAACAAACGATCCCAGGATCCATAACGATATTTGAGGACACTAACGATCATTTAAGTCGTAAATCACATCCACAACTCATAATTCATAAACCCTGTGCAATTTAATAATCCATATACCACATCACTCCAAGATTCATGAAATCCAAAGCCAACTCAGACTAAACAATATCCACATCATAAAATCCACGAGTGATGGAATCCATATAATTACAAAACTAACATTTACCACAGGTTCATATCATCACACCATTTAAACTTAACATTACAAATCCTAATGTGAGGGGTCCTTCAACCTATACAAAACATATAAGTTCAGAGGTACTATCAACATTTCACTAAACATAAAATGTACTTATACAACAAAAACATATCCACCACTATAGATCAACCCAAAATCTTCTAGCTTTCCCTTCCTCAGCCCAATTTAAACATCCCAGAGTCTGATAAGCTAACCTAAAAATATTATATAACAACGGGGTGAGCATAACAGAGCTCAGCAAGTGACTAACATATCCATAGGGAAGGGAAATAGCTTTCAATAAGCCTGATATCAAAATGCAAGGCCAGATACAAGGAAACTTATATATCATCATATCAGAATCACGAATGTCCTCTTATTCAAACTTATTCAACCCATAGCAAATAGAGTAAGGAATAATTAGAGCATATCAGACGATGATGATGGTAAGTTGGAGCATATCCAATGACACACAGAACAATACAGAACATATCAATGGTGCATGGGTGATCTCTCAGAACATATCAGAATAACAAACAAATAACAGAAGTTCAAATGTCAAATTTGATCATTCACTTTCATATCATCCAAAGCGCACATATAAACACAAACAATGCATTGGATATCATATCAAAAACACGGAGGGTGTAGTGGGATCTCAACGATATCTCCCACGTCTAGGAGAGTCATCATCCACGTCTGGATGAAGTCGATAGGGGGGCCGGCAGAGCATCTCAGGCTCTAAGCACAATCCCTTTACCATTTCTGGCAAAGGTTCAAACAATCCCTTTACTATTTCTAGCAAAGGTCCAAACAATCCCACAGACACTAGAGTACAAAAGGACAGGTGTGAACAATAATTTGGCACATATCGGAAGCACATGCGGAACAATAAAACGTACATGCGCCTTTACGAAACAGTACTATGCAAGCATATTCTTCCACAATGCATTCAAATTTAAAATAAAAATAATAGCATAGGCATACAAGGATTTGAAACAAAAGTATACAGCTCAACCGAAAGAAAAGGCTTTAGCTGAATTCAGTTTCCAACAAAAAGGACAAAACAAGAATAGGCAAACTTGACAACAAATCTGGTTCTGACAGAATTTGAGAGGTATAATTACTGAGTTATTTGAGTAACCAAATATGCTCCAATTCACTCTAAATTAGTGTCATTTGAACGATATAACAATCTGGATTCGGATTAACAAAATTTGGTATGAATTAGAGGTCTCCACAGGAAGTTATAAGTAATTTAGTGACAGCAGGTCAGAAAACATCATCTCTGTTTTACAGAATGCATAGGGTCGACTCAAACAAATATTTCAGTTGGTATCTGTACCCCAAATATTTCGAATAAGGTATGCACGGAAAGATTTACGAGTCTACTTTCGAATAAGGTTAATTTTATTACCATTGGATTTGTTCACATTGAGTTACAAGTGATAGAATGCCCAAAGGTTAGAACTCGGAATCTCTATTTTACATATTCTATAGGGTCAATTCAAACAGAAGTTTAGATAGGCAATCGAACTCCAAATTCATATATCTTGGTCTCAAAATGAAGATATACAAGTATAATTTCGGATGGATTTAATTTTGCTTAAATACGAATTCAGTACAGAGAGTTATAGACATGAAAATGCAGAAAGGACAGAATCTGGAAAAGAAACCCAGATTCACTGTTTGATGCATAAATTGCAGAAATATCATTACAAAACCTCAATCCTCTAAAATTTTCAGGATTATAATGAGAACAAGGATCAAACTAATTGTAGGAAGGGGTTAGAACACTTGCCTTTGATCAATTTTGATCCTAATGAAAAGTATTGAGCCCAAGAACCCTAAATCCCCAATTCTCCTTCTCTTCTTCTTCTTATCTTCTTCTCTCTTTCTCTCCCTTTCTTCTCCACATATGCTGCCTTCTCAGTTTCCTTAGAAATGAAGGCAGAGAGTCTTAAATAGTGGGATTTGTTATTTTGTGTATTTTACAATTTAGTCCTTGTGTTACATATTTTTACAATTAAGTCCTCCGAATTTTACAAATAGGTCCTCCGAATTTTGCAAACAGATCCTCACATCTTATAAATAGGTTTTCAATTTCATTCAAACTCATCTATCAAATTTAAAATGGATAGTAACTTTGCTATTAAACTCTTATACGAAAATTTAGAAACAAGGAATGTCAGGGATGTTACATCTGGTCCTTAGACTTGAGATACCAAGGATGTCCTGTATGAGTACTCTACTCTTTGATACTGGACTTATAAGTTTGGATGTTCCAGATCAAGTACAACCAGTTATTGAGAGTGACAGCCAACCTTACATGGGCAATTGAGTGTCAATAAAGGATCATCCACTCTTAGTATCATAGGAGGAATATCCTATATATTCTTGCTCAGGCAAATCCTTAGCCAGGGTCATTCGGATCGAGAGAGAAAGAGTTTTTTGGGAGAATCTGATTAGAGTGAGACTCAATTGGAAACCGTATGAGCCTAATAATACCATGCCCAATATATGATTTTTGGAATATTAGATGGATGAGGGACTATAGGTGCATGATAATTGAGGGCAGATACGTCCAAAGGATTGGATTCCCCTATATCGTCTAGAGACTACAGCATTACGTCCGTAGTCGATGAGTCGAGTGAATTATTATGGAGATAATAATTCACTAAGTCAGAAGGAGTTCTGATAGGTATAACTCACGGCCAGCTCGATATTGGGCCTAGAGGGTCACACACATATGGTAGGTGTTGCGACGAGTAGAGATTCGAATATGAGATGTCCGTCGGAGCCCCTATCTTATTAGATATCTAATAAGCCCCTGTATTATTGGATCCCATGGATGAGATCCAATAAGAGCTAGATTATTGTGTAGAGACCTATTAATCTAAGAGGCTTGGGTAATTGGATGGAGATCCAATACCCAATAGGGCATGATCCATTAGGGTTTATAGGGGGCCTCTATAAATAGGAGGGAACTAAAGGCCCATAGACTGAGGTTTTTTCTTGGTAGCCATATTTTATTCTCCTCTCCCAAGAGAGGAGAATCATTGTAGTCTCTACCATATGGATACTGCTAGAGAAGAGGACGCTTGACTTGCTTCATCCTCCCCATGGATCTGTAAGAATCTCAGGGATATATAATCTCCTTAGGCACTAGCGTTTCTTTTACATACACAGTTTTCAAATTC
This sequence comes from Musa beccarii, assembly GCA_024322285.1. Taxonomy (NCBI): domain Eukaryota; kingdom Viridiplantae; phylum Streptophyta; class Magnoliopsida; order Zingiberales; family Musaceae; genus Musa; species Musa beccarii. The sequence goes on along the minus strand of CM044402.1, from coordinate 9,407,946 downwards.
GCAGATTTGTTTTTCACGCATTGATCTTTGCACGATGACAGGACGTTTCATGGAAATCCAAGATTTTTATTTTTATTTTTTTCGTTGTGCATGAGATGTCGTTCCCTGGATTTCCTAACAATAGACAATGTGCTGCCCCCTCTAACCTCAGGTAATGTTGGGGCCTTAAAGAAGATATGGGGGAGGAGGAAGTTCGTTCAGCAGAGGCCACTCCTCCTCCGGCCCCATTTGGTATGACCTTTTTTATTTCTGGCTCTTTCTCACTTGTTTCTAACCCTTGCTCTATAGTCCTTTGGTAGGTGTGAATCTTTAGGAGCTGAAGAGGCGGTGCTCTTCTGCTCCCTTCTCCAGGCCTGGTGAGGGCTTGTCAGTGGACGAGCAATCATCATAGGCTTGGGGCTCCTTTCGTGGCCCTCCTATTAGGGCCTCCGGAAGCTCCGAGGTTGGCAGTGACTTGTTCAAGGGGACCTATAACCCCTTACGAGGATTCTGACTATTTCAAGGTCCTCGGGTGAGCACAATGTTGTAAGCCTATACCCTTGAAAGAGGCATCAGGGGGCCCTTACTGAGCCCCTAGAGCCATTGCATGCAAAGGAGTTACTACTTGTGGCAGTAGAGGTGGCTCCGTCTCCTGGGCCAAGATTGCTCATGGGGGTGGGCGACTCCTAGGAGCCGACCCTTGTCTTTCCAATGGGGCCCCCATCTGGGGGCCCCCATCCTGTTGTTATCACTTCTCCAGGGCCACTTTTTGGGTCGACCTTGAAGTCATCTAAAGATGTTGCCTTTAGGTAGCCAGCATATATTGGGAAACCTTGGGCAATATCACATGTATAGTAGAAGAACAAAAAAACAAAACTAGTTCTCAAAGATTTAATATCGGATTGTCATGCGAAGATTTGTGCGCAAAAACCACAAAACCGAAAAACTACATAACATATGTGAGGTGTCTTACCTAGAGGAGATTATATATATCTAAAAACATAGATCCAACTATCTAGATGAAGGAGATTAGATGTCCTCCTCTCTAGTAATGATCCACATAGCAGATAAAGCAGTGACACTCCTTTTGTAGTGCAAATCCTCGTAGTCTTCGTGCACCGCCTTGCAGCAATGATCAAGAAGGGCCGGCCCCTTCTTGCTATCCTTTGCACCACCAAGAGGTCTGTCGACTGAGGAGGACATGGAGAGAGAAGAATAGGAGGTGAAAGTAAAAAAAAGTCTGACCTATGACTCCTTTGGTCCCCTCCTATTTATAGAGGTTCCTATTAATTTAACCCTAATGGATTTTAACTTATTGGATACTGAATCTCTATCAAATTACTATAACATCTAGGATTAATGGATCTCTATCTAATAATCACTATTTGCTCTTATTAGGTCTCACCCAAAAGATCTAATAATACAGGGGTTTATTAGACATCTATTAAAACAAGAGTTCGACGGATATCTTATATCCAAACATTTACTCGTCGCAACATCTACTATTTGTATGTGACCCTCTAGGTCCAATACCGAGTTGTCCGTGAGTCTCATATATTAGAACTCCTTCTGACTCAATGAATTATTATCTTCATAATAATTTACTCGACTCATTGACTATGGACGTACTAGGCCACTACGCCATAGTCCCTAAACGATATAGGGGGATCTAATCCATTGGATATGTTTACTCTTAGTTATCATGTATCTATAGTCCTTCATTAATCTAACATTCCAGAAATCGTATACCAGGCATGGTATTGTCAAACCTATACGATATCTACTCAAGTCTCACTCTAATCAGATTCTCTCAGAAAACTCTCTCGCTCAATCTGAATGACCCTAACCAGGGATTTGCTTGAGCAAGAACATATGAGACATTCCTCTCATGACACCGAGAGTTGATGATCCTCTATTGACACTCATTTACCCTTGTAAAGTTGGCTATCACTCTTGATAATTAGCTATACTAGATCTGAAACTTTCATATTTATAAGTCCGATATTAAAGAGTAGAGTAATTATATAGGGTATCCTTGGTGTCTCAAGTCTAAGGACTAGATACACAACTAGGACTATGAAACTGTTATATGATGATGTGATAACATTAACCATCTAGCATTTCGTGAGTAGATCATTCAGTGAACTCATTCCCTAATGAGCACTTACACTATAACTCTAGTGTCTCCACACAAGCAGGTATGAGACTAGCCACCTCTATTATATGGATGGATATACAATAAATCGGTTTGTCCAGCTATTTCAATAACCCTCTCGAGTAACATATGATCGAAAATATTTAGGGTTTATGTTTATAGGCGAATTGGTCTTATTATCATAATCTTATGATGATCCAATTCCTATTGTACAAATCTAAGGACATCACAATATATGCAACAAGTAACATAAAGTAAGAAAATATCAATAATAATAATAAACAAAAAGACTATGTAGCATTTCATATATGTCATCCTTATATGATTGGCTTATAAGGCACCTTTAACTAGTAATCTCCTATTTGACCTAAAGCTAATCACCTATGTGTCTAATCCCCATCAGACCCTTGTGACGCTCAAAGATAATATGAGATAATGGCTTTGTCAGTGGATCTACGATGTTATCTTTAGATGAATCTTTTTCAACACTACTTCACCACGGGCCATGATATCTTGGATTAGGTGGAATCTCCTCAGAACATGCTTAGACTTTTGATGAGACCTGGGTTCCTTCGCTTGAGTAATCGCCCCGTTGTTATCACAATATAAAGGAATCGACTCTTTGCTACCAAGTACGACTCTTAGATCTATGATGAACTTCTTCATCCAAACTCTCTCCTTTGCTATTTTTGCCATAACAATGGACTCCGCCTCTGTGATCGAGTCAGTAGTAGTATCTTACTTGAAACTCTTCCAGTATATTGCTCCTCCATTCAAGATGAATACATATCCTAAGTTAGACTTGCTATCATCTACATTGGACTAGAAACTCAAGTCCATGTAGGCCTCAACCTTAAGGCTACTTCCTCTATGTAATAAAAGATTCTTAGTCCTTCTCAAGTACTTAAGGATATATTTTACTACCTTCCAGTGTTCCAAACCTATTGTTGTTTGATATTTACTCGTAACACTTAGAGCATGCATTATATCTGGCTTGGTATATAGCATAACATATATAATATATCTTATCGTTGAGGTATAGGATATCCTATCCATGTTTATCCTTTTTTCAGAAGTTTTTGAGGAGATACTTCTAAAAAGTAATATTCCATATCTCATGGGTATGAGATCTCTCATAGAATTTTCTATGCTAAACCTTTTGATAATAATGTCTATGTACTTGGTTTGGGTTAAACCAAGCATCCTCTTAGATCTATCTTTATAGATATGAATCCCTATGATATATGATGATTCCCCTAGGCCTTTCATAGAGAAATGTCTAGATAGTCATGCCTTTACTATAGAAAGCATTCCTACTTCATTTCCAATTATAAGGATGTCATCCACATATGACACTAAGAAGGTGACAATGCTCCCACTCAGCTTTCTATACACAAAGCTCATCTTCATTCTTAATGAACTCATAAGATTTGATTGTCTCATCAAATCTTATGTTCCAACTTCAAGAAGCTTGCTTTAGTCTATGTATAGATCTAAGCAATCTGCACGCATTATCTGGACTCTCCTTAAACATGAATCCCTCAAGCTATATCATATATATCTCCTCATCGAGGTTGTCATCGAGGAATATAGTTTTTACATCCATATGTCGGATCTCATAGTTATAATATACTGCAATAGCCAACGGATAGATTTTAGTATGGCTCTGGGTGAGAAAGTTTCATATAGTCAACTCCTTACCTTTGACGATACCCTTTAGCCCCTAGCCTTGCCTTATAGGTCTCTATCTTTTCATCTACTCCGATCTTTTTTTTGAAGATCCACTTGCAACTAATGGGTACAATACCCTCAAGTGCATCAACTAGGTTCCAAACCTTGTTGAAATATATGAAATTCATCTTAAAATTTATGACTTCTTATCACTTCTCGAAGTCTATGCTCGTAATAGCCTCTCCGTAAGTCTGAGAATCAATATCCTCTCCTCTGATATATCCTACATATCTCTCGGGAGGGTGGGGCCCTTTTTCAAACTTATATAAAGTTAGAACTTATGTGTTAGGTACTTGAATAACTTCGACTTACGGAATGGTGCTTGAGTTAAGTTCTCCAATCTCACTCATATCTATCATATTCCCACTTTCTCTATCAAGAATGTGTTTCTTCTCAAGGAACACTGCTCTCTTAGCAATAAAGATTTTTTGGTTTTTGGGGTGATAGAAATAATACCCATAAGTTTCCTTGGGGTATCCTATGAACTTACACCATTTTGTCCCTTCTCAGGATTGTATCTCTTAATGTGGGCAGGGTAGCTATAAATCTTAATAACTTTAAGATCGGGCTTCTTCCCTTTCCAAATCTCATATGGTGTAGACACAACCGACTTAGTTAGAACTTATTGGGAAACCTAGGACAACATCACGTGTAATGAAAGAATAAAAAATACAAATCCTAGATTTCTTGCAGAAAATAGTTTCTCCTCGTTGTGCGAAGATTGATGCGTAAAAACCCACAAAATCAAAAACTATATGTATGTAAAAGATATGTTACCTAGGGAGATTGCATATCCCTGAAAACCTATAGATTTGTGGGAGAGAATGAAGGAGGTCAACTATCTTCCTCTCTAACAGTGATCCATATGGTAGATGTGGCAAAAATGTTCCTCAAATCGCTGTATAATCTTCCTCTCCATGCGCATCAAGTGATCAAGAAGGGGTCGGGCCTTTTTGCTGTCCACATGCGTAACACCTACTATATATGTATAACTCTCTAAGCCTAATATCGAGTTGGCCGTGGGTCATGCCTGTCAGAACTTCTTCTGGCTTAGTGAATTATTATCTCTATAATGATTCACTCAACTCGTTAACTACGGATATACTATGCCACTACGTCATAGTCCCTAAATGATACAAAAGAATCCAATCTATTAGACCTATCTATTCTCAGTTATTGTGTATCTATAGTTCCTCATCCATCTAATATCTCAAAGATCATATACTAGACATATTGTTGTTAGGCCCATATGGAATCTACTCGAGTCTCGCTCTAATTAGATTTTTCTAGATAACTCTTTCTCTCTTAATCCAAATGACCCTGATAAGGGATTTGCTTGAACAAGAACACATATGATATTTCTCTCATGATACTGAGAGTAGATGATTCTCTATCGATACTTAATTGCCCTCGTAAGGTTGGCTGTCGCTCCCGAGGACCAATTGTGCTAAATTTAAAACTTTTAGACCTATAAGTCTGGTAGCAAAGAGTGGAGTACTCATATAGGAAATCTTTGATGTCTCAAGTCTAAAGACCAGATACATAACTAAGATGACAAAATCGTTGTCCGACAATGAGGTATCATAAATATCCAGCATTACATAAGTGGATCAATTAATAAACTCATTTTCCAATGAGCACCTACATTATATCCCTAGTATTCCCACACGAGTAGTTATTAGACCAACCACATCCATGATATGAATGGGTATATAGCACACCAGTCTATCCAATTATCTTGATGTCCCCCTCGAGTAACCTATGAGATGGATTATTTAAGGTCTGTGTTTAAAGACGAATCGATTTCATTATCGCCATATCATCACAATTCGATTCTTATTGTACAAATCTATAAACATCATAATATATGCAATATGCAACATAAAGTAAGAAAAATATCAAATAAATAATAATAAGTAAAAAGAGTATGTATCATATCACATGTGCTATTACTTACGTGATTGGCTTACAGGACACCTATGATTAGCAGAACTCTATTCAAAAGATAAGCTATAGACTCTAGGGCATATCCCTAGAATAAGATAGGTAATTTGATGAAACTTATCATGGACCACATTATATCTAACAATGTGTGATTAAGGGGGGTCCATTGGGATAGTATCCCATGGTCCTTGAGGAACTGAATGAACTCTATACTCAAGTACTCACCTCCTCGATCTAATCAAAGATTTTTGATATTCTTTCCCGTTTGATTTTTTACCTCATTCTTATATTCTCTGAATTTCTCAAAGGCATTGGACATATACTACATCAAGTATATATATATCTATACTTAGAGAAGTCATTAATGAATGTAATAAAGTAAGAATAACCATCTAAGGCTTGAGTCGATATAGGACCATTTATATCTCTATGTATGAGTTCTAGTAACTCAGTGGCTCTCTCTCCAATTTTACCAAATGGAGAGTTGGTCAGTTTCCCTCAAAGACAAGACTCACATGTTGCATATGATTCATAATCAAATGGATCTAAATATCCATTCTTTAGCAACCTTTAGATTCTTTGATATAACCAAGCCTACAATACCCTCAGGTATGTATTGCTCACCTCATCTTGCTTCCTCTTAGACATGCTTACATTCATGACATATAGAGTATTATTAATATAAATAAATTATTATTTAATATTCCTTTACTGATGATCTCATTCTATAGTATTAATAAACAACCATTGCTTTCAAAAACTACTCTATATCTATTATTTGTCAAACAAAAAATAGAAATAATGTTTCTGATAATTAAAGGAATAAAATAGCAAGCATCTAATGCAAGTAAAGCTCAACTAGGCAATTGTAGGGTGACCTCCCCAACAACAATAGTAGCAACCTTTGCATCATTCCCTATCCTAAGGTTCACCTCAACTCTCGCAAATCTCCTAGGCCTTGCCAGAACCTACAATGAATTACAAATATGAGATGTAGTACTAGTATCCAATGCCCATGCATTATCATAATTTTTTGATAAATGAAGATCGATCATCAATGTACCTGAAGCTTCTCCAAGCTTCTGTTTTGACTCTCTCTACAAGGTACGTTTTGTAGTTCCTCTTTTAGTGCTCATCTTTATTATAGTGGAAGCATTGACCTTTGTCGTCTATTGATTCCTTCTTGGCAACTTTTGTTTTATCCAATTTGCCCTTACCCTTGCCCTTTCTTAAGGGATTTCTCTGCCTTCCTTTTCTTTCTGGTCTCACCAGCATAGAGAATTGGTTTCTCTTTCTTAATGATGCTCTCAACCTCCCTCCATATTGAGGAGCTTAGAAAGAGTTATCTCAAGCTTGTTCATATTAAAATTCATAATAAACTATGAAAATGAATCTAGTAGGGACTAAAGCATAAGATCCACACACAAGTTATCCTCTAGGATCATTCCTAGACCCTAGACCTGTGAGTTTCTCTATCCACTCAATCATCTTAAGAACAGTTTTAAACTGATGTCCCCTCAGTCATCCTATCATAGAAGTGTTAGGACCGAATCAACACTAAGAGGGGTGGGGGGGGGGGGGAGGGTTAGGTGAATTATTACTATCATAAAATTACATTGATTTAGAAAACTTCATTCGATAAAATCGTATCAGAAATGCTTTTAAACTTAGAGAACAAGTGAGAGTGGTGGACAATTAAGTCAATGAGTAATAAGAATGATAAGCATAAATAGAAATGAAAACTGATTTATAGTAGTTCAGTCGTCGTAACCTACGTCCACTCCTAATTCCTCTTCCATCGAGGCTACCGACATTCACTAACGATCTTTTTTCAATGGTTGAAGACCAACTACCCTTTTACAACTCTTTTCTCCTTTTTACAGGTTTAGGAGATAACCTTTATAAGCCTCACACCTCTCTTAGAATGAGCCCAGAAACTTAAAGAGGAGGAGAGGGACACTTAGCACTTTTCACACTTTTACAATATAGAATCATAGGCCTTTTTGTTCTCTTTTCATGCATCTTCATGCAAAAAAGAGTGGATTATTTATAGGCCCTAAATGACTTCAAAAATAGAGCCAACAAAGGTCTCATCTCGGGTTTCAAGGGTACTGACGGTACCACCTCTACACTGGGTGGTACCACCGCTTGCAATATTAACTACTGGCGGTACCACCGCCTAGTCTGGGTGGTACCATCACCTATAGCATAACACTGGGTAGTACCATCATCTAGTCTAGGTGGTACTATCACCTGACATAGTCTGGAAGATTGTGTCTTGGTGGTACCACTGCCTGACACTAGCAGTACCACCATTAGATCTTTTAGAAGTATATTTCATACTTTTCTAGCTAACAAGGTCTAAACAAGTCTTTTAGGTCATTGAATGGGCTTCTTAATGAGCCCAACTCAGTCTCAAATTAGGTCCAATTGGCCCCTAAGTGAATTAGTAAGATTACACTTATATCTAACTCAATTAAGACCTAAACAATTACAAGTTTAGAATCTAAGTTGTCCGCTAAGTCATTAGTTCATCCGAACTCTTGGAAAATGTCCAATCCTTCGGCATGTTGACTCCCACAGCTTCCAATCTTGGCGTAACGTCCGATTCTTCTAGCCCAATGCTCGATTTCTTACTTCGATCCAACGTCTAATCCTGCTTTAATTATTTTGCTTTCTCTAATCAAAGTTAGTCTTGCATAACTTATCTCAAAGCACATATTAGATCGTAAACTCATCAATTGATTCCATCATCAAAATTTGAGATTTAACAATCTCTCCCTTTTTTTATGATGACAACCAATTGATAATAGAGTTTAAACTAAACTCCCCCTTATCTATATGACATATTGAAATAAACTTAAATTCAAATAAATGATAAGCTTCTAATCTAAGTAAAAATGATTTTAATCATATACAACATATTATATCAACATAAACTTTTCTTGCATCATCATCATAAGTTGAAGTATCAAATGCATAATTCCAAATCATCATGCATAATTTCAATATATCAAGCATGATACCAAAATATTTACATTTTCAAATTTAACACATTATATCAACATAAACCTTTCTTGCATCATCATCATAAGTTGAAGTATCAAATGCATAATTCCAAATCATCATGCATACTTTCAATATATCAACATGATACCAAAATATTTATATTTTCAAATTATTTATCATTATTTCTCCCCCTTTGTCATCAATAAAAAGGAGAAAAGTGCGTCTATCAAGTTTTTGAAACATACAAGTTTTACATCTCTATAGAACATGAAAGCTAGTAAGTTTTAGAAATGTGAAAGTTAGTAATATTTGTTTCTACTTGCAATATGCAAGCTAGTAATTCTTGCTACTTTTGAGATGGGCATGCTAGCAATTATCTTTCTCCCCTTTGTTATTATAAATAAGAACAAAAATAAGAAGGATAAGAGAAGAATTCAATGGTGCAAATATTTACATTATCACATGATAAATAAAAGATCAAGCTGTGAATACCTAAAGCCCATGAATCAAAGCTCTTCTTTTTTAAATAGAAAGAGGAAGGAATCATAGGAAATGATTATCACATAAAAGATCAAGTTGTGAATACCAAAAATCCATGAGTCAAAGCTCTTCTTTTGTAAATAGTAAGAGGAAGGAATCATACGAAATGATCATCACATAAAAAGATCAAGTTGTGAATACCAAAAGTCCATGAATCAAATTGACAAATCTCTTCTTTTGTAAATAACAAAAAGAGAGAATCATAGTAAACTTAAATTAAGAATATCAAGAGAAGAATCATGATTTATTTGAAAGAAAATCTTCTCTTTAGAAAAAGGAAGAGTCATAGGAAATGATCTTGATTCGAAAGAAAACTTAAGTCATAAAAACCGAGAAATCAAGATAATAATAAAAAAAAGATTTATGCATTTGAAAATTTTAACATGCTTAATTCTCTTCTAATCAAATCAAATTATTTCTCATTCAATGGTTTTATAAAAATATCTACTAATTGATGTTTTGTATTAATAAACTCTAAAGATATATCATGATTATTAGCATGATCCATAATAAAATGATGTCTAATATTAATGTGTTTAGTTGTAGAGTATTGAATGGGATTTTTTGTTAAACATATAACACTAGTATTATCACTTTTTATGGGGATATTTTTCAAGTTAAGTCCATAGTCTTTTAAAATATTTTTCATCTAAATAACTTATGCATAATATGTACCTACTGCTATATATTCAGCTTCAGCTATAAATAATACAATAGAATTTTATTTTTTGGAAGACCAAGAAACAAGTGCATGACCTAAGAGTTGAAATATTCCAAAAGTATTTTTTCTATCTATTCTACATCTAGCTAAATCAGCATTAGCATAAGAATTAATTCAAATTTTTTAGATTTTGGATACTATAATCCTAAATTAGGAGTTCCTTTTAGGTATCTAAAAATTCTTTTAACAACTTTAAAGCAAGATTGTGTTGGATTAGATTGAAATCTAGTACAAAGTATAACACTAAACATAATATCGGGTCTAGTGGCAGTAAAGTATAGTAAATTACCTATTATACCCCTATAAGTCTTTTGATCAAAATATTTTTCATCTTGGTCTATATCTAATTTTGCAGAACTGCTCATTGGTGTGTTAATAATCTTAGAACTATCAATATTGAATCATTTTAATAGATTTAAAGCATACTTAGTTTGACTAACAAAGGTGTTAGGATTTGAGTGACACTAAAAGGGGAGGAGGAGGGGCGGGGGTGTGGGGTGGGTGAATTAGTGCACCAGATAAAAATCAAAAATTCAAAGTGACTACGAAAAAAGTTGTTCGTCGAGAAATTTCGGTCTGATGAAAATGATTTCCGAAAGTAGAGAGGAGGAGATCAAGAGATCGCAATTAAGTAAAGATTGAAACGTAGTAAGTTAAAAACTCACACATCAAGAGAAGTACATAGCAATGTATAGTGGTTCGGTCAAATGACCTACGTCCACTTCCGAAATCTCCAATGAGGTTCCCAAGTTCCACTATCAACTCTTTTTAAAGGGGAAGGACCAAGCACCGCTCTTACAAACTTTTACAAGTGGTTCACACTAGTATAGAATTTTTACAAAGTAAAACTTGGGAGATGAATACTCAAGCTTATCAAATGTAATTTGCTATAGCTTTGACTAAGTTTTTTCCACTTTTCAATTATGCTTAGCCAGGTGAGAAGAGAGGAGCATTTATAGACTCAATTGGCTTTAGAATTAGAGCAAAAAAGAGTCACATCCTGGATTTCCGAGTACTGGCGGTACCACCATCTGATACTAGCGGTACCACCGTCAGTTGACCATGTTCTGTCAGTGTACTGGGTGGTACTACCACCTGACAGGATCCTCGGACTTTATAGATGGGCGGTACCATTGCTTGTCAGGCGGTATCATCGTTGATATGTAATAACTGTCAATGGTACCACCGCTAACTCTAGGGGGGTTCTAATGCCTAAACCACCTGGGAACTAGTTCCCAGGGTGGTGCCACCTTTAGACATGGTCAACACTGGTGAATGGGCCCTGAATCCGACCCAATTCAATCCAATTAAGGTCCAGTTGGCCCCTACTAGGGTTAATTAAGATTTATCACCTAATCTTAACCCTAATTACTTGCTAACTATGACATTAAAAATATATTCTAAGAAAATTAAAAATCGACAACATCGAGTCTTTTTTCGGTGAGCTTTCTGGCGAACTTCCGGTGGACTTCTAATACACCCTTGGATATCTTCCGGTGGACTTCCAGCAGCCTCCCGGACTTTATGGTGAGTTCGACGAATCTTTTGGCCACCTTCCAAACTTTCTCAGTGAACTTCGCGAACCTCCAACGATCCTTCCGGCAAACTTTCAAAACCTTCGGTAAGTCCCCGATTCATTCTTGGCTAGTTCCGGCAACACTTCCAATGATCCTTCAGACTTCCGGTGGACTCTCGAACTCCCAGCGTACTTGACTCCGGTAATTTACTTTATGTCTTCATTATTATCGTAGTCAATCCTACACACTTATCTCAATATAGATTAGATCAAATAACCAATCAATTATCTTCATCATCAAAATCTGAGATTCAATAATCTCTCCTTTTTTGATGATGACAATCAATTGATGATGGAGTTCACCTTAACTCCCCCTATCTATATGCCATATTATGAGAAGGGAAACACTTGAATTCAATTTCCTTGAAATGAAGCCAAAACCAATAAGTTGCATTCGTTGAACTTATCATCATGCTTAGCAAGCATGATCTTTTCATCCATAAATACGAAACTTCGTATTTTTCATGATGTCAAGACATGACACCTAATTTTAATTTTGAAGTGAAATATGGATCAAATGATATAAAATTACACAAATGCAAGGCATGATATCATTTTGTGATACATCATCAAATGAGATGAAAACTTATCATATCAATAAAAGATACCAAATTTAAACATGATATGATAAAGATTTTATAAAATTAACATGTAAAGCATGTATGAACCATTTGTGACACATGTAATACATTCTAATTGCGATATATTGCGATGCTTTTAAGGATATCAATTAATTTTTGATATAATACAATTGCAATACATTGTGATACATGATACATCATTCAATATAATGCATACAAGGCATTTCAATACATTGTGATACATGATACATCATTCAATATGATACATACAAGGCATTTATTAATCCATCAATCAAGTCATCAATTTATCTTACTATATTCTTCTCCCCCCTTGTCATCAATAAAAAGGGAATAGGCCTCGATAAAAATGGTAAAAAGAAAAGAATACTAAAGAGCAATTCGATCATTCTTTTTGAAAATTGATGCCAATGAAATAGTAAGATAGATCATTAAAGCCAAAGTTCATAAAATTTTCTAAGATCTCATGAAAAATTCAGTATTTTTGCATAATAATGCTTGAATTGAATCATTCAAGTCAATAAAAAATTATTCAAGAATTGTTTCTACCAAATGAGACTAGAAAAGAGATGAAATCGATAAAACTATAAGAGTTCATTTAAGAAGGATTGAAATGAATGGTTCAAGAGCCAATTTGAAAATTTAAGCCGAAAATTCATAAAGTGAAAAAGATACATCATTGAAGCTAAGACATTCATCAAATATTTCATCAAGAGCTCATGAAGTTAATTTTAAAAAAATCATAAAGAAGAGAGATGAAGTTTTCATACTAAGCTCAAAATTCATGAAAGAGTCATGATGAAGTTTTCATATTTTAAAGGTTCAACTTAGCATTTCCATTACAAATTTATGAGGTGGAGCACATTATCGTAAAAATTTCATAAAAGATTCAACTTGGCATTCTTATTAGAACCCATGAGATGGAAGATAAACAATCAAGTCTTAAAGGCTCAAGATGTAGAAATTAGCATTAAGTCAAGAGTTAAGAGTTTATCAAATTTGCATTGAATGGAGTCCAAAGTGAGTATACAAACTTGAAAGCTTTTTCAAAGTTCATGATATTAATGTATGTATAGTTGCATGAGTCAAGAAGACAAAGATACGTTAAGAGTGGATAAAATAAATCAAGAAAACCATTTGTTCATCCCAATAGAGGTAGAGAGAATATAGAACTAATTTTGCTAAATCATTAGGAGGGTATGATTTTAATTTCAAGATCATCAACGAAGAAACTTTAACGATGAAAGAGGAGTATTAATGCAAGATCGGAGAAGGATAAAAATGAGACTTTTGTTCAAAAATATGATATTGTAAAGATGTTATCCGAAATTTGACAAGATAATATCAAGATGAGTTCATGAAAATGGAAGATGAAAAACTTCGGAAAAGAAACATACAACAACTTCATGTGTTGGGATAATTTAGCATACCTAATTCTCTTCTAATGAAGTCAAATTATTTTTTATTTAAAGGTTTTATGAAGATGTCTGCTAATTGGTGTTTTGTATTAATAAATTCTAGAATAAAATCATTATTATTGACATGATCTAGTATAAAGTGATGTCTAATGTTAATATGCTTAGTTCTAGAGTGTTGAATGAGATTTTTGGTTAAACAAATGGTACTTATGTTATCACATTTTATGAAAATATTCTTTAATTGAATTTCATAGTCTTCTAAAGTATTTTTCATCCAAACAACTTGTGCATAACATGCATTTGTGACTATGTATTCAGCTTCGATCTTAGATAGTGGAACCGAGTTTTATTTCTTGGAAGTCCAAGAAACAAGTGCATGTCCTAAAAATTAGCATGTTCTGAATGTGCTTTTTCTATTTATTCTACATCCGTCAAAATCCGCATCCACATAGGCTTATAAATCAATGTCATCGGATTTTGGATACCATAATCCTAGATTAGGAGATCCTTTAAGATATCTAAAGATTCTTTTAATGGCTTTAAGGTGAGATAACTTAGGATTAGCTTGAAATATTGCATAAATCCTACACTAAACATGATATCTGGTCTAGTTACGATGAGGTAAAGTAAACTACTTATCATTCCCTTATATGTTTTTTGATCAAAATTTTCTCCACTTCATCCATGGCTAACTTAGTGGAAGTACTCATAGGAGTGTTTATAGCTTTTGAATCATCCATGTTAAAGCATTTTAACAATTCTAATGTATATTTAGATTGATTAAGAAATATACTATCATTAAGTTATTTAATTTACAATCCTAAAAAGAATGTTAGTTAACCCATCAGACTCATTTCAAATTCATAACTCATATACTTGGCAAATGATTCACATAGTGATTCATTAGTAGAACCAAAAATAATGTCATCAACATAAATTTGAACAATAAAAAAATTATTTTTAAAATATTTAACAAACATTATAGTATCAACCTTGCCTTTAGTAAAATTATTTGAAATTAGAAATGAGCTAAGTCTCTCATACCAGGCCCTTGGGGCCTGTTTTAACCCATAGAGAGCCTTAGTCAATTTAAATACATGATTAGGAAAAAGAGAGTTTTCAAAACTGGGTGGTTGCTTAACAAACACTTCTTCAGAAATAGAACTATTTAAGAAAGCACTTTTGACATCCATTTGAAACAACTTAAAATTATTACTACTAGCATAGGCAAGGAGCATCCTAATGACTTCTAATCTTGCCACAGGAGCGAAGGTCTCTTCGTAATCGATACCTTCTTCTTGGTTAAAACCTTTAGCTACTAATCTAGCCTTGTTTTTAACCACGATACCGAATTCATCTTGCTTGTTTCTAAAAACCCATTTAGTACCTATAATTAAATGATCATTAGGTCTAGGAACAAGCTTCCACACCTCATTCCTCTCAAATTGATTCAATTCCTCTTGCATTGTGATAACCCAAGAATAATCTTTCAGGGCTTTATCAATGCACTTAGGTTCAATTTGAGAAAGAAAAGCGGCATTGGCACAAAAATTCTTAAAAGAGGAATGAGTTTGAACTCCTTTTGATGTGTCTCCTATAATTAGCTCCTTTGGATGGGCATCTACATACTTTCATTCCTTAGGCAAGGAAATTTAGAAAGAAGATGCATCCAAGTTGCTATTTTGAGAAGAGAGTTCATTCAAATTTAAACCATCAAAATCAAAATCATCATCAAGATCATTTTTCTTAAATTCAAAAACTTTCTTGAAAACTACATGAATAGACTCTTCTATAACCAAGGTTCTTTTGTTAAAAACATAAAAAAAGCATTAGAAATGGAAGAGTAAATAAGAAAGATGCCTTCATCAGATTTTACATCAAATTTTCCTAAGGCATCCTTTTCATTCAAGATAAAATATTTTTAACCGAAAACTTTAAAGTAAGAAATGTCAGATTTTTTGTTATTCCACAATTCATAAGAAGTTTTAGATAAAGATGGTCTTGTTAGAACCCTATTCATAATATAGTAAGCCGTATTAATGGCTTCGACCCAAAAATATTTGGGTAAACTATGTTCATTTAATATGGTTCGTGTCATTTCTTATAAGTTCTTATTCTTTTTTTATACTACTCCATTTTGTTGAGGATTCCTCGGAGTAGAGAAATTGTGATTGTATCCATTAGATTCACAAAAATTTTAGAAGTCACGGTTTTGAAATTCACCACCGTGATCACCTCGAATTGATAAAATCATAAAACCCTTTTCGTTTTGAGCAAGTTTATAAAATTTAGAGAAACATTTAAAGTAATCATTTTTGTGAGCCAAGAAATAGGTCCAAGTATGTCTACTATAGTCATCTACAAATACAAACTCATATTTGCTACCTCCTAGGCTCGTTGTGTCAATTGATCTAAATAAATCCATATGGATCAATTGCAATGGTCTAGAGGTGCTTATTTGATTCTTTGGCTTAAAGCTATTTTTTATTTGTTTTCTTAGTTGACAAGCATCACACACTTTGTCTTTAATGAATTTAACATTGGGAATACCTCTTACAAGTTCTTTAGATGTGATTTGAGAGATTAGTTTCATGCTAGCATTACCTAATCTCCTATACCAAAGCTAAGCATCATCATTCAAAACCGAAAAATACATTTCATTGCTAAGATTATCAATGTTTATGGTGTAGAAAATATTTTATTTTAGTACAATCATAGATGTATTGTTGTACGGTTTTTCAATAATGCAAGCATTAGATTCAAAATTGACAATATATCCTTTATCACATAATTGACTAATGCTCAAAAGATTATACTTTAAGTCATCTACCAACAATACATCATCAATTAAAAAGCTTGATTTGTTACCTATAGTTTCCTTACCAATGATTTTACCCTTGTTATTGTCTCCGAAGGTGACATACCCTTCGTCTTGGCTAATGAGCTTAGATAATTGAGATAGATCTCCAGTCATGTGCCTTGAGCATCCACTATCAATGTACCATCTCTTGCTCCTAGCTTGTGTGGGTGAATGTGTCTACAAAAGAGGATAATTTTTAGGTACCCATTTGAACTTGGGTGCCTCAAATATTGATCTACTAATCTTGTCATTATTCATTGTGTTTCTTATAGTTCCTTTAGGAACCCATATCAACTTATGTGGGTTAAGTTTCTTATACGGACATTTGTAAATAATATGTCCGGACTTGTAACATAAATTACATTTCAAATGAGATGATATATGCAGTGTGGGTCTTTTAATGAAAGTGGTAGGATTTCGATGAGATCCACTCAAATCCAATTCCACTTCTTTTTCTGACATGATCCTTATTTGCAAGGATTAAGTCCAAGCCTTTGCTACCAACCTTAAACTTATTTAGGAACCAAAAATCTTATTCAACACTCTAGAATTAAGCATATTGACATAAGACATCACTTTATATGAGATCATGTTAACAGTAACGATGTCACTCTTGAATTTATCGATACAAAATATCAATTAGTGGACATCTTTACGAAACCTTTAAATGAAGAATAATTTGACTTCATTAGGAGGGAAATAGGCATGTTAAATTATCCTTGTGAATGAGCAGCATTATATATATATATATATATATATATATATATATATATATATATATATATATTTTTTTTTTAGATTTTACGAAAACTCGGCTCTCACGGATTTACCTCCCTCATTTTAATTCTATATCTCAAGGAGTGATCTATGATTACATCTCATTTCAACACTAGAAAATTATAAAAAAAAATAATTGTGGGGCCAGCGGTAGCACTGCCAGAACCGGCGATAGTACTGCTTGGGTACTCGGCTCCCAGGTGGTAGCATCGCCTGGTTGGTGGTAGTACTGCCCGAACACCCCCATATTAAAGGGGGTGTTAGGGTCGGCGGTAGAATCGACCGAAACACCCACCCATTCAGCCCTCTTCCTCCTAAACTTCTCCAAACTCTCTCCTCTCCATTTCTTCTTCCTCCTAAAGGGCTATCAAAGGTTTTTTCTTGATTCAAGCTCCTCACTTCCCTAGGAAACTCAAAGAAGGTAAAATCTGTAATTTTCTCTTCTCTTCATATTTGCTTGTCTTTTCCTTATTGTTTCCTTTTGTTTCTTCATCATGAATAGATATTGCTCTAAAGAAATCATCAAGAGGTAAAGGGAAAAGGTTAGAAGGAGATTCATTTGACCCAACCCTTTTTAGATCTAAAGAGGTAGCCTTAAGATACCCAAATTTTGATTCTAAAGCCATACATAAGGGTAAACATGTTGATCTAGGTGAACTAGGAAACCTAGAACCTATTAGATGGTTTGCCAATCTAAATGCTCTACCTATCTTACAAATTAATGAACCAATCTACCCTAGGTTGGTTAAGCTATTTTATACTAATATGAATATTGAAGATGATGTTTTGACTACCTATATGTTAGGAACCACAATTCAGATTTCTGATTGTACCATATGTGAGCTACTTAGAATCGAAGAAAAGAATAGAGGATGTTATTTTAGAGGGCAATAGGGATATGGATGCTATTGGAGCAACCCACTCCGAAGCCTTAGAGATGATCTTTGCTAATCCTAACCTAGGCATCATTCCTAAAAGCTGCGAGTACTTATTACCTTTTAATTCAAAATTACTTCATCACATCATTATAAGCATTCTACTTCCGAAGTAGTTTCACCCTGATGAGATGAGTATGTTAGAACTAAGTACGATGTATTGGATCATGATTAGGTAAAACAACTGCTTTGGTTATTTGATTAGACAACACATGATAGAAATTTTCTCTAGAGACTCAATGTTGTCATATGGCGAGTTGATCACTAGATTCATTTTTGCCCATAACATTTGTGTGTCACCCGACGAGAAAATAATGCAGGTTGATAGATATAACACAATAAACAGAAGTCTTCTAAAGCGACTTAGATGCACCTTTAGAGATGGCCTATGGATTAGGCAACCTAGAAGGATTGATCTAATACCCCCACTAGTAGAATGACCCGAAACACCTATTTTTAGGGGAAATGAATCTCCTCCGCCTAGTCCCATTGATCCAGCACCATCTGAGCCAGCTCCTACTCCATCTACTAACGATCTAATCATGCTTGCTTTCAATCAAATCACCATGCAGCAAGCTAAAATTTTGAAGGAAGTGCAACAAATGAACCGCAAAATAGATCACTTGTATAGTTCACACTTAGAGCATGGAGGTAAAGAGAGAGTTCCAAGTTCAAGACTTTCAAGTTTATCTAATAAGATAGTATGTTCCTTTTTTAATAAATTAAACTTTTTGCTATTAGCACTATACTCATCAAATAATTCATGAAAAGCAATTGAAAGTTCATTGAAGGATAAATCATCATTAAATAACTCACAAACCTCTTCTCCGAGAGCAATCAATGCGAATTTGGCCTCCTCCTTGTTGTTTACTTCTTCATATTCGGAGCCACTTGAGTCGTCCTATATTACCTTTAGAGCCTTCTTTCTCCTTGGTTGCTTCTTCTTGGCTTGGGGGCATTCACTTTTAAAGTGCTCCAGCTTCTTGCATTCGTAATATATCACTTGTTCTCTTTCATGTTCAAGTTTATTTTTAGTGTCATTTTTAAATTTATTTTTTCTTATAAATTTTTAAAATTTTTGAGCTAAGAGTACAAGTTCATCATCAAGGTCATCATCAATTGATGATTCTTTTAAGTGATTTTCTTGTGTTCTCAATGCCATATCCTTCTTGTTCTTTAGAAGAGGGTTCTCAAGCTCATCATGAGCATGACATGTCATTTCATAGGTCATCAATGACCTAATGAATTCTTTGAGCGAAAATTTTTTTAGGTCCCTGACCTCTTGAGTGACTGTAACTTTTGGATCCCAATTCTTTTGGAAGGGATCTTAAAATTTTAGTGACAAGTTCGAAATTAGAAAAACCTTTACCAAGTGCTTTGAGTCCATTGACGACATCTATGAAATGGGTGTATATGTCTCCGATGGACTCACTTAGTTTCATCCAAAATAATTCATAAGAATGGACCAAGAGATTGATTTTGGACTCTTTCACTCGACTAATGCTTTTATAAGTGATTTCAAGAGTATGCCAAATATCAAAAACCGATTCACAAATCAAAACACGATTAAACTCATTTTTATCAAGTGCGCAAAATAAGACATTCATAGCCTTTCCATTAAGAGCAAAAATCTTCTTTTCTAATTTATTCCATTTATTCATCGGAAGAGAAGATCTTTGAAATCCATTTTCAATAATATTCCAAAGTTCAAAATCCATAGAAATAAGAAAAATCTTCATACGAGTCTTCCAATAGGTGTAATCCAACCCATTAAACATAGGCAGACGTGTAATTGAATGACCCTCTTGCATGCTGAAATATGTCATCTCTCTTGGGTTTTAAACCAAATGAGAGTACCTTACTCTGATACCAATTTTTAAAATTTAAGCAGTACTAAGAGGGGGTTAATTAGTGCAGTAGATAAAAACCAAAAATTCGAAGCGATTTTAAAAAAAGGTTTTTCATCTAGAAATTTCAATCTGACGAAAATAATTTCAACAAGGTGATTCAAGTGAATGCTATAGAAAGTAGAGAGGAGGAGATTGAGAGATCACAACTAAGTAAAGATTGAAATACAGTAAGTTAAAAACTCACATGTCAAGAGAAGTACGTAGCGATGTATAGTGATTCGGTCAAATGACCTATGTCTACTTCTGAAACCTCCTCAGATGAGGTTCCTAACTTCCACTATCAACTCTTCTTGAAGGGAAAGGACCAAGTACCCCTCTTACAAACTTTTACAAGTGGTTCACACTCTTACAAAATTTTTATAAAGTAAAACTTGGGAGGTGAACACTCAAGCTTATCGAATGTAATTTGATATAGCTTTGACTCAGTTTTTTCTATTTCTTAGTTGTGCTTAGCCAATTGAGAAGAGAGGAGTCTTTATAGACTTAATTGGCTTCAGAATTGGAGCCAAAAAGAGTCACATCCCGAATTTTCGGGTCTAGTGGTACCACCGTCAGTTGACCCTGTTCTATCAACGTACTGGGCGGTACCATTGCCTAGTCTAGTGGTACTACCACTTGATAGGGTCCTCAGAGTCTGTGGAGGGGTGGTACCATCGCTGCCCAGACCACCTAGGAACTAGTTCCCGGGGTGGTGCCACCGCCCAGTCTGGTGGTGCCATTGCCAGACATGGTCAGCACTGGTGAATGAGCCCTGAATCCGGCTCAATTCAGCCCAATTAAGACCCAATTGGCCCCTACCAAGGTTAAGTAGGATTATCACCTAATTCTAACCCTAATTATATGCTAACTACGAAATTGAAAACATATTCTAAGAAATTAAAAACTAGCTATGTCAAGTCTTCTTCTAGCGAGCTTTCCGGCGAACTCCGGGTGGACTTCCAGCAGCCTCTCGGACTTTATGGTGAGTTCGATGAATCTTTTGGCCACCTTCTAAACTTTCTTGGTGAACTCCACGAACCTCCAACGATCCTTCTACGAACTTTTAAAACCTTCGGCAAGTCCCCGATTCATTCTCGGCCAGTTCCGACAGTACTTCCGATGATCCTTCGAACTTTCGATGGACTCTCGAACTCCCAACGTACTTGACTCCGGTAATTTGCTTTATGTGCTCATTGCTATCGTAGTCAATCCTACACACTTATCTCAATAATATGGATTAGATCAAATAACCAATCAATTGACTTCATCATTAAAATCCGAGATTCAATATAAAGAAGATGAAGGGCAGTGAACAAGTAAAGTAAAGGTTTGCAGAAAGGTAATTTAAGAACATAAACACAAACCAAGTTTTATAGTGGTTCGATCATATGACCTATATCCACTCCTAATTCCTCTTCACTTGAGGCCATCGGCTTTTTCATTAGTTGTCTTCCTTCCAACAGGCGAAGACCAATTCCCTTACAGTACCTCTCCTTTTGACAGGCTCAGGAGATAACCCTTATAAGTACTTGACTCCTTTCTTTTGGTGGAATACAAATGAGAACTAGAGGAGAGATTTCTAAAGTGATTTCAACAGTATTTTCTCACTTTTAAAGTATGTGTGCTTATATATGCAACCCAAGGATGGGAGGGATACTTATATGCTTCAATCTGATTCAAACTTAGAGCCAAAAATCTTCCCATCTAGGGTTTACCAGGTACTGGCGGTACCATCGCCAGTTTGACCCAAACACTAAGTGGTACCATCGCTAGTCTGGCGGTACTACCGCTTGACACACTACCACGGTCAGTGTACTAGGCGGTATCACTGCCAGTTTGGTGGTATTACCACCTGACACATTGTCACAGTCAGTGTACTAGGTAGTACCACCGCCTAGGTGCTCTAACACTGGGTGGTACTACTGCCCAGTACATCCTGGAGAGCTGGGCCTAGGGTGGTGCTACCACCAGACAAGGTCTAGCACTTCTGGTTGGGCCTTAAACCCGGCCCAAACCAGTCCATTACCAGGCCCAGTTGGCCCCTACCAGGGTTATAGGATTAACACCTAATCCTAACCCTAATTACATACTAACTACAAAATGAAAGATATTTTCTAAGGCAAATAATATCCGACAAGTTAAGACTTCTTTCGGTGAGCTTCCGGTGAACTTTTGGTAGTCTTCCGACGAACCCTCGGACACCATTCTACGATCTCCCAACAAGCTCCTAGACTTCACAACGATCATAGCGAGTTCTGATGAGTCTTCTTTGGCAAGCTCCGATCTTTCTCGATGAGCTCCGTGAACTTCCGACGAACCTTTTGGCGAACTTCCGAAAACCCATTGGTAAGCCTCTACTCATTCTTGACCAGTTCCAATAGCACTCTGACGAATCTTTGGACTTCCGACGGACTTTCAAACTCCCAACGATTCCATCGTACTTGACTCTGACACTTTATTTTGCTTTGTCTTCATTGTTGTCATAGTTAATCCTACACATATAAACCTTTACTCTGCTTCGATCTAGTCAGTTATACAAATCAACCTCCTATTGCTCGGCACATCATTGGTCGGTGCTTCGTCCAGTTCTTCGGTGCATCGTCCTCTCTTGTGACCTATTGCCCAATCGACTGTTGACCTCTGCAACCCCGATATTCTTGGTGCAACACCACTCTTCTTGGTCTGATGCCCGATATCTTTGTCTGAAGCTTTCTGTCGATCATCGATCGGACCTCCGGCTCGACGTCCAATATCTTGACGTGATTTCCTCCGACGTAACGCTGATTCATTCTGTGTCAACTATCTAATTCTAATCGAGAGTAAACCTGCATGACTTAAAATATAATTAGACAACAATACACAATCAATTAGTTTCATCATCAAAATCTGAGACCTAACAATATCCAAATACTTTTGGGTCGAAGCCATTAACATAGCATGCTATGTTCTGAATAGAGTTCTTATAAGACCACTACTTTCTAAAACTTATTATGAATTGTGGAATAATAAAATATATAATATTTTATATTTTAAAGTTTTCAGTTGTAAATGTTTTATCTTGAATGAAAAGGATGCCTTAGAAAAATTTGATGCAAAATCTGATGAAAACATTCTTATTGGATATTCCTCTATTTCTAAAGCTTATCATGTTTTCAATAAAAGAACTTTAGTCATTGAGGAGTCTATCCATGTTGTCTTTAATGAAGTTTCCAAATTTATGAAAAATAATTTTGATGATGATTTTGATTTTGATACTTTGAATTTAAATGACAATTCTCCTCTCCCAAGCAACGTTGATGCATCTACTTCCAAAGAGTCCTTACCTAAGAAATGAAAGTATGTAGATGCTCATCCTAAGGAGCTAATCATTGGACATACATTAAAAGGTATTCAAACTTGTTCTTTTAAAAATTTTGTGTGAATGCAACCTTTTTGTCTCAAATTGAACCTAAATGTATTGACTATGCTCTTAAAGATAATTCATGGATTTTTGCAATGCATAAATAACTAAATCAATTTGAGAGAAATAAAGTTTGGACACTTGTTTCTAGACCCAATGACCATCTTAAAGTTGGTACTAAATGGGTCTTTAGAAACAAGCAAGATGAACTTACTTTCGTGATTCGAAATAAAGCTAGATTAGTAGCCAAAGGTTTTAACCAAGAAGAATATATCAATTATGAAGAAATCTTTACTCCTATAGCAAGACTTGAAGCTATAAGGATATTCTTTGCCTATGTCTATTGTAATAATTTTAAGTTATTTTAAATGGATGTCAAAAGTACTTTTCTTAGTGGCTTTATTTCTGAAGAAGTTTAGGTTAAACAACCACCTAGATTTGAAAATGCTCTTTTTTCAAATCATGTTTATAAGTTATCTAAGACTCTCTATGGTTTAAAATAAGCCCCCAGGGCTTGGTATGAGAGGCTTAGTTCTTTCTCATTCAAAATAACTTTTTGAAACGTAAGGTCGATACAACATTATTTATTAAATATTTTAAAAATATTTTTTTATTATTAAAATTTATGTTAATATTATTATTTTTGGTTCTATAAATGAATCTTTGTATGAATCTGTTACCAAAAGTATGAGCCAAGAATTCAAAATTAGTTTAATGGGTAAATTAACATTTTTCTTAGGATTACAAATTAAGTAATTAAATGATGAAATTTTTATTAGTTAAACTAAGTATGCTTTAGATCTATTAAAATGATTTCATATGGATAATGCTAAGGCTATTAACACACCAATGAGTACCTCTACAAAATTAGATATGGACAATGAAGGAGAGTGCTTTAATCAAAAAATTTATTGGGGTATGATAGGTAATTTACTATACCTCGGTGCAACAAGACCTAATATTATATTTAGTATTGGACTTTGTACTAGATTTCAATCTAACCCTAAATAATCTCATTATAAAGTAGTTAAAAGGATTTTTAGATACCTAAAAGGAACTCCCAATCTAGGATTATGGTATCCAAAATCTAAAAATTTTGATTTGATTGCATATGCCAATGCGGACTTTGCAGGATGTAAGATAGATGCAAAAAGCACATCTAGAACATATCAACTCCTAGGCCATACACTTATTTTCTGATCTTCTAAGAAATAAAATTCTGTTGCATTATCTACCGTTGAAGCTAAATATATAGTAGTAGGTACATGTTGTGCACAAGTCATTTAGATGAAAAATACTTAAGATTATGGACTTTACTTGAAAAATATTCCTATAAAATATGATAATACTAGTGCTATTTGTTTAACAAAAAATTCCATTCAACACTCTAGAACTAAATATATTGATATTAGATATCATTTTATTAGAGATCATGTTAATAATCATGATATATCTTTAGATTTTATTGATACAAAATATCAATTAGCATATATTTTTACTAAACCATTGAATGAGGAACAATTCAATTTTATTATAAGAGAATTAGGCATGTTAAATCTTCCAAATGTATAAATTCTTCTTATATATATTTTGGATCATTGTCTTGATTTCTCAATTTTCATGACTTGAGTTTTCTTTTTGAATCAAGATCATTTCCTATGATTCCCTCTTTTTACTATTTACAAAAGAAAATTTATCAAAGTGATTCATGGTCTTTTGGTATTCATGACTTGATCTTTTTGTTCATATGATGATTAAAATATTTACATCATTGAATCCTTCCCTTCTTCTTTCTTTTTTTTATAATGATAAAGGGGAGAAGCAAAAATTATTAGCTTGCCCATCTCAAGATGTATAATCTCAAAAAGCAAAAGTTACTATTTTGCACATCTCAAAGAGAAGCACAATTTTGTTAACCTTCATGTTCTAAAGTGATGTAAAACTTGCTAAATTACTAGCTTGCATATATCAATAACTTGCTAGATACATTTTTCTCCTTTTTGTTGATGACAAAGGGGGAGAAGTAATGATAATTTAAAAATTTTCCTATTTTAGTATCGTGCATGTTATGCCCAAGTAATGATTTGAAAATTTTAATGTTTTGGTATTATGCATGCTATACCCAAGTAATGATTTAAAAATTTTAATATTTTGGTATCATGCATGTTATGCCAAAAGTTATAATGATTTAAAATTTTTATGATATACTTCGATTTAAAATTATAATGCACAATGTGTATGATGAATGCAATTTTGATATGATATGTTGAATATGATCACCATGATCAAAATTGTTTCGGCTTGAATTCAAAAGTTATCATTCTTTTTAAATTCAAGATTACTTTATTTTGATATGGCATATAGATAGTGGGAGTTGAGTTAAACTCCGTGATCAATTGGTTATCGTCATAAAAAAGGGAAGATTGTTGAATCTCGGATTTTGATGATAAAATCAATTGATGAGTTTATGATCTAATTTGTGTTTTAAGAAAAGTGATGCAGGATAAACTTCAATCATGAAAAGGCAAAACAATTGAAGTAGAAGAATCAGATATTGGGCCAAAGTCAGAGATCGGGCATCGTGCTAGAAGAATCGAATATTGCACCAAGATCGGACGTTGTGGGAGTTAACATGCCGATGGATTGAGCAATAGGCCGAAGGAGAGCATGATGTGTCGAGAGTTCAGATGAACCAATAATATGCCGGACAACACAAGATTCTATGTTTTGTAATCATTTAAGTCATGATTATCATAGTTTTAGGTCTTAATTGAGTTATATTCAAGTGTAACCATACTAACTCAACTAGAGGCCAATTGGGCATAAATTAGGTTTGATTTGGGCTCATTGGGAGGTCCATTCGGTGACCCATAGATTGGGTAAGGTGATGGCACCGTCAAACCGATGATGGAACCGCCTATGAATTGAAAAACTCAAAAGAACATTTTTTCAAGTTGTCAATCGATGGTACCACCCAAATTAGGTGGTGGTACCACCAATATTAAAGCTGGCAAGTGGTGGTATTGCCGAGGCTGGTGGTAGCACTATCAAAGCCTTATCTTCGAGGCTCTATAAGCGATAGTACCGTCCAGTACAAGTAGTGGTACCGCTCGTACCCGAAAGATTCGAAAATTTAAATTTTGACTCTATTCTTGAAGCCATTTGGAGCCTATAAATACTTCATGAAAGGATCAAAAGGCACAAAGAGGGGGGGGTGAATTAGTGCAGCGGATTAAACTCGTATTCTTGAAAACGATTTCGCAAATAAACACAAGTTCATAGGAAGATTTTGATTCGACGAAAGAGAACTTGAAAGTAATTGCTTGTGAAAAGGAACTAACTATGAACTTGCAGCCAAGAAATGAAATGATTCAGAAATATAAACACTCACACATTTAAGGACACAATGATGTATAGTGGTTCGGTCAAATGACCTACATCCACTCTTGAAGCCTTTGCGATGAGGCTCCGCTCTTCTACTAGCAAGTCCTTTGAAGGGGAAGGATCAAACACCCCTTTTTACAACCCTTTACAAGATGTTCACACTTGTACAAGATCTCTCAAGAAGAAGAAGAAGGTGAACACTTAGCAAAGAAAACAACACTTTTCAAAACTCTTCAAAAGCTCAAGACTCAAACTTTTTCTTACTCAAAAAAGGGTACCCTTTCAGCTGAGAAAGGGGGGTATTTATAGATCCAAAGTGGATTCAAAATTGGGCTCCAAATTCCAAGTGAATTTGGAGTTCCCATGTTTCAGTGGTCAAGGCGGTGCCACACTTCATGTCGAAGCGAACCACCGCTGTGTCGATCTTTGATCGGCATACGAAGCGTGCCATCGCCCAGCGCAGCGGTGCTACCGCTCGAGTCCGGGATCAAGGTGCCACCGCTTGACCAGCGGTTCCACCGCCGTCGATTATCTGGCGGTGCTACAGCTTGGATAAGCGTTCCACCGCTGTGTGTGTGTGCAAGGCGGTGCTACCACCCAGTCAAGGGCGGTTCCACCGCTTCAGTGCTTGCGGTTCCACCACCCCAGGCTTGGCGGTTCCATCGCTTGCCCCATTCGACAGAGCCGAATGGGGCCTGCTTTAGATCTCAACTTGACACAAGAGTGGCCCTGTTGGCTCCTCTGAATTTTGGGCATGATTTATTTCTTAAATCCTTGCTCTACTCATGTGTAATTTACTTAACATAACTTAACGTGATTTGATCGGACACCCTTCAAGTCGACTTCCGACGAGTTCTACTGGCGAGATTCCGGCAGGCCTCCGATGCTTCCTCGGATTGCTACCAGTAGTCTCCCAACATACTCCGGCGAGCTCAACTAGTCTTCGTGGTTTTCGAATCTTCCTAAGTTCCGCGAACCTTCGACGATCTTTGAAATGGACTTTCAAAACTTCGACAAGTCCCTGATTTGATCTTGGATGGTTCCTAACTCTTCCAAAATCTCTCGGACTTCCGATGAACTCTTGAACCCCCGACGGACTTGGCCTCGGTAAATCATGTTATGTTTTCTTTCCATCGTAGTTATTCCTGCACACTCATCTCAACAAAGAGATTAGTATAAATATTTCACCAATTGATTTCATCATCAAAATCCGAGATTTAACAATCTCCCCCTTTTTGATGATGACAATCAATTGGTGATGGAGTTATTCTTAACTCCCCCTATGTATATGCCATAAAGAAAAATTGCTTGAATTCAATTTTTGAATTCAACACAATTAATTTTAATTTCAAGATTTCAAAATAGATATCAAAGATATCAATGAAGTATACTTAATCAAAAAAAAAACATGATATCAAAAACCCAATTAAGTTTATGTTAGACAACGCATATCATATGGCAATACACATATCATTTCTCCCCCTTTGTCATCAACAAAAAGGAAACGAGGGAATCATAACAATAAGGAAGGTCGGAAAACATCACAAATGTGGAAAAGGAAATCGAAAACCAAAACCATTCCACAAAGTGGCGAAAAGATGTAAGATAACACAGATGAAGTTAAGACAACATAGATGTCAACAAGAAGATGTCACGATGTAAGGAATACAACATAAATGTCAACATACAACACAAGTTTACATCGTTCAAAAAGAAAACACAGCAAGCTACTCCTCAGGAGGAATGCCAAGATGCCTATACATGTGATCGATCTTTAAGTTCATCTTCCGCATTTCCTTCAAAATTTCAATTTGCTGTAGTTTTACTTCATTTAACTCTCTCATGATCGGATCAGTAGAAGATGGAGCAGAAAATGTCACTGATGTAGCTGCAACAAAAGGATTAGGAGGAGGAGATTCATGTCCCCTAAGGACTGGTGTTTCAGGATGGTCTACGGCTGGGGGAGGTATATCACATCTCCTAGGTTGCCTAACCCCTATTCCATGCTCGAAAGTACATCTAAGTCGTCTAAGTAGTTTAACGTCAATAATATTAAATCTTTCGACTTGTATTGCTTCTTCATCTGGTGGAATGCAGATGTTATGGGCATGCAATAGTCTAGTTATTAAACCTCCATATGGTAACATTGATCCTTTAGAAAGGACCTCTATCATGTGTCTTTGCTGATTAGGTAACCAAAACAGAAATGTTATCTAGTCATGATCCAATATAAGGTACCTAATTCAGTGAAACTGATCTCATCATGATGAAACTGCTTAGGAATAACAATGCTTATTAGAATGTGATGCAAAATTTTAGAGTTAAAAGGTAATAAATGTTCACAACTCTTAGGAATTATTCCTAAATTTGGGTTTGCAAACACAGCTTTCTAAAGCTTTAGAGTGAGTGGCACCAACTGTGTCCATATCCCATTTTCCTCGAAAATAACACCCTAGCTCTCTTTCAACAATTCCAATTAATGAGCATATAGTATTATCACATATTTAAATCTCATTACCTAGAAGATAAGTTGACAAGCCATCATCATTCACAGTTAAATTAGCATAGAACAACTTAACTAAACGTGGATAAATAGGTTCAATAATTTGCAGAATAGGTAAAGCCTCTAAGTCTGCAAACCACATGATAGGTTCTAAGTTTCCTAATTGATTCAAATCAACATACTTTCCTTTATGAATGGGTCTAGAACCAAATTCAGAAAATCTAAGGGAGGCTTCTTGTGA
This sequence comes from Musa beccarii, assembly GCA_024322285.1. Lineage (NCBI taxonomy): Eukaryota > Viridiplantae > Streptophyta > Magnoliopsida > Zingiberales > Musaceae > Musa > Musa beccarii. Next base: position 9,378,285 of record CM044402.1, on the reverse strand, counting down.
TTTAAACAAGGATTGGTCAAATGAATCTACCTCCATCCTTTTTCCTTTGTCTCTTGATGTTCTTCTAGGAGCCATTTCTATTCAGGAATGATCAAAAATCAATTGAAGAAAGGAATGAAACTTCACAAGAAAAGGAAAGAGAAATAATTCTGTTTTTACCTTAGATTGGTTCTTTGAGATGTAGGAAGCTTGAATCAAGATAAAATCTCCTCCTTAGGCTTCTAGATGGGAAGAAATGACACCAATTTGAAGTTTGGAAGAGTGAGGAGAGGCGGTTCACAGATTAGGGGAGGCGGTTCTACCGCCGGCCCTAACACACTTTATAGCAAGGTGTTCGGGCAGATACTACGCTTCAAAGAAAGTGTTCCACCGCCTGGGGCTGACTACCCAGGCGGTTCCACCGCCAAGACTTGTGCGGTGCTACACCGTAGCACAAAAACAAATTCGATTTTATGTTTTTCCTTTTTTTTTTTTAAAGAAAAATCTCAGAGATGGGATGAAGTCAAAAGGAATAAATCCATGGGAAAATCTGAATCAAATCGATGGAAATCATAGTTTAAACATAATTTCAAGAAAAGACATCATCAAAAAAAAACTTACTTACTTGGACAGTTTAGCATGCCTAATTCCCTTCTAATAAAATCAAATTGTTCCTCATTTAAAGGTTTCGTAAAAATGTCCGCTAATTGATGATTTGTATCAACAAAATCAAGAGTGACATTTCTACTACTTACATGATCACGTATAAAGTGATGCTTGATGTCAATGTGCTTAGTGCGAGAGTGTTGGATTGGATTTTTAGTTAGACAAATTGCACTCGTGTTATCACACTTTATAGGAATATTTTTTAAGTAGATTCCATAGTCCTCTAGTGTATTTTTCATCCAGATAACTTGTGCACAGCATGCACTAGCAGCTATATATTCAGCTTCTGCTGTAGATAGTGCAACCGAATTTTGTTTCTTGGAAGTCCAAGAAACAAGTGCATGTCCTAGAAATTGGCATGTTCCGGATGTGCTTTTTCTATCTATTTTATATCCACCAAAATCCGCATCTGCATAAGCTTTCAAACTAAAATTTTCAGATTTTGGATACCATAATCCAAGATTAGGGTCCTTTAAGATATCTAAGAATCCTCTTGACAGACTTTCAAGTGAGATAGCTTAGGATTAGCTTGGAATCTTGCACATAGCCCTACACTGAATATGATGTCGTGTCCGTTGCGATGAGATAAAGCAGTGCTACCTATCATGCCCCTATAAGTTTTTTGATCAAAACTTTCTTCATTTTCATCCATATCTAATTTAGTGGAGGTGCTCATAGGAGTGCTAATTTCTTTTGATCCATCCATATTAAATCGTTTTAACAATTCCAATGTGTATTTTGATTGATTTAGAAATATACCATCACTTAGTTGCTTGATTTGAAGTCCTAAAAGAAATTTAGTTCTCCCATTAGGCTCATCTCAAATTCATCACTCATATCCTTAGCAAATAATTCACATAGTGATTTATTACAAGATCCGAAAATAATATCATCAACATAAATTTGAACAATAAGAAAATTGTTTTCAAAATGTTTAATAAACAATGTAGTATCAACCTTGCCTTTAGTGAAATTATTTGAAATCAAGAAGGAACTAAGCCTCTCATACCAAGCCCTAGGGGCTTGTTTAAGACCATATAAGGCCTTAGTTAGCTTAAACACATGGTTAGGAAATAGAGAGTTTTCGAATCCGGGTGGTTGTTCAACATAAACTTCTTCGAAATAAAACCATTTAAGAATGCACTTTTGACATCCATTTGAAATAATTTAAAATCTTTACTACTAGCATAGGCAAGGAGCATCCTAATGGCTTCCAATCTTGCCACCGGAGCGAAGGTTTCTTCATAATCGATACCTTCTTCTTGGTTGAAACCTTTGGCCACTAGTTTAGCCTTGTTTCTAACCACGATACCGCATTCATCTTGCTTGTTTCTAAAGACCCACTTAGTACCAATAACTAAGTGGTCATTAGGTCTAGGAACAAGCTTCCATACCTCATTCCTCTCAAATTGATTCAATTCTTCTTGCATTGCGATGGCCCAAGAATCATCTTTTAGGGCATCAACAATGCATTTTGGTTCAACTTGAGAAAGAAAGGCAGCATGGGCACAAAAATTTTTGAAAGAAGAGCGAGTTTGAACCCCTTTCGATGCATCTCCTATAATTAACTCCTTGGGATGAGCATCTACATACTTCCATTCCTTTGGTAAGGAAGTTTGGGAAGAAGATGCATCCAAGATGTTATTTTGAGGAGAGGGTTCATTCAAATTCAAATCATCAAGACCAAAATCATCATCAAAATCTTTTTCTTAAATTTGGAAACTTCATTAAAAACCACATGAATAGATTCTTCTATAAGTAAGGTTCTCTTGTTGAAAACACGAAAAGCCTTAGAAACGGAAGAATAACCAAGAAATATGCCTTCATTGGATTTTGCATCGAATTTTCCTAAGGCATCCTTTTCATTCAAAATAAAGCATTTGCAACCAAAAACTTTAAAGTAAGAAACATTGGGTTTTTTATCATTCCATAATTCATATGGAGTTTTGGATATGGATGGTCTCACTAGAACTCTATTCATCACATAGCAAGCCGTATTCACGGCTTCGGCCCAAAAATATTTTGGTAAATTATATTCATTTAACATGGTTCTAGCCATTTCTTGCAAACTTCTATTTTTCCTTTCTACTACTCCATTTTGTTGTAGATTTCTTGGAGTAGAGAAGTTGTGATTGTATCCGTTTGTTTCACAAAAATTTTGGAAGTCATGATTTTGAAATTCACCTCCATGATCACTTCGAATTGATGAGATCATAAAGCCTTTTTCATTTTGAGTGAGTTTACAAAATTTAGAGAAACATTTGAAGCAATCACTTTTATGAGCCAAAAAATAGGTCCAAGTGTATCTACTATAGTCATCCACAATTACAAAGGCATATTTGCTACCTCCTAGGCTTGTTATGTCAATTGGTCCAAATAAGTCCAAGTGGATCAATTGCAATGGTCTAGTGGTGCTAATGTGATTTTTTGATTTGAAACTAGTCTTTATTTGTTTTCCTAGTTGACATGCATCACATACCTTATCCTTAACAAATTTTGTGTTTGGGATACCTCTTACTAAATCTCTAGATGAAATCTTAGAGATTAGTTTCATGCTTGCATGGCCTAGCCTCCTATGCCAAAGCCAAGCGTCATCATTCAAAACCGAAAAACACATTTCATTACTTAATTTATCAATATTTATGGTGTAGATATTGTTTTGTTTTAAAGCAATCATGGATATGTTGTTGTTGGGTTTTTCAATAATGCAAACATTGGATTCAAATCTAACAACATAACCTTTATCACATAGTTGACTAATACTTAAAAGATTATGTTTTAAACCATCAACTAGTAACACATCATCAATTGAAAAACTCGATTTGTTACCTATGGTTCCTTGCCAATGATTTTACCCTTGTTGTTGTCTCCGAAAGTGACATATCCTTCTTCTTTGCTAGAGAGCATAGAGAAATGAGATGGATCTCCGGTCATGTGCCTTGAGCATCCACTATCAAGATACCATTTCTTGCTCCTAGCTTGTGAGTTTGTCTACAAAAGAGGATTGTTTTTAGGTACCCATTTGATTTTGGGTGCCTTACAAATTGATCTACTTACTTTGTAATTTATCATTGAATTGTTTATGGTTCCTTTAGGAACCCATATCAACTTTTGTGGACTAATTTTCTTGAATGGACATTTGTAGGTAACATGTCCCATTTTGCAACAAAAATTACATTTCAAATGGGGTGATACATGCAATGTAGGCCCTTTAACAAAGGTGGTGGGATTTTGGTGAGAACCTCTCACAAATCCGATACCACTTCTATTTCCGACATGACCTTTGTTAGCAAGAATCATGTCTAAGCCCTTGCTATCGACCTTAAACTTGTTTAGGGTCTCTTTGAGTAGCAAGTTCTCCCTTTTTGTTGCATCTAAGTCTTCACACTTAGAGAATGGGGGTAGAGAAGGGTTTTGAAGACTATTGAATTTACTTTGTAATAAAGCATGCTCTTTCTTAAGCAAATTGAACTTCTTACTAATAGTTCTACATTCATCAAACAACTCATGAAAAGCCATAGAAAGTTCATCGAAAGATAACTCTTCATTAAGTAACTCACTAACCTCTTCTCCAAATGCCATTAGAGCGAAGTTTGCCTCCTCTTTGTTGCTAGCCTCTTCAACCTCGGAGTCACTTGAATCATCCCACGTGGCCTTCAAGGCTTTTTTCTTCTTGAATTGCTTCTTCTTGGCTTGAGGGCATTCATTCTTGAAGTGTCCCGGCTTCTTGCATTCGTAGCAAATGACTTGGTCCTTTTGTGTTCAAATTTGCTTTTGTGTCATTTTTGAATTTGTTCTTTCTTATGAATTTCTTAAACTTTCGAGTTAGAAGTGCAATGTCATTGTCACTATCCTCATCACTTGATGTTCCTTTCAAGTGGTCTTCTTGTGTTCTAAGTGTCATATCCTTCCTATTCTTTGGAAGGGGGTTCTCAAGCTCTTCATGAGCATGGCACGTCATCTCGTAAGTCATTAGAGATCCAATAAGTTCTTCAATGGGAAATACTTTAAGATCCTTGGCCTCTTGAATGGCGTGACCTTTGGATCCCAACACTTTGGAAGGGATCTTAAAATCTTAGTTACCAATTCAAAATTCGAAAAGCCTTTACCAAGAGCTTTAAGTCCATTGATGACATCCGTAAAGCGGTGTACATGTCTCCAATGGACTCATTTGGTTTCATCCAAAGTTCGTAGGAATGCACAAGAATGTTGATTTTGGACTCCTTCACTCGGCTAGTGCCTTCATGAGTGATTTCAAGAGTGCGCCAAATATCAAAAGCCGATTCACAAACGGAAACCCGATTAAACTCATTCTTATCAAGTGCACAAAATAAGGCATTCATAGCCTTTGCATTGAGAGCGAAAATCTTCCTCTCCGACTCATTCCATTCACTCATCGGAAGAGAAGATTTTGCGAAGCCATTTTCGACAATGTTCCAAAGTTCGAAGTCCATGGAAATAAGAAAATTCCTCATACGAGTCTTCCAATACGTATAATCCGACCCATTGAACATAGGTGGACGAGTAATGGAGAGACCCTCTTGCATACCGGAGTAGGCCATCTCTCTTGGGTTTTAAACCAATATGAGAGCAAACCTTGCTCGATACCAATTGAAAGGATCAAAAGGCACTAAGAGGGGGTGAATTAGTGCAGCGGATTAAACTCGTATTCTTGAAAACGATTTCAAAAGAAACACAAGTTCAGTAGGAAGATTTCGATTCGACGAAAGAGAACTTGAAAGTAATTGCTTGTGAAAAGGAACTAACTATGAACTTGCAGCCAAGAAATGAAATGATTCAGAAATATAAACACTCACACATTTAAGGACACAATGATGTATAGTGGTTCGGTCAAATGACCTACATCCACTCTTGAAGCCTTTGCGATGAGGCTCACTCTTCCACTAGCAAGTCCTTTGAAGGGGAAGGATCAAACACCCCTTTACAACCCTTTACAAGAAGTTCACACTTGTACAAGATCTCTCAAGAAGAAGAAGAAGGTGAACACTTAGCAAAGAAAACAACACTTTTCAAAACTCTTCAAAAGCTCAAGACTCAAACTTTTTCTTGCTCAAAAAAGGGTACCCTTTCAGCTGAGAAAGGGGGGGGTATTTATAGATCCAAAGTGGATTCAAATTGGGCTCCAAATTCCAAGTGAATTTGGAGTTCCCATGTTTCACAGTGGTCAAGGCGGTGCCACACTGTGTCGGGGCGGTGCCACGCTGTCGTGTCGATCTTTGATCGACGTCTGAAGCGTGCCACACCCAGCGGCGCGTGCTACCGCTCGATCCGGTGGCGGATCAAGGGCGGTGCCACCGCTTGCCCAACCAGCGGTTCCACCGCCGTCGATGTATCTGGGCGGTGCTACTCGCTTGCCAGGCAAGCGTTCCACCACTGTGTGTGTGTGCAGGCGGTGCTACGCCCAGTGGGTGGTTCCACCGCCCCAGCTTGGCGGTTCCACCACCCCAGGCTTGGGCGGTTCCACACTTGCCCCATTCGGACGACAGAGCCGAATGGGGCCTGCTTAGATCTCAACTTGACACAATAGTGGCCCGGTTGGCTCCTCTGAAATTTTGGGCAGGATTTATTTCTTAAATCCTTGCTCTACTCATGTGCAAATTACGAACATAACTTAACGTGATTTGATCGGACACCCTTCAAGTCGACTTCCGACGAGTTCTACTGAGATTCCGGCAGGCCTCGATGCTTCCTCGGATTGCTACCGGTGGTCTCCCAAAGATACTCCGGCGAGCTCAACTAGTCTTCGGTGGTTTCCGAATCTTCCTAAGTTCCGCGAACCTTCGACGATCTTTGAAATGGACTTTCAAAACTTCGACAAGTCCCCTGATTTGATCTTGGATGGTTCCTAACTCTTCCGAAAATCTCTCGGACTTCGATGAACTCTTGAACCCCGACGGACTTGGCCTCATTAAATCACACATTATGTTTTCTTTCCATCGTAGTTATTCCTGCACACTCATCTCAACAAAGAGATTAGTACAAATATTTCACCAATTAATTTCATCATCAAAATCCGAGATTTAACACTTCACTCATTCCTTCTGAATTCACATAAGAACTATGAATGAAAACTTGTGATTCTAAGTGAGAAAATTTTGTTGCAATCTTTAGAGAGTTCCCCTCCTTTATAAAAGTTTAGATTTTTGTTTAAGGGAGGTGTGAGATTTGTAAATGTTTTCTCCTGCACCTGTAAAAAGGAGAGAGAGTTATAAAAGAGTGGTTGATCTTCATCCATTGAAAAAAGATCGTTAGTAAAAGTTAACAACCTCAACGGAGGAGGAATCGAGAGTAGATGTAGATTGGAGGAGTGAACCACTATAAATCTGGTGTGCTCTTTTTCCTTTGTGCTTTTTATTCTTATTACTTGCTAAACTAGTCACTTAATACTTTTACTTATATTCTAAGTCATAACGCATTTCTGACATGGTTTCATTGAACAAATTTTTTGAATCATCAAAAGTTTTCGAAAACACTAACTCACACAATCCCCTCCCCCCTCTTAGTGTCACTACGATCCTAATATACCTAACATTATAACTGCAAAACTGATATATAGTCATGTATAGGTTTGAGTATATAATAGACTTCCAATTACACATGTATAAGGAATATCATTTATTTGATTTACTTCTAAATTATTTTTCAAACATTGATTTTGGCTGAATTTTTCACCAGTAGTAATAGATGTATCATTGGCTGAACAAAGCTGTATATTAAATCTCTCTAAGACTCAATCAATATATCCTTTCTAAGATAGTCTTAGTAATCCCTGAGATCTAACCCTAAATATCTTAATGCCAATAACATAGGCTACCTCATTTATATTAACCATCTTAAAATTCTTGCTAAGAAACATCTTGGTTTCATGCAATAAACCAAAATCACTACTGGCAAATAAAATATCATCCATATATAAGACTAATATAATAAACTTGCTCCCACTAACCTTCAAGTATATACACTAATCAATATTATTTTTCTTAAATCCACCAAAGAAGTTCGTCGGGAGTTCATCGGAGCTCTCCGAGAAGTTTGGAGCTCACCAAAGAAGTTTGTCAGAGTTTGCCGAGAAGATCGTCGAGAGTTCAAGAGCTTGCTAGGAGTCCGTTGGATGATTGTTGAGAATCCATTGGAAGATCATTGAAAGTCCGTTGGAAGATCATCAGAAGAACTTTTGACCTATCATAGTTACTTGCTTAAGTTAATGCCTTAATTATTATAGTTAGGATGTAGTTAGAGTTAGGATTGGGAGATAATCCCACTAACTCAGCTAGGGGCTAATTAGAACCAAATCCGGACTGGTTTGGGCTGGACTATTGGCCCAAATAGTATGCTAAACCCTGTTTAGCAGTGGCAACGCTAGGACTGGGCGGTGGAACCACCTAGGACTCAGTTTCCCAGGTGGTCTAGGTGGTGGTACCGCCCAGATTGGGTGATGGTACCATTGGCAATTATTAACTACCAAGCTATGAATGTCTTATTTTGTGCTTTAGACAAGAATGAATTTAATCGAGTTTCTATTTGCGAAACGACTTATGACATTTTGCATACACTGGAAATCACACATGAAAGCACAAGTAGGGTTAAGGAGTCTAAAATCAATCTTTTGGTTCATAGTTATGAATTATTTCATATGAAACCAAGCGAGACCATTAAAGGCATGTACACCTAGTTTACGGATGTTGTCAATGGTCTAAAACTACTTGGTAAAAGTGTTTCTAATTTTGAACTTGTTAATAAGATATTAAGATACCTTCTAAAGAGTTGTGACCCTAAAGTAACAGCTATTCAAGAAGCCAAGGACTTGGATAACTTTCTGCTCAAAAAGCTTAGTGGGTCTTTAATGACCTACGAAATGACTTGTAATGTATATGAAAAACTTGAGGACAGCCTTCCAAAGAATAGAAGGATTTGACACTTAGAACTAATGAAGACTACTTGAGAGAAAGCTTAAGTGACAAGGACAATGATGATGATGACATGACACTTCTAACAAGAAAATTTAAAAAATTTATAAAAGGAAACAAATCTAAACATGATACTAAAAATAAAAATGAACTAAAAAAGGACCAAATAATCTACTACGAATGCAAGAAGCTGGGGCACTTCAAAAGTGAATGCCCCCAAGTGAAGAAAAAAGAAGCACTTAAAACTATATGGGATGATTGGAGCATATCCAAAGATGAGGAGCAAATCAACAAGGAAGTAGCAAACTATACGTTAATGACACTTGGCGACGAGGTAAGTAGTTCAATTAATGCTAATTTATCTTTTGATGAATTATTGAATGCTTTTCATGACTTATTTGACGAATACAAATTAGTTAGTAAAAAGTATAAATTATTAAAAAAAGGAGCATGCCTCTCTATTTAATGAATTAGATAGATTAAAGAATGAGCATGATTATGAAATGATGCATCCTTGCACCAAATGTGAACATTTAGAGACACTTAAAAAAGGAAAACTTGCTACTTCATGAAACATTAGAAAAATTTAGGATAAGTAACAAATCCTTAAACATGATCCTTGCTAATAAGGGTCATGTTCATAAAAGAGATGAAATCGGCTTTGTGAGTAACACTTACCAAAAGCCAACCATCTTTGTTAAAGGTCCAACGTTGCATGTTTCACCCCATAACAAAAGCAACTTTTATTGCAAACTTGGACATTATGCTCATAAATGTCCATTTAAGAGATATAGTTCACATAAGTTAATTTGGGTTCCTAAAGGAACCATAAAGGACTCAATGCAAAATGATAAGTTAGGTAGATCAATTAATGAGGCACCCAAAGTCAAATGGGTAGCTAATAAACTCTCTTTCTTATAGATATATTTACAATCATAAGCTAGGAGCAAGAGATGGTACCTTGATAGTAGATGCTCAAGGCACATGATCGGAGATTCAACCCAATTCTCTAAGCTCACTAGCTAAGACGAAGGGTATGTCACATTCGGAGACAACAACGAAGATAAAATCATTAGCAAACGAACCATAAGTAACAAATCAAACTTTTTTATTGAAGATGTATTATTAGTAGATGGCTTAAAACATAATATTTTGAGCATTAGTCAATTGTGTGATAAAGGATACATCATAAAATTTGAATCTAATATTTGCATTATTGAAATACTATATAAAACACATCTATAATTGCCTTAAAATATAATAACATGTATACTATTGATATTGATAATCTTTATAATGAAATGTGTTTTTTGGCTTTAAACGATGATGCTTGGCTTTGGCATAGGAGATTAAGTCATGTTAGCATAAAACTAATCTCTCAAATTTTATCTAGAGAACTTGTAAGAGAAATCCATAGCATTAAGTTTGTCAAACACAAAGTGTATGATGCATGTCAACTAGGAAAACAAATAAAAGGTAGTTTCAAATCAAAAAATCAAATAAGTATCTCTAGACCATTGCAATTGATCCATATAGATTTATTTGGACCAATTGATACAATAAGCCTAGGAGGTAGCAAATACATCTTTATAATTGTGGACGATTATAGTGTTAGGAATCGAGCGGCACTAAGAGGGGAGGGTGAATTAGTGCAGCGGTAAAGACGATAGATTTTCAGCGATTTAAACTAACTTCGAAAACTTAGAACAATAAAAATCACGTTTTTCACTAAAACCGATTCCGATTAAAGGGTAATGGAAAGTGCTTAAAGTATGGAGTATTTAGAGAGGAAAAAGGCAGTGATGAGTAAGTTTAGCAGTGAAGAGAATGCAGTTTGCAGAAAGGTAAATGCAAGAACGTAAACACAAACCGTTTTTATAGTGGTTCGGTCATCTAACCTACATCCACTCCCGATTCCACTTCGCTTGAGGCCATCGGCTTTCCACTAGCTGCCTTCCTTCCAACGGGTAAAGACAAACTCCCTTTAACAAACTCTGTTTATAAGGCTTCCCTCAACACCTCTCTTAAGAACACTTCTAAACTTTGGAGGAGGGACTTCTACTTCAAATGATAGAGTTTTCCCTTAGTTTTCTTGCACACTTCTTACTCTTTAAGTAAGAACACTTGGGGTATTTATAGACCCCAAAAGGATTCAAGTTTGGAGCCCAAATTTGAATTACCTCAATTTTCTTAATTCTGGCAGTACTGGGCGATGCCACCGTTGGTGCCCTCGGGTGCTGGGCGGTGCCACCACCCAGCTCTCGGCCTCTGGGTGGTGCCATCGCCCAGGTCATTTCAGCACACTGGTTTGGACCGAAAACTCAGCCCAAACCGATCCAAATGAAGTCTGAATTGGCCCAAATTTGGTTTATAGGATTAATACCTAATTTTAAACCAAATTACATGTTAACTATGAATTTTAAAGATATTTTCTAAGCTATTACAAAGTCCACAAGACAAGACTTCTTTCGGTGAGCTTCCAGCGAACTTCCGACGGTCTTCCGACGAACCCTCAGAAACCATTCTACGGACTCCCGGCAAGCTCCCGGACTACACGATAATCTTGGCGAGTTCCAACGAGCTTCATTGGCAAGCTCCGATCTTTCTTGGCAAGCTCTACGAACTTCCGACAAACCTTCCGGTGAACTTTTGAAAACCCTTCGACAAGCTTCCTACTCGTTCTCGGCCGGTTCCGGTAATACTCCCAACGAATCTTCGGACTTCCATCGAACTCTTGAACTCCCAATGATCCATCACACTTATCTTCCGGTACTTTATTTCGCTTTACGTCTTCATCGTCATCGTAGTTAATCCTGCACATACAAAAACAAAACTCTACTTCGATCTAGATAATTATTATAACGCGAATTGACATTCAGTTGCCCGGCACATCATTGGTCGGCGCTTCGTCCGATTCTTCGACACATCGTCCTCTCTTGTGATCCATTACCCAATCGACGGTTGACCTCCGCAACCCCGATATCCTTGGTGCAACATGCTCTTCTTGGCCCGATGCCCGACGTATGAAGCCTTCTGCCGATTATCGACCGAACCTCCGGCTCAACATCCAATATCCTAACGTGATCACTTCCGACGCAACATCAATTCCTCCAGCATCAATTGTCTAATCCTGATCAATAGTAGACCTGCATAACTCAAAACATAGTTAAACAATAAACCACAATGAATTAGTTTCATCATCAAAATCCGAGATTCAACAATCTCCCCCTTTTTTATGATGATAACTAATTGATGACTAATGGAGTTAATCTTAACTCCTCGAAGTTTAACCAAACTTCCCCTATCAATATGCCATTGATAGAACACTTGGATTATCCCAAATCCAAGCAACATTCATCACAATTAAGAGAATACATCAAACCATCATGCAAATATATAAAATATTCAATTCAATGCATGAAGTCATCAATCTACTTCTCCCCCTATGTCATCAACAAAAAGGAGAAGTAATCATCATAGATAGTTTAAAAGATATGTATATTTTACAATATACATCACTTTAAAACATTCATTCATAGTAAGTTTTTAAATTCTTTCTAAAGATAAGCAAGATAGCAATTTTTTATCACTTGCTTCTTGTGCAAGTTTGCACTTTGCTTTTGTAGCATGCTAGCAACTTTTGAAATGTTCATGATAGCATGTTCCTTGAAGTTTTTCATTGAAGCTAGCAAATTTTTCATTGAAGTCGCAAGCTAGCAATAAATCTTCTTCCCCTTTGTTTTGTCAAAAAGAAGTGGAGTACAAATAGTCTCTTACATCAATACTTTGATCATGACAAAATAACAAATTTATAACATGAATTTTCAACATATTAAGTCATAAATTCAAGAGAGTCAAAAATCATGAAATGAGAGAAAAAGATGATAAGCAAGCAATCAATAATGATAAGCAAGCTAACATACTTTGCGATACATAAGCTACCTTCCTTTCAATTCTTCTCTTTTGTAACTAAGTTTTGCTTTTGCAAGCTATCAACTTTTTGTTTGCAATAAGCTAGCAATTATGTATAATCACTTTAAACATGTATGCTAACTTTTCATTAAAATATATAAACATAAAGGCATGACAAGTGTAACATTTCAAATTTTCGAAGTTTTACATTTTGCTTCTTTTGAGATAGTCAAGATAGCAATATTTGCATCCTTTGAGATAGCAATCCTTAACTTCTTGTGAAATTTGCAAGGTAGTAATTTTTCTCCCCTTTTGTCTTTGTCAAAAAGAAGGGAGGACTAAATGGTTAAAAATTTCAATTTATACAAGCCATTTTTCATATCAATTATAAATTTGTATCAATCAATATGTCAATCATCACATGATGCATACAAGACAACAATGCAAAGAAATCATGTTATGAAAGATATCAATATGTAAATTCAATAAGGATTAAAACCAAAAGATATCATTCATGATTCATAACTTTCCTTTTAGCAAGATCAAGATTCATATTTATCCATTTTCAATTCAAGACAAATGTCATACAACCAAGAATCATGATATATAAAAGTATATCAATATCAAGGATCAAATCATGATTACAAGTGCTAACATATTTTCTTTTTATTCATTTTCAAGCTATGATAAAAGAATAAATCAATGATTCAATCATTAAGCACATTTATTTTTATTATCACATAGGGCATACAAGCCAAAATAATCATGTCATTTCTAAGTCATGAAAGATATGACATCAAGGCTTAAGAAAATCAAGATGAACATGATTCAATTGATAAATCCTTTTAGTAATGACTCGTCATAAAACAAATTTCTCTTACATCAAGGCAAAGAAAAATCATGTCAAAAATTCCAAAAAATATTTCAAGCCAACAAGATCACATTTGAAGGATAAAATATATCACAATCGTAAATGTCGATAAGTGATTCATTTGAGTGTAAAACCACTTGATTCATGCATAGGAATTTCAAGTATCAAATATCAAGATATCAAGACTTGGATCGTGATAAAGCTCATTCAAGTTCGAATTATCAAAATCATTAACATAGTTTATGAGATTCACAAATAACATAAACTTGAATTGTTCTCCTCTTTGGTAAATGATAAAAAGAAGCAATCATAGAGGAAAACATTTTAATTCGCATAAAAAAATATCTTATGCAAAACAATTTGACAACTTGAAACCCATAATCAAATCAAAATCATTTTCGAGATTCAAAATGCTAGCAATTTGCATTAATCATAACAAGTGATACATCAAAAGTCTATATCAATATCTCAATCATCAAGTCAGGAAGCATACAAAGTAGTATTGAAACATGAGAGAAAAGTTCAAATTATCAACTCATAATCAATTCATCGAAATCACTTTTATAATTTACGAGATTCTTAAGATATCATGAAATCATTAATCTTGGTAAGATTAGAAAAGCATTAAGTGATTCTTCTAACGCATTTTCAAAATCTTATTCATAATTTTAGTGATTCATAAAATATCATAAATGAATTTATCACTTGTCTTTCATGGAAAATCGAAAACTTTAGAGAAAGAGAGATGCTCAAGAAACATGCATTTCTCTTTTAGTATTTTCATTGATTTTACATAAATATGCCTTTGTCTTTATATGCCAAATCAAGATAAATATTTAAAATCGAAAGACAAACTTCATTATAAAAATCGTCAAGATAACAATATAACACATTATGATATTCAATTTATCATGATAATGTGTTTCATTTTGTTTCAAACAAGTATGCTCATGTTTCAAAAGATGAGTATCAAAATTTAAATCCAAACATGAGTTTGTCATCAAGATATAATAACTTTAAATTCTCATGATATCATAAAATTATTAAGCATGATAATAAACTTTTAATATTTTCATTTCATCATTATTAATGATGATTTCATAAGGTATGTTCAAATATTTATACGGAAGCCATCATTGTATAAATTCAAAATACAAGTTTGTCATTAAACCCATCAAGATCAAATGCATCAAAATCTTTCATTCCAAAATTTTAATAAGAGCAACATAAATTGATTACATGTGAGCATGTATCAACATTTCAAAGCAAGACGTAAGTTTCATTATAAAAACTGTTAAGACCAAACACATCAAAAATAAAACATCATGATTAAAATATTTTTAATTTTTGTGTTTTATTTTATGTGGTTGATCTTATATAAGCATGTTCAAAATTTTCATGTAAAAATAAAATCATCAATATGCTTGCTTCTATCTTTTAATCATATTTGGTGTGCAAGCATTATCTTGAAACATGCTATTAATTTTTTATGTCAAAAATTATGCATCTTGTTTAAAATCAAAAGCAATGTAAAATCATCAAGATTCATGAATTTATCATACGTATGGAGCATTTTCATTATCAAGCAAGATTTCACATAAGCATGCCCAAAAACAAATAACCGCGTTCATAGATGTGCATCATATTGAAAACCAAAAAATCGATATGAAAGTCATAAACATACATTCGGTTTATCATGATAAATATTTTTTGAATCAAAAACATGTATCTTGTTTAAAATTAGAAGCAATATCATGAATTTATCATGATCATATACTTTTCTTTTTGTGTTTCATTTGTTTCATATAGGTATACATCATCTAAAAATTTCATCATAAAAATGTTTAAGAGCCATTAATCCAAGATAGAGATTTTCAAACCATAAGCATGATACTATAAAATTATCATTAAAACATTTTCAGGAATAACAAATAGTTGATGTACAATCATTCAATCATCATTCATAATATTGGATACACAATTCAAAATTTTTACTTTTCAAAAGTACTAGAAAGAAAAGCATAGTATTATTTTTAAAACATTTTTTTAATTTCCAAAAACACAAGAAAAACATTAAAAAATTCTTACTAAGTTAAGCATTCATGGAAAGCATTATGTAATTTCAAAATAAAGTAAAAGTAACTTGGGTGAGTTTCTTACCTCATTGTCGAAAACTGTCAAAGCCCATTTCGTCTCTTCTTTACTTGATTCTTCTTTGCAAGTCTTTTTCTTCTTCTTTGGCTTCTTCCTCTATTCAAGTTCATTGTCTATTTTAGATTTTTGTTTAATGAACTTATTAAGATTTAGTATTCGAAGTTCAAAGTTCTCATTGTCCTCATCACTTGAGTCATCACTCAAGTGGTATTTCATAGTTCGGAGTTCCAAATCCTTCTTGTTCTTTGGAAGGTGGTTCAAGTGTTCATCAAGTTCAAAATGTTCTAGGAGGCTCATTTCATATGTCATTAGTGAGCCAATTAGTTCTTCAATAGGTAAATTATTTAAATCTTTAGCCTCTTGTATTGCGGTTACTTTAGGATCCCACCTTTTTGGAAGGGATCTTAAAATCTTGCTTACAAGTTCAAAATCCGAAAAATATTTATCAAGAGCTTTTAGACTATTGATGACATCCGAGAAATGGGAGAACATGTCATCGATAGTTTCACTTGGTGCCATTCGAAAAGACTCAAAATCATGCATCAAAATATTAACTTTCGAGTCTTTGACTCTACTCGTTCCTTCGTGCGTGATTTCAAGAGTTTGCCAAATGTCAAAAGTCATTTCGCACGTAGAAATCCGATTAAACTCATTTTTGTCTAAAGCACAAAATAAGGCATTCATAGCCTTTGCATTTAAAGAAAACGATTTTTCTCCAAATCCGACCATTCGTTCGTCGGTTTAGAGGGAAGTTGAAATCCATTTTCAATAATGTTCCATAAGTTTAAATCGAGAGAAATCAAGAAAACTTTCATTCAAGTTTTCCAATATATGTAGTCCGAACCGTTAAAGAATGGTAGACGAAAAATCGAAAAGCCCTCTTGAAAGCCATGAAGAGCCATTTCTTACGGGTGTAAATCCGAATGAGAAATAACCTGGCTCTGGTACCAATTGTTAGGGATTGAGCGGCACTAAGAGGGGGGGTGAATTAGTGCAGCGGTAAAGACGATAAATTTTTAACGATTTAAACCAACTTCGAAAACTTAATACGATAAAAATCACGTTTTTGACTAAAACCGATTTCGATTAAAGGGTAATGGAAAGTGCTTAAAGTAGGGAGTATTTAGAGAGGAAGAAGACAGTGATGAGTAAGTTGAGTAGTGAAGAGAATAAGGTTTGCAGAAAGGTAAATGCAAGAACGTAAACGCAAATCGTTTTTATAATGGTTCGATCATCCGACCTATATCCACTCCCGATTCCTCTTCGCTTGAGGCCACCAGCTTTCCACTAGCTGCCTTCCTTCTAACAAGCGAAGACAAACTCCCTTTTACAAACTCTGTTTACAAAGCTTCCCTCAACACCTCTCTTAAGAACACTTCTAAACTTTGGAGGAGGGACTTCTACTTCAAATGATAGAGTTTTCCCTTAGTTTTCTTGCACACTTCTTACTCTTCAAGCAAGAACACTTGGGGTATTTATAGACTCCAAGAGGATTCAAGTTTGGAGCCCAAATTTGAATTATCTCGGTTTTCTTGATTCTGACGGTACTGGGCGATGCCACCGCTGGTGCCCTCAGGTGCTGGGCGGTGCCACTGCCCAGCTCTTGGCCTCTGGGCAGTGCCACCACCCAGGTCATTTCATCACACTGGTTTGGGTTGAAAACTTGGTCCAAACCGATCCAAATGAAGTCCGAATTGGTCCAAATTTGGTTTATAGGATTAACACCTAATCCTAAACCGAATTACGTACTAACTATAAATTTTAAAGATATTTTCTAAGCTATTACAAAGTCCATAAGATAAGACTTCTTTCGGTGAGCTTCCAGCGAACTTCTAACGGTCTTCCGATAAACCCTCAGAAACCATTCTGCGGACTCTTGGCAAGCTTCTAGACTACACGATGATCTTGGCGGGTTTCAACAAGCTTCATTGGCAAGCTCCGATCTTTTTTGGAAAGCTCCGCGAACTTTCGACAAACCTTCCGGCAAACTTCCAAAAACCCTTCGGCAAGCTTCCTACTCGTTCTCGACCGGTTCCGGTAATACTCCTAATGAATCTTCGGACTTCCGTCGAACTCTTGAACTCCCAATGATCCATAACACTTATCTTCCGGTACTTTGTTTCTCTTTACGTCTTCATCGTCATCGTAGTTAATCCTGCACACACAAATAAAACTCTACTTCGATCTAGATAATTATTATAACGCGAATTGATATTCAGTTGCCCAGCACGTCATTGGTCGGTGCTTCGTTTGATTCTTCGGCACATCATCCTCTCTTGCAATCCGTTGCCCAATCGACGGTTGACCTCCACAACCCCGATATCCTTGGCGCAACACGCTCTTCTTGGCCCGATGCCCGACATATGAAGCCTTCTGCCAATTGTCGACCGAACCTCTGGCTCGACATCCAATATCCTGACATGATCACTTCCAGCGCAACGTCAATTCCTCCAGCATCAACTGTCTAATCCTGATCGATAGTTGACCTGTGTAACTCAAAACGCAGTTAAACAATAAACCATAATCAATTAGTTTCATCATCAAAATCCGATATTCAACATAAGAGAATTATCCAACATATATCCAAAATTAAAAATAAATTTAAAGTATAGGTGACTTAAAAGTAGCCAAAAAAATCAGTCTATGATTTATAAAACTAAAACCTTAGGTATAGTAAGAGAAGAATTGAGTTTTACTTACCTCAATCTTCTTTAGAGCTAGGTTTTTCTAGCCTACATGAGTAAAACTAAGAGAATAACTAAAGAAAAAAAATCATAAGTTATTATGTTGGTAAAAAGATGATGCCAAAATAAGGTATAGGTGCATAAGAGGTTACCTTCACGTTTAGGGTTCAATCCCTTTAAGCCTCATTTAAAGTTTTTTCTTTTTTTTTCAGTTACTAATATAATTATAAGGTTATAATAACTTTAATTAAGTCTAATTTGATTTGCTAATGATGATATTTTTTGTCTAAACTCATCATTCAATCTCATTTACGTATTTCAATATTTTAGATCATTTTAGGCTAAAGAAAAAAAGAAAGAGTCATGAGTTATTAGGTTGATAAGAAAATAAGGTCAAAATAAAGTAAAGATGCTTAAGAGGTTACCTGAGGTCGAGGGTTCAATTTGTTCATGCCTCATTTAAAGTATTTATTTTCTTTCTTCTTTATTTACTAATATAATTATAAGGTTACAACAACTTTAATTAAATCTAATTTAGTTTGATAAGGATGATACTTTTTATTAAACTTATCATTCAATCTCACTTGTATATCAACATTTTTAGTATAACACTCTTTTTTTATTTACATCTCTATTTAATTTTTTATTACTTTATCTATGACTAAGTAGCTTATTATCGTCTATATACATGAGGTTTAAAACTTAAATTTCTTTACTTTAATCATATTCAAACTTATTTAAGTCTTAAAATTCATTTAAAACTGATTAAAATTCAACCACCACTTTTAGTCACTATATACATGCTTGTTACCATAACTTAACTCCATATTCAAATTCACTAGCACACTTTGACTTGTTACATTATGCTTAACGTAAATATTAGTGCTTATGTATGCTCAACCAATATTTCATATAACACTGAGAGTAATATTTTTAAAAAGTATGTACTTCAATCTTCAAAGCCGAAAATACGAGCATATTATTCATCAAATTTATGAAGTATAGACTTGAGCACTACAACCAAACTGCACCGTTAAAGTATATAAAAAAAAAAGATTTTCAAATGTGATAGTTTTGAGAGATTAAGCAAGATATACAGATTCAAACAAACCTTCTCCTAACTTTCAATAGAGTGATTTTATCTATTTTGAGAGGTTTTTTTATTTTTATGTTTGGCTACATGTATTGAAATAACGAGGAAGATTGGGTAGATGAATCCATATCGGAGCAAAGATAATAGATGTGATGTCGAGTTGGAATCCGGGCCACCAAGGGATCAAGCAAAGTGCTTGGCCGCTGAAGAACTAGGGCCCTCCAGTATATCTTCCTCAGCGGAGAATTTGAAGCAGAAGAAACCTCCACGAGATCTATGATGGTGAGGTCTATTGCAGATACACTCCAAAGTTCAAGGGAAGGGGTGCGGCTAAGGAATTTGTCATATAGATTTGTATTCCAGAGTTGAATGGTTCGGCGGATTTCTAAAGTTGAGTTGCGTTCATGTTTATGTTGGTCAGAGATTTCATAAACCTTAATAAATAATTTTGATCTTGTGAAGTCAATTCCAATTGGATGAGTTATGATAAATTGTTTCCAACCATAAAGGCTCTGAACGAAAAGGAAAAATTCAATTTCTATCGAACATGACCCATGATGTATAGAAAGACTAAAATAATAAGCACATTTATATTTCAAAAAATGCATGAATTTAAAATAAAAATAATAATAACATTTTTTTTTATTTGATCAATGCTTTAGAAGTAGCTGTATTAGTTTGCTGATAATTTATTTTATGCATTACAAATCATATTTAATGAATTTGGTTTTGCAATCTGAAGTCATTGATTTTAACCTTCATCCTCTTACGAAGAGTATATTGTTATGTTGCAAATGACTGTAACAATAACACAAAAGTAAATGGAAGTCTGAATTGCTCTGCAAGGTTAGATGAGTACTATTATTAACCTTATCTTCAATATTTTGTACCAGTAAATTAATCTCAATTAATTATTTCTTCCAGATCAGCATTCTTCTTCTTCTTCTTCTTTTTTTAACATAAGCCAAAATCGGGCTGATTCTAGAATCAGAAACCCATAGATTTCATTGCTCTCAAGGGTTTTATTTTAAATAAATTAAAATAATATAATTAAAACTAGGGTGAATTCTTGAAGAAAAAAAAAAGGTACTAGTTTTAAAAAAAAAATTTCATAGAACATCCCAACTTCCAAAAATTTTTACAAAGAGTCTAATTTTTAAAATGATAAAAGTAACCCTCCAATAACTTTTATCTGTTTCTCTTAAAAACTATTATCTTTTCAGAGTATCTGGATCAGTCCTTGTACACGATATATTATCTTTTTGTTTTATCCTAAAAACAATGTATCACATCTCAAGAGTTGATATTTTTACACTAAATTTTTATCATAGGTTGTCCATCTATTTAGAAACGCCAATATTAAAAAAACATTACATGGATCCATCATGTTTGATAGAAATAAAATACATATGTTGAAAATAAAAAAATCATAAATTTTTTTGATTTTGAATAAATTAGAAAGATCAAAAAAAATTTCTTAAAATAGAATAACAGTAATAGATTCTGTCTGATTCCAATTCAATATTTTTTAAATTTTAGATTATTTGGACTAATCCTTATAGGTGATAAATGGTTTGAACTTAAAAATAGTGTCTCGAATGTCATGGCTTAATATTTTTGGATCAATTTTTTATTATACATTATCCATCTATTTAGAAGCTCAAATGTTATAAAACATTACATGGATCCAATATATTTCAGTGTAAATGAAAAAGAATTTTAAAAAATAAGAATACCATAGGCTCTTCATGTTCTAAATAAATAAACAATCAAAAAAATCTTTAAATCAGAAAAAGGTGATTGATGTCTATCTAGGTACAATACAATTCTTTTTTGAAAATTTGAGAGCATTTGGACAAGTCCTTGTATGTGATACAATATTTTTAGTTTAACTCATATATATTATCTTGGATATCAGAGCTTATTTTGTTTGGACCAAATTTTATCATAATTTTCTACTTAAAAGCTTAAATGTTATGGATCCATAATATTTTGGAAGAAATAGAAAATTGTATAATGATCAGAATCTGAATAAATAAAAAAAAATAAAAAGAAATCTAAATTTAGAAAAAGGTGATAGATATCCCTCTGGGTCCAATGCAATGCTTTCCTAAAAATTTTAGAGTACTTGAATCAGTCCTTGTATGTGATATACTATTTTTGGTTCGATCCTAAAAAATAATATATCAGATATCAGGGCTTAATTTTTTTGGATCAAAATTTTACTACCAGTTATCCATTTATTTAAAAGCTCAAATGCTAAAAACTATTATATGAATCCATCACATCTAAGTGGAAATTAAAAAAATATGGAGGAAATAAAAAAATCATAGACAGTTCAAATTCTAAATAAATAGAAGATATCAAAAAAATCTAAATTAGAAAAAGATGATATATTCCATCTGTATCTAATACAATATTTTTCCGAAAATTTGAGTGTTTGGACTTATTCATGAATGGGATACACTAATTTTTGAATTGATCTCAAAAATAGCATAATGGATATCAAGGGTTAATATTTTTTAATCAAAATTTTATCATAAGTTGTCCATCTATTTAAAAGCATAAATATAAAAAAATATTATATGGATATAATATGATTTGATAAAAATAAAAAAAAATGAAAAAAATAGGAAAACTATTGATTTATATACTCTGAATAAATCAGAGAATTATTAAAAAAATCTCTAAATAGAACAAGAGATTTAGGTCTAATTTAGGTCCATTTAGGTCTAATTTAAAGCTTTAGTTTATAAATATTTTTTAATTGATTTATTATATTTTTTATTTTCCTTATTTTTATAATTTACTATAATTTTATATGTTTGTTTATTATTTTTAATAATATAAATTGATGTATTGGTAAATTATTTAATAGAATGAATTTTAATATTGGGATAATTTATTTTTTGATATTTTTATAAATTTAAATTATTAAGGGTCAAAATTATTAAATAAAGATTTTTTAAAACATAAAAATAAAAAATAATGGTCATATAGACCTTTCAAATTTATTTTTAGGTATCGTAAATATTTTTAACAATTTTTATATATTTTTCAAAAATATATAAATATTATTATTATATTACCCTTTACTTTATGGTTAGATGAATTGATTTTAAATGTCTTATTTTTTTTATTTTTTTATTTTCTAATTTTAAATAATTTAATATATTTTTATTATTTTTAATAATATAAATTATTATGTATATAGATAAATTATTTAAAATAATTTACTTCGATCTGGTTCAAGTTTTAGATTGATTGATCCGATTTTACTATATGAGTTGGTTTATTAAAAAACGTGAAAAGAAAATATAACAACTTTTTCTTGGGAGAGAGAAGACAACAGTTTTTAAGAGAAAAAGATAAAAGTTGTTGAATGATTACTTTTACTATTTTGAAAAGATGGGGGTCTTTACATAAATTTAAAAAATTGAGGCACTTGTAAAATTTTTTTAAAACTAGAGATTTTTTTTTCTTTCCACAATTCACTCTTAAAACTTCATGTTTCAAAGCGGTTTGTTCAAAATAAGATAATGTAATTCAACTGCAATCTTGCCAAACTGATTCCTGTTTCCCATGAAAAGTTGTGAAACATTCTCAACAATTCTTTTGGATTTCTGTGAAGTTTTTGGTTTTTTATCGAATGGAGTAAGATTGGTTTAGTCTTTTTCTAGTCACAACCGACAAGGCTAATCAATAGCTTATAGTATGCTAATTGGTGGATATATATATATATATATACACACTATAAGAATAATAGTGAAAAAAATATAAGAATGAAATAGACTTATTGAAGGCATGAGGTAGTAATAAATATAATGAATATTCTTTTCTTTCATCACTATAAATAAAAAGACAAATACATTTGAGAATTTAAGTATGATAGTGAAAAAAAAAATTAAAAACATTCAAATCCTTATAAGGTTCACGTGGTCTGATTAGTAAACAATACTAGTTTAGAGTTTGCATTTTCATTTTTACAACTATATTTAAAATAAAGATTAAATAATAAGATTTTTAATATTTGAAAATAAATATTATAAAGAATTAAATAAAATAAAATTTTAATATTAGACTTAAGAACGTATAAGATATTTTAATAACCAAAAATAGAAACATTATAAAGAATTACATAAAATAAAAAACAAAATGTTATTAAATTTGAGATACAGTTTAATCTATAAAAGAAAAAAAAATTATATTAACAAATAAAAACTTGAACCCAAGACCAATTAGGTAAATCACATTAATTAGATTCATTGCTTAATGATAAGAGCTGCATCTACCGCTTCTTTGGAGCAATTTCTTGATACATATCATTATCCTTTGAAAAGTACATAGCAACCCTTCGATAGCTCAAGAAAGAACAAGAACATGCCATTGATAATTAAGGAGCAAGTACAAGTTTCATTTCTTGAACTCTCTGACAACAGTTTCCATGCCTACAGCTACAACTTAGTACAGTCGCAGGTTTGTCATCAATCAAAAATAATTCATTTAGAATCCAAATATTTATGATAAAAAGTTCAAAATAGTTTGGATAATTTGATAAAGACTTGATGTAACTGTGTGTAATATATGTTCTACATTATTTTGTGGAGAGCTATTTGGATAATGGAGGCAAGAGAGTGAGTTACATCACTGATTGGGAATGATTGAAGAATTGTTGGTTGTTTCGAGATTTGCATGGTGTTGGGGAAATAGTATTCAATCAAACTCAATGGACGGAATTTAGATCCAGAGACACTTTCATGCTTGTCGTTGGACCTTGAAGAAAGCTATGGAACCGAAAACAACATTATGCTATGCGTATCTTTGCATCTAAAAGATTTCACTCTTTGCATATCTAAAGAATTACTTGCAAATGAGGTGATTCTGCGAGTGTTAAGTAGGAGGAGAAATTTCTTGATGTCCTAAGCAAGATGTAATTGTTGTCATTCCATTATGACAATGGTTAAACTTCTAAAAATATATATTCACCTGCCAGCTGGTTGTCAGCAAGGAAAGAAGATCATGAATACATCAAAAAGCTTTAAATAAAACAAATTTAAAATAGTAGTTTTATTTTTAAAAAAACTTAATGAATGAAATTCTACGTTTCCACAAAAAAAAAAAAGACACAACTACTAAGAAAAGCAAGATCTCTACAAGTTTCTGCATATACCATATGCATTGTACCTTAAACAAAACATAAATCACCCTCAATCTTAGGAGTTAATACATTATCTTAGCACAAATATTTAAGAGAAACACTTTCCAGAACAATCCTTCAGATTCTAAACCAACAAACACTTGGAAGAGAAGAAGCTAAATATACAAATTAAGGAAACTACACATGATGCATGGTTTTGAGAAGTGAGTGTCTAATAATCCAATCAGTGACGAGCATGAGTTTCTTGTAATCTCCGTCTCCAATTAAAAAATTGACTCAAAATAAAAAGAAAAGGGAAACATCCACATATCTGTCAATCAAATATTAAAACCATATTAAGTCAATTCAGATGCAGCTATTGCAAGAATATGACTCGCCAACCACAGATGCAAAAAGTATACAAATTATTGACCAAATATCTTACCGAAAGAGAACTCAACTAATCGTACATATATGTAATATGAAGGACCGCATCATGGCATGTACAACTTGGAAAGAGCCCTCAGCACTTGCACTTGCAACCTCAGCCGGGAGATGTAGTTGGCGGTGTGCAGGAAGAGCTGCTCGGCCGGCAACTGCCTGCCGCCGGGCACGAGCCGCCGGAGCTCCCTCACCTTCCTCCGGAGGGAAACGTCAACGGCGTACCTCCGTTTCCCTCGATCGCCAAGACGAAGTCCTCCGCAGCGACTCGGTCCGCCCGGCCTCGAAGACGCATCGCCGTCCATCGGAGGGAGCTGGTGGCGAGCAATGTGAGAGGGCGAGGAAGAGAATGGAGGTGTGGGTGCTTTATAATGTGGAAGGTGTGGGAAGAGCAAAAGAGGGAGGGATGTGCGCGAGTGAGAGAGAGAGCAAGAAGAGGCATGGGAAAAAGGGTGCCACATCACGTCAAGTGCACGTGTGTAACAGCTCCGGCACGTGTAAGACAGCGTGTTAGATATGACTACTACGCAGAGAGAGAGAGAGAGAGAGAGAGAGAGAGAGAGAGAGGTTCGTTCGGTGCATTACGTATCTTCCTGTCCTCGTAGTCCTCGAAGGCTCGCTCGCACGTGGGGAGTGCCGGCACACGTTGGATAGCTGTCTTCCCTGCGTCGGCCTCGTCAACTCAGCTCGATGTCTGAGGTGTGACGATGTTTACAGTAAGCAAGCTCTCAGCACAGTAAATTAACCTGGAGCTCGCCAGCTTGCGTGCATGTCTTCTTCGCTCTTCCGGTTGGAAGCAGCTATCATACCTAACGCTGGCATTATTAGCCTGCAACACAAGGGTTTTGGATTCATGATCCTGAATCTATCAACGTTCATGGTAAACCTCCAATGTAAGATACAAAATCGTTTGATGTCTTTATCCTTCTTTTATTTTCTCTATGTGCTGTGTCCACAGTAACCCACCATGGCAGTCAGAACACCAAATGTCTGTACTTGAAATAGCTTAGGATTTCAGATACAAGATGGTGCCAACATGGTCAAGATGTATATTATTTTTTTCTGCATGCATGACGACATGTTTTGTGCTAAGTATTGCTTGACAGGTCTGAGGTTGAACGAGACTTCCTAGAGAGATATATATATATATATATATATATATATATATATATATATATATATATATATACACACGTGTATATGTATATACACACATATATATGTATATATATGTGTATATATATATATGTATATATATATATGTGTATATATATATATGTATATGTATATATATTGCAGATAAGTTTGGGAATGTTGAGCAGGTAGACAGAAACTCCACACTGCTTGCAAGCAGGTAGGAGCCACACTTCTTGTTGTGTATATTCATATTGATGTTGCGTAGTGGAAATCCTTACCTACACACAGCTGCATGTGCATATATGTCATGGAAAACAAAAGCTAGTATAGATCACAAGATCATCATTCAGATGCTAATCATATATCTTTCTAGGGTTTATGGTTCTCTGCCCATCCAATCTTCGTCTCCTGCGCATATTCAAGTTCTTCTCAAGTCTCCTTAATATACATTTGGATGAACTTTACAGGAACTAAATCTCGTTCCTTGTTGACACTGGCTTATTTTTCTATTATATGTTAGAAATGTTAAGAATGAATAAAGATCCTAATAGTTCTTGGAGTTCTACAACAAATAGGCAAACAAAAAAGGCAATAGCTTTGGCTATTCAGAAACAACCTTCCACTGTAAAGTCTAAAACATTTCACCTTCCTCCTTACCATCAAGAATTATCATCCATCCCTCCACAAACTCAATCTAACATCTAACTGCAGATGCCAGATCGGGAAGAGTGCCAACCATGAGATTGCTGCACTTGTGAATTGCAATCGAGTTGAGCAGCATTAAATCATTCTGTTGCAGGCCAACATCACCAGTACTCTGCACCTCTTATTTCCTAGGTTTCTCTTGGAGTTCTCCCGATGGTTGCAATTAGAGAGAGAGAGAGAGAGAGAGAGAGAGAGAGAGAGGCAACGGTGGGGGTGGGCTCAGTGAGCTGTGTCCATGTGATGTGAGCTTTTGGTGTGAGGATGAACCCCATCACCTTTATCACTAGAAAACGGGATGGACATTATAGATTGGGAGGTGTCATGTGCTTCCATGTGCACCGTCCCGTTCTATCCCCAGCAACAGCTAAGCAAGATAAGGGCAACACCATCACCACTCCCCCTCCTCTCTCATGGCTGTGCGTCGCCATGGACAACAAACCCGCCTCCTCTTTCCCACGCACTGCCTCGTTAACAAAGTTGGCCATGTTCCCTTCTCATTTACTCCCTTGGATGGTCCCCTTCACACCACCACTGCTACTTTGATGCTACACAAGCTAAATGTATAGTCTCCGAGATATATATATATATATATATATATATGGTATATATATATATATCGATCGATCGATGCCGAGAACGATTTTTCCTAATATATATTCAAGTAAATAGCTAGGTGCAATTAATGATTTATATTTATAGTTTTGATTAGGCACATGCATTGTCAGGGAGTTGTTGGCCATCCGTGGCTTCATCTCATCGCCAATCATCACATCGGCATGTCTCGTTTAGGATCACACTATTTCGACATTATCGAAGATGGATGTTAACTTTGTCACATTATCGACATAAAGTTTGGGAATTTCTTTCAAGAGATATAGACTTGAGATATTTCTTTTGTTAGAATTTAATTAAGCTTTTAGAATTATAGATAACCTGATTTAAAATCTTTATCAAGCTATAATAATATGATTTATTATTATTATTATTATTATTATTCTTTCTTCTTCTTTTTTTTTTGAGCGAAAAGGAACGAAGAGGCTCGGATATCATGTTGGGTAGGAATCTAATTCCAAACAAAGGCTTCTTGGCTTCATCTCGCAACTTCAAACCTGTCAAGTCTTGTCATAGCCTTTCTGAGGAGTCCACTGTGGACATATCATTCTTAGCTATTATCTGCTACAGTGATAGTACCGACATTGGTCTCCCCTAAGTTTTGTCTAGATGAGATAGTGAGACCCATTCGTGTAGCTGCACAGTGACTGGGACATGGAATGGAAACCAAGTGTGGGACACACGAAGCCAGAATCTTAAATTTTTTGGCTCAAAAATTGTTCTCAGCTCATCAAAATAATTTGATTCTAATATCATTCCAAATCCATCTTGGATAAGCTCGAAATAGAAACATAATTATGCCTCGTATTCCAAGTCTGCTATTCGTAATATTGGAATGCATTCCTTCTTCTTCATTGTGACACTAATCAATTACAGGTATGTATATAGGAAGTATTAATCATTAAAAGAGCAGAGCAAAGATGATAGGATCATATCAAAATCAGTTTAATAAATACAATTTATGTGCTTGTAATGATGATTGTATCACTCGGATAATTATTCGTCTCCAATCGAGCACATTCACGAACGAATCTGCTCAAATGGTGCCAAATGCAGCACCTCACCTGGTCCCTACTGCCCAGCCCCGCACAGCCGGAGCTACGAACACAAGTCACGGCCGGCACATGCCGTGCCCGTGCTACCAGGCGTAGATGCTCCTGTGATGTGATCCCCATCTCTGGTTGTGCACAAGATTTCGTGCATGTGCGGCTATGCGCATCCAAATGATATCGCTTGTTCGCACATACACGACTCGAGAAGCTATTATTAGCACATAGTAGATATTGAGCTTTGGGCATGAGGACGCCATGCCAAACTGATAGAGATAAAAGCGAGATTCTGGATGCCAACACATTCTTAATGATGTGACTCTAATTATTACATTTCGATTTGACGGAAAAATTTAATTTGTTAAATTGAATAAACCTAAAACCATATGGATCAATGCTGTTGCAAATCATACCCAGTTGATCAAATTGGAGAGGTTTGTTCCTGGTGATGATTACAAGCCCGTCATAACCATGATTTGCTTAAGCAAGGACTTTGGGCTGCTCTAACTCCAACATAAAATAAGAAATTATGTAAATTCAAATGTCTCAGCAACATGTCTCCTTTTCTTCTAACTTACCTCTTTCCCTTCAAAAACACGTTTCCTAAGATGGCAGAGAACGCAGGAATACAGGGTGCAAATATGGGTAAATATGTCATTTGCTACGCAAAATGGGATAATACAAATAAGATCATCCAATATATATATATATATACATATATATTTATATATATATATACATATATATATATATATATATATATATATAATGTATATATATATATGTATATATATATATATATATATATATATATATATATATATATATATGTATATATATATATATACATATATATTTATACATATATATACATATATATATACATATATATATATATATATATATATATACATATATATATATATATGTATATATATATATATATATCTCAGATGGTTGCAGGGTTTCAGATGCCTTTGAAGAGCCATATAGGACAGCAGCCAAGATGCTCATGAAAAGGACTTGTTGCCTCGAGATGAATTCCTTCTGAGTCCATAGAAGCCAAACCCAAGTTTGGTCCTCCGTATGTAAAAATTAAATCTTGCTCGAGTTAAAGGAGAACTCCAAGTTGAATTTGCAAGATTTTTATAGAGATAATCAAGGTTGCAGATTGCTAGGTTGTTTGATGGAACTGGAAATTGGTTATAGGCCATCTTGTTTGTCGCGTTATGATGGTGAACAACATGAAGAAAGTTAATGTTAGACTAAAAGTAACTTGGATTGTGGTTTGTGCAGATAATGGACTATCTATTGTAAGGTTCTTTGGGGGTATCCAGTGACTTATATGGCATTAAAGCATTGATCTTATGGTCCGCAGTTGCATTGTATCTTATGTGTTACCTATGATCTAAATTGTTATTTTCTTCATTGTGCCTTCGCTTTTATTCTTTAGAACAGAAAGCATATTAAGAATAACTTGAAATCTTTTACACTGTAGTTCTTTTTGGGAAACACATGAATAGTTTCTAGATGCAGGATTAACGGTTTCTTTCCGTGAAAGTTGCAGGTTCAATGGATGTCTCCGAGGGATGGTAATCAGTATAAATTGAGGATGATTGACAACATCTTAGGCCGCTAGCAAAGGATTTTTCCAATTACACAAGAAAATATCATAGCTTTATTAGGAAAATATTCCATCCTAATGTGTATAAATAGGGAGCACCATCATATGAAACATAATATATATATTTTTCATATTTCATTCCATCATAGTATCAGAGCATCTCTTGCCTTGAACAAGATTTCCTCTTCTTTACTTCCTCGGTGATAGCAACTTTGAACTCCACTATTGCACAGCGTGCTCCCATCTTCGCTACATTTTGCACGTGCTGCCGAAGCTGCTCGACGCACCCTTCTCCCCCGGTTCCCATGCGCTGCCTACCTCTAGGCCTTCTCCTTGATCTCATCGCCATTGCTGCTATCGTTGCTAAGGAATAGCAGTGATTCTCACAAGTTTGAGAATCTTGTCGCCATCGCTGCTGACACGGTATCCTCCACATGTTCCACCAAGCCAACACTAAGAATCCTCTCTCCTCTGCCATCGCTTTCTTCCCTGCGACAACTATGACACTTCTTTGGCGAACGACGACTATCTTTCCTGCTGTCGCTCTGCACTAGCATCTCTGCCCTCATCCTCCCAAATCGATGAGTAGCTTCACCGATTCTTCAGGTCTAGTGTTTATCCTTTTGGCATCCAAGTTGGTCCTCATACTCGTCTTCGTGGTCGACTTGATCGCCTTCGGCCTTGCGATCACCACCGAGCAGCGCCGCAACAAGGCTACGATCACTATCGACTAGGAGAAAAGCTACAACTGCTACATCTACGACTTCGATATCGCCACCGGCTACGACGTTGGCACCTTCCTCTTCCTCCTTTTAAGCTTGGCACCCTCCACCACATCTTACCGTCGAACTCGACTAAACTGTGCGATCTGCACTAAGCAACTGCCCCTCCTCCTATAATCGTTCCTGGAACAGTACTACAGAGGAGCAGTAGTGGGAGCAACTCATCATAAGCACCACTTACAGTAGAAGTCCCTTGTTTCACTGCACCGCTCGTAGTAGAACTAACCTACTACGATAGGTCGCACACTAAGCAGAATAGATCTGCTCACCCGAACACCCTCCAAAGATCGTGGCCTCTGTGGCGGCTTCAACAATAGTAAAAAAAAAAAGGCGGAGCAGTGCATCTACGAACTCTTAATCCCCGCCCATCACTACCGACTGGAGACATCAATCGCTTTCTGTGGTGAAGCCTCTCTATTCTTCCTCATCGGAGAAGCACTTACGCTACCCTCCAGCAAGGTTCTATGCTATAATATGTTAAATCTTGGATTTTGATGATGAAACTAATTAATTATATTTTTGGTGATCTAATTGCATTTTGAGTCACACATGTCTACTCTCGATTAGGATTAGACAATTAACACAGGATGAATCAGCGTTGTGCTAAAGGAGAACACATCAGGAGATTGAACGTCAAGCTGGAGGTCTGATCGATGATCAGCAGAAGGCTTCAGACAAAAAAATCGAGCATCGGGTCAAGAAGAGCGGAGTTACACCAAGGAGATCGGGACTACAGAGGTCAACTGCTTATTGGGCAACAAGCAGCAAGAGAGGACGATGCGCTGAAGTGTCGGATGAAGCGCCAATGGACCAATGATATGCTGGGCAACTAATTATGATTCGCATTATAATAATTGTCTAGATCGGAGTAGGATGAGCTTAATTGGGTTATAATTTGGCCAACCCAGTTATGGGCCAACTAGGCCTACATTAGGGCTATGTTGGGCTGAATGAAAGGCCCAAACAGTGCCTAAGTATCACGTCAAGCGGTGGCACTGCCAGAAAGCTCAGTCTTCTAAACTGAGTCTGAGCTATGGTACCGCCCAGTATTAGTATACCTAGGCGGTGATACCATCCAGTACACTGACAGTGGTAGTGTGCCAAGTGGTGGTATCACTAAGCACTAGCGGTGGTACTGCCAAAACCAGATAGACCCGAGATGGGATGATTTTTGGCTCCAAGTTTGAATCTAATTGGAGCTTATAAATACTCCTCTTATCCCTAGGTTGAATACACAAGCATAGAGAATTTGAAAGTAGAGAAACACTATAAAATTCACTTGAAAAATCTCTAAGAGGTTGATCTCCTGAACTTGTAAAAGGAGAATTAAACTATAAGGGACTCAGTCCTCGCCTATTAGAAGGAGGTCTACTAGTGGAAAGCCGATGGCCTCAAGTACAGAGGAATTGGGAGTAGATATAGATCGGATGACTGAACTACTATAAAAATGGTTTACATTTACTTCTTGCAAATTTACATTATTGCAAACCATCTTCACTTCGCTACTCTACTTGTACACTGTCTTTCTTCATCTCTAAATGCTCTCAAGTGAAATACATTTCCGATACACTTTAATTGAAATCGATTTTAGTCGAAACGTGATTTTTATCAAACGATGTTTTTCGAAATCGCTTGAATTTGTCATTCCGCTGCACTAATTCACCCCACTCCCCCCCTCCCCCCCCCCCTCCTAGTGCCGAACTAATCCTACTACAATACTTTTACTGTTATTCATCACTGAGATTCTCAGCCGCAAGAACTACTGAATGAAGAACTGCTAATGAACAGTAGTGATTCTCACTAACGATGTCATCTCTTCTTCATCGATCACTTTCTACCGGTGAAGCCTCTCTATACTTCCTCATTGGAGAAGCACTTGCACTGCCCTCTAGCAAGCTTTACTCAATATCCTCTAAATTGCACAAAGCTAAAATGTCTTACATCACACTGACGTGGTATCGTCGCTGCAGTAACAATCTAGTTCCCAAGGAAGAAGCATGGCTCACAACGCCTAATCACAATAGTCTTCTCACCCAACTTTTGTCACTACAGACTCCTACTTTGCTTCCTCAAATTAGTCCATATCCTCAACATATTCTTATCATTCACATCTGATGCTCCAGTTACTATCCCTATAGGAAACCATAGTACTCTTTCCTCTACAGGCCTTATTTCCATCAATGCTGCAACTCTCATCCCCTTCAAGTTATCCAAAGGTGGCAAGTATGCATCTTAGCGTGCTTAATTTTCTAATCTTCTATTTGGCTATGATCTACTAGGCTACGTCGACGGCTCTCTCCTTTGTCCATCGACGATACTCAACATCCTAAGAGAACCCAGTCCAGTATCAAATTTAGACCACAAACTTTGGTTACGTCAAGATCATCTCATCCTACAAGCAATTCAAGCCTCAATCGTTGGATCCCTTACCCCACTCATATCTTCATGTAACATTACTACCAAAGCTTGGTGCAAGTTGCAAACCACCTTGGCAAATCATTCTCAGACTTACATGCGCAGTCTTCTATCCAAGCTCATGAAAACAAAACAAGAGGGAAGTACTATTACTGATTATCTATAAAATATATAAGTTATCATCGATAACCTGGCCTTGATAGGTCCTTCCATTAGTGATAAAGAAGTCATTGTACACACCCTCAATGGCCTAAGGGATGAGTACAAGGAACTGGCAGTAGCAATATGGTCACGTGACTCACCGATGTCATTCGAGGAACTCTACGACAAATTGAATGACTTTGAGATATATCTCAAGCGAGAGAATAAATTGCCAGGATCATCCATTATAGCTCAAGTCAGTCAAAAATCCAAAAGGAGGGGCAACCAGTCTAACAAGACTATCAATAAATGTTTGACCAAGATGCCTCTTGAACTTATGAGCTCTAAACAAACCATCCCTCCTCCATAACATCAGCATTTTAGTCACAACTATCAAAGCGGCTACTTCAATTATCCTTAGCCCTGGCGTCCTGAGCATCCAAGTCAACAAAGAGTTGTTTGTCAACTATGTAACAAAGTTGGACACTCTACAAAAGTCTATTGATCTCGACCCAGACTTCCTCCTCTATCACATTGGCCGTAAGCAAATCTCATGACTACTCCGAATACACATCAACGCAATTGGATTGTGGACTCTGGCGCATCCCATCACATTACATCACATCTGATTTACAAAATTTATCCGTCCATAACAACTATGGCAGAAATGAAGATATCATCATCAGTGACGATAAAAGAATTCTCATTACTCATGCTGGTTCTACAACACTTAATTCACACAACAAAACTTTTACACTTGATGTTTTATGTACACCTCATATAAAATGAAATCTCATTTTCATTTCTCAATTCTGTAAACAAAATAATACCTCCATTGAATTATTTTTTAATTGCTTTCTTGTCAAGGATTTGAGTACGGGGGCATCCTTAATCTGAGGCCAGAATAAGAACAACATTTACGAGTGGCCGTCAGTTTCACAAATCACCCAACCCACTGTCTACTCTTCCATCACAGCTCCAATTGATGTGTGGCATCATCATCTTAGTCATCCCTCATCCTCTATCCAGCAAAAATTACTTTCTAATTTTTCTCTTCCTACTCTTAAAACTAGTAGCATTATAACTTATTGTGATACTTGTTTAAGCAATAAAAGTCATAGACTCTCTTTTGGAATCTCATCCATATCCTACTCTAAACCTTTTAAAATTATGTATACTGATGTTTGGGGCCCTACCTTAATCACTTCTTTTGACTAGTTATGATTTTATATCATTTTTGTATACTACTTTACCAAGTATACATGGTTATACCCTCTCCACTATAAATCTAAAATTTTAATAATATTTTTCAACTTTAGAAGATTGGTCGAGAACTTCTTTCAGTCTACAATCAAAACAGTTTACTCTGATGGTGGCGGTAAATATCAAGCCCTCACATCTTGTCTCTCAACTTATTGTATACAACACCTTAAGTTACCCTCACATACTCCTTAACTAGTTAGTTCTGTTGAACACAAACATCGACATATAGTTGAAACTGGTCTCACACTCCTCCTTCTAGCCTCCATGCCAACAACCTTTTGGTTTGCAGCCTTTCAAACTATCATCTACCTCATCAATTGTATACTCACTCTAGTCCTTTGGTACTAATCACCATTTGAAAAACTATTTCATAAATCCCTAAACCTTCAAAAACTTAAAGTATTTGGCTATTTATATTATCCATGGCTATGTCCCTATGCCTCGCATAAGATAACATCAAGATCTAAGTCTTGTATTTTCATTGGATACTCTCTTGAACTTAATGCCTTTCGATGCTACGAACCCCACACTCAAAAAATCTTTATATCACATCATGTTATTTTTGTGGAGTCTATCTTTTCGTTTTAAAATCCTGAGTCTCTTGTTGTGCGCTCAACTCCAACAAATATATATCACTGGAGTGCACCACCGATCTCATCAAATGAGTCTCCCACAACATCATCCAGTCCTTCTCCTCAGAATCCACACTCTCTTCTTCTCCTGGTTCAGTAGCTCCTCACCCCCTCCATTGTTCCTCTCCCTTCTTCACAAGGTTCCCCTACTACTGAAGTAATGCCCTCGGAAATACAACAACTACTTTTATCCTCTTCTGGCACTAGTAACACTGATGTACCTCCAACCCATGTTAGTACATCTCCATTGCCCATGCCTACATCACAACCTATAGCTCTTGGACTTACAATGACAACATGCTTCAAAAGTGGTATCTTTAAACTATGACAAGTCCTTGATCTACATGCTATCACAAAATTCTTATCAGAGACCAATGAACCTACGACAATTACTTAAGCTCAAAGATTTTCATACTGGTGTAAAGTCATATGTGAAGAATATGATGCCCTCCTCCATAATTCTACATTGACCTTTGTACCCTCTCATCCCACACAAAATATCATCGGGTGTAAGTGGGTTTTTTGAATTAAGCAAAACCCAGATGGATTCGTTGCCAGATATAAAGCGCGTCTAGTGGCCAAAGGGTCTCATCAACATCCTTGTGTTGACTTCACAGAGATATTCAGTCCTATTGTTAAACCCATAACAATCAGACTTATTTTGAGTTTGGCCATCTCAAAAGGCTGGCATTTATGACAACTCGATGTTAGCAATGCCTTTTTACAAGGGACTCTAATTAAAGATGTCTTCATACAGCAACCTCTTGGCTTCATCCACTCTTAGTATCTAAGGCATGTTTGTAAACTACAAAAAGTTATTTATGGACTTCGTCAAGCTCCAAAAGCTTGGTACACCGAACTTGGCTCATTTTTTATATTAATTGGCTTCATCAACTCCAAGTCTGATACCTCGTTATTTCTCCATCACTAAAGTAGCAATACAATATATCTTCTAGTATATGTAGATAATATTATTGTCACAGGCAACAATCATTTAGAAATCAAGGTATTCCTCAAGCATTTGGCATATTGTTTTTCTCTCAAAGATCTAGGAACCTTGAGTTACTTTTTGGGAGTAGAAGCAACATACACATCTTTAAGACTTTTCCTATCACAACGAAAGTATATTCAAGATATGTTATCAAAGTCAAACATGCAGGACGTTAAAGCAATTATAACTCCTCTGTCTACTAGTGAGTCACTCAAACTATATGATGGAAGTCCTGCTACGAACCCTACTCAATACCGCCAAGTACTTGGCTCCTTACATTATTTTTCTCTCACCCATCCAGTTATCTCATTTGTGGTTAATAAATTATCATAATTCATGCATTGACCATCTACTATACATTAGTTTAGAATTAAATGAATCTTGCGATATCTTCATGGGACCCTCAATCATGATCTCTTTTTCCGCAAACACTCCCCCATTCATCTCCATGCCTTTGTTGATGCTAATTAGGTAGGAAATTTTGATGAGAAAACATCCACGTCATGGTATATATCTTCCTTGGAGCTAATCCAATCAGTTGGATTTCTAAGAACCAAACGACAGTTACATGATCTACATTGAAGCTGAATACCATGCCATTACAACCACTACTGCAGAGCTCAATTGGGTCATGAATCTACTCAAGGAACTTGACATCAACTCCACCTTTACTCCTATGATATATTGTGACAATGTCGGAGCCACTTACCTATGCGCCAATTTTATATTTCACTCATGCATGAAATACATCGCTATCGACTTTCACTTCGTGAGAGAATAAGTTGTCAGATATCAACTACGTATTTCTTATATATATATGACTGATCAACTAGCAGACTCACTCACTAAGTCTCTCATCCACAAGCCATTTTTATCACATCGATCCAAGATCGGTATTCTTAACAGGAGCACTGTCTTGTGGGGGCATGATAGTAGTTAAGATTTTCTTTGATAAACAGTTAAGATTTCCCCAACTACGTGAGGAAATATCGTAACTCTATTGAGAAAAATACTCCATCCTAATGTGTATAAATAGGGAGCACCATCATATCAAATATAATGTATATCTTCATAGTTCATTCTACCAGTAACATCTTATTCATCTACTAATGCAACGATTATGTGCTGTGACTGTTCGGTTGCAATGCCAGATGTCTCAGCTAAGTGGCGAAGCACCTCTCTTTTGGGTTGCTTCCATGTGTAAACTTAAAAGATCAACAATGACAAATACGACCACCGTGTGTCGTCTTCACCTTTGCTTGTAAATGGTGAATGCGTGATTGTAGCCTTCAGTAATGGACTTATTGTAATTATAGTTTTTATGCTACCAATTGTTGGGCTGACAGCCCAGTTCAGCCCATATGGGCTTTATCAGCCCATAGCCCACTTTTTTCTTCTAAACCCTAACTTAACCTAAACCCTAGATTTAAATAGGGGCTAATGGTGGCTACGAAAATTAGAGATCAAAATCACAACAAAGGGCAGAAACTTTGCAGCAGCAAAGGGGATTCAAAGAGAGGAGAAAAGTTCAGAAAAACAAGAGAAAAAGAAAGAGAAGTCAAGAAAAACGTAGAAATTGTTCTCATTCATCCAAACAATTTCTCATCTCAAGTTAGATCAGATCTACAGTGAATTTTTACTATGATTGCTTGGGAAGGTTTTGGATATTGTGCACAGTGACGTGATCCTTGTATCCTAGTTATTCTCTTATGATTGATGCTTGGGTTTTGGGCAAGAGATTCGAGAATTGTACATTCATTATTTCTATAGTGGATTTTCTTTTATTTGCCCCATGGTTTTTACCCTTCACGTTGAAGGGGTTTTTCATGTAAATCTTGATATTCTATTTTATTGTGATTTCCGTTTAATTCTGCTGTGTGTTACGGCCTGCTAGTATTTGTTCATATACAAAAGTCTTTCTTTGTTTGTTGCCTCTTTTTATTCCCATCAACTGGTATCAGAGCAAGGTTTTGGTGATTTAATTTTTATGTTTTGAACATGGAGGCTGGTAGTGTTTCTCGCATGATTAGTTTGAACGAAACCAATTGGATGATATGGAAACCAAGAATGGAAGATCTCTTGTATTGCAAAGATTTGTATGGAACTTTACAAGGGGATAGTGAAAAACCCATAACTATGACAGATGATGAGTGTAAAAGATTAGATCGAAAAATGATTGGGTTTATTCAATAGTGGCTCGATGATAGTGTCTTTCATCATGGTTCTACTAAAAATTCTGCATATTCTTTTTGGAAAAAGTTGGAAGGTCTCTATGAAAGAAAAACAGCTAGCAACAAAGCTTTTTTGATCAAAAAACTTGTGAACCTGAAATATAAAGAGGGTGCTTCTATTGCTGAGCATTTGAATGAAATACAGAGTATTACTAACCAGTTATCTTCTATGAAAATGTCTCTTGATGATGAGCTGTAGGCATTGTTATTTCTCAGTTCATTGCTAGAAAGTTGGGAGACACTGGTGGTTTCCCTCAGTAATTCTGCGCCAGATGGTATTGTCTCCATTAGTCAAGTAACAAGCAGTTTGTTGAATGAGGAGTTGAGAAGAAAGAACTCAACAGCATCTCAGATTGATTCACAAGCACTTATCTCAGAGAACAAGGTCAAAGTTTAAAGATAGAAGCAGTTCACGTATGGGTAGAAGCAAGTCAAGATCAAGGAAAGATATTGTTTGCTATAACTGTGGTGAGAAATGATATTATAAGAATCAATGTAAGCAACCTAAGAAGAGCAAGTAAAAGGAAAAAGAAGTGGAGTCTACAGAGTCAAAAGAGAATACTACAACTATAGTACAGGTTGGTGATTATTTGATTTTATCCCCTTCTGATGATATTTTTTCTTGTGTGTGTCAGGATCTCGAGTGGATAATTGACACAGGAGCTTCTTATTATACTACACTATGGAGGAAGTTCTTTACTACCTACAGGTCTGGAAATTTTGGTGTTGTCAAGATGGAAAATCATAGCACAGTAGACATCATTGGCATGGGTGACATCCACATAAAGACCAACCTTGGATGTAAGTTGGTGCTTAAGGATGTGAGGCATGTGGTTGACTTGAGGCTGAATCTAATCTCAGTTGGAAGACTATGTGATAAAGATTATGATAGTAGGTTTCACAGAGGGCAATGGAAACTCAATAAGGGTTCTCTTGTTATAGCTAGTGGAAAGAAATTTCATACTTTATACAGATTGCAGGCCAAAGCTTGTGGTGAACAATTGAATGCTGTAGAGAAAGACTTCAGTATGGAGTTGTGGCATAGGCGATTAGGACACATGAGCGAGAAGGGGCTGTAAGCTCTTTCCAAGAGAGAGGTATTGCCTGACCTCAGAGATATACGTTTGAACCCTTATATTGATTGTTTAGCTGATAAACAACATAGAGTTTCTTTTGCTAGTCCTACTTTGTCTAGAAAAATACATGCCTTAGACCGTATTTATACAGATGTATGTGGTCCTTTGAGGACAAAAACTCCTAATAGTTCTATTAATGTTCCTGGTATCAGTGGTGCACTTTATTTTGTTACTTTTATAGATTACTTTTCTAGGAAAGTTTGGGCCTATGCTTTGAAGACCAAGGATTAAGTTATTGATGTCTTCAAAGAGTTTCATGCTAGAGTTGAAAGGGAGACAGAAAGATAATTGAAATGCATAAGATCAGATAATGGTGGTGAGTATACAGAATTGTTTAATGATTATTGTAGGTCACATGGCATCCAACATGAGATGACAGTTCTTGGTACACCTCAGCATATTGCAATTGCAGAGAGGATAAATAGCACCATCATAGAAAAGATCAGATATATGGTTTCACAGGCAAAGTTACCCAAAAGGTTTTGGGATGAGGCTTTGAGGACTGCAATTGATGTGATCAACTTATCTCCTTATACAGCCCTAGATGCTGATGTTGTAGAGCATGTATGATCAAGGAAAGATGTTTCCTATAGGCATTTGAGAGTGTTTAGCTGTCGTGCATTTACGTATGTTCCAGATAATGAAAGGTCTAAGCTGGATGATAAAATAAAAGAATATATTTTTCTTGGCTACTCACATGATCAATTTAGTTACAGGCTTTGGGATCCAGAAAAGCAGAAGGTGTTTAGAAGCAAAGATGTGGTCTTCTTTGAGGATTAAACTCTTGAGGATTTGAAGAAGGAGGCACCAGCCAAGACTTATACAGAAGGATTAGCAGATTGTGACCCAGTTATTCCTTCAGTATATCAGGGTGATGGGGGAGATGTGCAAGAAGATGGTGTAGAAT
Organism: Musa beccarii; assembly: GCA_024322285.1. Taxonomy (NCBI): domain Eukaryota; kingdom Viridiplantae; phylum Streptophyta; class Magnoliopsida; order Zingiberales; family Musaceae; genus Musa; species Musa beccarii. The sequence goes on along the minus strand of CM044402.1, from coordinate 9,337,795 downwards.
CAGATGTTAATTTACCTGCATGACATGTTGAGCAAGAAGAAGTTGAGGAGTAGCTTCTCGTAGAACCTCAGTTGAGAAGATCTTCCAAAAGGTACTCTGCAGATGAGTATGTGATGCTTACTGATGCAGGTGAACCAGAGAGTTACCAGGAACTAGTTAAAAGTGAGTAGAAAAAGAAGTGGTTAGTTGCTATCTAGGAAGAGATAGATACTCTACAGAAGAATCACACGTATGATTTGATACAACTACCACAGGGAATGAAGGCCTTGGAGAACAAGTGAGTTTTCAAGTTGAAGACTCAAGAATATTGTTCTCAACCAAAGTACAAAGCTAGATTGGTTGTGAAAGGCTTTAGTCAAAAAAAGGTATTGACTTTGAAGAGATTTTTTCTCCTGTTGTTAAAATATCTTCTATTTGTGTTGCTCTAGGTATTATTGCTAGTCAGGACTTGGAGGTAGAGTAGTTAGATGTGAAGACAACTTTCCTTCATGGTGATTTTGAGGAGAAAATTTATATGGAGCAACCAAAAGGTTTCAAAGTCAAAGGTAAAGAAAATTTTATCTGTAAGTTAAGAAAGAGTTTGTATGGATTGAAGCAAGCTCTAAGACAGTGAGATAGAAAGTTTAATTCATTTATGACTGAAAATGGATACAAAAGAATGGCTTCAGATCATTGTGTGTACATCAAACGATTTGGTGAGGATTTTATTATTCTCTTACTTTATGTTGATGATATGCTTATCCTTGGGAAAGATATGTGTACAATTGGTAGGTTGAAGAAGGAACTGAGTGAGTCCTTTGCAATGAAGGACATGGGGCCAGCAAAGCAAATACTAGGCATGCATATTTCTCGTGATAGGAAAAATAAGAAGATTTGGTTATCACAGGAGAAATACATCAAGAAGGTATTAAAAAAGTTCAGTATGAGCAATGCAAAGCCAGTTAGTCCTCCTCTTTCAGGTCACTTCAAGTTATGCTCAGAACAAAGTCCATCAAGTGATGAGGAGAAGGAGAAAATGTAAAAGGTTCCTTATGCTTTAGCAGTTGGAAGTTTAATGTATGCAATGGTATATACGAGGCCGGACATCGCATATGCAGTGGGTGTTACTAGTAGATTTCTTGTAAATCCAAGCAAAGAGCACTGGGCAGCAGTGAAATGGATCTTGAGATATCTCAGAGGAAGCTCTAAGATTTGTTTAAGCTTTGGAGGTGGACTACCTGTGCTAACGGGTTACACAGATACAGATATGGCCAGAGATATTGATACAAGAAAATCTACATCAGATTTTGTACTTATGTTTGCAGGGGGAGTTGTGTCATGACAATCTAAATTGCAAAGGTGTATTGCTCTCTTCACCACAGAGGTAGAATATATTGCTGCTACAGAGGTTTACAAAGAAATGTTATGGATGAAAGAATTCTTACAAGAATTGGGGCTGAAACAAGAAAACTATGTAGTGCATTGTGACAGCCAGAGTGCCATCTATTTATGTAAGAACCCAACTTTTCATTGCAAGTCAAAGCATATAGATGTCATATATCATTGGATTCGAAATGTACTTAAAGAGAAGCAATTGCAACTTTAAAAAATTTATACAGATGATAATGGAGTAGATATGTTGACAAAGACCTTACCGAAAGAGAGGCAGGAGATGTGCCGATAGTTGGTCAACATGGATTTACACTGAGGAGTCATAGGACAGCCACCCTTATGGGCTGATAAGGGAGGTTGTTGGACTGACAGCCCAGTTTAGCCCATATGGGCTTTATCAGCCCATAGCTCACATTTCTCTTCTAAACCCTAACTTAACCTAAACCCTAGGCTTAAATAGGGGCTAATGGTGGCTGCGAAAATTAGAGATCAAAATCGTAGCAAAGGGCAGAAACTTTACACCAGTAAAGGGGATTCAAAGAGAGGAGAAAATGGCAAAAAAACAAGAGAAAAAGAAAGGGAAGAAGTCAAGGAAAACATAGAAATTGTTCTCATTCATCCAAACAGTTTCTCATCTCAGGTTAGATCAGATCTATAATGAATTTTTACTGTGATTACTTGGGGAAGTTTTGGATATTGTACACAGTGACGTGATTCTTGTATCCCAGTTATTCTCTTGTGATTGTTGCTTGGGTTTTGGGTAAGAGATTCGAGAATTGTACATTCATTATTTTTATAGTGGATTTTCTCTGATTTGCCCCGTGGTTTTTACCCTTCACGTTGAAGGGGTTTTCCACGTAAATTTTGGTGTTCTATTTGATTGTGATTTCTATTTAATTCCACTGTGCATTACGGCCTGCTAGTATTTATTCATATACAAAAGTCTTTCCTTATTTGTTGCCTCTTTTTATTCCCATCACCAATGTCTAACTTAGCCGTAATTTTCAATTTAAGCTCCATTATTGTACACTGTGTACCATGTTCTTATTGGGATAAAAAATAGACTGCAAATATAAGATTGCAGTCATCCATGGTGTTCTAGAATTATTTCCTATGAAGTGTCCATATTTGGATACCTCGTTTTTGGCACTGGAATGATGCAAAAAAAATTTTTCTTTCTCTCATTTTGCTGTATGAAATGCTAGAAGTGTTTGTGTTGGATGTAAAATCTTATTTCATTTGTCTGATTATGAAGGTAGCATGACAAAAAAAAAAAAATCTATGGTAACATCAACACCGCTGGGATTGATGTTGTGCTATTTCCAATCATCATTGAAAGAAAAAGTAGATCTATCATTTTGTGCTATTTATCATGAAGCACATCTAATACTTCTGTACATTTGCTTTCTCCTTGTAATTTTGTTGCATGAGACTCATCACATTGAGATATTACAACAACTTAAGCCTGTTGGGCTGACAGCCCAAATTCAACCTATATGGGCTTTATCAGCCTATAGTCCATCTCTTTTGACCTAAACCCTATCTTAACCTAAACTCTAGTTTAAATAAGGGCTTATGGTGGCTGCGAAATTAAGAGATTAAAATCGTAGCAAAGGGCAAAAACTTCGCAACAGCATTGAGGATTCAAAGAGAGGAGAAAAGGGTAGAAAAACAAGAGAAAAAGAAAGGGAAGAAGATAAAGAAAATGCAGAAATTATTCTCATTCATCCAAATAGTTTCTCATCTCAGGTTAGATCAGATCTACAATAAATTTTTCTGTGATTGCTTGAAGAAGGTTTTGGATATTGTACACAGTGAGGTGATCCTTGTATCCCAGTTATTGTCTTGTGATTGTTGCTTGGGTTTTGGGCAAGAGATTCAAGAATTATACATTCATTATTTTTATAGTGAATTTTCTCTAGTTTGCCCCGTGATTTTTACCCTTCACGTTGAAGGAGTTTTTCACGTAAATCTTGATGTTCTATTTGATTGTGATTTCTGTTTAATTCCATTATGTGTTATAGCTTGCTAGTATTTGTTCTTATACAAAAGTTATTGTTTGTTGCCTATCCTTTTATTTCCCATCAACTGGTATCAGAGCAAGGTTTTGGTGATTTAATTTTTGTGTTTGAACATGGAGGCTGGTAATGTTTTTCTTATGATTAGTTTGAACGGAAACAATTGGATGATATGGAAACCAAGAATTGAAGATCTCTTGTATTGCAAAGATTTATATGGACCTTTGCAAGGGGATAGTGAAAAACTCATAACTATGACAGATGATGAGTGGAAGAAATTAGATCAAAAAATGGTTGGGTTCATTCGACAGTGGCTCGATGATAGTGTCTTTCACCATGTTTCTACTGAAAGTTCTGCATATTTTCTTTGGAAAAAGTTGGAAGGTCTCTATGAAAGAAAAACAACTAGCAACAAAGCTTTTTTGATCAGAAAACTTATGAACCTGAAATATAAAGAGGGTGCTTCTATTGCTGAGCATTTGAATGAAATGCAGAGTATTACTAACCAGTTATCTTCTATGAAAATGTCTCTTAATGATGAGTTGCAAGCATTGTTACTTCTCAGTTCATTGCCAAAAAGTTGGGAGACACTAGTGGTTTCCCTCAGTAATTTTGTGTCATATGGTATTGTTACCATGAGTCAAGTAACAAGCAGTTTGTTGAATGAGGAGTTGAGAAGAAAGAACTCAGCAGCATCTCAGATTGTTTTACAGGCACTTATCTCAGAGAACAGAGGAAGGTCAAAATCTAAAGATAGAAGCAGTTCACGCATAGGTAGAAGCAAGTCAAGATCAAGAAAAGATATTGTTTGCTATAATTGTGGTAAAAAAGGACATTATAAGAATCAGTGTAAGCAACCTAAGAAGAGCAAGAAAAAGAGAAAAGAAGTGAAATCTACAGAGTCAAAAGAGAATACCACAGCTATAGTGCAGGTTGGTGATTATTTGATTTTATCTCCTTCTGATGATATTTTTTCTTGTGTGTGTCAGGATCTCGAGTGGATAATTGACACAGGAGCTTCTTATCATGCTATACTATGGAGGGAGTTCTTTGCTACCTACAGGTCTGAAAATTTTGGTATTGTCAAGATGGGCAACCATGACAGAACAGACATCATTGGCATGGGTGACATCCACATAAAGACCAACCTTGGATACAAGTTGGTGCTTAAGGATGTGAGGTATGTGATTGACTTAAGGCTAAATTTAATCTCCGTTGGAAGACTAGATGATGAAGACTATAATAGCAGGTTTCATAGAGGGCAATGGAAACTCAGTAAGGGTTCTCTTGTTGTAGCTAGTAGAAAGAAATGTCATACTTTATACAAGTTGCAAGCCAAAGCTTATGGTGAATAACTGAATGCTACAGAGAAAGACTTCAGCATGGAGTTGTGGCATAGGCGATTGAGACACATGAGCGAGAAGGGACTGCAAGCTCTTTCCAAGAGAGAGGTATTGCCTGACTTCTGTCACGCCCGGCCCATTGGCTCCAAGGCCAAGGCCTTAGGAGGTCAGGTGGGGTGCATTAATCCCACATCGGTAAGGAAGGGGGAGTGATTGGGCCTTATAAGGGTTGGCCTGGCAACTCACGCAAGCCGGTTTGCGTGGGGGTGCAATAGGGGCCATAACTTAGATTGGTATCAGAGCCACCCCCATGCCTTCACCGACTCACGCCAAGCGCCCCGGGTCAACACTTTGGGGGTAGGCAGGGTGGTCAATCACTTGATTGAGTGGGGGAGAATGTCACGCCCGGCCCATTGGCTCCAAGGCCAAGGCCTTAGGAGGTCAGGTGGGGTGCATTAATCCCACATCGGTAAGGAAGGGGGAGTGATTGGGCCTTATAAGGGTTGGCCTGGCAACTCACACAAGCTGGTTTGCGTGGGGGTGCAATAGGGGCCATAACTTAGATTGGTATCAGAGCCACCCCCATGCCTTCACCGACTCACGCCAAGCGCCCCGGGTCAACACTTTGGGGGTAGGCAGGGTGGTCAATTTGTGACGAGGACGTCACTTAATTGAGTGGGGGAGAATGTCACGCCCGGCCCATTGGCTCCAAGGCCAAGGCCTTAGGAGGTCAGGTGGGGTGCACTTTATTTTGTTACTTTTATAGATGACTTTTTTAGGAAAGTTTGGGCTTATACTTTGAAGACCAAAGATCAGGTTATTGGTGTATTCAAAGAGTTTCATGCCAGAGTTGAAAGGGACAGAAAGACAATTGAAATGCATAAGATCAGATAATGGTGGTGAGTATACAGGATTATTTGATGATTATTGTAGGTCACATGGCATTCAACATGAGATGATAGTTCCTGGTACACCTCAACATAATGCAATTGTAGAGAGGACGAACCGCATCATCATGAAAAAGATTAGATGTATGCTTTCATAGGAAAAGCTACCCAAAAGGTTTTGGGATGAGGCTTTTAGGACTGCAGTTGATGTGATCAACTTATCTCCCTGTACAGCCCTAGATGCTGATGCTGCAGAACATGTTTAGTCAGGGAAAGATGTTTCCTATAAGCATTTGAGAGTGTTTAGTTATCGTGCATTTGCACACGTTCCAGACAATGAAAGGTCTAAGCTGGATGGTAAGACAAAAGAATGTATTTTTCTTGACTACTCACATGATCAATTTGGTTACAGGCTTTGGGATCCAGAAAAGCAGAAGGTGTTTAGAAGCAGAGATATGGTCTTCTTTGAGGATCAAACCCTTGAGGATTTGAAGAAGGCACCAACCAAGACTTCTGCAGAAGGATTAGCAGATTGTGACCCAGTTATTCCTCCAGTATATTAGGGTGATGGGAGAGATGTGCAGGAAGATGGTGTAAAGCTAGATATTAATCTACCTGCAGGATATGTTGAGCAAGAAAAAGTTGAGGAACAGCTTCCCATAGAACCTCAGTTGAGAAGATCTTTTAGACAACGTCAGCCTTCCAGAAGATACCCTGCAGATGAGTATGTGATGCTTACTGATGTAGGTGAACCAGAGAGTTACTAGGAAGCAGTTGAAAGTGAGCAGAAAAAAATGTGGCTAGTTGCTATGTAAGAAGAGATGGATGCTCTATAGAAGAATTATACATATGATTTGGTGCAACTTCCACATGGAATGAAGGCCTTGAAAAACAAATGGGTTTTCAGGTTGAAGACTCAAGAATATTGTTCTCAACCAAAGTACAAAGCCAGATTAGTTGTGAAAGGCTTTTGGTCAAAAAAAGGTATTGACTTTGAAGAGATTTTTTCTCTTGTTGTTAAAATGTTTTCTATTCGTGTTGCTCTAGGTATTGCTGCTAGCCAGGACTTGGAGGTGGAGCAGTTAGATGTGAAGACAGCTTTCCTTCATGGTGATTTGGAGGAAAAAATTTATATGGAGTAACCAGAAGGTTTCAAAGTCAAAGGTAAAGAAAATTTTGTCTGTAAGTTAAGAAAGAGTTTGTATGGATTAAAGCAAGCTCTAAGACAGTGGTACAGAAAGTTTGATTCATTTATAATTGAAAATAGATAAAAAAGAACGGCTTCAGATCATTGTGTGTAGATCAAACGGTTTGGTAAGGATTTTATTATTCTCTTACTTTATATTGATGATATGCTTATCCTTGGGAAAGATATATGTACAATTGACAGGTTGAAGAAGGAACTGATTGGGTCCTTTGCAATGAAGGACATGGGGCCAACAAAGCAAATACTAGGCATGCAGATTTCTCGTGACAGGGAAAACAAGAAGATTTGGTTGTCACAGGAGAAGTACATCGAGAAGGTATTAGAAAGGTTCAGTATGAGCAATGCAAAGCCAGTTGGTTCTCCTCTTTCAGGTCACTTCAAGTTATGCTCAGAACAGAGTCCATCAAGTGATGAGGAGAAGGAGAAAATGTAAAAGGTTCCTTATGCTTCAGTAGTTAGAAGTTTAATATATGCAATGGTATGTACGAGGCCGGGCATCACATATGCAGTGGGTGTTACTAGCAGATTTCTTACAAATCCAAGCAAGGAGCACTGAGCAGCAGTGAAGTGGATCTTGAGATATCTCAGAAGAAGCTCTAAGGTTTGTTTAAGCTTTGGAGGTGGACCACCTGTGCTAACGGGTTACACAGATGCAAATATGGCTAGAGATATTGATATAAGAAAATCCACATCAGGTTTTGTACTAACTTTTACAGGGGGAGCTATGTCATGGCAATCCAGATTGCAAAGGTGTATTGCTCTCTCCACCACAAAGGCAGAATATATTGCTGCTACAAAGGTTTACAAAGAAATGCTATGGATAAAAGAATTCTTACAAGAATTAGGGCTGAAATAGAAAAACTATGTGGTGTATTATGATAGCCAAAGTGTCATCCATTTATGTAAGAACCCAACTTTTCATTCCAAGTTAAAGCATATGGATGTTAGATATCACTAGATTCGAAATGTACTTAAAGAAAAGCAGTTACAACTTCAGAAAATTCATATAGATGATAATGGAGCAGACATGTTGACAAAGACCTTACCAAAAGAAAGACATGAGATATGCCAACAGTTGGTCGGCATGGATTTATATTGAGGAGCAAAAGGGATAGCCTCCCTTATGGGCTGAAGGGGGAGGTTGTTAGGCTGACAGCCCAAATTCAGCTCATATGGGCTTTATCAGCCCACAGCCCATCTCTTTCCTCTTAAACCCTAACTTAACCTAAACTCTAGTTTAAATAGGGGCTAATGGTGGCTGCGAAATTAAGAGATTAAAATCGCAAGAAAGGATAGAAACTTTGTAACAGCATTAGGGATTTAAAGAGAGGAGAAAAGGGTAAAAAAATAAGAGAAAAAGAAAGGGAAGAAGATAAGGAAAACACAGAAATTGTTCTCACTCATCTAAATAGTTTTTCATCTCAGGTTAGATCAGATCTACAGTGAATTTTTCTGTGATTGCTTGAGGAGGTTTTGGATATTGTGCAAGTAACGTGATCCTTGTATCCCAGTTATTCTCTTATGATTGTTGCTTGAGTTTTGGGAAAGAGATTCGAGAATTGTATATTCATTATTTATATAGTGAATTTTCTCTAGTTTGCCCCGTGGTTTTTATCCTTCACGTTGAAGGGGTTTTTCACGTAAGTCTTGGTGTTCTATTTGATTATGATTTTCGTTTAATTTCGTTGTGTGTTACAACCTGTTAGTATTTATTCTTACACAAAAGTTATTGTTTGTTGTCTATCCTTTTATTCCCATCAAAGCCAACAAAAATCACACTCAAGTTTGTTTATTTACTTACATGAGCTCACATTGGCATGAAATCGATAACGATGATATTGTATCATAGGATAAGTTTTATGGAATGAAGGATGCGAAATGAGAACACACAACTAAAAATAATTGTGCTAAGAGTCACCAATGAAAATAATAGAGCTGAGCTGGGGAAGTTGCATTTGGCCATGCTCCGTTGTTCTCGGTTCCTGCATCATCCATCCGAATGCATTGCAAGTTAGCCGAGTCTTAAGAGGTCCGTTGTGTTAGTGCATAATGAACAGAAGACAATAATGTAGCTAATATTAGAGCATAATTCCTCATATCTAGCCAGCTCTGAAGAATAAATACAAGCTCATCATATTATTATTTATTGTTCTAGGCAAAATGCGTCCACTGTCAACAAGCATTGAATCTAATTGTTTCATAATTGTAAAGTTCAACAAGATTTAAGTACTAGTTTCTCCAAACGTGTGAACTTTGATTGAGCCTTGAGCTTATTCAGAGTTACAAAGAAAAATAGCTAAATGTTTTTTGAGTTTGAAGTAGCAGAAGTGAGAAAATTAGCATTGTTTTAAGATAGAAGTATCGATAGAAATAAGAGAGGCGACGGGTGAGCAAGTGAGTAGGTGCGGTGAGCAAACGATAAGCAATCACATGCGGCGGGCGAGCGATGGATGAGCAAGAGCTATGAGCGACAAGCAAACATGTTGAAAAGAAGAGAGGAGGAAATCGATTTGGGCGAGAAGTTTACATAAAATTAATAATTTTAAAGATAATAAAATTATATTTTTATCTGTTCTATTTGTGCCCTTTTTGCACGTGATAATACATATAACTTTTTCCACTAATGTAACCTACAAGGAGAATTAAGATAAAATATTTTATTTTCGTAAATGTTAGGACCTTAATGTTACTTTTTAAAGTATATGGATCAGGATGCTAATCATGAATTACTATATATATATTATATATATACACACATATATATATATATATATATATATATCGAACCCTAATTGGAACCTGTCTCAAGATGTTCCAAATCCCACAAAAGAGCACCAATTCGAAGAAGAAAAGCCGGTCTAACATCTCAAACAATGACCTCACTCGTTGGCTTAGAACAGCCATCTTGTTTATGTAACTGGGCCTCATGTCAGGCCTTTACCAGGATCCGACATGGAAAACAAGTCAAACTTGAGAGCTACCACAGAGCAGGGATTCATCTTGAACAAAACCCCTAAAAAAATAAAGAAAATAAGACTCCAATAATTCCACTTGCATTTAAGAAATTTGTGAATCCAGAGATTTCCCGCACCAGATTCACTCATCTTGTGCATGGAATTGTCTGTGCAATTTTTGGGTTTTCCAGGAACAATCACTTTTAATTTCTCCACAAATTTGGAGGATTAGGAAATTAGGTATTCTTTTTTTGCAAGCAGTAAGAGGTGAGGATTCGATTCAATCTTTGAGCGCTGTCTTCATTATCCTTCTTAAATCTTGCATTAGAAGCCTTATGCATCAGGCCGCAATAGAATAATATGTTTCAATTGCAAGTTTATCATTCATAATAAGACTGTTATTAGGACCAAATTGCATACAACCTTTCTATAGACTCACATATTTCATGGTTTGCATTCACGAGGATGTATGTCGTGGTAACGGGTAAGGGAGATGTCCACAATTTGGTGATATAGTTAGATAAATAGACCTGTGGGCTCGACACTCTCATTATTTCTCGTTTTGAAAAGAATCGTGCATCAAATGATGAAAACAAGGTCAGGTTACTTGCTATATATTGATAGTAGAGGATTTTGATGCACGGAAATAAGTTCCTAAAGCTGTTTCTGCTGCGTTCGCTTTCGTTTCTCTTCTTCCGTCAGCTGTTTCTCTTTTGTCCTTCTTTTCTACTTTGTTTCAAATGCTTATTCTTGTGTCTTGCACTGCCTCGTTGTTGTCTTTTGAAGCTGAACCTCTCTTATTGGCCTCTCCCTCCAGATTTTGTTCAAACTAACAAATCAGTAGCTTTAACACCTCTATGCTCATTTTCTTAAAGAGCAAGTTCATTGTGCCCAGAGAGACTGACCTTTTCCGCTCGATGTTTATGTTTAGCACACTTGAAAATATTTGACTCTCCACGTCGATGCTTTGAAAGAACATTCATAATTAATTTGGAGGTTAAAGAATCAATGCCAGATTCCAATTCAGCTCAATGCAAATGCATTCTAAGCAAACCGTGTCAGAAGGCATTTGAGTGTGCTTGAAGGAGTTGAAAACTGTTCTTCAGGAGCTGGCAAAATGGTGGTCAGGGAAACTTGAACTTAAGCCAATTGAATAATCTCTCATAAATCACAAATTTCAGAAGAAAATGGTTGCCCGACGACAAAAAAAAATTGTTGGTGTTTAACACCTTCAATTTATTACTTGAAAAAAGAATTACTTGCAAAATTATGATAATAAGAACAGAAATGGTCAATTATGCAGTAACTGAGAGAGAAAAAAAGACAAAATAATAATAATAATAATAATAATAATAATAATAATAATAATAATAATAATAATAATAATAATAATAATAATAATATAGGCACATTTCATACTCTTACCATTTGAATAGAGTCATTCCCGTATCCTTCGATGACGGTACTTATCTCAATCAAAATGTGGGACTTGACCTCCCACGGTGAGAGAATCACAAGTACTGAAATAGACATCACAAATTGAAAAGCAGCTTGCGGTCACATCCAATATTAACATATCAATCATACTTTCCGGATAAACTTTGAGAAAAAGAATGATAGTAGATAAGATTTCCTCCAACTATATGAGGAAATCTCTCTAGTTGTTGAGGGAAATCCTCCCTAATCTCTCTAGTTGTTGAGGGAAATCCTCCCTCTTAACTTGTATAAATAGACATTCTATTGTATTGATCAAGATATACTTTTACAATTACTTTTCATCTTATCATGGTATCAGAGCACTTGCATTAAGCAAGAGTTTTTTTTTTCTTTTCGCTGTCCAGCGACAGCATCAACACTCCTGGCCGCCTCCTCCTCCGGTGCCTCTTGTCGATCCGGGCCTCCACCAAGTAGAGGAACGTCTTGCCCATCGCAGCGGACACGAAGATCCGCCCGCGCGTCGTGTTGAACGACCGATCTCCGTATCCAATCGTCGTCACCAACAGGTACACGACGTTCATCCAGTCGAGATTCTCCAGCAGGCGGAGCACCACCGTACCCACCCCGATAGAGAGCAGGACGGCCTCGACCGCCAGCCCTACCTTCGTGCGGATCCGCATCCGCTGCATCTGTGAGATCGCCACCCAGCGACCGCAGCAAGCCCTCGGCAGCGTCGTCCACTATCGCTGCTAGCCCCTTTTCTTGCGAAGCGAGCACTCTCGCCTCGACAGATACAGATAGCCTCGCCAACACCGCCCAAAGAGCTTCCACCAAGGTGAGGGGTAGCGTAGGCGGCGGCGATCCAAAGATCCGGAGGATCCGCGCCTCCTTCCTTCTTCTCACCGCCGCTACTACTAGTGACCATTAACGCTGCCGCTTCTTCAAACCGCCTCGGCGCGTGCGGTATATGACACAACAGACAGATAAATAATCGATCTCCGCCTCGCTCTCTTCTTCGACGAGAACGCTCTCTCCCGCCGAACTCCACCGAACGGTGCGATGCAGACTGGTTGAGTCTTTGATGCATCGTATCATCAAATGGCTTCATCATCTACTTCCAATACTCCAGTCATTGTCCCTGCAGGGAACAATAGCAGTTCTCAACCTCCAAGCCTCATCATTATCAATGCTGCGGCACTCATTCCTTTCAAGTTATCCAAAAGTGGAAATTATGCATCTTGGCGTGCCCAATTTTTTAATCTTCTATTTGGATATGACCTTATAGGTTACATCGACGGCTCTCTTCATTGTCCGCCTGCAGTGCTCAACAGCCTAGGAGGATCTAGTCCAATACCAAATCCAGCTCACAAACTGTGGTTACGTCAAGATCGTCTCATCCTCCAAGCCATTCAAGCCTCCGTCGCTGGGTCCGTCGCCCCACTAATATCTTCATGTATGACTACTGCAGAAGCATGGTCCAAGTTGCAAACGACATTGGCAAATCGCTCGCGTACTCGCATGCTCGGACTCTTATCCAATCTGATGAAAGTGAACCAAGAGGGAAGTACTATTGCTGATTACTTACAAAATATCAAAGTGATCATCGATGACTTAACTTTGATAGGTCATTCCCTCAGTGAAGAAGAAGTCCTCATTCATACACTTAATGGCCTAGGGGATGAATACAAAGAATTGGCAGCCGCAATTCGAGCACGTGACTCTCCAATATCATTTGAAGAACTTTATGACAAGTTGACCGACTACGAGACATATTTGAAGTGCGACGATAGGCTGCCCGGACCAACTATCACAGCTCAAGTCACCATAAATCCAAGAGGAAGAGCAACCAATACAATAAGCACGTCAATCACAGTCCGACAAAGCTGCCTCCTGACCCTATGGGTTCCACACCAAACCCCTCTCATCCACATTATCAACACTTTCATCCTCATCGTCAAGGTGATATCCCCTATAATCATCAGCACTTACGTCCTGACCCCAGCGGCCATCGCCGAATCATCTGTCAGTTGTGTAATAAGATCGGACACTCTGCGAAAGTCTGTCGCTCTCGACCTCGACTTCCTGCTCCAACACAGTGGCCTCAAGCCAATCTCACAACTACTCCGACGACTAGTCAACCCAATTGGATTGTGGACTCTGGTGCATCACATCACATCACCTCCGATCTTCAGAACTTGTCTGTCCACAACAACTATGGCGGCGATGAGGATGTTATCATCGGTGATGGTAAAGGACTCCCTATCACTCATACTGGTTCCACAATGCTTAATTCACTCACCACAACATTCACACTTGATGATGTTTTATGTGCACCCCACATCAAAAGAAACATTATTTCTGTCTCTCACCTCGCAAGCAAAATAATACCTCCATTGAATTTTTTCCTGACTCCTTTCTTGTCAAGGATTTGAGCACGGGGGCATCCTTAGTCCAAGGCCAGAACAAAGACAACATTTATGAGTGGCCATCCGCTTCGCAAACAACCCACCCCACTGTTCACTCCTCAGTTGCTGCTCCAGTTGATGTGTGGCATCGACGTCTTGGTCATCCCTCGTCTCTTATTCAGCAAAAGTTACTTTCCCATTATTCACTTCCTACCTCTACTAGCAACATTTTAACTTATTGTGATGCTTGTCGTAGCAATAAAAGTCATAGACTACCTTTTGGCACATCTTCTATATCTTGTTCTAAACCTTTTGAAATTATTTATACTGATGTTTGGGGTCCTGCCCCAACTCTTTCTTTTGACAAGTTTCGTTTTTATGTTATTTTTGTTGACTATTTCACTAAGTACACATGGTTATATCCCCTCCGTCATAAATCTGAAGTTTCAACTGTCTTTACCAACTTTAGAAAGTTGGTCGAGAATTTCTTTCAGTCTTCCATTAAAACAGTTTACTCGGATGGCGGAGGTGAATATCAAGCCCTCGCATCCTGTCTTGCAGCTTGTGGTATACAACACCTCAAGTCACCTTCTCATACTCCCCAATTAGTTGGTTCTGCTGAGCGCAAAACATCAACATATAGTAATGAAACCGGCTCACACTTCTACATCAGCCTCGTTGCCATCACCTTTTTTGACAAAGCAGCCTTTCAAACCGCATGCTATCTCATTAATCGTATGCTCACTCCAGTCTTACAATACAAGTCACCATTTGAGAAACTATTCCACAAGCCTCCAAACTTTCACAAACTCAAAGTCTTTGGTTGTCTATATTATCCGTGGCTACGTCCTTATGCCTCTCATAAACTAACACCACGATCTAAGCCCTGCATTTTTATTGGATACTCTCTTGAATATAATGCTTTTCGATGCTACGAGCCACAAACCCAAAAATCTTTCACACGTCACGTTATTTTTGTGGAGTCTTCTTTTCCTTTTCAAAATCATGAGTACTCTACCATGCAAGCTACTCCGACAAACACACATCACTGGAGCATCTTCTCAACCCCGTCACATGAACCTCCCACAACACCATCTAATCCTAACCCTCCTACTCAGTACACTCCTCCTGTTCAACACCTCCTCCCTACCCCTCCAATCCCTTCTTCACAAGTTTCTCCTATTAATGAAACAATACCCTCAGCTACATCATCAGGTGCTATTGAAGTCCAGCAGACTAGTCCACTTGATCTCGCTGACTCACCACCGACTATGCCAACAACCCAACCTACCACTTCCGTAGCTCCTAGCCATCATATGATAACACGCTCCAAAAGTGGTATTGTTAAACCACGTCAAGTTCTTGATCTATATGCCACCACAAACTCTTCCCTTGAAGCTAGTGAACCCACCACAATTACTCAAGCGCAAAAATCTCCACATTGGCGTAAAGCCATGTGTGAAGAATATGATGCTCTTCTTCATAACTCTACATGGACCCTAGTTCCCTCTTCTCACACACAAAACATCAACGGGTGTAAATGAGTTTTTCAAATTAAGCGGAACCCAGATGGATCTATTGCTCGATATAAAGCACGTCTAGTTGCCAAAGGGTTTCATCAACGACCTGGTGTTGACTTCACAGAGACATTCAGCCCAGTTGTCAAACCAATAACAATACGGCTTATCTTGAGCTTGGCTATCTCAAAAGGCCGACATATACGACAATTGGATGTTAACAATGCCTTTTTACAGGGGACTCTAACTGAAGATGTCTTCATGCAGCAACCCCCTAGCTTTGTGCATCCACAATATCCAAGGCATGTCTGCAAGCTACAAAAGGCTATTTATGGACTTCGTCAAGCTCCAAGAGCCTGGTATAATGAACTTGGTACATTTTTAACATCCATGGGTTTTATCAACTCCAAGTCTGATACATCGTTATTCTTACGACAACAAAATAGAACCACAATATATCTTCTCGTATATGTGGACTATATTATTGTTACAGGCAATGATCCCTTGGAGATTCGGACATTCCTAAAGCAATTGGCTGATCGATTCTCCCTCAAAGATCTTGGCACCTTAAGTTACTTTCTGGGAGTTGAAGCAACATTTACATCTTCAGTCTCCTCCTATCACAAAGAAAGTATATTCAAGATCTATTATCTAAAACAAACATGTAGGATGCAAAGGAGGTTACAACTCCCCTCTCTACGAATGAATCACTCAAATTATGTGATGGAAGCCCCGCTTCGGACGCTACTCAATACCGACAAGTACTTGGCTCCTTACAAGATTTAGCTCTCACCCATCCAGATATCTCATTTGCAAATCAATAAATTATCCTTCTTCATGCACCACCATCTACTATACATTGGTCTGCAGTCAAACGAATTTTACGGTATCTTAAAGGGACCCTTCATCATGGCCTCTTTCTCCGTAAACATGCCTCACTTAATCTCCATGCCTTTGTTGATGCTGACTGGGCGGGCAACTTTGATGATAGAACTTCTACGTCAGGGTATATTGTCTTCCTTGGAGCTAATCCTATCAGTTGGAGTTCTAAGAAGCAAAAACGATCGCACGACTGCCTACAATCAAGCCGAGTACCATGCCATCGCTATTGCTACTACTGAAATCAATTGGGTCACAAATCTTCTTAAGGAACTCAACGTCAACTCTACCCTTCCTCCTACAATATATTGTGATAATATTAGAGCTACCTACTTATGTGCCAATCCAGTGTTCCACTCACGCATGAAACACATCGCCATTGACTTCCACTTCGTGCGAGATCAAGTTGTCAGAAATCAACTACGTGTCTCTCATGTTCATACGGCTGATCAACTAGCAGATCCACTCACGAAACCTCTTGTCCGTAAATTATTTTCATTACATCGATCCAAGATTGGCATCCTTGACAGGAATACCATCTTGCGGGGGCATGATAGTAGATAAGATTTCCTCCAACTATATGAGGAAATCTCTCTAGTTATTGAGGGAAATCCTCCCTCTTAACTTGTATAAATAGACCTTCTATTGTATTGATCAAGATATACTTTTACAATTACTTTTCATCTTATCAGCGGTCACATCCAATATTAACATATCAATCATACTTTCCGGATAAACTTTGAGAAAAAGAATGTATAGTACCATGAATTCGGGTTGTCGTCTCACGAACAGGATGTAGTTTGTGTGTGCGTATATATATATACATATATATATATATATATATATAGATAAACATATTTATTAGTCAAAAAATGGATTAGGAATCAACGTGTTTAAGAATATCTCATTTTTGGATATTTGATCTTTTGTGATACCGCTTACACAAAAGATTAAATATGATAAGAGTAAAAGAAATTTCTGAGAAAGTAACATTTTTTGTGGGATTATATGAAAGAAAAAGAACAATTTCAAACAGATTTGATCCCTCTTTAAATAAGATCTTTTGTGACTTTAAACATAAAGAAGTTATTACTAGAGTTCATTTAGTCATAAATAAGGTGATTATTTTTTAGATAATAATGATCTACCATCGGGCTCAAAATATATAGAATTATTTTTTTCTGAGAAAATCCTACTACTAAAGGAAAATCTCTGGAATATTCTGTCATTTGTCTTCAAGCGATGATGAAAGTAATATATCCAGTACCATAAACTTGGGAGCACCAACTGGAGTGTGTTATGGTCCATGGAATGGGTTGTGTCATCATTTCAAGCTTAGGTTTTCCGATGCCTTTTAGCCGCTGCCCGCTGTTGCTCTTTGTTCTGATTGGTCCATCGAGATTCAAAGGAACGAATGAGATGCGCCAAACATGCGTGAGATGAATCATGTAGTCACATGTAGTGGGTGTTACTGCAATGGGAATTATATACCATCTAAGTTTATATTTATTCAAAGGACACACCCACCATGCCAAGAAACTGTGATGAAATATGGCTCATATTACCTCTAAATAGGACTTGTCCGTCTGGGTTGACATCCTAAAAACAGTAATACTCAATATCCATAACAAGTCCATTTAAGATATGCATTATAATTTAGCACGAATTGCAGGACTTCAAATTATTTTGATATTTATGTGGCGGAAAATAGAATAGTTATCTAAATATGACAACTTCTGATTCCGAAACATGCTAAGAAATAACGTGTAATTCTTAGGAATTGATAGTTATTCCCTATCCTAAGAAGCATCGCTTCATGTCTAATTCTAAGTCTTAAGTAGGTAAAATTCAGCTAGTTTTGTAGGTCATTTCGAACCTCTTTACATTTATAATAGGATTGACTACACTGTGAGATGTCCCTTTAATTCTTTTATTAAAAAAAAAGAAGAAGAAGAAGAAAGAGACAGCTTTGTTTTCGTTTTTTTTTTTTTTTTTTTTTTTTTTTAAGGTTCCTGCAAAACAAGCTTTTTGACTCGAGAAAAAGGAATCGAACGAGTCACAGTCATCTCCTTCCATATCCAACGACCTCTCCAGAGAAGCTGCTGCTAACAACACCAACCTGACAACATCCGCCACCACCACCTTCCCTTTCCGCCACTCACCACTGTATCTAGTTGCTTCCTCTGCCTCTGTGTTTTGTCCCTTGCGTACTGCATTCTTGTGTGGTATGTGACCTCCGAGCTTGCTCTTCTTTTTGTTGTTGGACCCGAAGAGAAGGTGGCTCCTCAGATGACTTGTGTTTGGTCTCCCATTAAGGTAGGAGATGGTTGCCACTGACTGCCTGTCCCTCAGAGCTCCTTGTCTTCTCCCTCAGATCAGTCATGGAGGTGGTGTCTCCCCTCACCACCCTTCTCCATGCCTCAACAAGCTTCAGAGGGACTCCGTCCCTACCCGGTCTTCTTCTTCTTCTTCTTCTTCTTCTCCATCGAGCAGCAGGATAAGCCCTGCGGTGCTCTTCGTCATTGTCATTCTGGCAGTCATCTTCTTCGTCTCCGGCCTCATCCACCTCATCCTCAGGTTCGTCATCAGGAAGCGCCACGCTGCCCCGTCCTCCCGCGCCGCCGCAGCGGCCGACCTGCCCGGCTCCGACGCGCTGCAGCGCCAGCTGCAGCAGCTGTTCCACCTCCACGACTGCGGCCTGGACCAGGCCCTCATCGATGCGCTGCCCGTCTTCCTCTACGGGGACGTCGTCGGCTCCAAGGAGCCTTTCGATTGCGCCGTCTGCCTGTGCGAGTTCGACGGGGAGGACGAGCTCCGGCTGCTGCCCGTCTGCGGCCACGCCTTCCACCTCGCCTGCATCGACACCTGGCTGCTCTCCAATTCTACCTGCCCGCTCTGCCGGGGCTCGCTCTTCGTGCCGGGCCTGATGGCCGACAGCCCGGTGTTCGACTTCGGGGACTCGAGGGAGGAGCGGGAAATCCCGGGCGAGCGGGCGGCCGCCCAAGGGGACGACGTCGTCACGGACAAGAGGGTGTTCCCTGTGAGGCTTGGCAAGTTCAAGAACTTGGTCACCGACAATGTTGCTGGTGGCGAGGGTCATGGCAATGAGGACAGCGGTATCACCGTGTGCAACGTGAGAAGAGAGGAAGGGGAGACCAGCAGTAGTAATCTGGATGCGAGGAGGTGCTTCTCCATGGGCTCCTATCAGTATGTGGTTGCTGATGCCAATCTGCAAGTGGCCTTCGAGAGCTGTTCTGCTACCGGGAATGGCGATGCAAGAGGAGTCAGAGGAAGGGATGCGAGAGCGAACTGTGCAGGTAACGAGCCAGCGGAAGGGAAAAGACTGAGTATCGGCGGCAGGCGCGAGAGCTTCTCGGTGTCAAAAATCTGGCTGTGGTCTAACAAGAAGGGGAAGCCCCCAGTTTCTTCAGATGCTACAGCTTTCGATGCCAACTTGCCGTGGAAGGTGATGGCTGCGGGTGACTGATACATGAAAATTGTCGGCAATGTGACAAATGTTGCTCTTGGTTCACCAGCATATGTCGCATGAGGTCTTCTCAGGTGAAGAACAAAGTTGTGGCATTGGTAAAGTTGCACAATTTTGCATCTGGTCAATGAATAGAAGAAAGCGGTGGGATCTGATAATTTTCAGCACTCGAGGGAGTTATGTTTTTGTGTTTACTGTGGTGTTGGATTCCGGAAAGGAACCATTCACAGATCATCGATTCAGACATTCGATTCTGCAGAGAATGTATGCATCTTCTCCTTATCTATTTGCCTCAGACCACAGCTTAAGACTGTTGGAAGTTCCAAACTACAAGACTCCCTTTGTTCAAGATGCATCAAGTGTCTTTTCCTATTTTCTTCTGCTTTGCGAGAAATTATGATTCCCGAGAGGATTTGTGACCTCCTCCTCGAGGAATTCGCAGTGGGCTGCAGCTTCATAGCCATCACAAAAGTTTCAAGTGATCTATCTGATCATTAGAATAATCAGGTCAGTTGCAATTCGACCTCTGTTATGTACCTCCTGTTGGCTGGAAACTTTTGGCCCCCGTGTTGTCGCTCAGCATCCATAACTGGTAAATCCACGAAAGCTTAGCAGTCACTGTGGCAGTTCCCCTCTCTCTGGAATTAAGCCTCTCTCGCCTGTTTGTCAAAGGCGGACAGAAGTGTTCTGAAAGCAATTTTGCACAGATTGATATCATCGACAACTCCAGACAGACGACGTTATTTGGAGGGTAAACTATGTGAATTGGTCGAGGCATTTTGCTAGCTATATGTTCGGTCGAAACCTCGTATCAAATGTTGGAGGTGGAATTGGCGTTTGAAGTGTTATTTGGAAATTTACTATCATGTCTCTTTGCATTTGTTCTTGTTGAAGGTGTCATTGGGAGACAAAAAGTACAAACTGCTATTTAAAGGAGAATTTTTTACGTGAGTTAAGACAACCTACATAAATCAAGAAATAGGAGACCCATGCACCGATACAGGACATGTTTGTCATGCTAAGACCATAGTCTATAGTGTACATGCTCCAGCATACAGAAAGTAGAGGTAAATGACAAAAGCAACTTGGAGGACCAGCCAACATGATTCTGGTAATAGGACTCACAGGAGGCAAGAGTTTGAACACATGAACTGTTGGACCACTTGCATTTTACACTCTAGAAAGCTACATAGGACTGAGAGTAATTGTTGTTGCTCTCTGTGCTGCATGAATTTGAATTCTTTGTCTCTTTGCTCACGTCCTCTCCCTTTATGCTAAAGCTAGCAGCATGAGGAGCCAACTTTTTACATCTGATCTCCTCCACACACTGTCACCCTTATGTTTTCTTAAAAGAATCTTTGGCTTTCTTTACCATGGAATAAGGAGAAAAGAGAGGACAAACATAAAAAGTCATGGATGGTTTCTTGGTGACTGAATGATTCTTTCCCATGGAAAGTAGAGCTGGGACATGGCAAACTTGAGTAACCCTGCCAAAACTTGGCCTACGCCTTCAACCATTGGATGCACACCTCCAGCAATATGCACAAAAGAAGTTACACCATTTTAGGTAATGTAAGTTAATGTTCATCTTGATAGACCACCAGTGCTGAACAATTTCCTTTCTTATGTGCATGGTGGTAATGACAGAGTTTCAGTGTCATGGTAAATTTGCTCCTTTGCTTGCATGGATAAGACTATGCACACTGATACTTTATAGAAAGGGCAACCCCCTCTGTTGTTTGATTGGACAACTCCTTTTTTCTTTTTAAATTTTTTTCTTTTGTTGAGAAATATGCGGGTGATAAAGCATAATTTATTATACATTGTGCAGGAAGAATGCAGAGTGTTCAAGATGAAATTGCCATTGTGCTCTTATGGTCACTGCATGTTGTGATGATTACAAATCGATGATTCATTGATCCAAGGTCAGCCATTTAAATGGTCAAAGGAATAAGATAAATCCAGGACTTGGTGAAGCATCTTCTTTTCTGATGTTTGAGCAGTTATTTTACAGAAGAGTATCGGATTTATTAGCTGGTCTTATTTGTTTGCATCACATGGGCCACCAGATGTAGCCATTCCATTCATTAGCAGACAAAGAAAGCTGGGAGTACTTCTCAAATCTCAGGTAAACTCCACCTGAAGCAACTAATCTCCCAGTGAGGAGAAAACAGTAGTGCACTGATTCCCAGATTCTGCAGCATTTGCCTTCTACTTGTAAGTTCAAAGCTCTAAGCAGCTCAGACATGAGACTCAACTAAAGTTGATTTTAATTAATAGAATAATGACACTATCATTTCCCTATATCTGGTGGCATAGGTAGTCAGGATTTTTGTTGATTAAGAACTTTTTAATGATAAACATCTCATGTCAAGGTTTCCATCAGCTTACAGAATGGATTTTATTTTATTTTATTTTATTTTGTCAGCAGGCAAGACCACATGGGAAAAATCACATGTCAAGATCAATGCTATGCATCATGTGATCAGATAGTTAAAAGGGTTTCAACTCTGGTATACTGGAATTTCTGTCAGCTGTCTTAAATGCCAAAAATTCATTTAAAATCTTGTAGCTAACTATTGACCATATTCGGTCAAGCGATAGCAGCCAATAGTATGAAATTTTCAAGTGTGGTGCAGTTATTGATTTTGACATACAATTTTAGTGTTGGTAAAAGGAGACTGTGAGGCAGTAAACATCAAGATTTTGGTTTTTTTTCTCTAAGTTAAACTCCATATATTAACATCAAATATTTATCAAATATATTATGATACTCAGTGATAAGTGATAGAAGTTAAGATTTTCCTTGATAAATAAGAAATTTTCGTAGATCTATTGAGGAAATCTTCATCCTAACATGTATAAAAAGATATCACCACTATCATATCAATTGAGGGAATATCTTCTTAACATCTTCACCTTGTATTTTATCATGATATCAGAGCCCTTGCATTAAACAAGAGTTCTTTTTTTTCTTTTTTTTTCCTCGTTGTCCAGCGACAGCATCGAATAACACAACATCGCACTTCCAAAACTGACATCAAGGAATGGACCGATGATTCTCAACATCTATCTTCCGTTTCTGCAATCCGTTCATCAGAAGGAACATCTTCATTGGTCGGGCAACGTCTCTTTGATCCCAGATGACGAGGTTGTTGGGCTGATAAAGCCCAGTTCAGCCCATATGGGCTTTAGCAGCCCATAGCCCATAACCCTTCTCTTATTAACCCTAACCCTAACCTAATCTCATTATAAATAGGGGCTATGGTGGCTACGAAATTAATGAGATTAATATCGCAGCAAAGGGCAGCAACTTGGCAGCGACATTATGGATTCAAAGAGAGGAGAAAAGGGCAGAAAAATAAGAGAAAAAGAAAGGGAAGAAGACAAGGAAAACTCAGAAATTGTTCTCACTCATCCAAACAGTTTCTCATCTCAGGTTAGATCAGATCTTGATGAGTTTTTCCGTGATTGCTTGAGCGAGGTTTTGGATATTGTGCACAGTGACGTGATCCTTGTATCCCAGTTATTCTCTTGTGATTGTTGCTTGGGTTTTGGGCAAGAGATTCGAGATTGTACATTCATTATTTCAATAGTGGATTTTCTCTTCGTATCCTTCCCTTAGGAAGTTTTGGAGACCACTATCCCCTTGGACTACTTCGCCTCTGCTGAACAAACTGTGCCCAATTCTGCCATTGCAAATGCACTTGCTAGATTGTGACACTTCACCAATACAAACTTTCATGCTTGCACCCTCTCGGTCTAGCAACATCTTGAACTCTGCCGCACACTTCAAAGATCTTACGAAAGTATCCCGCACATGTCGAAGAGAAAGTTTCATGCTCCATGGCGCCGACCTTGGTGCCTTGGGACAGCCTCCCCTTATGGGTGAAGGGGAGGTTGTTGGGTCGCTAAAGCCCATATGGGCCGAACCGGCTTTATCACCCCCAACAACCTCCCCCTTCAGCCCATAAGGGAGGCTGTCCCATGACTCCTCAGTGTAAATCCATGCCGACCAACTGTCGACACATCTCCTGCCTCTCTTCCTGCATAGCAACTAGCCACATTTTGTTCTGCTCACTTTCAACTGCTTCCTGGTAACCCTCTGGTTCACCTGCATCAGTAAGCATCACATACTCATCTGTAGAGTATCTTCTGGAAGGCTGACGTTGTCTAGAAGATCTTCTCAATTGAGGTTCTGCGGAAGCTGCTCCTCAACTTCTTCTTGCTCAACATGTCCTGCAGGGTAGATTAATATCCGGCTCTACACCATCTTCCTGCACATCTCCCCATCACCCTGATATCTTTGGAGGAACAAGCTGGGTCACACCGCTAATCCTTCTGCAGAAGTCTTGGTGGTGCTCTTCTTCAAATCCTCAAGGGTTTGATCCTCAAAGAAGACCACATCTCGCTTCTAAACACCTTCGCTTTTACGGATCCCAAAGCCTCAGTAACAAATTGATCATGTGAGTAGCCAAGAAAAATACATTCTTTTGTCTTACCATCCAGCTTAGACCTTTCATTATCTGGAATATGTGCAAATGCACGACAACCAAATACTCTCAAATGCTTATAGGAAATATCTTTCCCTGACCAAACATGCTCTGCAACATCGATCTAGGGTCATGCAGGAGATAAGTTGATCACATCAATCTGCAGTCTTCAAAGCCTCATCCCAAAACCTTTTGGGTAGCTTTGCTCAATGAAAGCATACATCCGATCTTTTCCATGATGGTGCGGTTCATCCTCTCTGCAATTGCATTATCTTTGAGGTGTACCAGAACTGTCATCTCATGCTTTGGATGCCATGTGACCTGCAATAATCATCAAACAATCTCAGTATACTCACCACCATTATCTGATCTTATGCATTTCAACTGTCTTTCTGTCTCCCTTTCAACTCTGGCATGGAACTCTTTGAAGACACCAATAACCTGATCTTTGGTCTTCAAAGCATAAGCCCAAACTTTCCTGGAAAAGTCATCTATAAAAGTAACAAAGTAAAGTGCACCACTGATGCCAGGAACATTAATAGAACCATTAGGAGTTTTTGTCCTCAAAGGACCACATACATCTGTATAAACACGGTCCAAGGCATGCATTTTTCTAGACAAAGCAGGACTAGCAAATGAAACTCTATGTTGTTTACCCACTAAACAATCAATACAAGGGTTCAAACGTATACCTCTCGAGGTCAGGCAATACCTCTCTCTTGGAAAGAGCTTGCAGTCCCTTCTCGCTCATGTGTCCCAATCTCCTATGCCACAACTCCATGCTAAAGTCTTTCTCTGTGGCATTTAACTGTTCACCATAAGCTTTGGCCTGCAACCTGTACAAAGTATGACATTTCTTTCCATTAGCTATAACAAGAGAACCCTTACTGAGTTTCCATTGCCCTCTGTGAAACCTGCTATCATAGTCCTCATCATCTAATCTTCCAACTGAAATTAGATTCAACCTCAAGTCAACCACATGCCTCACATCCTTAAGCACCAACTTGCATCCAAGGTTGGTCTTTATATGGATGTCACCCATGCCAATAATATCTCACTTTGTGCCATGGTTGCCCATCTTAACAACACCAAAATTTCCGGACACTATGCGTAGCAAAAACTCCTCCGTGGTGTAGCATGATAAGAAGCTCCTGTGTCAATTATCCACTCGAGATCTCGACACACAAGAAAAATATCATCGAAGGGGACAAAATCAAATAATCACCAACCTGCACTATAGCCGTGTGGTATTTTCTTTTGACTCTGTAGACTCCACTTCTTTTCCTTTTTCTTGCTCTTCTTAGGTCGCTTACACTTAATCGATTCTTATAATGTCCTTTCTCACCACGCTTATAGCAAACAATATCTTTCCTTGATCTTGACTTGCTTCTACCTATCGTGAATCGCTTCTATCTTTAGACCTTGACCTTCCTCTTCTCTCGAGATAAGTGCACTGTGAATCAATCTGAGATATCACTTGAGGTCTTTCTTCTCAACTCCTCATTCAACAAACGCTTGTTACTTGACTCATGGTAACAATACCATCTCGGCGCAGAATTATCGAGGGAAACCACCAGTGTCTCCCAACTTTCTGGCAATGAACTGAGAAGTAACAATGCCTGCAACTCATCATCAAGAGACATTTTCATAGAAGATAACTGGTTAGTAATACTTTGAATTTCATTCAAATGCTCAGCAATAGAAGCACCCTCTTTATATTTTAGGTTCACAAGTTTTCGATCAAAAAGCTTTGTTGCTAGTCATTTTTTCTTTCATAGAGACCTTCTAACTTTTTCCAAAGAGAATATGCAGAACTTTCAAGAGAAACATGATGAAAGACACTATCATCGAGCCACCGTCGAATAAACCCAACCGCTTTTCGATCTAATCTCTTCCACTCATCATCTGTCATAGTTATGGGTTTTTCACTATCCCCCTGCAAAGGTCCATACAAATCTTTGCAATACAAGAGATCTTCCATTCTTGGTTTCCATATCATCCAATTGTTTCCGTTCAAACTAATCATGCGAGAAACATTACCAGCCTCCATGTTCAAATACAAAAGGTAAATCACCAAAACCTTGCTCTGATACCAGTTGATAGGGAAATAAAAGGATAGGCAACAAACAATAACTTTCTGTATAAGAACAAATACTAGCAGGCTGTAACACAAATGAATTAAAACAGAAATCACAATCAAATAGAACACCAAGATTTACGTGGAAAACCCCTTCAACGTGAAGGGTAAAAACCACGGGGCAAACCAGAGAAAATCCACTATTGAAATAATGAATGTACAATCTCGAATCTCTTGCCCAAAACCCAAGCAACAATCAGAGGTCTGCCTCTCCAACCTGCGTAGCTCCCTGACGAACCAGAATAATTATCTCCGGAACTGAATGGTCGCCTTCTTTGCTGCCCCCTACACCTACCTCAAGGGGTTTAAGTGCAACAGTCGTATCAATAAAGCTCTCCCTAATGGGCCTCTCCCTAGGTGGCGCCTCCACTTGCTATACTGGCGTCAAGATTTTGGAAGCTTGAATCGCCAACTAGCAAACTTGCACTGCCTCTACTGCTCCAAAGGCAACCCCTTCCCTTCAGTGCAGAACCCCTTCTCCTTTCTTGGCGGTGCTGCATCTCTCCTTCTTCGTCTCTTCCCTGTGGATGACGCTCCCAAAGGAAGCACCGCTCCCTCTTCCTCCAATGACTGCTATCCTAAAGTTGTAACCCATAAATCATTCTCAGCTGTGATCCTTTGTAGCTTCCCTTACTCCAACGGCTGCTCTCCTCAGGTCACAAGCTACTCCCTACTTATCCTCATTACTCTACTGCCCTCCAGAGACAGCCATCAAATGTCATAATGTTGACCTTCTCCATGAAGCCTCTTGCTAGCAAACAATTTTCATCACATCGATCCAAGATCGATATCCTTGGTAGGAGCACCGTCTTGCGGGGACATATTAGCAGTTAAGATTTCTCTTGATAAATAGTTAAGATTTCCTCAACTACATGAGGAAATATCATAATTCTGTTAAGGAAAATATTTTATCATAACATGTATAAATAGGGAGCACAATCTTATTAATAAAATAGATCTCTTCTTCATACTTTATTCTATCATGGTATCAGACCACTTTGCCTAGAGCAAACTCCTTACCGATCTCCGCCTCCCCCCTACTTCATCTGCTTCCACAGGCAAAAGCTTCCCTTGCTCCCACAAGCGAAAGCTTCCCCTCCGCTATCGTCAGCAGATTCCTGTTCCCTCCCCCTGTTGCCAACAGTAAATCTTCTCCTTCCCTTTTTGAGACGACGATGGTCACCTTGCAGTCGTCGCTTTCTTCCTCTCTGCTACCGTCAGCAGATTCTCGTTCTCTCCCCTTGTTGCCGACAGCGAATCTTCCCCTTCCCTTTCTGAGATGATGACGACCGTCCTGTAGTCATCACTTTCTTCCAATAGTAACTTTGGTCGCATCCTCTTGCTGCTGCCAGTTGTTTTTCAACCAGCAGATCTCTGCGCTCTTTATTGCCTCCTCTTAGGTTACAACCATAGGCTCTTTTCTCCCCGGTGACTATAGCGCATCCTTGGTATACGGCGGTAGCTTCTTCCTCTCCGCCACCTACCACTCATCCCCTGCAAACGCAGAAGAATGAAGCCTCTTGCCCGCAAACCATTTTCATCACGTCGGTCCAAGATCGGCATCCTTGACAGGAGTGCCATTTTGCGGGGGCATGATAGAAGTTAAGATTTCTCTTGATAAACAGTTAAGATTTCCCCAACTACATGAGAAAATCTCATAGATTTGTTGAGGAAATCTTCATCCTAACATGAGGAAATCTTCATCCTAACATGTATAAAAAGGTACCACCACTATCATATCAATTGAGGGAACATCTTTTTAATGTCTTCACCTTGTATTTTTATCAATAAGGATATTTAATCCTTCAATAGTATCATGTGGATAAGGGAACCAAGGGCTTGTAAGTCTCTAGTATCACTGTTACTCATAGAGACGTCTTTTGAGGCTCATCTTGAAAAAAACATAATCGTACGGGTTCATGCAAAGTGGACGATTGCTCATAAGCCTTTGTGCTCGTAATATGATGATAAAATATTGATTTATTAGAAAGTGCTAGAAGGAGGAACATGAACCCTCAGCTCTTGAGGACATTAAGAAGGATATTTAGATCCTCGACTCTTGTATCCTTTAGCCACATTTTTATATTAAAATTTTTTTTTAGGTTAATCCCAAAACAAAATGCTCATTTAAAACGGATCATTTTTCGTGAGAATTAATGATGATATAATATTGATTTATGACTTACCTTTCTAAATTTGTCAAAAATATATAATATACGTTTGTTCTCTCCCAATACGCATTGGTGGTGGAAAATTCATGCACTAACCATGCCTTTATTTTCAAACTGGATGAGATAACAAAGTATCACTGTATTTATGAGATGTGTCGATCACCCAACTTTGGAGAAAGGATACTTGAGCTTAGAACCATATTAACAACAAGCTACTGGCTATTCTGTCCTTGGTAATGAAATTTGCCGAGCCACAATTTGATGACTGAACAATGTATTAATAGATAAGATTTCTTCAACTGCACGAGGAAATCTCGGTAGACAGTTGAGGAAAATCCTCTCTTCTTCCTTTCTTCCTATGTATAAATAAGACTTTGTCAAGTTACATTCAATGCATTCTTGTTTTTACAATTCAATTCAACATGGTATCAAAGCCCTTGCATTAAGCAAGAGCTTTTTCTTTTCGCTGTCCAGCGACAGCGTCGACACTCCCGGCCACCTCCTCCTCTCGCTGCTGTGGTAGGACATCCTCTCGCTCCTCCGCCTCCTCCTCCGGTGCCTCTTGCCGATCCGGGCCTCCACCAAGTAGAGGAACGCCTTACCCACCGCAGCGGACACGAAGATCCGCCCGCGCGTCGTGTTGAACGACCGATCTCCGTATCCAATCGTCGTCACCAACATCACCGACAAGTACACGGCGTTCATCCAGTCAAGATTCTCCAACAGGCGGAGCACCACCGTCCCCACCCTGATAGAGAGTAGGACGGCCCCAACCGCCAGCCCTACCTTTGTGCGGATCCGCAACCGCCACATCTGCGAGATCGCTACCCAGCAACCACAGCAAGCCCTCGGCGGTGTCGTCCACCACCGTTGCTAGCCCCTTTCTCGGCAGAAGCAGAGCACTCTCTGCCTCGACAGCCGCAGATAGCCTCGCAAACATCGCCCCAGCAGCTTCCACCAGTAGGTGAGGGGGCAGCATAGGCAGGCGGCTGTCCAGCATCCGGAGGATCCGCGGCAGGAGCCGGTGCGGGGGACTCAGAAGACGACTGTTCACCTTCTACTTGCAGTCTCGATATTTTTTTCCTCCTTCCCCCTCTCCACCGCTGTCGCTACTAGCGACCATTGATACTATCGCTTCTTCAAACCGCTGTAGCGAGTGTGCGGTGTGACGCAAATAGGACAGCGCCACTGATCTCCACCTCGGCGCTCTCTTCTGACGAGAACGCTCTCTCCCGCCGAACTCCACCGAACGGTGCGATCTGCACCGGTTGAGTCTTCGACGCCTATTCTGCACCAAGAAAATCGGGCGGGGTGATAGCGGTTTCCTTCTCCTTACGACCCATCGAAGCCGACGGCATCGTATCATCAAATGGCTTCATCATCTACTTCCAATACTCCAGTTATTGTCCCTGCAGGGAACAATAGCAATTCTCAACCTCCAAGCCTCATCACTATCAATGCTGCGACACTTATTCATTTCAAGTTATCTAAAAGCAAAAATTATGCATCTTGGTGTGCCCAATTTTCTAATCTTCTATTTGGATATGACCTTATAGGTTACATCGACGGCTCTCTTCATTGTCCGCCTGCAGTGCTCAACAGCCCAAGAGGATCTAGTCCAATACCAAATCCAGCTCACAAACTGTGGTTACGTCAAGACCGTCTCATCCTCCAAGCCATTCAAGCCTCCGTCGCTGGGTCCGTCGCCCCACTAATATCTTCATGTATGACTGCTGTAGAAGCATGGTCCAAGTTGCAAATGATATTGGCAAATCACTCGCGTACTCGCATGCTCGGACTCTTATCCAATCTGATGAAAGTGAAACAAGAGGGAAGTACTATTGCTGATTACTTACAAAATATCAAAGTGATCATCAATAACTTAACTTTGATAGGTCATTCCCTCATTGAAGAAGAAATTCTCGTTCATACCCTTAATGACCTAGGGGATGAATACAAAGAATTGGCTGCCGCAATTCGAGTACGTGACTCTCCAATATCATTTGAAGAACTTTATGACAAGTTGACCGACTATGAGATATATTTGAAGTGCTACGATAGGCTGCCTGGACCAACTATCACAGCTCAAGTTAGTTATAAATCCAAGAGGAAGAGCAACCAATACAATAAGCACGTCAATCACGGTCCGATAAAGCTGCCTCCTGACCCTATGGGTTCCACACCAAACCCCTCTCATCCATATTATCAACACTTTCATCCTCATCGTCAAGGTGATATCCCCTATAATCATCAGCACTTGCGTCCTGACCTCAGCGGCCATCGCCGAATCATATGTCAGTTGTGTGATAAGATCGGACACTCCGCGAAAGTCTGTCGCTCTCGACCTCGACTTCCTGCTCCAACACAGTGGCCTCAAGCCAATCTCACAACTACTCCGATGACTAGTCAACCCAATTGGATTGTGGACTCTGGTGCATCACATCACATCACCTCCGATCTTCAGAACTTGTCTGTCCACAACAACTATGGCGGCGATGAGGATGTCATCATCGGTAATGGTAAAGGACTCCCTATCACTCATACTGGTTCCACAATGCTTAATTCACTCACCACAACATTCACACTTGATGATGTTTTGTATGCACCCCACATCAAAAGAAACCTTATTTTTGTCTCTCAATTCTGCAAGCAAAATAATACCTCCATTGAATTTTTTCCTAACTCCTTTCTTGTCAAGGATTTGAGCACGGGGGCATCCTTAGTCCAAAGCCAGAACAAAGACAACATTTATGAGTAGCCATCCACTTCGCAAACAACCCACCCCACTATTCACTCCTCAGTTGCTGCTCCAGTTGATGTGTGACATCGACGTCTTGGTCATCCCTCGTCTCTTATTCAGCAAAAGTTACTTTCCCATTATTCACTTCCTACCTCTACTAGCAACATTTTAACTTATTGTGATGCTTGTCGTAGCAATAAAAGTTATAGACTACCTTTTGGCATATCTTCTATATCTTGTTCTAAACCTTTTGAAATTATTTATACTGATGTTTGGGGTCCTGCCCCAACTCTTTCTTTTGACAAGTTTCGTTTTTATGTTATTTTTGTTGACTATTTCACTAAGTACACATGGTTATATCCCCTCCGTCATAAATCTGAAGTTTCAACTGTCTTTATCAACTTTAGAAAGTTGGTCGAGAATTTCTTTCAGTCTTCCATTAAAACAGTTTACTCTGATGGTGGAGGTGAATATCAAGCCCTCGCATCCTGTCTTGCAGCTTGTGGTATACAACACCTCAAGTCACCTCCTCATACTCTCTAATTAGTTGGTTCTACTGAGCGCAAACATCAACATATAGTTGAAACTGGGCTCACACTTCTACATTAGGCCTCGTTGCCATCACCTTTTTGGACAGCAGCCTTTCAAACCACTATCTATCTCATTAATCGTATGCTCACTCCAGTCTTACAATACAAGTCACCATTTGAGAAACTATTCCACAAGCCTCCAAACTTTCACAAACTCAAAGTCTTTGGTTGTCTATGTTATCCGTGGCTACGTCCTTATGCCTCTCATAAGCTTACACCACGATCTAAGCCCTGCATTTTTATTGGATACTCTCTTGAATATAATACTTTTCGATGCTATGAGCCACAAACCCAAAAAGTCTTTCTGTCACGTCACGTTATTTTTGTGGAGTCTTCTTTTCCTTTTCAAAATCATGAGTACTCTACCATGCAAGCTACTCCGACAAATACACATCACTGGAGCATCTCCTCAACCCCGTCACGTGAACCTCCCATAACACCATCCAATCCTAACCCTCTTGCTCAGTACACTCCTCCTGTTAAACACCTCCTCCCTACCCCTCCAATCCCTTCTTCATAAGTTTCACCTATTAATGAAACAATACCCTCAGCTACATCATCAGGTGCTATTGAAGTACAACAGACTAGTCCACTTGATCTCGCTGACTCACCACCGACTATGCCAACAAGCCAACCTACCACTTCCGTAGCTCCTAGCCATCATATGATAACACGCTCCAAAAGTGGTATTGTTAAACCATGTCAAGTTCTTGATCTATATGCCATAACAAACTCTTCCCTTGAAGCTAGTGAACCCACCACAATTAATCAAGCGCAAAAATCTCCACACTGGCATAAAGCCATGTGTGAAGAATATGATGCTCTTCTTCATAACTCTACATGGACCCTAGTTTCCTCTTCTCACACACAAAACATCATCGGGTGTAAATGGGTCTTTCGAATTAAGCAGAACCCAGATGGATCTATTGCTCGATATAAAGCACGTCTAGTTGCCAAAGGGTTTTATCAACGACCTGGTGTTGACTTCATAAAGACATTCAGCCTAGTTGTCAAACCAACAATAGTACGGCTTATCTTGAGCTTGGCTATCTCAAAAGGCTGGCATATACGACAATTGGATGTTAACAATGCCTTTTTACAGGGGACTCTAACTGAAGATGTCTTCATGCAGCAACCCCATGGCTTTGTTCATCCACAATATCCAAGGCATGTCTGTAAGCTACAAAAGGCTATTTATGGACTTCGTCAAGCTCCAAGAGCCTGGTATAATGAACTTGGCACATTTTTAACATCCATGGGTTTTCTCAATTCCAAATCTGATACCTCGTTATTCCTACGACAACATCATGAAACCACTATATATCTTCTGGTGTATGTAGATGATATTGTTGTCACAGGAAATAATCTTTTGGAAATCCAAGCATTCTTAAAGCAACTAGCCGTTCGATTCTCTCTCAAAGATCTAAGCACCTTGAGCTACTTTCTAGGAGTAGAAGCCACATTCACCTCTTCAGGTCTTTTTCTATCACAGAGAAAGTATATTCAAGATTTATTATCAAAGACAAATATGCAGGATGCTAAAGAGGTTGCCACTCCCCTCTCTACTAGTGAGTCACTGAAACTTTGTGATGGAAGTCCTACTACGTACTCTACTCAATACCGGCAAATACTTGGCTCCCTTCAATACTTGGCTCTCACATGTTCAGACATTTCATTTACAGTCAACAAATTGTCATAATTCATGCATTGACCATCTGCAATACATTGGTCTGCGGTCAAACGAATTTTGTGATATCTTAAGGGGACTCTCAATCATGGCCTCTTTCTCCGTAAACACACCCCGCTTCATCTTCATGCCTTTGCTGATGCTGATTGGGCAGAAAATTATGATGATAGAATGTCCATGTCTGGGCATATTATATTTCTTGGAGCTAATCCAATCAGTTGGAGTTTTAAGAAACAAAAGGCAGTTGCCCGATCCACAACTGAAGCTGAATACCGTGTCATCGCCATGGCTACTGCTGAGATAAATTGGATCACAAATCTGCTCAAGGAACTCAACGTCAACTCTACCTTTCCTCCTACAATATACTGCGATAATATTGGAGCTACCTATTTATGTGTCAATCCAGTATTTCACTCACGCATGAAGCATATTGCCATTGACTTCCACTTCGTACGAGATCAAGTTGTCAGACATCAACTACGTGTTTCTCACATACATACGGCTGATCAACTAGCAGACTTACTTACGAAGCCTCTTGCTCATACATTATTTTCATTACATCGGTCCAAGATCAGTGCCCTTGACAGGAGCATAATCTTGCGGGGGCATGTTAATAGATAAGATTTCCTCAACTGCATGAGGAAATCTCGGTAGACAGTTGAGGAAAATCCTCTCTTCTTTTTTTCTTTCTTCCTATGTATAAATAAGGCTTTGTCAAGCTACATTCAATGTATTTTTATTTTTACAATTTAATTCAACATAATGACCAAAATAGTAGTTGTCTGGGTGTTGGTATATAGATATCTGGTCCAACAAAAGGCTTGTTTATAATCCCCTGACACTTTATGATGGTGACCTTACATCTTATGGTGGAAAAGTTGCATACTTTTTTACTTCCATTTCACCGCAACCACAGAAGAAAAAGATGGGAAATTTCAGTGTTCCTGGGGCCAAGGCCACATGATCTGTATATACCATTATGGACAAATGTGACGGTGGTGGGAAGACATAGGGTTCATCATTCTACATGTTTGTGCAGATCCCTCTTCTTGGAATCTATTGCTCAAGTGGAACTCTGAGTTTCTCAAGCAGCCTGTGAAGAATAGTTGAAGATGCATTTGCTTTGGCTATAAGGGTATTGATTCTGAACCTCTGGCTGGATGGTTGGAGAGCATATATGCTGGCCTGGAGAGCATATATGCTGCATATTTTGCCCTTTAACTTTCTCACACTTCTCACGAGTTCTTGTCTTAGCTTTTGCCAAAAAAAAAAAAAAGTCCTAGCGCCCTTTTGGATTTCTATAGAAAAATATTATTTTGAACTTGATGTTGGGGTTGAATTAGTACAGTGGTAAAAAACGACGATTTCATTTTAGAAAACCCGATTCGTAGAATGAAAAATCATTTCGATTGAAAACGTATCGAAAATGCTTTAGTTTCACAGTGATTGTAAGAAAGTGATGAGGAAGTAGAGCAGCAAGTAAAATGGTTTGTAGTAAGGATAAACTACAAAGTAAAATGTAAATCGATTTATAATGGTTCGATCGTCCGACCTACATCCACTATCAATTCCTCCTTCGTCAAGGCCATCAGCTTTCACTATCAGTCTTCTTTCAACCGGGCGAAGACTAACTACCCTTACAACTCTCTTCTCCTTTTACAGGTTTAGGAGAGTAACCTTTTACAAGCACTCACTCACTCCTCTCTTTAAACTAAAAGCAAGTAAAAACTAGAAGAGGGAAAGAATTTCAACAATGTTTTTATACTTTCAAGTTCTTTGTGCTCATATATTTTAACCAAGGATGAGAGGAGTATTTATAAGCTCCAAATGGATTCAAACTTAGAGCCAAAATAGGTCTTATCCCGAGTCTTCCGGGCACTGACGGTACCACTGCCTAAGCTTTCTGCCACTAGGTGGTACCATCGCCTAGTCTAGAGGTACCATCGCTTGGGACAATGGGCTGTCAGTGTACTAGGTGGTACCATCGCTCAAGCACACTGACATTGGGCAGTACCACCGCCCAGACTCAGCCTTGAAGGCTGAGCTTTCAAGCATTTCCACCACTAACCTTGTTGGTGCCACCACCTGACGTAACACTAGGGCATTATATGAGCCTTTCATCTAGCCCAACACAGCCTTGATTCGAACCTAGTTGGCCCCTAATTGAGTTGGTCCAATTCTAACTCAATTAGACCTAATCCTACTTTGATTAAGATAATTTATTATAAAGCGTGAATTTATTCATTGTCCGACATGTCATTAGTCCATCGATGCTTCATCCGACTCTTCGGCGCATTATCCTCTCTTGTGGCCTATTACTCAATCGGCAGTTATCCTTCAACCTCAATCTCCTTAGCACAATTTCGCTCTTCTTGGCCCAATGCCCGAATCCCTTGTCCGAAACCTTCTGCTGATATGTCGATTGATCCTTCGCTCGACGTCCAATCTTCTAATATGTTCTCCAGCTCAACATCGATTCTTCTTGCTTCAATTGTTTAATCCTGATTGAAAGTAGTCCTACATTACTCAAAACATAATTAGATCAAAAATATAATCAATTAGTTTCATCATTAAAATTTGAGATTTAACAATCTCTCCCTTTTTTATGATGACAACTAATTGATGACGGAGTTAACCTTAACTGCCCCTATCAATATGTCATATTGATAGACAATTCAAACTTCAAAAAATTTGAATAAATCATGCAAAGTCAAAATATTCAAAACATCATACAATGTATGATATCATCAATAGACTTCTCTCCCTTTATCATCAATAAAAAGGAGAAGTTACATCTAACTAGTTTTAAGGATATGTAAGTTTTATAACATACTAGCAAGATTTGCATCACTTTATAACATTTAATCATAGCAAATTTTAAGGATGTGCAAGCATAGTAATTTATCACTTGTTTCTTGTGCAAGTTTACACTTTTTAGTGATATTCAAGATGGCAAATTCTTTCTCTTTTGAGAAGTACAAGCTAGCGATTTTGCTTGAGATTTACAAGTTAACAATTTTTTCAAAAAGTGAAGTTGAGCAAAATTTTTACCTCTCTTGAGATAGCAATTTTTGTTTCTCAATGTTCTAAGCTAGCAAATTTTCTTCTTCATTTGTAGACTAGCTATTTGTTTACTTTGCGATATGTCAAGCTAGCACACTTTTCTCCCCCTTTGTCATTGTCAAAAGGAAGTGAAGAATACAACATTACATCAATTTATAAATCATGATAAAAGTATACAACCAATACAAAAGAATCATAATATAAAAGATATCAATATCAATGATTATGAGAAATCAAATAATGATTCATTTTGATATCTTTTTTTTTTATAAATAGAAAAAATCTTAGGAAAATAAAGAAGAGATCTCGATTTATGTATAATATCTCTAAATTCATCATGAATCATAAGAAATTTAAGTTATGATTCTAAAAAATTCATGATACATTTAGAAAGTTCTCCTTTTTAGTAAATGAAAAGTAGAAACATAGGTGAAAAACTCTTGATTCAAGCATAAGACATCTCATCAAGATCACATAAAAATGAAATTTTGAGTATCAAATAAAGGGATCAAAAAATTATCGATTCATGCATTTAAATCATCATTACTCATCATATATAGTTTCAAAATATAAAAATCGTCAAACATGATTCAAAACATTCATCATAATTTTCAATTCATTTAATTTTACAAATCGTCAAATCATCAAAATCACTTTCTAGAGATTCACAAGAATCATAAAATGGATTCATTAATCTCTTTATCAAAAAATCAATAAGATATGGATGGAAAATGCAATTCCTTTTTTATGTGTTTTATTTTATGCAATTGATTTCATATAAGTTTGTTCAAATATTTTATGCAAAGGTCAAGCATTATGTTTAGAACCGAAAGCAATACAAAATCATCATGATAACATTAATGCTTCTTAAGACATACATATAATTAGTCTTGATCGGTGTACAAGCATTACATTTAATTTCAACATTTTATTTCTTTTTCATGAAGCATGCAATTGTCATGTTCAATATATTTAAACAATTACTAGAAAAAAAATGATATATTTTTATAATTTTTTTATATCCTACAAACTAAATTAAGTAACTCATGAAAAGATCAAGTAATTTTATAATAATGTAAAAATATTTCGAGTGAGTTACTTACCTTATTATCAAAGCACAATTCGCAACTTCATCTTCGGATGTACTCGATTCTTTTTTGTATGCTTTCTTCTTCTTCACTTTTGTATATTCGTCTTTGGAGTACCTCAGCTTCTTACGTTCATAGCAAGATGTTGTGTTCTTTTTAGGTTTATTTTTATTCTTTAATTTTTGTTTAATAAACTTTTTAAATTTCATTATTATGAGTTCAAGGTCATCATCACTTGAGCTTTCGCTCGAGTGGTCTTCTTTTGTTCGAAGTGTCAAATTCTTCATGTTATTTGGAAGGTGGTTCTCATATTCATCATATTCTAAGCATGTCATCTCACAGGTCATTAATGACCCGATAAGTTCTTCCAATGAAAAATTATTTAAAATTTTTGCCTCTTGAATAGTGGTTACTTTAGGATCCCAACTCTTTGGAAAGGATCTTAAAATCTTATTTACAAGTTCAAAACCCAAAAAAGATTTACCAAGAGCTTTTAGACCATTGACGATATCCGTAAAACGGGTGTATATGTCATCAATAATTTCACTTGGTGCCATTCGAAAAAGTTCAAAATTATGCATCAAAATATTTATTTTCGAGTCTTTGACTTACTTATGCCTTCATGCATGATTTCAAGTATGTGCCAAATGTCAAAAGTCATTTCACAAACAGAAATCTAATTAAACTCATTTTTATCCAACGCATTCATAGCCTTTGCATTTAACGAAAATATTTTTTTTTCAAAATCCATCCATTTATTCATAAGGTTTTGAGTGTGTTTGAAAGCTATTTTCAATGATATTCCATAAATCCAAATTTAAAGAAAGTAAGAAAAATCTCATTCGAGTTTTTCAATCGGTGCAGTCCGTCCCATTGAACATGGGAGGACAAAAGATAGAAAAACTCTCTTAAAAGCCGAAAAGAACCATTTCTGTTGAGTGTTAATCCAAATAAGAAATATCAAGGCTCTGATACCAATTATTAGGATTGAGTCTGGCACTCAGAAGGGGGGGTAAATTAGTGTAGTGGTAAAAAATGACGATTTCATTCATTTCAGAAAACCCAGTTCGTATAATGAAAAATCATTTTGATTGAAAGCGTATCAGAAATGCTTTAGCTTCAGAGTGATTGTAAGAAAGTAATGAGGAAGTAAAGCAGCAAGTATAATGGTTTGCTGCAAAAATAAATAGCAAAGTAAAATACAAATCGATTTATAGTGGTTCGATCGTCCAACCTATGTCCACTCCCGATTCCTCCTTCGTCGAAGTCACCGGCTTTCACTATCAGTCTTTTTTCAATTGGGCGAAGACTAACTACCCTTACAACTCTCTTCTCATTTTACAAGTTTAGGAGAGTAACCTTTTACAAACACTCACTCGCTCATCTCTTTAAACCAAAAGCAAGTAAAGACTAGATGAGGGAAATGATTTCAATAGCGTTTTTTTACTTTCAAGTTCTTTGTGCTTGTATATTCTAACTGGAGATGAGAGGGGTATTTATAGGCTCCAAATGCATTTAAACTTGAAGTCAAAATAGGTTTCATCCCGAGTCTTCCGAGTATTGGCGGTACCACCGCCCAAGCTTTCTGCCACTAGGCGGTACCACCACCCAACTGGCGGTACCATCGCTTGGTATACTAGGCTGCTAGTGTACTGGGTGGTACCATCGTCCAGACTCAGCCTTAAAGGCTGAGCCTTCAGACAGTTCCACCACCAACCCTAGCAGTGCCACCGCCTGACGTGGCACTATGGCATTGTATGGGCCTTTCATCCAATCCAACACAATTCTGATTCGGGTCCAGTTGGCCCCTAATTAAGTTGGCCCAATTCCAACCTAATTAGACCTAACCCTACTTTGATCTAAATAATTTTATTACAAAGCATGAATTTATTCATTGTCCGACATGTCATTGGTCCATCGGCGCTTCCTCTGACTCTTCGGCGCATCGTCTTCTCTTGTGACCTATTGCCCAATCATTAGTTGTCCTTCAACCCTATCTCTTTAGCGTAATTTCGCTCTTCTTAGCCCGATGCCCGAACCCCTTGTCCGAAGCCTTCTGTCGATATGTCAATCGATTCTTCGCTCAACGTCCAATCTTCTGATATGTTGTCCTTCGATCCAACGTCGATTCTTCCTGCTTCAATTGTCTAATCTTAATCGAAAGTAGTCCTGCATCACTCAAAACGTAATTAGATAAAAAATATAATCAATTAGTTTTATCATCAAAATCTGAGATTCAAGAGGTTAACGTTAACCAAATACTAATATGTGGTGACATCTATTTTCCCAATAAAAAAATCGATAGATTATTCTTTTAACTTTTTATGTAACATTGTTGTTTCTATTCTGAACTTGATGTAAGAGGTTGTTTCACATCCGTGTGACATCTATTCGCTCAATAAGCAAATTGATAGTTTTTATATTTCACACATCTGCATCAATAATATTATATCAGAAAATATCGTAACCTCTACATCAATAGATTAGTTCGAAAGAGATCAACACGTCTACACCTATTAATATATGCTCTTCTGATAAGACGTGAATAAAGAAACATTACGATGTCTAGGCTAGTCCGAGCCCATATCTCACTAGCTCTCATAGTTTAATCTTTAATATACAAATAAATCACATCAGTCAATCATAATTTCACCAAATCAAAATGACATAATCAACATCATAGCAAAGAATATCCTCTATCGCCATACAAAGATATAAGAATCGTCTCCAATAACACAATATTATTCTCTTGGTAAGACAATGACTCATTCTCGTACGGCAAATGGAGAGCAACAACAGCAAATCAGTAACACTCAAAAGTGTTCTTTCTCAATCACTCTTCGTCTTACCCTCTTGTTTCTTAAGCTCAACAACTTCATCTTCTTTAATGGAACAATTTTTGACTCAAGTGTTAAGGAGGATTAACGAGAAACATGTCACTTTTCTTTACAAGCTATTCTTGACAGTACTTAGCAGACTTATTCGCTAGATCAAATCATTCATTCCCTTCAATTTCGATCTTCGATGTGCTTAAGGATGATCTGAAGCTACAACATCAAGCATCAACGAAATCGATAATAATTATAATTCGGCTTCATTCGATACCATAAAAGGAAAAATAATTATTGCATATTTAAACTCAATTAGTTTCACATAACAATTGGAAGGATGGTTGGGTAATCTACAAAATTAGACATACTTAACTTTTTCTTTTATGGTTTGAAGGAAAATAGATTAATTAAGGTGAACTATTACAAATATATTCTGGCGTTCTTGGAGAGCAAATTGGCCATCTCATGTGCATCTCTCTCTCTCTCTCTCTCTCTCTCTCTCTCTCTCTATATATATATATATATATATATATATATATATATATATATATATATATATATATATATATATATATATATATATGTATGTATTCTTGTATTACCTTATGCACAGCCCAAGAAGAGGAGTTCCTTTTTTTTTTTTATAGTATTCTAATAAGAATATCAGAATCAAATTTCACATGGATACGAGGAAATCCGTTCATCGCCGCAGCTTGGAGTTTCGTCCTCATTGAAGCAGCCTCGCAGAACAAGGCGCCTCGCTGTTCCACCACCCTACATCCAACAAAAATAAGATCACCCGTATCACTTTGTAGGATAGAGCCCCAACCCCCAACCCCCAACCCGATCCCTCTGCAATGGAATCATCACGATTCAGTTTAAGCTTACTTAAATGATTTTAAGTTTATCAAACTAATGAATCAGTAATATATAAAATCATAATATGACAATTGGAATTAAAAACAAATCCAATATTATGCACCTTAAGAGATCTAAGTAGAAAAAAATGTTATGACAGAATTAAATATACAACATGATGTAAAACCTCCATTGGTCTCATATCAAAAATAAATTTATTATCGTTAACCTGAGCTTGAAATACTTTTAGGCTACACGATCTAAGGAATACTATATGATCATATTTTTGTGCTTCGGCATTTGATTTTAACGTGTCATTCTTATGTTCTGACCATAGATTTCTTACAATTTGATCACAAAACATATAGTTGGTACCAGCACAAAATGATGATCGTATTTTCCCGAGAACTAGTCTTATTTTATTTGACTATGCAAAAAATAATGCTACAGTACTCCGTTATGTGAATAGTGATAGCGGATAAGATTTCCTTAACTATATGAGGAAATCCCGTTAGTTTGTTGAGGAAAATCCTCCTGGTTGTTGAGGAAAATCTTCTCTTCTTCTCTCTTCTTATGTGTATAAATAAGACTCTGTTGAGCCATATTCAATATACTTTTATCTTTACAATTTAGTTTAACATGGTATCAGAGCCGCTTGTCTAAGAACAAGCTCTCTCATTTTTTTTTCCTTCTTCTCGCTATCCGACGACAGCAATCGGTGTCTTGCAAGTTCGGCGAAAGTTATCCTCCGCTGCCATCCTCGGACCACCACCTTGATCGCGCCAGATCAGGTCTCCTCCCCTGCTTCCACGGGTGAAAGCTACCCTCTACCGCTCGCCGATAGCGCAGGAGTTGCGTCCAGGCCTAGCAGTGGCCGGACCAATCGGCAAGGACCGGCGAGCTCTCCTTCCTTCCAACCGAAGCCACTGCACGTTGTCTTTATTCTGGCCTTGGACTAAGGATGCCCCCGTGCTCAAATCCTTAACAAGAAAAGAGTCAGGAAAGAATTCAATGGAGGTATTATTCTCATTTCTGACAGATGAGAAACGGAAATAAGATTTCGTGAAATGTGAGGTGCACACAAGACATCATCGAGTGTAAATGTTGTTGTAAGTGAATTAAGTGTTGTGGAACCAGTA
Organism: Musa beccarii; assembly: GCA_024322285.1. Classification (NCBI taxonomy): domain Eukaryota; kingdom Viridiplantae; phylum Streptophyta; class Magnoliopsida; order Zingiberales; family Musaceae; genus Musa; species Musa beccarii. The sequence goes on along the minus strand of CM044402.1, from coordinate 9,295,493 downwards.
TGAGTAATGGGAACTCTTTTACCGTCACCGATGATGATATCTTCATTGCCGCCATAGGTGTTGTGGATGGACAGGTTCTGAAGATCAGACGTGATGTGATGAGAGGCTCCAGTTGATGTGTGGCATCGTCGTCTTGGTCACCCCTCCTCCTTTATCCAGCATAAATTACTTTCTCGTTATTCTCTTCCTACTTTTAAAACCAGTAGCATTAATATGCATTGTGATGCTTGTCTTAGCAATAAAAGTCATCGACTACCTTTTGGAGTATCCTCCATATCTTGCTCTAAACCATTTGAAATTATTTATACAGATGTTTGGGGCCCTGCCCCAACCCCTTCTTTTGACAAGTTTAGATTTTATGTCATTTTTGTCGACTATTTTACCAAGTACACATGGTTATATCCTCTCCGCCACAAATCTGATGTTTCAACAGTCTTTACCAACTTTCGGAAGTTGGTCGAGAATTTCTTTCGCCAATCAAAACGGTTTACTCGATGGCGGAGGTGAATATCAAGCCCTCACATCTTGTCTCTCAGCTTGTGGTATACAACACCTCAAGTCACCCCCACATACTCCCCAATTAGTTGGTTCTGCGGAACGCAAACATCGACATATAGTTGAAACTGGTCTCTCACTTCTACATCAAGCATCCATGCCCCCAACTTTTTGGTCAGCAGCCTTTCAAACTGCCGTCTATCTAATTAATCGTATGCTTACTCCAATCCTACAATACCAGTCACCATTTGAAAAACTTTTCAACAAGCCTCCAAATCTTCAGAAACTCAAAGTCTTTGGCTGTTTATGTTATCCATGGCTACGGCCTTATACCTCACACAAACTAACACCCCGATCCAAGCCTTGCACCTTTATAGGATATTCTCTAGAACATAATGCTTTCCGTTGTTACGAACCCCAAACTCAAAGAGTCTTTATATCACGTCATGTTACTTTTGTGGAGTCTACTTTTCCTTTTCACAAATCTCCTACCGTGCAAGCTATTCCGACAAACTTAAGTCACTGGAGTATCCCTCCGATCCCATCCCACGAACGTCCTATGACACCATCCAGTCCCTTGCCTCAGGATCCGCACTCTCTTGTTCTCCCGGTTCAACAACTTCTCACTCCCTCTATTTCTTCTCCTCCTACTACTGACGTAATGCCCTCGGAAATACAACATTCTTTACCCTCTTCTGAACACAATGCTACTGAAGTACCTCAGCCTGCTCCAACCCGTGTTAATGTCTCTCCACTACCTATACCAACAACACAAGCTACAGCTCCTACACATCCAATGACAACACGCTCCAAGAGTGGTATATTCAAACCACGTCAAGTCCTCGACCTACATGCTACCACAAAATCCTCTTCTGAGATCAATGAACCTACCACAATTACTCAAGCCCAAAAATTTCCACACTGGCGTAAAGCCATGTGTGAAGAATATGATGCCCTCCTCCATAACTCCACGTGGACCCTTGTACCTCCTCATCCTACACAAAATATCATCGGTGTAAATGGGTCTTTCGAATTAAGCGGAACCAGGCGGATCTGATTTGCTAGATATAAAGCACGTCTAGTAGCCAAAGGGTTTCATCAACGACCTGGAGTTGACTTCACAGAGACTTTTAGTCCTGTTGTTAAACCCACAACAATTCGACTTATTCTAAGTTTGGCCGTCTCAAAAGGTCGGCGCAACACGACAACTAGATGTTAATAATGCCTTTCTACAGGGGGACTCTAATCAAGATGTCTATATGCAGCAACCCCTGGCTTCATTCATCATCAAGATCAAGACATGTGTGCAAACTACACAAAGCTATTTATGGACTTCGTCAAGCTCCAAGAGCCTGGTATACTGAACTTGGTTCATTTTTGACATCAATTGGTTTCATCAACTCCAAGTCTGATATCTCGTTATTTTTTCGACAACAAAGACACACAATATATCTTCTCGTATATGTGGATGATATTATTATTACAGGCAATGATCCCTTAGAGATTCACACATTCATAACACAATTGGCTGATCGATTCTCCCTCAAGGATCTTGGACCCTTAAGTTACTTTCTTGGAGTTGAAGCAACATTTACATCTTTAGGTCTTCTCCTATCACAAAGAAAGTATATTCAAGACCTATTATCCAAAACAAACATGCAGGATGCAAAAGAAGTTACAACTCCTCTCTCTACTAGTGCATCATTCAAATTATGTGATGGAAGTCCTCGCTTCGGATGCTACTCAATATCGACAAGTACTTGGCTCTTTACAAGATTTTGGCTCTCACCCGTCGAGATATCTCATTTGCAGCTTAATAAGTTGTCTCAATTCATGCACCAGCCATCTACTACACATTGGTCTGCCGTCAAACGAATTCTACGATATCTTAAAGGAACCCTTCATCATGGCCTATTTCTCCGCAAACACACCCCACTTAATCTCCATGCCTTTGTCGATGCTGATTGGGCGGGGAACTTTGATGATAGAACTTCTACGTCAGGGTATATTGTTTTCCTTGGAGCTAATCCTATCGGTTGGAGTTCTAAGAAGCAAAGACAATCGCTTGGTCTCGATCAAGCTGAATACCGTGCTATTGCTACAGCTACTCATCGAACTCAATTGGGTCACAAATCTCCTTAAGGAACTCAACGTCGCCTCTCCCATTCCTCCTACAATATATTGTGATAATATTGGAGCTACCTACTTGTGTGTCAATCCAGTATTCCACTCACGCATGAAACACATCGCCATCGACTTTCACTTCGTGCGAGATCAAGTTGTCCGACATCAACTACGTGTCTCTCACGTACATACAGCTGATCAACTAGCGGACTCACTCACGAAGCCTCTTGCTCGTAAACTATTTTCATTCCATCGATCCAAGATTGGTATCCTTGATAGGAGTACCATCTTGCGGGGGCATGATAGCGGATAAGATTTCCTTAACTATATGAGGAAATCCCGCTAGTTTGTTGAGGAAAATCCTCCTGGTTGTTGAGGAAAATCTTCTCTTCTTCTCTCTTCTTATGTGTATAAATAAGACTCTGTTGAGCCATATTCAATATACTTTTATCTTTACAATTCAGTTTAACAAATAGACCTTCCAATCTAATCTGACTGCTTCACAGGCGAAAGTTGAAGACACAAGTGTAATCGGAAGTCTGACTTGATGGCGCAGTGAACAACACATTGATGTCAGTAGACTTCACAGTAATAATCAATGAATTGTTTCTCTCAAACGCTGGTGTAATGCGTAATGAATTAGTTCTGGTTCTTCCCTGGTAGGGAGGATTATCTATTTCAATGCGTAATCCATCATACCACCAAGAAAAGAAGATCAATTGACACCACTCTATGCACTACAATGAATCAATGACCGCAAATTTCGCAGATGGTCTAACAACTTCAGAGAAAGAATGAATTAAATAGAAGAAAAAAAAAATCAGAGGAAAGCAGGCGGAATTAGACGAAGACCAGCATCCTGCACAACAGTATCACCGGTGTTCATAATCCTGGAGGGAAGTTGTTGACTTGTCCTTGTTCCAGCTTATCTTGGTTGTTCACCTTGTAAGCTATCCTCATGCGCATCGCCAACGTTTTCTAAGATGACAGTAGATAAAGAATTAGTAATTAGTTGGCTTCCGTACCAACATGAAAAGTTAAAGGTAGAATTGAGTGTACAAAGTATATTTTTTTTATTAAAAGGGTATAATTTTATTGGGGAGGTTACATATGCATAAGACCAAGAGTGCTTTGAGATGGCAGCAAAAAACAAACAGACAAATGAAATAACCTTCTGACTTATGTTGAAAAAAAGGGTCTTCATTAATCAAATTAATTGCATCTCTAAGCCAAGCAACGGAGTCCATTTACATAACGTATGAGCACTACATAATTGCTAAATAGGAATTTATGAACGTAACACCAAGTTTGACCAAATTCAGTTTTTCAGTTATGTTGTGAGAATTCAGAACTGATATATCTAAGTCCATAAACACATCATTCACCCACCGAATACCACATGCCAGCTTTTAGTTTGCAATATTCGTGAAGGCACCTTGCATAACAAGAAAAAAAAAAAGAGAATTTAAGTGATGCAGAGATCACCAAGAAGTTTCGATCCGATATCTATGCTGGTCATTGGATGGATCAGTATAGTGCAAATATGGCTGGACGTATGATCGGTATTAGTATGGTTAGGGTAGGTGGAGGAGGATGAGACAGGGGAACCAGAGGAAGACGAAGAAGAGATGGAAGAGGAGGAAGAAGAGGTGGTAATGAATATAGGTAGAGGAGGATGTTGTGGCGGTGCCATGGGAAGGAAACTACAACAATGTGGCATTGATAAGGCATCTGCAGGGAGGAGGCAGAGGAGAGAGTCTCATAACTATCATCAAATAAAGATGTACCAAATGGTAGGTTTACTACTTGAAACCCTTCGCTGCCTGCAAGCTCAACACTGAAGCTTGTTGGCAGTACAGCTTATCCCATACTCAATATGGTTATCAGATGCTCTCTAACAATTCCTTTTTAATTTCAAAGTATGCCACAATGACCATAACTAGATTCAATCACAAGACATCCCAGCATCAGTAACTACTGAAAGCTTCCACATGCTTAGGTACAATAAGAACAGTGCCAGCAGCCATGATGTAGATAGCATGATTCTAACCATCCATTTCCAGGTCAAAACTGCTTCAGTACTTTATTGAACTACATGAACATTGTTTTTATGCCAGAAAAGTTGCTCCCATTTCCGAATGAATCTTCATGAAGTACATGATTTGTCATGGGTCTCAAATCTACATATTTATCATCTATTGATTGGCAACCTAACACATGATGAATTCACTTTATTGAACTACATGAACATTGTTTTTATGCCAGAAAAGTTGCTCCCATTTCCAAATGAATCTTCATGAAGTACATGATTTGTCATGGGTCTCAAATCTACATATTTATCATCTATTGATTGGTAACCCAACACATGATAAAATCACAGTACAAAATTGGACCTGATCATTTAGATTACTGAACTAAATAGGAGGTAGATTTCCATCTTTAGGCCCTTAGGATTTATGCCAAAATCATCATTAAGACAGGTGGATAAAGCTAAAAATATCCACTTAGCATTCTGACGAACCAAGGTTGCAGCATAAATGATTCAATTGCAAAATCATGCCCCACCAGAGAAAAAGATTCATGTATAAAAGTAGGTTTGCCATCTTAAAAGACCCCGCCTATGTTTCTAAAATGATCATGATAAAATGATTACATATGACTCTTGGAGAGGAGTAAATATCCATCTCATAGTACAGGTGAGATGCATCACAGAATCCAGTACTCTGACCAGCCCCCTCTGGTTAAAAATTTTATTTAATTTTTAAGTGTTAACATCTCATATGTCCACACTAGTATTTGATAAATAAATTCTCTTAACACTCAATTCCAGGTTACTGCTAAAAGGTAAATTGATAATCAAGTCATTGGCCCAAATATGGAAATTAACAATGTTGTTTTTAGCTTTTAATCATATAAACAGGTTGCTGAACAGCAAAAACAGGTGTTGAGGGATGATGATCAGGGATCACATAAATGGGTAGATGGAGTCTATGAGTATATAATCAATGCCTTGATTCTCACTGCCCTCTGATTAATAGGCAAGATGATGTACCTCTACAGAATAATAAGGCTCAAAGAAACCTTCCAAATGTCAAACCAAAAACCACTAAGATATATAAATGCTTTCCACCATAAATAGTCAGAGAAGGAACAACATTTAACTAGGACTAGACAACAAAGTTTCAAATGTTTTGTACAACTTGCCATGCTTCAGATGACAAAGGTTGTTCAGTTTCTTTACTGGACGACATCTATGTCAAAAGGGGACAACTACTTGGCCAAGGAAACATGCAAACTATGTTGTGGAGTTTTTGAGCATTGCAGTGGAGGACTTATAGGATACAGGATGTGAATCACATGTTGAACAAGCATCTGTTAAATGAAAAAGAGAAAAAAAAACAACAAAGAGTTGAGGCTGTTAGTAGATATGCTGATCAATGGCAGGAGCTGTAAAAAGTGAGAAAGTACACTGGAACAGCACTGAGAGAGCATAGAATCTCTCAGTATGGAACAATCACATAAACAACTTTGCCTTTATCAGGCGGTACTGGGAAAAGAAATCAGAATGAACTTTTGAAGATAAGATAGTGGAGCAAGCTCCCGCAGAACCACAAACCAAACAGCCTCATTAGCAAACAACATCAATGAACTGTGAACACCAACAGACTTTATTAAACTGACATCTATAGTAGAGCAAACAATTAAATACAAATCAAGTTTAAAAGAATGACATATCTATCACTGTAATACCATAATTTAATACCATAGCAAAAGTAGGAAGATGATTATGTTTGTTTAAAGGATAGATGCGCTCAACATCATGAACTTGGGCTTAAGCAGTTTGACTCGTGGTTCTAGGCTCATCAAGGTAAGGTAATGAGTTAGTTTACCTCTCAGGCAGGATCATTATAATTGGTATGAAAGTGAAACTAATACCAAATGTGAAGAAGGGCCTAAGAATGAAACAACAACACACAAAGTGACTAGATGAAATGTGGAGCCACCACTTGGCCAAGCTTCACAAGACATACTAAGGATGATTTTGAAATAGCCGTTGAGCCTTCGGTCCTGACGCGAACGTGCAGAATCCACTCTCTGTAAGACAATCACCCACTTCAAATCGCTTTCCTTCAGAAGGTTTCTAATATCAAGCCATCTTTCACAAAACCCACTATCTAAGCTTTCCTTACGGTCATTTGAAAGAAAGAAATGTTCATCAGTCAGTCTAATCATGTTTCAAAAAATCAGTCATTCATTAATTGATCAGGACACAACCGGCCATGATATTATGAGTTCAAAGTGCAATAAGTACAAAAACTCACAAAAAGATCAATTTTTCTATAAGCTAATTTAATTAATAGAATGTGTAGTTGAGTACAACCATCAAATTTTTTGAACATTTACATTTTACCTACATGTCACTTTCATATAATTGTTATCTTGTATGCTTCAGGCCTTTCAAGGTCTGAAACTTCAGGCATGGTTTAGAAAACCACTCAGACTGGTACCAATACAAACTGGGTGATAAATACAGGTTCAATGGAGTCTTGGGCCTTTAACCAACACATATCAGGTGGTTTCAGATTTGGTTCAAGGTTTTTAATTAAAATTCTTATTATAACTTTATCCTCTCACTATCGTTGTTGACCCCCAATTCTTATTAGAACTTTAAAATTCTTCTCCTCCTCCTACTTCCTCTATGTGGACAAGTATGCTAGCATCCTGTGTCGGTATGCTGGTATGTATCAGACCTGTATCGATCCAGCCAACATAGGGTCTGGTACCGAAATTTCAAACCAAGATTGGTAATGCAGATTAACCATATAAGAGTTCCCATGGCAGGTAGAACTTAACAGTAATACTAAAAAGTATAGCACTAAAAGTCATGCAGTAAAGTAAGGAATCTCAATTATCAAAAATTTATTTACCTGCCCATGTTGGGTATTAGTAACAGTCAGAGATTGTGTAATTTCCTCATTGCTATTGGCTGGAAGAAAATTGCTGCTGGCTGGGTCTAACTGCAACTGTATAAACTGGAAAAATGAAAAAAAAAAAATCAGGAACATATGCCTCCACAGCTAATGATTTAAGACTACAAGACAACTGGATAACAAATTAATTTCAGCAATACTACATTATAAATAAAAAATTAAAAGACACCAAGCAGCAGAAGTATCTCAGCAGTCGGTCCACTGATGTCCATAAAAAATATCAATTAGTAATAAAAACAATAAAACATATAAACATATATTTATCATCAAGATCCATGAAAACTGTTTATCCCATACTAAAGCACCATCACCATTAACAATAACAGAGCAGTAATGCCCCAACTATTTGGGATTGGCTAATGGATGTTTTGTCGCCATTGACATGAACCTATCTTTAGTTAAGTTATGGAGTATTTAATTCTTTATTTATAGTTTCTAAAAAATCTTTTTATGTCTCCTTATACCTCTTTTCTCATATTATTAATAATAATTATTTTATCTCTTTTAACTACAGCATCTGTAGGTCTCTTGAGCATATTGTATATCATCTTAAGAGATTCTTCCTCATTTTAACCTCTATCGAAGTGACATCCAATTGATGAATGAACACATTTCGCTTTCTATATTTCATGCTAACTCCATATATCTACCTCAATATTCTTATCTCAACAACTACCTAATACTTAGATCCATACTAAAAGCACCAATTATAAAAAAATGTTAGTTTGATCAAATTTAAACAAAGTATAAAAATAGACCGACTAGACTAAAGAGACTTAGTGATATAGGTAAATTTTCATTGGAAAATATTCTATTAGTTTTGACATTATTTTTCAAGGATCATAAGTTGTCAAATTACCAAGGTTTTGAATTTCGAATAATACCGCCAGGTACGGGCTGTACGCATCGGTCCGATAGCATACTAGTATGCGGATCGCTCACTACCAGGTGGAACACTTAACATCGCCCCGTATCGGACGATACGAGATTATATCAGACGGTAATGATCGAATTTTGATCATTACCAATCGGTAACAGTGCTCGAATAGTCAAATTGACTGTTGGAGCCGTTTGAGTCAAACCACTCGGTATGTCCTGGTGTACTGCTTGGTACATAGTACCGTACCATACCGAATGATGCTCAGAACTCCAATACGGTACAAAATTTCAATCCTTGCAAATTACAACTTATTCCAGGGCTAATTACAGATTATCCTCTATAGTTGCTACCTTTAGCATCCTGGTCCTTATACCTTAGAAGTTACATTGACAACCCTATAATTAGAAAAGTGAAACATCTAGGTTTATTTACCCTAATGATGTTAGTTTTACCAATGGAAACACGAAAACAAAGGATAAAAAAATAATTTTAATGTTTAGTTAATGGTGGCGAATGCAGAGCAGCGACGGAGTGGTTTGCAGCGTCGAGTCACCAGTGCCGGTCTTGGAATCATCAAGATCCCGCAGTTGACTCCCCCACTCACTCTCCAGAACCCTAAGTAGTGCCTTTGCCTTGCTTTTCCCTTTTGTGCTCACCCCGCTGTCATCGTCGGCAAAGCCCTCACGATTGCCTCCGCCTATCCACCACCACCTTGTCTCTACCGCTCTTTACTAGGTTCAACAACATAGCCACATCGTTTTCCCTCACCCTCTTGCTCCCCCCAACTACTAGATCCACCAGGATGCTAATGTTGTCTGCTCTCCGAAATGCCTCCATGCTCTCGTCACATCCGGATCCACCACCTCCCTAATGTCCCCCACCACCTTATCTCCGCCGCTCTTTACCAGGTTCAGCAACGTAGCAGCAACATTTTCCCTCACCCTCCCGCTCCCCCCAACCACCAAATCCACCAAGATGATGACGTTGTCCACTCTCGGGAATGCTTCCACGCTCTCATCACATCTTGCCACTTGGGCGATCACCGTTGTCACGTCCTCCACCACTCCCCTCTGCCGGTCCTTCACCACTAGCATGAAGAGGGGCAGCATAGCACCTAGCTCAACGAGGGTGGTGCAATTGAGTGGGTAGAGGGCTTTAAGCGCATCCTTAATTGACCTAGTCGGCGTGCCAACGATGCTAAGGAGGCCCACGAGGGTGGCGATGAGAGGCTTCTTTGACCCGATGATGGAGCGGCACACTTCGATGGAGAGGAGGCTATAAAGGGTTGTGGCGATATGCTGGGCAAATGGTGGGGGAAAGGAGGTAGAGGGTGACGATGAGGGCATCGAGGATGCTCGGAGTGCACATGAGCGCCTCGCGGGTGGAGATGGGCAGTAAGGAGAGGCACGACACCGGCATAAGCGAGGGGGCGGATCTACGTGATGGCTTCGGTAGGGGACTACAATTTTGTTGTAATGGAGCATCGACATAGATACAGAGCGGCAAAAGGGCCGCTCGATAACTATGTCAGTGTCGACACCAGTGACGTCGTCGATTGCCACCAACAATGCCATTCATCACTATCAACTGGAATGTTAAAATTATCTTTTTTCCCTTTGTTTTCGTATTTCCGTTAGTAAAACTGACGTTGTTAGAGTAAATGGATCTAGATGCTTCACATTCGTACCTATAGAGATGCCAATGTAACTTTTTAAAGTGTAGGGACCAGGATGCTAAAGATAGCTAACTACAAGAGATAATATATAATTAGCCCCTTATTCCATCATCCTACGTTAGTTACCTCTGTTTTATACATCATTTGCATAATATGCTGTGATTTGAGTCTCAATCTTCATCCTGATTGGTAGATATGACTGATATATATTCCATTATCTTACTATATGTTCTAATACTAGTTGTTGGTCAAATTGGTAAAAATTGATTAGCACATACCAGACCGATTGGTGTTCAAGACCTTGATCTCTGTCTAGTTTTGTCAATTGTGCTAGGCACTAAAACATGCTAAGGTTTCAAAATTCCTAAGATGCCAGGAGCTTGTCTAAGTCCTGCCCAAGCAATGAAGGCACTTGCCATATAAAATTTATAAGAAATATAATTAAATATAAAGATAATAATCAGAGAATAAATTCAATCAAACATGCATTGCATATCAAACAGGTGAAAGGAAGTCTAATAGTGCCTAGAAGATTATTGAGATCAAGAGATCATCAGGAAGAGACAGTTGCTTCTTTCTTCACTTTGGAAACAATAATAGAACAAGGATTGCTGCCAAACAGGGTAGTGACAATTGCTGTTGACCTTAATGCACTTGTTGGCATCAGTGGTGATTGCCAAGTAGCAGGCTAAATAAGGAGGCCAATGGAGATAATAGCTAAAGACTTGCTTAAGATTGGAAGCAGCAAGGAGAAAGAAAATGGAGAGGGTACACCAAATCATGTCTTTGGTGCTATAGTTAGAAAAAGTTGCAACAAATGGAGGAGATGGAGGGCCAGCAATGAATAGCAGATGCAGTGGAGTCTGGTGGAGTGAGGCTGCCTCAGGTCACTGAGACATGATGCTCTCTGGTGGTAGGAGAGTAGAGAAAGATGGAGGTGTGGTGAGGCAAGTGGAGGAGAGCAAACATGGGTCAGTGATATCTGTTCACCTGATTAAGTGATCACCCGATCAAGTGCGGTTAGGCTACGGTGATGCAAATTGGAGAATAGACAGAGAGCTATTGGTGATATTGGGGCTTAGTTACAACCGTAAGGAGTGAAACACATGACACAAGGAGGGGGGATGATGGGGAAAGAACATAATAAACCCAGGTTTAGTCGACTGAGCAAAAACAAGATGCTGTATTACCTCCAATGGGGCTCAGGTTGGGTTTGTTGGTTTGAACTCAGATCTAACCAATCTACTGCAGACCATGCTGATTACACCTAAATCCAATCTTAGTTAAGTGAGCCGAACCAAGATGTGGCTCAAGCTCTAATCAAGCTTTGGGCTGAGGTTGGTCTTCTTGGTTCAAGCTCATGGCACATGTGTTGGCCTAGGTTAGTGCCCAGATTCACCCAATGCCCAGGCTGAGCCCCTCGCCTGGGCGGTGCCCAAGCCAAGGTGCCTTGCCCGGAATAGCTTTGAGGTGCTCAGACCTTTCCTTGCATCACCCGAGCATACTGGGAAAGCATCTGAGGACTTACTTTTCAACATCCAATCAACCTCTAATGTTTTATTTCTCAATATAATGTCATCACTATATAACTTAAGCTGTCTGAGATGTATAAATGCCACCAAATATCTATATGTCCCATGGTACAGCTATGCAAGATGAGTCTGCTACCTTAAACATTCTATAGGAAGAAATAATTGCTATCTCATCTGTCAATTTAAATGTCATAAATCCCTATTGCTTTCTTAAGCACCCTCACTAGTGCTTTCTATCTTTGACATCTACTAGAACCCTCTCTCTCTCTCTCTTACCTTTATCAAAAGTCTTTGCAGGGAGGAGTTCATGATTTAGGGAGAACCAACACTCAAAAGAAACCATCTATAGGGTGTGCCTATGGCAGGGTCTAGGCTGTCTTCTCTCCAATAGCCTCCTAGCCTCCTTCAACCATGCACTTGATTATTGCTTGAGAATTTCCTATATAATCATTGCTCTGAAAATTACAAAGACTGCCATGAGTGCATACAAAGATAAAAACTCAAAATGAACTCTGCCTTACTAGATTTAGGGACACTAGTTTTTCTTCTCCTTGCTAAATGTTTTCCTTTAATTCCATGAAGCGATTCTACCAGATAAGGATCCTGACTATGGATAGTAAGAGTGTAAGACCAGCATTCTGAAAGCAGTTTGGAAAAGGACAAACCTACAAGTTATTCCACCATTGCTAATCATTCATAACCAATGAGTTTCTAAGATACATTGTAGTCTATCATCACAGATGAAGATTTCATCAGAGAACCCTAGTCACGTGGTCATCATCCCTCAAATTTGGTATCTACTATTTGTCCTTTATGTTAGATGAACACAGAATTCTAGATCATGTCAGATACAACTTATCGAGAAGGCATGAATAGGGAAGTTTCAAATTAAAGCAGTGGCTAATTCATTCTCGACTGTTCCAAGGTTATAATAGGAAATGTCTAATGAATCAGATAGGGAAACAAATATATTAGAAATAAACCAAGGAAAAACAATAAAGCTCTGAGAGAAGCCTGATCAACTAAATATCTACTACAAACCTTTGGGACAGCTGCTTGAAAAACAAAATCTGTATAAGCATCTGATGACAAATTTGTAAAAGTAGCTTGGATTTGTGTAACTTTTGGGTCATCAGCCTGCTTTGTGAAGGTGAAAGTGATCATCAAGGTGTTACTCTGGAAGGCAATAATAGATGGATGTACTGGATTTTGATAATCTGTTCAAGAATTAAGGTAAAATCTTTAAGCTTTCCATTGTCCTTGAGCTTAACAAAAATACACAAGTTACCAGAGATTTTTGTATTTGTTGGTGTCCCATCCAACAAATCCATTACTTGAGTAGTGGAAGAAGGTTTAGTTGCTGGCACAATTCCTATAATAAAATAAAGTAATATAATTTGAGTTCAAAATAAAAAATTACAAAACAAAGTAATTATAATAAGCATATTAAATTTTAATGACGTACCTTGGTTGGAGGAGACTGCATCAGAAACTGATATATCATTCTGAACAGTAGGTGCTCCAATCGAGAGAAGGTCCATGAGAATATCTGTACCCTCTGATGGAGCAATGCCTTGATCTACAATAAAACTATACTAATAATTTTTTTGAGGCAAATCAAGCTACTAATATTGCTCCTTTTTACAAGCTTTTAACTAAACTAGAACCAAACTTAAAACTAGGTAAAACTGTTTTTGGCATCCGACTATAAATTAAACTAGTGTGAGACAGCAAAAAATCTGCGGAGCATGGAGAACCAGTATGTGGAGACAACTAATTGCCATTGCAGAATAGAATAACTTTCAATCAAGTATATTCATTTTTGTCTGAAAACATAATTAGACAAGAGAGGTGTAGCTAAGTGAAATAAAAGTACCTAATATATTTTTCAAGGCGAAACAAGATAATTATGTTTCTCCATTTCAAGATCGAGACTGCATCAGAAACTAATATATCATTCTGAACAGTAGGTGCCCCAATCGAGAGAAGGTCCATGAGAATATCTGTACCCTCTGATGGAGCAATGCCTTGATCTACAATAAAACTATACTAATAATTTTTTTGAGGCAAATCAAGCTACTAATATTGCTCCTTTTTACAAGCTTTTAACTAAACTAGAACCAAACTTAAAACTAGGTAAAACAGATTTTGGCATCTGACTATAAATTAAACTGGTGTGAGACAGCAAAAAATCTGCGGAGCATGGAGAACCAGTATGTGGAGACAACTAATTGCCATTGCAGAATAGAATAACTTTCAATCAAGTATATTCATTTTTGTCTGAAAACATAATTAGACAAGAGAGGTGTAGCTAAGTGAAATAAAAGTACCTAATATATTTTTCAAGGCGAAACAAGATAATTATGTTTCTCCATTTCAAGATCGAGACTGCATCAGAAACTAATATATCATTCTGAACAGTAGGTGCCCCAATCGAGAGAAGGTCCATGAGAATATCTGTACCCTCTGATGGAGCAATGCCTTGATCTACAATAAAACTATACTAATAATTTTTTTGAGGCAAATCAAGCTACTAATATTGCTCCTTTTTACAAGCTTTTAACTAAACTAGAACCAAACTTAAAACTAGGTAAAACAGATTTTGGCATCTGACTATAAATTAAACTGGTGTGAGACAGCAAAAAATCTGCGGAGCATGGAGAACCAGTATGTGGAGACAACTAATTGCCATTGCAGAATAGAATAACTTTCAATCAAGTATATTCATTTTTGTCTGAAAACATAATTAGACAAGAGAGGTGTAGCTAAGTGAAATAAAAGTACCTAATATATTTTTCAAGGCGAAACAAGATAATAATGTTTCTCCAATTCACGATCTTCCAACTAAACTAGAACCAAACTTAAAGCTAAAAAAAACAACTGTTTTTGATGTGTGACTAAAGTGGACTGAAATTGAAACCTATTTAAAACAGCATAATGTAGAAGCACTTCAGTGTCACTACATTTACTGAAAACGATATTTGTAACAAGTGTTCAACATCACGATATCAAATTCTTGTACCAACTGAATACTGATCAACTAACACATCATATGTTAGGATTTTATGTATTCTATTTTTGGATGGAGGTGTCATGCTGATGACATTACTTTTATCTTGTTGGAACATATACTTTTTAAAATGATTAATTTCAAAAATATGAAAAATTAAACATCACCAATATGAGAGGATGTTTATCAGATGATGAGCATTTCATATGACCCGGCTTGGTTGTAGTAATCAATGCTAGGGTTAATAACTCAAGCCCATGTGAATTACCCCGCTTTCACTTGACTGCACTTTTCCTGTTCTAAACAATCATTACCATCGAATGGGAATATCAGTGCAAAAAATAAAAATAAAAAAATCATAATGCCACATTTTAACTACCAAACAGTGACCTTTAGAGGTAATTATCCACTAGCTACCTCATATTTAAGGACTGAGGTAATTATCTCCTAGCTTTATTCTTCTATATCATATGCAAAAGCATCTTTTCTTTGAGTACAAGAATACAATTAATTCCTAGCAGTAGGCATTTAGTGGCACATGTAGCCTAAGGAAAATATGTAATCTTGCAGTAAACACTACTAAGTTTTGGGTCCAAGTAGATCACAAGCTGTCATTCTGAATTGCCTAAATATCCTCTAGATTCCTCAGAGATTCTTAAATTATTCTGAGTTTATGCTTTGGCTACATGATTCTCCAAAGGATAATCATGACTTTTCAAGTTACTACCATTTATCAAACTAGTCCCTCATGAAATTAAATTCATGACTAATCCAATAAACTATTGACATTTGTCTTTCCCACTACTTTAAGATCTCTACACTTCCATTCATGTTTCTACACAATACTATGCATAGGCATAGCAACAGTTAAAATATTCTTTGTTTACAACATTTTTCTCTAGTCTTGACTTTCTGATATGCTTGCAATCCTTTAACAAGCTAATTATACATTTCTAAATTCCAAAATTTTGCCTATGAGCAATTTTTTATTGTACTGTTAAGAAAGGATCTTAAGAAAATTTCTGTGTGTTTACCAATAAATAGTGCAAAAGAAGGGTCAAATAAAGCTTTTAAGAATATGCTATCCTACCACACAAAGTTAGCAACATCAAGTCACAAATTTTATTATACAAAGGTATCCATAATGAGGAGAAAATGCTAAAACCTGTGGATTCTGTATTAGTCAAACCAATGCCTAACAAGTCGTGGAGATAATCGTTAGATGACGAAGCATTAGCCGGGTTATCATCTGAACTTAAATCAAGTAAATCCAAATCAGGAGTTGCTGGAGCATGGATTACACCATTTGGAAGCTTTAATGAAGCCCTAGAATTTGATTTGCTAGTTTTATCTGCTGAAACATTGGCTTGCGAAGTGCTAGCTTTCTTCAAAATATAAGTCATCTCATCCAGGACAGGCATCCGCTCAAGCAAAGAAGACCTGCATATTTACAAAATTAGTCAGAAATGAATATGAGGTCCAAGACAAATGCTAGCATAATATTTATGTTGAAATATAATATTACAAAGTGTTTACTTTATATTCTGATGCCTCTGGATTATAGAGTTGAACTCAATTGCCCTTTGTTGTAACTCAAGCACAACACTCCCTTTATGATACATAATGATCTCTCTTATCCTCCTAGAAAATCATATAATGAGCACAATGTTAGGAATACAATACCATCCTAGCATTATTAAATCATTATTATAGTTTGACAGAATACCTGTTGCATAATGAGTAAAAAATATTTCTTTTTAATTTTTTATCTATTAGAACTATGCTAAAGCATGTACATTCATTGTTTTCAAAATATCTAAAGGTATATAAACTATTTTTAAAACTGAAGATGCCTGATGTAAAATAGGTAAAAAAATAGGCAAATGTAGATTACCCAAAACCAGAATAAATAGGCAAAAAAAATCTGAAGGTTCAAATGTAGTAGATCAAAGACTAGCCTTTTTGACAACTTTGCACAGTTCAACAAATGAACACCAATATTCATCTTAATATTTTGTTCTAATACCTTCAAATATACAGAATGGTATATTAATGGTATCTTAAAATGTCATAGAAAATGATCAACCCAAACATGTAAATAGTAACTTGGATCTAATTCTTGGAGAATTAGTAGAAGACAAGTAAACTAAACAAACACTTCTTATTGTGCCTGACAACCAATTGTTTGTTCAACTATGAAAATAACAAATTTCCCTTTGGTAGGAAAAAAGAAGAATAATTCAAGTTTGGTTGGAAAATGAATAGCAAAAGTGTCTAAAAAATATTTAAACATATCTAAAATGCTTCAGTATACACATGAAAGAGAAATAGTTTTTGAATTTGCAATGCAGATGTAAGTGCTACAATATTGTAGTTCACGAGAAAGTGCACTTGAATGGCTTGCAATGACCTTTCTAGCTTGTTAACAAAATTTTTTTTTTCATAATTAACAAAAAGATAAAAGAACTCATAAATGGAAAGAGATGCATCACTAGTGCACAATGCTTTCAAGCAATGAGCTTTTTAAATTGTTAACCAAAAAAAAAAAAGAACCAAGAGCCTAGAAACCAAAAAAAAAAAAAAATTACAAATGGAATCGCCTAATAGTGCACAATTGCTATATAACCAATGGCCAATGGTCATTTTACTTTAAACAAGAAAAAAAAGGAAGAGTGTGTAGAATAGAAGCAACTAGTGTAAATTTAAAATCAAAAGATAAAGATATCGACAACCAAAATTCATAAACTAGAGTAGACCACAGAGCTTCTAGAAATAATTATTTTATTGAATAAACTAGATGTGTGGATTACTTGTTATTATTTATCTTGAAAATGAAACTATCTACTCTAAACGTTTAAATGCCAAATTGTCATATATAGTATTATACTATTATATACATGGTCTGCAATCTTGATCTGTCATGCTTTGTCAGACGGGTGGTACGTGCACGTCCGACAGAATCTGACCGCACGCGACCATCTGTATCGGTCGGTGCGATTTTTTTTTTTTTTAATAAAAAATTATTTTTAAGCTTTTTTAATGCTCGGCGACGTCACCGAGGCTCGGCGACGTCGCCGGCCTCGCGGCGCCCCGAAGCCTTGGGCGATGGTTCCGAGGCTCAGCGATATCCGAGGCTCGGCGACGTCGCGAAGGCTCGAACTCGTCCCCGAGGCTCGGCGACGCCCCCGAGGCTCCAAATTTTTAAAAAAATTGTTTTTAACTTTTAGCGACGTTGCCTCGGCGCGACGCGCTCGCTGATTGACACTCGAGGCGACGCGTTTAGCGAGGCGACGTCGTCGGAAGGAAAAAAATCTATTTATATATATATATATATAATATTTATAATTATAAATATATATATCGAGCGATGCGTTTAAACGCGTATCGCTTTCATTCCCATCCGTACCATACCAGAGAAACGTCGAAACTCCGGTACGGTACGGTATTGCAAACCCTGATTATATATGTTAAAATATTTTTTATTGGTGTATTTATGCCATGTCATTCCTATTTTTACAATATTTGATGTATCATCATATTTGTTTAGTGCTACATCAGAATCTATTCTTCTCAGAAGGAAAATAACTGACAGTTTATAGAACCATAGTTGAGGTCCATTAAACCTAACAAACACATCAAGGTATAAAGCAAGTGAAATTTACAGCACTGAGAATTGATAGTAAAAAAAGGAAACAATTCACTCTATCCAATTTAGGAACTTGCTCTGATGTTGGGGGGAAACGTGATGAAAGCTTCAAAAGAGCAATCAAAGACAATGATTGAGTTGTAATGTTAGATGAGCAATTTTTTAAAGAAGTCTCCAAAACATCCACAGCATCAGATTCTGTTACCTGCAAATATGTATTTGTTTGTTTAACAAAGCACAGGTTGAAAACATATAAAATGAAAATAAGCTACTAACAAGGATGGTAACTAGTTTTGTATTGCTTACAAAAACAGAATAGAGGAAAAATTACAGAATTTGTGACACTAACAAAATAACATGTCAGAAATTATCATATGGAATATAAAAGAAATGGTGGATGAGAGCCCAATAATAAAAGAAATGCTTTACCAACCCATTGTTTTGTTTAAGCCAGGGAACTCCTTTACATCTGGACTAATGCATACCGACAGGTATTTATAGGTCTAGTCATGAACCAGTATGTGGACCATGATATGCAATTTCGAATAATACCGCCTGGTACGGGCGGTACATATCGGTCCGAGAGGATATCGGTACGCAAACCGTCCGCTACCGGATTGTCACGGACAAATTGTAGACGGCTTATTCGATATAATGCTTATGCGTGTCCGTGTCCCTTTTTTGTTTGTTATAGCTTATAAAGCTTGTAAAGGGCTTGTCAAAGGCTAAATGTCCCATTTGAGTGAGTTTCGTAGCCATTGTAGGCTTATACATAAAGTTTGCGTCGAGTGCATACTTGTACTAGAATTCGGTCTGTAGTGGACCAATTTATGCCTTTGTTGTGCAACCGTTCTGAGCTTGTGATGTCCCTGGTTGGAATTTGCATTGTTTATAAAGTGTTTGCTGAAAGAGTGGCTTGTGGATCCCGTGTGAAGTGCTTTCGTTGTCCCGTCTTCTCTTTTGCTGGTCCTAAGGGATCGTGGGAGGTCGGGGAGGCTGACCTTTGCGGATTGACACGCAATGGTGCCGCACGGCTTAGGCAAAACCAGCTAAGTCTGTGACAGATGGTATCAGAGCGGGACAAGCCCACTTAGAAACACTTTGCATGCAAATGTGGAGGACCTAGCGGGACTGCGTTGAGGGCAGCCAACACGCGCGACCGTTTGGGAAACGGGCTTGGAGTTGTAGGGGAAGGAGTCGCTTAGAGGAGCGGGCATCCGAGAATGGCATTCAGAAGAATGGCCAACCCTTCGCGCAAGAGGCACCACGAGGACAAACAAGCTAAGAAGAATTGCGTAGCGCACAAAGGTCGGGATGGCTGAGTTCGAGCAGTGGCTCGACGTTGGCACCCAAACTTGACGGTGCTCGAGGCAAGCGGAGTGCTTGGCAAAGGATGAGACCGTGCAAGGCGGAGTGGGTTGTTCAACGATCGAAAGAGTTGTGCAAAGCTCACAGAGGTGAGGGGAGTTGCAAACTCAAGGAATTCGATACTCATGCAAGGCCTTGCATGCGGACGATGGATTGTTCGTGGCCATCCTAAGGCGGCCGAAGGTCGGCGCCATGGAGCATTCAAACTTTCTCTTCGGCATGTGCAGGATACTTTCGTAAGAGGCTGAAGTGTGCAGCAGGTTCAGCATGTTGCTAGACCCAGAGGGGTGCAGTGCGAGCTGTATTGGCGAAGTATCGCAGTCTAGCAAGTGCATTTGCAGAGGCAAAATTCGGCACAGTTTGTTCAGCAAAGGCGGAGTAGTCCAAGGGGATGGTGGTCTCCAAAACTTCCAGAGGGAAGGATGCGAAGAGAGAAGTTGCTCCAACGGAGCAGATATCCAAGAGGGATAAGTCTCGGTTCTCCAGAGGGAGAATCATGTGCAATGAATCGCACCGGTTGAGGAGTACCTCAAGACAAAGCTCGATAGATCGATTAAGCGGCGAGGAGTCGTCGCATGATCTCGCAAGTGGTGATGCGTTGGTGGACACATAGCGAGATCAAGTGGGGGAGCGACCCAAGGCAACACAGAGTGAAGGCACACTTGGAGCCGATAGGGAGATCGGACTTAACAGAGGGCTGACCCGTGGAATGGTGGGCGCGAGGGACACCATTAACGCAATGCAAATCGAGGAGTGGAGCAACTTGGGGGTAACTTGGTGATGTACCCAAGCCGCATGAAGGGAGTTGGCATAGAAGATAGAACATGGAGCGGAGGCTTGGAGCTTTCCTTAGACAGAGGTCAAGGATATGGACTCTTGCAGAGACAAGAGTAGGATCATGTCGTTCCAGGGGTTCTTTGTTCTGATGGAGTAGACTCATCTTGCATGGTGCCAAAGACGAAGGGAGCTTCGAGGCACATGCACCGGATCTCGGTGAAGCATTTGACGAAGGAACTAAGGCGACACAGTTTGCAGAGACAAAGTGTCAGAAGGCCT
Organism: Musa beccarii; assembly: GCA_024322285.1. NCBI lineage: Eukaryota > Viridiplantae > Streptophyta > Magnoliopsida > Zingiberales > Musaceae > Musa > Musa beccarii. The sequence continues at coordinate 9,274,716 of CM044402.1, read as the reverse complement.
TGGCACGGGGCAAGAGGACGCAGAGGTAGTTACTCTTGAAGAATATGCCACAGTGTTGTTATTCGAGTTGCTATGAGGAAAGCGATGCACAGCTGAGATTGTGTTGGTAGGGGTAGAGTCCCAGGATCCAGACAATGGTGCACCAATTTCAGCGAAGTCAAGGGACTTCAGAGGAGCTGCTAGGCGATGGACTGTCCTAGAGCTAGGCTTCATCTGAGTATGACCCGAGATTGGGTGGATGAAGGACGATTGCCAAAGAAGCGAACAGAATCGAAGGTAGCAAAGGCCCTGCGATGTGTTGGCGGAGTCCACACATGGAGATATCGCAGTTCGAGTTCATACCACAGGGATCATAATGCAAGGAGATGTCACCAGGCGGTGACATGATGCAGCGGATCGTGGTGGAATGGCTCGTGGCAAGTCGACACATACAGTGAGTCCCATGGGGGGACTAGATCATGCAGAAGTATGATCGGGAGCGTGACTGGGAGCTCTATTTCGATGAACAACACGACGGCAAGAAGGGCTATGGATTCAAGCAGTGAATGCCATGGTACCGCAGAGGCGGGTCTTCCGTGCGTGCATCGAATGCTGCATTGAATGAAAACCTTAGGCATCAGCTTATGGGGTTGTGCACTATCAAGGAAGAAGTTCAGATGCAAGTACCAGGGAGTCCTACGAGGGGACTGGATCAAACAAAGGTATGATCGGAGCGGCTGAAGAGTGGAACTGCTTCAGAGCTCACATTCGCTTAAGGGAGCCCAGCAAGTCAGAGGACAAGGCCGAGTAAGCGAACGTTGCGAACCAATGAAGCTAAGGAGAACAGAAGTGGTGCAAGCCCTACAACATGATGGCGGAGGCCATACATGGGAGTTGCAGTCTGTATTTCCATCGACCAAGTGGAACTGCTCAGAGAACACAGAGGTGTTGAGGCAGGTGGTCGAGAAGGGCGAGGAGGCAATGACGGGTCCAGAGGGACTCAGCTACCCAAGATCAGTCATCGGTTAGAAGGAAGGTGGACTCAGAGGAGTGCCGCAGTGCCGCAGAGGCAGATCTACCGATCACAAAGAAAGGATGCAGATGCGAGACAACGGATAATAGTGCTATGGGCATTGCAGTGCCATGGTACCGCAGAGGCGGGACTTCCGGGGAGTCATCAATCTCTTGCTCTCATAGAGGGAGAGCGCTTGGTCGTCATATGGGCCATGGAGGAGGAGAATGCTTGGCAAACTCCATGTACTAAGACAAGGCTGAAGGGCGGAGGCCAGAGAACTTCGTAAGACCGGTGTCAACAGACTTTCTATCAAGATAGCCGTGAGTGAAGGACTTCGGGTCGATGCAAGAGTGCATGACCAAGGATCGGAGCAGGCAGTACGCGGTGCTGTACCTTTGTTACTCAGAGGAGTCGACGACAGAAATGATGGAGAAGGCGGTATAATCCTAAAGGCGACCAAATCTATCAGGAGACTTACTCCAAGTTGGAGTGATAACTTCTTGCATTCCAGAAGTTCAATGGCAATGAGAAGGCGAATCATAGTAGCGACTCGTATGCAAGGATTGCAAACACTTTAAGTGCTTCTAAGTGTGAGCTAAGAGCGGCGAAGTCTAGTAACCAGCTTGACGCACGAAGTACAACCTCGAGGAGGCGGGCGAAGTCACGTAACCTTTGCCTTCTCAACTCTCAAGAGAACGGGCGAAACTGAGTACCCCAGCTCTCTTAGTTATCTAGCAGAGGAGCTTTGTACAAATTTGAAGACCCTTCGAAGAGACTAATGAAAGACAACAGTTGTCAAGTCCTCACCAACGGTGATCAGTGCTATTGAGAGTAGATTGTCCGCTTCATTTCCCAATTGAATGCCAATCGAAAGCGGAAGTGATGCGAGCCTACTTAGGCAAGACAACTAAGTGGAAGAAGATTCGATGGGCAAATTTTGCGGAGGAAGGACTTGAAAACTTCAAAGGTTGCGAGGTGATGCTCGTTAAAGCTCCAACAAGCATCTATCCAGTTCAAGAGACAAGAAGAATTTGAAGACTGGTGCATATCAAAGATGGTCTTTTCCCTTCATCAGATGAATCCGCAAGAACCAGCAAGGATCAGCACAACTCTGCCAACCCCATACCAGAGTTAGAGTCATTGGCGAGTTGAAGCAGCATGGCGGATTAAAGTTTGACGACTCAACAATAACAAGTTGAGAACAATTGGGAGCCAAGGGGCGCATCGCAGCAGGAGCAGAAGATCGAAGATCCAACAAAGAAAAGAAATTGCAGTGTCAGCATAGGCTTTGACGAGGATGTCGAAGGAATAAGTGGGGGAGAATGTCACGGACAAATTGTAGACGGCTTATTCGATGTAATGCTTATGCGTGTCCGTGTCTCTTTTTTGTTTGTTATAGCTTATAAAGCTTGTAAAGGGCTTGTCAAAGGCTAAATGCCCCATTTGAGTGAGTTTTGTAACCATTGTAGGCTTGTACATAAAGTTTGCGTCGAGTGCATACTTGTACTAGAATTCGGTCTGTAGTGGACCAATTTATGCCTTTGTTGTGCAACCGTTTTGAGCTTGTGATGTCCATGGTTGGAATTTGCATTGTTTATAAAGTATTTGCTGAAAGAGTGGCTTGTGGATCCCTTGTGAAGCGCTTTCGTTGTCCCATCTTCTCTTTTGCTGGATCGTGGGAGGTCGGGGAGGCTGACCTTTGCGGATTGACACGCAATGGTGCCGCACAGCTTAGGCAAAACCAGCTAAGTCCGTGACAGGATTGTACGTGTATTTTGGCTGGTTTTGAGGCATACCGACCGGTTCCGAGGTGTACCGACCGGTACCGATGTGTACCGATCGATACCGAGGTGTATCGACCAGTACCACTCCAGATTTTGACCGTTACCAAGATATACCAATCGGTACGGCCTAGCATGGTACCGTCGGTATGCCATAGCATACCAACGATACATATCGGTACGTACCGTACCGACCAACTCTCGATACACCGGTACGGTACGGTATTGTGGACCTTGATGTGGACCACCCCCATTTCAGGCAGTCTGGACCAGTCTAATTGGGGCTCACGATTGTTAACCCTCTTCGCTGCAGATTCCTCTTCTTGCTACAAATTGCAAGCCCTCTTCCTCGCCGAACCTTCTTCTCGCTGCCATCTGCCATCCTTTACCTCCCCTCTTCCAGCTGACATCTGCTGCTGATTACCTCTCCTCCACCACCTTCTCCTTCCTTTTCCTCCTCCTTTTTCCTCTTCCTCCATCCTCCTCTTCCTTCCCCTTATCCTTCTTCTTCTTTGGTACATACCAGTGTACTGAATGATAATACACTGGAACTGGTTGGTACATACCAGTCTGGCCCTATTCCGGTATGAAATTACAAACCTTGGTTTAAGCAATTTCTTTATTTCTATCATTGATCCATAGGCAATTATTTAAAATAAAATCTACAAGGGCATCATTGTACTTGAAAGTTGAAAGAACAAACAAAAAATGATCCTGAATGTCATATAAGACAGAAATCAAGTATAAATGCTGCTAAGAAACTTGGACATTGTCTGTCATAAAATTCATGACAAGGATTTACAGTACCATAGATTTGACACTAGTATTTTAGAACCATTGAAGAGATGATTTATTTCAAGCGCCAGATTAGCATATTGGTAAAGTTTCTTTGATTTAGCATGTTGGTATTTCTTAGGTGGCATAACATGTTGGCAAAATATCTTGGGTGGGCAGAATAGCATGTTGGTAAAGTTCCTTGGGTTGCATATTAGAGACCAGGGATCAGATCATGCTTCCTTCAAAACATACAAGTAAAATATCCAGATTAACATCAGTTACACCAGTGTAAAGAATCTGTTGGAAGTTTTGAACTGTTGTGGATTGTATGTGGACAGACATTTTCAGTTGGAGTACATAAAATTAGGCAAAATTTTAGTACATAGTATGAATTACACAGCAATCGGCAGGATTGGGCTTATCCTAGCTAAAATAGACCATGCAGAGATCAACTCAGGATGTGTTGAACATCTCCAGAAGCTGTGTTTCCATGAGCTGGTCACTAGAGCACGTGACTGATTCAATCCATTGTCTCACATATAGCTAAAATTTTAATCATGCTCAGACCAATGCTACATAAAAACTCCAAGTTTCTGCTTGACAAAAGATTGATCTCAACTAAGCTTGACATAGATGATCTTAACTGAATTTATCTTGGAAGACCGCAAATTGTGGAAAGAGAAATCATACAACCAAGGTGCATATATAGTGAGATTTTTTTATATGATACTGTAGTAGACTTCAACAACTCCGCCAGTTATAGAATTAACTAAAGCATGGTACACACCACCCAATATCTGGCATCCCATGTCATTCTGATGAAAAATAAAAATTGATAAACAGGCACATGGTTAAAATACCCAATATATATTGGCCAATATTTGGCAGTCCAAGCAAACAACAGGAGTAGACCCTATAGCTTGGCAAGGTTTGTAATTTCATACCGTACCAGAGTATCGAGTTCAGCTCGGTATTGTATAGTACGAGTATATCAAGTAATATGCTTTGGCATACCGCTCAGTATATATATAATAATAATAATAAGTAAAAAAACAAAAGTTAAAAAACAAAATAAGGGCAACGTCATGTCGTTTCTTCTCCCTACGTGGGGAGAAGAAAACCTCGAAGCCTCAGTGACGTCATCGAGGTTTCTTTGCAAGAAGTTTCTTCTCCCCACGCGGATTAGGAGAAGTCACCGATGACACCGAGGCCTTGTCGCCTCAGACGAGGAAGAGGCGATATCTCATCTATAGTAACCGACGAGGGAGGGTGGCGATGGATCGAGATCGTCGAGGGAGAGCGATACTGGATCTCTAGGTTCTCCCTCTTCTTCTCCCTCTTTTTCCTTCTCCCTCGGCTCATACCACCTAGTAACAGGTGGCGACGATCGAAATCGACCGTCACGATCGATTTCGGATGGCAACGGGATGGAAATAGCCCCAATCGATGATACTACCCAGTAGTGGATGGTTCGTGCATCGGTCTGCTTGCAGACCGGTATGTACCGCCCGATATGGGTGATATCATTCAAAATTAAAAACCCTATAGCTTGGTACAACTTGGTCTTATATGGCCTGTTCACTATATTTTGCTAGTGATATTGGATGGTTCATTCTCATGAAGAATAAAAAATTATACTTGGGCCCATCATTCTAAATATCCATATATATGTCAGTCAATATTTAGCAGCCCAACCAAATGCACCATTCAGTCAAATATCAATTTTTTTTTTATTTTTTCTATTGATACTGGGTGGTAAAGGTTTATATACCACTCAATACCTCAATGCTGACAGGCTTATCGAACTTCTATTTAAGGACTTCACTTGCTTGGTTGATTATGGTCTTTGCATCAACATGGGACTAACTACAAAAGCCATTATGTATGTACGAGAAAGTAATAAAATATTTCACTGATGTTAGGAAAAGATAGGCTCAAAATAAATTAGACAGATAAACAAAACAAAGGGCTCAAATTAAAAAAGCCACTCATGCACTAGAAAAAGAATCTAAGTTCTATGGGAAAGACTAGAAAATATCTAAGTAGTAAACTAATGAATCTACTGGAGAATTAACATATTTACGGGTGTTTATTTATCCTTAGTAAACATATGCCATCAGAATATAAAATCCAATTCCTACAAGAGATGTAATGGAGATAAAGAGCACCCCCCAAAAATATGAAATATAAATGCATCAAAGGTTTATCCAAAACATAAAATTTCAGTCTGATTCCATTACCACAGTGGTTAGCCAATATAGTTGCAATGAACGAAGAAGTTGCAGCCAAGGTATTGAATTTCAAATAATACCGCCCGATACGGGTGGTACGTACTGGTCCGAGAGGATACCGGTACTCGAACTACCCTGTACCGAGCGATATGAGTATCTTGATTGGTACTGAGGCGTATCGACCAGTACCAAGGCGTATCGACTAGTATCGAGGCGTACCGACTGATACCAAGGCATACCGACTAGTACCACCCTAGATTTCGACCATTACCGAGATATATCGATCGGTACAGCCTAGCATGGTACCGTCGGTATGCCTTAGCGTACCAACGGTACATATCGGTACGTACCGTACCGAGCAAACATCGAAACTCCGGTACGGTACGAAATTTCAATCCTTGATTGCAGCAACTCAGAAAAGGATGAAGAGGCAGTGGTGATTTTATGATGGGCGGAGGAGGTGGAGAAGGGGAGGGAAAACACAAGAGAATGAGGGAAAGAAAGAGAGAAAGAGAGAGAGCGCGCTTCAGCAAAAGAGAAAATGAAAGAAAAACAAAGAAAAATGCACAATTATCACAATTGTTAAAATTTTAAGAAAATGATATATAGTTTGGTATCAGTCTGCTTTTACCCAGTAGGGTGAGTTTTCTAGGTGGCACAATCCATTCCAATGATTGTTTGTACAGCCTAAAATGATACGAAACAAGCAGAATGTACCAGTTCAGACATGGGCTGGTGCGTGGATCACCCTGTTTTGGGCAGCCCGGTCAAAATAGAAAAAGCGGTACAGCCCATGCAACTCCAGAATTAAAAAAAGAAAAAATCAACACGAGCCCTCTTCTCATGTATGATGCTGCTGGCATCACCATTGCCATTGATGCTGCCTCATCACTGCCCATGCTGGTACTTCACCGCTGCTGCTGTTTCATGATATTGCTGCTGCTGTCGCTGCAGTTTCCTGATGCTGCTACCGCTGCCACTGCTTCACGAATCCTTAGTCACGCTGTTGCCGCCACTACTAACGTCATTGCCACCACATTCCTTCTTCCCGGGTTTGCTCCCACCTTTTCCACTCCTCTTCTTCCTTCTTCCTTCTCCTCCACCACTTCTTCCTTCTTCCTCCACCACTTTCTCTTTTTCCTTCTTCCTTCCTCCTTCGTCCTCTTCTGTTCCTCCACCAAGCCTTCCTCTTTTTCCTCTTTTTCTGCCTCTCCGAAACATTGGTACATATCGGTGTATCATGTGGCAGTACACTAGTATTGACCAGTATGTACCAGTCCGATAGATCACTGAAATGGGTCCGGTACCCGAATCGGCAATCCTCGATTCATACCATATTGAATTGAGCAAAATCACTTATCAGACTAGTAAATATCGATTCATATTGACCAGTGCAAGTAATATTTTAAACCTTGTGCCTATCATTCTTCATACATATAGTAAATTTGACAGTAAAAATGCAATTTATTTTCAAATGAGAAGTACAACATCACAAGGATAGCTAATGGCCATATGGCATAATTTTTTATCAAGTTTGAGCCCACGTGTGAGTGTCATCAGTTATGTATGCCATTTGATATAATAATTTTTTTATTTTTTTTTAAAAGAAACAAAGATTATTCATAAACATAATGTAGAGAGGCATGCACTTACGGTCATCGGTTCCTCCATTTCCAGCACCTTAACATTGTCAACCAGCATCTCACCATATTCACCAATGCACCATACTGCTACTTGCACTAAAGTTTGCTAGGGAATGAGTCAAAACAGACACATGGGGAAATTAGATTGCCTGAAACTTAACATCAAGATACAAAGTAGTTTTTACCCACCTGATCAGAATAAGTTTGAAATGCTTTGTACAGTGACCTTACACAGTGCCCTTGAAGATAAGGGGCATTGCTTATTGCAAATATAAGAGCATGCCACACATCATCTTTAACATAGTTCCCAGCCTATAAAACATCATAAGTTGACAACACTGTTCAGAAGCATTATTGTTGCTGACAAAATCCTAAATTACTTTTCCATCTACTAGTGCTTGTAAAATAAGATCTAAAGCTCAAGCAATCAATCTCAAAGTGAAAATATATTAAGAAGTCACTACTCGAAGTTGCCAGACAAGTATTTTAATTCAATTAGGCAATAAAATAAAAATTGTCCATCAACGTCACAAGTTCTCAAAGTATAAATCAAGGCATTAACTTTTAAATACTGCGATAAATGTACCACCTCATATATAATGGTCCAACTGGGAACAATATGCCAGTATACTGAAGTATCAAATATATTTTGACAAATAAACAATAATCATTCTGGGGCACATAGAGACCCTTGTTAGTGCAAAAATGAAGAGAAGATGCTCATGCAGTGACAACCCTTGTTAGTGCAACATAGAGTGAAGATGCTCATGCAGCAACAACAACCTTGTTAGTGCAACATCCATGATCTCTGTTTGGTTTTGGCATAGGTAGCTTGAACCATGGCCTGCCATACCGAATGATACCATCCGGTACGGACGGTAAGTATCGGTTCGACAGGATACCGGTACACGGACCGTTCGCTACTGCTTGGTATCATTTTTTTTATTTTTTCTAAAAAAATTATTTTTTTATTTATTTAATATGTGACGTCGCCCGAGAAGGGAGGCGACGTCGCTTTTTTTTTTTTAATATGCGACGTCGCTTTTTTTTATATATGCAACGTCGCCGAGGCGACGTCATGAATATATATATAAATTATATTTATAATTATATATATATATCGAATGGTACACTGAAACGTACCGTTCGATATACCGTACCGTCCCATACCGAAGAAGTAACGAAATTCCGGTACGGTACAAAATTGCATACCTTGGCTTGAACAAAGCCTAAAAGTAACCTTCATAGCCCCATATTGCTTAGTTTTGCACCTTATTTGCTTTATTCTTTTCACATGTTACCTCACTTACGAAACATGTTGAGCGATTATTGTGTCTAGATGAAAATAATTAAAATCCCCACAAAAACCTCACCATGTATGGGATAAAATGGGTTTAACATCACATCGTAAGACGTCAGCTATATTAGCCCCTACGAACCCCAAGTTGTCATATACTTAATTGGTATTACCTAAGTTATGAGACACTCTTGTGTTATCCGTCCACAAAGGGTCAACTTAGATATAACCTCACTCAAGTCCTGAAGGACCTATAAAAGAGTAAATTGATTAGTTCAGAAAACGAGTAGTGGACAAGTTCTGATGTCTCATAAAATAGAGTAGCATTACAAGTAATTCAACAACACTTGGTGTATAAGAGAGAAAGCAGAGGAAGGGAAAACAAAGACCTTAAAAGATAAATGAATAGTCACAAGTCTATAAACGGCTCCTCACCAAGTGTCTGGAGCATTGGCAAGTTCTCATAAGCTTTACATGCGAACTTCTAAATCTAATCAACACCCAACACTACCCCAAACCCTCATCTAATCCTATGCTACATCCTAGGGGGGTCTAAGTAGGGTGCTGAGATGGCTGATGTTTTGCCCCGCACCATAGCCTATATAAAACAAGCCATGACATATGAAAACTAAGCCATTTTATAATAGTTTTACCCATTTTGGTAAGCAATAGCTCTGTAGCTTTACATATTATTCTTGCTTATAGTTTTCAAGCAAAACACAAAAAACAAGGCAAAACACACTACCAAATGAATGTACAATAAGAAAAGCATCAAATAGTCTATTGATGAAGGTGTTATGGGTGTAAAATAGTTGTTTGTGACATTCTCCCCAATTAAATTGTCGATGCCCTTATCAATGCTTGTTGGTAGACTTTGATGGCTACTTTTTCATGTTGTAGGATATCTTCTGGCTCCTAACTGGCATCTATTCTAGGAAGCTTTTGCCACCTCATTAACTACTTAATCTGCTCTGCTTTAGTGGGTAGCTTCCTCTTGCAATTTGTTAAAATGGCTTCAACTTGCTTTTTATAAGAGGCTCTGGTAGGAGGTAGTCGAGTTGAAACATTTCTAGAAGCATCTTACGAATCTAAGTAGTAGGTCTTCAAGTTGCTCACATAGAATACATTATAAATTTTGAGCCATGTTGGTAGCTACAACTTATAAGAAACAATGCCTACCCTACTAATAATTAAGAAGGGCCCCTTAAACCTACGCACCAATCCAGACTTTATGCCTAAAGAACTAAAGTGATGCTGATTAGAGCTTCACTTCTTTATCTTCTTAGCCTCGTTTTCTAATTATGCCCATGCAATATTTATGTTTTGATGCTATTCCTTTACAAAGTGATACGTTGACCGGCTACTTTCAGTATATTCGATCGGGAAAGTGTGAGGAGTCGATAGTTGTTATTCTCTAATGATCTCAAAGGGGCTCTTGTTGGATACAGAGCTTCGATGCAAGCTGTAGGAGAATTGGGCTATGTCCAACAACTTCAGCCAATCTTGTTGGTTGGCACTCACGTAGTACCAAAGATATTGCTTAAGAAGCGAATTTATTCTTTCAATTTGACCATCCATTTGAGGGTGAAGACTTCGAAAGAAGTAGAAATTAGATCTTAGTAATTTGAATAGCTCGATCCAGAACACCCAAAGAACCATGCGTCTCGATCACTAATGATATTGTGCAGAACTCTCCAATGCTTCACCACATTCTTCATTATCAACTTGGCTACCTCCCTCGTTGAGCAATGCAGGGGTACAACAATAGATGTTATATACTTAGGGAATCGATTGACCACCATTAGTATTGATCCAAGTCCCCAATAGACCCTTTGTTGCTCTACCTTATCTTGTTGGCAGGTAAGACGTCCGAACATATTCTTCTATATCTATCCCCATCTTTGGCCAATAAAAGGTTCTCTCCACAAGAGCCAAAGTTCGGTGAATACATGAATGCCCTGCCCAAAGGGAATTATGACACTTTCTCAGGAGTTCATTATTCAAATTATCCACTAGGAGAATATAAACTCTATTCCCTTTAGTACAGACAGGTCTCTCCTAAACCTAAAATCACCGCACCTTGCCTTCTTTGATTAATTGCATCTAGGTTATAACCTGGGGATCACTATATAACCCATCCTTGATCTTAGAGAGAAAGTTAAATTGCAACTGACTTGCTTGGCCTCCTTCCAATTGCACCACATTCATCAACTCCACATTTCTCCTCAAGGCATTAGCCATAACATTTTCTCTTCCTAGCTTATACTCTATTGTTATATCAAATTCAACCAAGAAGTCCAGCCATCGTGCTTGCTTTGGAGAAAGTTTCTTTTAAGTTTAGAAGTAACTCAACATAATATTATATTTCCTTAACACAAATCGCATTCTGAGAAGGTAGTGTCACCGCACTCATAGATGGTGGACCATCGTTGTCATCATGTAGAATAGTGCATAGTTTATTTAGTAAGACGGAGTAGTGCAAGGGATGATGGTCTCCGAAACTTCCAAAGGGAAGGATACTGATAGAGAGTATACTATCATCTAATCATCATCCAACACGTAGCCGCCATATGGAGTCCTTAGTGGGAGGAAGAGATCCAGGTCACCTTCCACCCATCCGCCTACATAGACAAGAGTCTAAAGTAGGTCCAAGGTAGATAGTTTAGGGTTATCCTTCCTTATTGCTCACGTGGACAAGAGGGCAGGAAGGGATTGTTAGGGGTAGTTAGAGGCTACCTCCCCACAAAATATTCCACAGAATATTTTGCTCTTTTGTGACTAGGTATAAAAACTCATCTTCAACATGATGAGGGGATCGACTTTTCTTTACTACTCGCGTCCGCACTAATATATCTCAGATTGCTAACTTGGGCATTGAAGGGACCAAGTTGGGAAACCTCTCCCGACCTCGGTCTTCATGTAGGTGGCATCTCGGACAACCCTACATATATGAGTTCAGACCATGTCAGGTTGACCAAGACGTCAACAACTTTTCCCTTAACAGATACAAAGAGAAAAGTTACTCCAACAGAATAAATATCTAGGAGGGATAAGTTTTGGTTCTTTAAAGGAAGAATCATGTGCCACGGATTACACATGTTGAGGAAAGGTACCTCAAGACAACAACTTCACAAAGTTCAATGAACCGAGCAAGCAGTGAAGAGTCGTCGCATGATCTCGCATGAGGTAGTGTGTTGGTGGACTCAGTGAGATTCAGTGGGGGAGCGACCCAAGGCAACATCAATCAAAGACATACTTAGAGTCGATGTAGAGATCAGACTCAAGGAAGAGTTGACTCATAGAATGGTGGAAGGAGCAGAACAACTTAGATGGAACTTGGTGAAATACCCAAGCCGCATAAAGGGAGTTAACATAGAAGACAAAACATAAAGCGAAAGCATGAAGCTTTCCTTGGATAGAGGTCAAGGATATGAACTCTTACAGAGATAAGAGCGAGATTATGTCATTCCATGGGTCCCTCGTTTTGAAGGATCAGACTCATCTTACATGGTGCCAAAGTTAAAGGGAGCTTCGAGACACATGTATCTTATATCGGCGAAGCATTTGATAGAGGCATTAAGACAACTCAACTTACGGAGGCAAAGTTGGAGTCAAAAGGCCTTAGTGTGAGGCAAAAAAATGTGGAGGCATGTACTCTTAAAGAATGTCATAGTATTGCTATTTGAGTTACTGTAAAGGAAGTAGTGCACAACGGAGATTATGTTGGGAGCAGGGGCCCAGGATCTAGACAATAACGCATCAATTTCAGCGAAGTCAGTGGACTTCGAGAGCTATTGGGCAATAGACCATCCTGAAGCTATGCTACGTCCGAGTGTGACCCAAGAGTGAATGAATGAAGGTCGATTGCTAAAGGAGTGAACATAATCTAAGACCCTACGATGTGTTGGTAGAGGCCACACATGGAGAGATCGCAGTTCAAGTTTATCCCACAAAGATCAAAATTCAATGGAGATGTCATCAAGAGGTGACATGGTGCAACGGATTGTGGTGGAACAGTTCGAGGCAATACGACACACGAGAGAAGCCCTGCAAGGGACTTTATTATATAGAAGTATGATTGGGAGCTGTTGGGAGCTCCACTTTAGTGAACAACATAACAGCGAGAAGACTATGGATTCAAGGAGTAAATGCCATAATACCATAGAGGTGGATCTTTCGTATATGCATTAAATTTTATATTGGATAAAAGCCTTCATTATCACTATATGGGGATTATGTCTTATCGAGTGAGAATTCTAAGTGCAAGTACCAATGAGTCCCATGGAGGAACTTGATCATATAGAAGTATGAACGAAGCGGCAAGAGATTTAGATTACTTTAAAGCTTATATTCACTTAAGAGAGCCCGACAAGTCAGAGAACAAGGCTAAGTGAGTGAACGTTGCAACCAAGGATACAAAGGAGAACATAATCGATACAAGCCCTACAACATGATGGCGGAGGTCATGCATATGAGTTATAATTTGTTTTTCCATTGACCAAAGGGAACTGCTCAGAGAACACAGAGGTATTAAAGCAGGTGATCGAAAGGAGTAAGAAAGTGATGACGAGTCTAGATGGACTTAGCTATCTAAAACCAAGTGTCGGTTTGAAAAAAGGTGAAGTTGGAGGAGTGCTGTAGAGGTAGATTCACCAATCACGAAGAAAGGAACACAGATGCGAGGCAATAGATAGTAGGGCCATGGGCATGGTAGTGCTATGGTACCACAAAGGCAAGACTTTCGTAGAGTTATCGATCCCTTACTCTACATACATTCAAAAAACCTTCAAAGAAAATGAAAGACAACAGTTATCAAATTCTCACCTAAGGTACTTAATCTTGTACCGTACCAGTGTACCGAGCTTTGCTCGGTACAGTATGGTATGTCGTACTGAGCGGTACACGTAAAATAGGCATAAAACCATTTGAAAATACTTGAAAAATAGAAAAAAAGTTAGGATAGGGTTTTTAAGTTGGAAATAAATATATACTTAGTATAGTTTTAGCAAAACTAATGTAAATTAGGTAAGAAAGTGCCATATATCTTTTTCAAAATTTGAGGAGTAGCCATGTGCAAGGTTCGCAATTTCAATTCATTCATGATCGTTCTTTTGTTAATATTAAATTATCTACAAAAAATTATTTGAATTGTTAGACTATTTTGTATGCAACTTAAACTTTAAGATTCAAATGAATTAAGTAATCACATGTGTAGATATACCTGATTTTACCACTAAATCGAATGATGAGTCTCCACGAGTAGTAAATTGGGGTCCTTGTTCCTATATATCTGTATATCAATACGATATGCTTATCGGACTTAATCTTGAAATTAATCTCATGGCATAGTATATTAATATATCGTATGCTATTAGTGCATCAATGTGGTAATGGTCATAGGCAATGTCTGTAATTTCGTACCGTACCGGAGTTTCGATACTTCTCTAGTACGATACAGTACGATATACCGAACGGTACATTTCGGTGTACCGTTCGGTATATATATATAATTATAAATATTATATATATAAATAAATATTATATATATAATTATATATATATTCCTTATAAAAAAAGCCTCGCTTCTCGGGCGATGTCGCCGAGGCATCGATGGCGTCGCATATTAAAAAAAATTAAAAAAAAATAATTTTTTTATTAAAAAATTAAAAAAATCGATATTGAGCGGTAACGGGCGATCTGCATACCAATATCCTGTCGGATCGGTACGTACTACCCAATATCATTTAGTATGGCAGACCTTGGTCATAGGCAAGGATTGAAATTTCGTACCGTACCGGAGTTCCGAGTGTCACTCGGCACAGTACAGTACCGTACTATATACTGAGTGGTATACTAGGGTGTACCGAGCAGTTTGACTCAAATGGCTCCAACGGTCAATTTGACTATTGGAGCACTGTTATCTTTCAGTAACGGTCAAAATTCGATCATTACCGCCTAATATAACCCTGTATCATCCGATACGGGGCATGTTAAGTGTTCCACCTGGTAGCAGGTGGTCTGCGTACCGATATGCTGTCGAACCGATACGTACTACCCATACTGGGCGGTATTATTTGAAATTTAAAACCTTTGTCATAGGTTGATCGTCGTGAATCTACAAATCGTTGCTTTGTTAAGTTTAGGAGAGTGAAAATGTGAGAATAAAAGAGAGATTGTGAGTAAAAATGAGTTTAAGAGAGTTTAAGGGAGAGTGAGAGTGAAATAGATTGAAAGAAAGGGGAGAAAAGGGTTTAAAAACACGCAAAGGTTTTCGGGAAGATTGACCCTTTGCGGATAGACACGCAAGGGTGCCATATGACCTAGACAAAATCAACTAAGTTCCTGACAACTCAATCTTATTAAGCTTATGACTATCATAGGCCATTAGGTAACCATCCTGCATAAGTACTCCAATGGCAAAGTTTGAAGCATCTATGAGGAATTGGTGCGCTATTGTCATGAGAACAAAGTTTGAAGTATCTATAAGCAAGTAAAATGCTTCCTATAATTTGGCATTTTGAGCACCGGTTCTCCCAACAGACCAACCATCTTGGAATGCCGCTTCATATTTTTTTAACTACTGCCAAGGTTGCTCCTTCTTCAACAATTCTGTTAATGGAGCTACGCACTTTAAATATTCGGATATGAAGCACCAATAATAGTTAACGAAACCAAAGAATGATCCAAGCTCTAACACCTTTAGTGTTTACCTCTCCACCATAGTCTGCACCTTCGATTTGTCCATCCAAATCGATCCTCCATCGACTTAGTATCCCAAGAATAAAATCTCCATGTGGGCAAAGGAGCATTTCTCACTTTTTATAAACAAAGTGTTCCCCTTGAGAATGTTTAAGATTGTTCGAAGGTGCTTGACATACTTCTCAAGTGTTTAGTTATAAACGACGATATCGTCCAAATAGATGGCCATAAACTTATCCAAATACTCCTTAAATAGTTGATTCATAAGAGTGCAGAATATGACTAGAACATTGGTTAAGCTGAAAGGCATCACTAAGAACTCAAATGCTCTATAACTAGTCATACAAGTGGTCTTTGCTTCGTCACCTTCAACTATTTGCACCTACCAGCACCGTGATTGAAGATCGAATTTTGAGAAGTACTTTCCCTTACCTAGTTGATCAAACAAGTCTATGATGAGTTGAATAGGATACTTGTTCTTTATTGTTACTTTGTTTAGGGCTCGATAGTCGATGCATAATCGGAGGGTCCATCTTGTTTCTTCTAAAAGAGAATTGAAGCTTTGAATGGATCTTTTGAACTAGGAATGAGACCACTACTAAATAGTTCATCTAACTACTTCTTGAGCCCTGCCAACTCTGGAGGGGCCATACGATAAGACAATTTCGTTAGAGGCTTTACTCCCGGCTCTAGCTCAATGCGGTGATCCATGCCTTTGCGTGAAGGCAAGGTTTTCGACAACTCAAGTTACATAACATTTGCGAACTCCTTCAAAATATTAACCACCATACCAGGTTCTTGAATAGGCTCTATATCAAGTGACTTTAGCTTCACTATAGCCATGACATTTAATTTGTCCTTGTGCACCCTTTTCTTCAATTGCAATGTTGAAAGTTATTGTGGGCCCTTAGTTCCTCCTCAAGAAACTAGAACCACGCAGAGGTCATCGCCTCCTATCAGACATAGGGAGTTTGGGAACAACATTGGCACCATCTTGGCCACGTGCATGAACTTCATTCTGAGGATCACTTGGAAGCCGTCTAACGTCACCACCATCATATTTGTGCTTTCGCTCCATTTAATAGGGACCCCTTCGCCATCTCGGAGATTTGCTTGGCTTTCGAGTTCATAGCTTTCATTTGACTTGGGCTCTTCTCTAGATTCAACCTAAGTCCTCTTGTTTTACGGTTGATAATAAAATTGTGGATCGCTATTATGTCCACCATTGCAAAGGTTGTTCGGCCATTTGACTTGATATCCACATATATCAGCTTGTTGCTCCCTGCTTTGTATTGCTTCGCCTTTGTGAGCTCCCACACTTGATCCTGTAATGCATTTAGTAAACACATTGCACCCATCTGGGGTTCCTTACGACTCTTCATTATTGTTGATAGATTTAGATGTAGTCAAACTAAGGGTGACGATCTTGCCCTTATCCAATCTTAGGGGATGGATTGATACTATCATTACATTGGGTGCTTACTTTTGTGAATGCTCCCTCACCATATGTATACCTTCATATAAAAAGCATCCATCGAGCTTTGGGGCTTTGTCTTTCCCTCGGGAATACTTGGATGGGCAATTTTTCGTAGATTGTTTCTTCTTCCCCGAGTCCTCCAAGGAAACAAAATCGGTGAACCTTTCAATAGTTGTAATTGTCTCGACCAAATTAATGACATTTTATCAATACAATTCCTGTTGTGCCTACAGCATCAAGCCATTGAGAAAGCTAAACAACTTATCCTTCTCAAATTTGTCTTATATGTCTAGCATCAGTGCCATGAATTGCTTCACATAGTCTCAGATGGAAGTGCTCTTGCGGAGTGGTCTCATTTTCCTTCGTGCCATGAACTTAGTGTTCTCAAGTAAGAACTAAGTTATCAACTCCAGCTTTAAGTCCTCCCATGTCCACTTGACACCAATCTTGTTGGATCTCTTCCCATTGAGTCTGCCACTAGACTTTTGCAAATCCATTCAAATATATGGTTGCTATCAAAACTCTGATTTCTTTCGAATTGAGCCTCATCGCTTGGAAGTATTATTTTATGTCGAACAAAAAGTTCTTGAATTCCTTCATGTCCTTGGCACTACCGTAGCAATGTAGCTCAGGTACCCTCAAGTTTTATGGTGGAGCAACATGGGTGGTCCCTCCAACATAAAGAGCTCTTGTAAGCAACGTAATCCTTATCGTGAGATCTGCCACAACATCTTGTAGGTCCTACATGGACTCTTGGTGTTTTCCATCAATCGATCGACTCAAGATTCGACCTTGTCGATCTGAGATTCCATCGCCTCTTGTAAGTTCTCTACCTCAAGGAGCCTTCATTAGCCTTGGTAAAGTTCTTTTAAGATCTCTTCAAGAATATCGAGGCAGGTTTACGCAAAAGTAAGCCGCTCCTTATGACTCTTGTGCTTCCAAGTTGGCTCTTTGGATTGCGCTTCCTCTGCTTGCGAAGAATAGCTAACTAATCACTCGCCATTTTTGCAACCATGCACCTCTTGAGTAGCTCTAACAATTTGAGAGCAAGTTTGCACTTATAACCCACCTGTGGCTGCTTAGGGCAATGGTTCGACTTGTCCTGTCTTGCTCGATTCGCCATGTTGCTTTGCGATAGTGAGATTGCCAACTTTCGTTGTTCGCTTCAATCACTTGCTCGCTTTAATACCAAATGCTACAGACTTAGCTAAAATTACCTAAGTCATGAGGTACCCTTATATTATTTGTCTACAAAGAGTCAACCTAGATACAACCTCGCTTAGGCCCCGAAGGACCTATAAAAGAGCAAATTGATTAGTTAAGATTTAAGAAAATGAGCAAAAAACAAGTCTTGGCATTTCATAAAAGAGATCAGTTTTACAATTAATTTAACAAATACTTGGTGTGCAAGAGAGAAAAAAGAAAAGGGGAAAACAATGACTATAAAAGGCAAACGAATAGTTGTAAGTTTAGAAACAATTGTTCACTAGGTGTCGGGCATGTTTGCAAGTTCCTGTAGGCTTAATGTGTGGACTTATGGATCCAATTAATGCCCAACATTACCCCACATGCCCATCCAACCCTATGCCACCCAAGGGGTTCTAGGGTGCTAAAATGGTTGACATTTTGTTTCGCACCGTAGCTTGCTAAAAATGGGCCATGGAACTATGGCATGTGAATACTAGGCCATTTTGGGATAGTTTTGCCAATTCTAATGAGTGATCGCTTTACAAGGCAAAATACATTGCCAAATGAATGTACAAGCAAACAAAAATGACAAATAATCCATTCACAAAGGTGTTGTGAGCATGTGATGGCCATCCGTGATAGAGCAGCACGATAGGGGATGGGGCTTTGGCTATATATTGAGGCGTGACACAATGTCAATAGTGAGCTTGCATTCAGTTCGATAAAAGTGCAAGATTATTATTGGGTCTATGCTTGACTTTAAAGCCCTTTGTGTACAATCATTCAACCCGTTTATAAGAGCTTTTGTGCCTAATAAATCTAGTACCTTTATTTGTCTTGTAGTCCCAATTCTTTAGTCTTTTGTTTACTTGCACGTTCATCAATCTAACCTTTTCCTTTTCTATGCAAGTCCTTAATAAACTGCACAATGCTCAAATACTACGCAGCCATCTTTGTGAGCAAATGTTAATTGGGTGTTGCATGTCTTACACAATTCCAACTAAGGACATGGCTGCGTAGTATTTGAGCATGTAAAGCATACAACTGAATCAATATAGTGGGCAGCATGGTGAAACTAGTGTGCTGTATAGGAGGAACAACATGCATATTGATTGTTCCAATATAGAAAAATCTGACTCGTCTCATAGCAATGAAGCTCAAGTTAGAATATGCCAATATGCTAACAATTATATTGGGAGTTCGAACTCAAAAGAACCCGAAGATCTGGTCAACCGTCGACCATCCATATCATGCATCAATTCCAGAGGTGGAGGTATCTCTGAGGCTTCTCTAACAAGTTTTTAGACAATGACTATTCCAGAGCTTATCTTCGCTCATGAGTATCCCAATATTTTCAAGGGGTAAGAGTGTAAGACAGAGCGAGCTAATGCAAATGCCAAGCAAGTGTCTAAAGGATCAGGGTTGGCAGGACCATGCATCAAACTGATGATGGTGGCTAGTGGCCACACTGAAAAGTTATAGTTAGATTGGTAGAAGTTTAGAAGGGAAATGCCCCCTAAGATAGAACTGGCTGATCAAAAGGGGTGAGGCATTACAATAACAGCAAGTTTATGAGGGACTCGCCTACCCAAGGAGATCTTGATCACCAAGGCTACGAATAAAAGGTCATGAATACCAAAGGATGGAGCATGGTATCATGATATCAGCCATGAATGGGGCATGGATGAACCTAGAAGCAAAATCAACACCACTAAATAAATGCTCCATGGTGGCGAAACTCAGCTCAATTTTGGGCAACACTTCTTGTGCTCTTAATGTGCAGTGGAGAAGAGCAGGCAAGCGAAGTATCCAAGTTCAAAGCAAGGAGTACAACACAAGGAGTTTAGACAAAACCAATCAAGGAGTGGGCAAGCCAAGTATCCAAGCTCTGCATAAATTTCTTTTGAAAGGATAAAGATATATTGTATTAAGGTGTCAAAAAGAACACAGCAAACAAATCAGCAGCATTCCATTTGATGGAGAAACCTTTGGTCCTTCCAGTGGACACAAGCCTATGAACAACACCATTAAGCTCTCTGGGCAGGTGACAAGAAGAACTTACAGCCAAAAAGCTACAAAGCCCTCTAATATTAGAGATGATAGCTTCAAGAAACCATAGGGGACAACAACTCCTCATCTGCATTAATTGTAAGTCGCTTTGAAGTGCTCGAAACTTCGCAACCATCAAGTTCTCACCTTTAGGCATCATCTATGCCAAAGATAGTACACTGGTGCACTATCCTCTCATGAAGTTACAATGAAAGCAAGGGATAACACGAATTCACTTGGAGGAGATGGTAAAGGAACCCAAGATGTGAGGGGCAAATTTATTTTCTTACTTTTGCAGCCATTTTTTTGTTTTTTTTCTTCTAAACTCGCTTGTAGAGCATTTCGAGTGGTCATCATGCAAAAACAAAAGTGGCCTAAAATCCCTGCAAAAACCCGACGCTATGCAGAAGAAAATGGATTTGACAACACAACACAAAACTAGCAATGTTTTGTGTTCATTAGTCATCTCAACCCCTTTGAAACCCCGGATGGCATGCTAAGGGATGAAGGCCTTGGATATATGTCGAAGGGTTGCAGCGTCTTTAACTGACCCGCTTTGTGTTCAACAAAATGTTAGGTGATCATTTGTCCGTTTTTGAACTTTGTGTGTGATCATTCAGCCCATTTGTGAAAATTATTTGTACCTAATAAAATCTAATTCCTTCGTTTTGCTTGTAAATTTGGTTTCCTTGTCTCTTTAGCTGGCAACAAGAGCAACCTTTTCCTTTTCCTTGCAGGTCCTTATTGGACTGCACGAGGTTAAGGTCTAGGTTGCCCCTTGAAAGCATGTGTTGCTTGGGTGACACACCTTAAGCAATCCTAGCTAAGGACAAGACAGACCAGTTTCAAAACCTTACTGATCAAAACCAAGACCAGTGCTTGAACCAATAACTTCCAAAACTAGTAATGTACTAGTATTTTAAATCCAGGTTTCCATTATCAAAAAAGGGAATGAGTTACCAAAAACAGTTTGAAAAATACACCATGCCTTATTTGTCCTCTAGTTGCAAACAAGAACTTGGTAAGGAAATGAACATAAATACAATATAACTTACATAGAAGTAGCCCAGGTCACCTTAACTTAAACAAGATAAAAGAATAAGAAAGGGATCCATTGCTACCATGTAACAATACTTGCAATGGACTGACTTGCAAATGACAACCTTATTTATTCAAAAGTTGAAACCTATTCTTAAAGATCCAAAATCAAATTGAAAAACCAAATGCACAAGTTGTTTCTATCAGTGAATCATACAGTGATCCAATATAGCCACCTATAAAACATGCCAGAGTTCAACAAGAGGCAGTTTAAAGTATTAGTATCCATCATGATGATTACAAAAGCTTTCCAACTAAAAGAACTCTAGATGGATATTTATGCTGACAATTTCATAAGACAACACCAGAACACAACTTGAGCCTAATAATTCCCATCGAGTTAATCAACTACTCTATATCTGGAGAGATGAAATATGCAAATGAAGTCGGTGAACTGATGTTTCATTGTTGGTGTGCCAATTTGTGGTGTTCTTGAATGTGATCAGCATCTATCCCTTGGATCAAAAAGCAAAACTTAAGACAATAGTTACTGTAGCCAAGATGAAAGTGTTGACTTGATATGTGGCTACTAGAAAAATAGAACAATTAGTAGCAAAACGTTTTCACTCATGAACAATGAGGTGCAGCCTTGATAAAGAATAAAATAACAGATCCCATTTAAAATGGTATGGACATGTTCGTCATCAGATGAGGTGAATCAATTACAATTAGTAGTGTGAGGTTATGTAGAGAAAAACCTAACAGAACTTCACTACAAAAAAAAAAAATGCCTTGATAGAGAATAAAATGATGGATCTCATTTAAGAAGGTATGGACATGTTTGTCATTAGAAGAGGTGAAACAATTACAATTACTAGTGTGAGAATATATAAAGTAAGACTTAACAGAACTTTACTAGAAAAAAATTATAAAGTAGATTCAAACTACAGACACTATCCTATGCAGAGCTCAATAACTGGAAGAGATCCAGGCAACCAAATCCATACCTTAATCCTTATCAAGTGATTTACATAATGATTCTGATGAGACAAAAAAGTCAAATACATTGCTTCTCATTTTTAAAGAACAAAATGTCATCTGTAGGTCAGTATAACGTACCAGACACAAGACCTTAAACATCTGATCAGTATACCATAACTTCTCCTGTGAAAACCTACAAAAGATATGGAGCACCATAAGGCTAGATCCAATTTGTTCAAAACCTTTGACAATATTGTTGCAAAATAATCTTCCAACTAATATGTCTCTCATTCAATGTCTGCAATACCGTACCGTACTGGAGTTTTGACACTTCTCTGGTACGGTATGGTACCGTATATCGAACGATACATTTTGGCATACCGTTCGGTATATATATTTATAATTATAAATATTATATATATAAAAATAAATATTATATATATAAAATTTTTTTCTCAAGCGACATAGCCTATGCAACGTCGCCTCGGGAGAAGCCTGAGAAGTCAATGGGTGACGTCGCTTCGGGAGATGTCGCCTCCCTTCTCAGGCAATGTCGTCGAGGCAACGTTGCCAAGAGAAGTAAAAAATAATAATTTTTTTATTAAAAAAATACAAAATCAACGTCGCCCGAGGAGGAGGCGACATCCATATTAAAAAAATAAAAAATAATTTTTTTTATTAAAATAATAAAAAAATTTGTATCAACCGGTAGTGGGCGGTCCGCGTACCGGTATCCTGTCAGACCGGTATGTACCACCTGTACTGGGCAGTATTATTCGGTATTGCAAACCATGCTCTCATTTTGAACAATCATCATGATCCTTTCACAAGGACAAGTCTCATGATTCTCTGAGCTTCAACAATGGAAAAAAAAAAGTTGTCAATGAATGAATAATTTTCAACTACCCATTAGTGTTCTAAAAGTAGTAACATATTAATCTTAGTCTTAGTCAATATATTTTTGAGTTTCAAAACTTAAAAGAAGTATAACAACCATTCATAATAAGTAGCAAATATGCACAAAAGTATGTGTACTTGAAACATATGCATAAATTGTTGAGTCAAAAATCCACATATGTTCAATGTCTTAGAGCCTCATGAGTATGATTTGTGTCCAAAAATATGTACATCTTCTATCATCTATATTGCTGACCCAATAAGCATCTATGTATGCTTCAACATATACATTGTCTCTCTTCATAAACATCAACCCTTTGTTTGGAGTTCATTTGAGATATTGGAGAATTCTAAAGACAGCCCTCATATGTTCTTCATTAGATGAGTGTATAAACTGACTTACAATGCTACAGCAAGCAATGTCTGGTCTAGTATGTGATTAAATTAATTAATTTTCTAACCTTACATTGATATTGTCCCTTATCCACCTCATTATTTGTGTTTGCACTTAGCTTGTGTGGTTGTGGTTAATAGGTGTTTCAAATGTTTTGCAACCCAATAAACTAGTTTCCAAGTGTAAAATCCAGTGTATATTTCCTTTGTGATATTGAGATCCCCTCTTTGGTTCTAACCACCTCCATACCCAAGAAGTACCTTAATGATCCAAAATTTTTTATTTCAAACTCCTTCAAGAAAGTCTTTAGTTTCTCTTATTCAACAAGATAATCACTTGTCAAGATAATATCATCTACATACACAATGAGTATTGAGACCTTTCTACTGCTAAAGTTTTCCAGTTATTACTAGCAAGAGCACCTCCTATCTTTCTTCTTGTCTTCGGTGTTTAGAAGTATCTTTGAGCCTGCTAAGGCAGAGTTTTCCACTATATGCTTAACATAATTTGCCTCATTACTAGCAATTCTTGTGGGCTTTCAGAACTTTGAACTAGAGTAAACACTTCATCAAGTTCAAGAAAAGGTTCTCTACTAAGAACATGATCACATAGTTGATCAAATTCAGAATTTAACCTCAATAAGAATTGAAATAGCTTCTCCATCTCCAACAAGTTTCTCAGACTTTTAGTATCAGCAGCAGATTTTCCATTTTCAAATTTTGATATAGGTATTCAGCCAATAGACCTCATAGATTATTGAAGTAATCTGTGACACTTGATGTACCTTGCTTCGTCTTTTGAATTTGCCTTTTGATTTGAAAATCTTGAGAAGTAAAACTTACTTTGAAACAGTGATTTAAAAAGCGTTAGGCGCCAAAAGGCGCCAAGGTCTAAAATAGCTAGGCCCGCCAGCGCAGCTCTAAGCTGAAGCGAGGCGCTAAAATATAAAATATATAATATAATTAAAAATATAATTATTTAAATAAAAATATATTATTAAATTAAGAAAATTAGTAGTATTAAAATTAAAATAATATATTATTAATTTAATAAATAAAAATTTTGTTATTAGTATAATATCAGAATTTAAGATCTTTCTTGGATCTTAAGTGAATTTTTAAATAAAAACTAATTTTTAAATAAAAACTAATTTTTAAATAAAAATTAATTTTTAAATAAAAACTAATTTTAAATAAAAAAATTAATTTTTAAATAAAAATTAATTTTTAAATAAAAAATAATTTTTAAAATAAAACTTATTTTTTTAGTTTTTTTAAAACTCGGGCGACGTCCCCGAGGCTCGGGCAACGTTGCCGAAGCCTCGCGCGACGTCCCCAAGGCGCCATCGGTCGCCCGTTGACATCTCGGACGTTGCCGAGGGCAACGGAGCGGCGAGCAACGGCGACAGCGGCGAGCGATGGCAGCAGGCGACGAAGCGGCGAGCGATGGCGACAGCGGCAGCAGGCGACGGAGCGGCGAGCGACGACGACAGCGGCAGCAGGCGACAATTGGAGAGGGAGCGACAGCGGCAGCGGCGGCGGAAGCGGCAACAGGAGCGACGAGCGGCAGTAGAGACCAATCGGTCGCCCGGTTTAACCCAGGCGCTCGCCCGAAGCGCCCGACGCCTGGGCTCGGGCGAGCGCCCAGGCGGCGCCTCTGTGAAGGGCGCCGCCTGGAAGCCAATCGAGGCGCTCGGGCCTCGCCTCGCCTCGCCCGAGCGCTTAGGCGAGCGCCCGAGCGCCTATTTTAATCACTGCTTTGAAATAGGTTTTATTGATAGCATCCCAAATATCTCTAGCAATGAGAAAAAGAAGGTATGTATTGCTAATTTCTAGTTGCATAGAGTGAAGAAATCACGACATCATCACCACATTCTTGATCTCCCAAGTTTTGCATGAAGCATCATCCAAGGCCAGTGCCTTTGCGGCCCCATTCATATATTTAAACTTCCTTGTACTCATTAGAGAGATCTTCACGGAATGAGATCACTCCATAAAATTTCTTCTACTTAATTTAACGGTAGAGATCTGGAGTGTATGACTCTCAAATTAAAGGGAAGATTGAGTGTGAATAGATTTAAAAAGATTGGAAACAAACTTACGAGTTTCAGACATGGCTATAAATAAAAAGAGTCAATAAAGAGGACTTTCAGTAATGAAGGCTGAGAGAAGAAACAAATTTGCCGTATGCTATAATCGGCAAAGAAAAAAATCAGAATCTAACCTTTCTCTGATACTATGAACAGGACAATATAAGAAGAGAATTTCACTTTTTTCTATATTGTTGCTTGTATACATGATGAAGTCATGATGAAGTACATACAGATGAAATAGAGAAAAAAAAAGGGAAAGAACTTTCTAAATAGATCTAGGATCCAATCTAGGAAATATAGAGCTAGTAGATGTAGACAAATAAGGTAATGTAATTAGGAAGGAATCAATAATTATATCCTGGTCTTTCATACCAAATAAGGTAGGTAGTCGAGAATTAAATCACAGCAGATATTGACAGACCTCAGCACATGCTTCATAGTATTTTAAAATGATTTCCTACTTATAAACTTCATATAGCAAGCCTAGTTGGTTGTAATAGAATTATCAACAAGCTGGTAATCAATCTTGAACATTTGTGTCTTTTTGTCCTTCCTTTTGTATCTTAGGAATCACCTATTTTCTCACTCCTCTCTTAATGTGAACCTCTAGCTTTTTATTTAAATGGAAAATGACTCTAGAATCCACATCAATCAATGCACATTCCTAATATAACATAAAAGTTATGTACAGGACTTAAATTACTTTGACACTCCAACTAGCAACATATATGACACCAAACTGTACAACCAAAGTCAGGATTTTGTCCTAAAGTCAATTAGAATGAATATAAAACTTACTTCCAAGTTCCCCATTAGTTGCAACTTGCAATTACCTGACTGATCACGAAAAACATCAAATCCTGATAAATTTAGGCAAATAAGGTGAGGATGATGTATAATGACGGAATAAACATTTTTAGGAAGTGTTACAGGTTCCCCCTGATCTGGAGAGAACCAATTCATAGTTTGGAGGGTTCTAAGATTGGTACACCATTTATGCTGCTAGTGGCAAATGTCTCGAGGTCCGGCATCACAGATTGGTTAAGGATAAGCCATTAGTATTGTCTGGTAGTTAACATGTGCACCTGGTCATCTGTTCACAAATAATATGTTGGAAAATTACGAAGGACTAGATTGGATAATTGATATACTGAAGACATGCAGATACTCTGAATTGAGATTTGACAAAATTGGTGACTGTTGTCTTTATACAAACTATTAAACTGATGGAGGTACAAGTTTGATAGCAGACAGGATTTGGAAAGTCACCATAAGAGAGAAGATATTCCTGTGGCTAAGCCTCCCTCCCTCTCTCTGGTGCTCACCTTCCTCACAAACCCTTGTGATTCACACCTCCCATATGATGCCGGGCAACCCACTGCTTGTGCTGCCTGCTACCAACCTGGGTACTCTTCCCTGCTTCTGTAACTCTGCTTCATCTTACTCCTCTCCTCTTCCTTCTACTCCTGTACGTCTCCTCCTCCTCCTTATTCCTTATCGGTATCACAATACGTACCATATGTCAGGACACCACCATACTTGTACTAGTCTAGTGCCTGAGATTTAAACCTTCTCTGTACTATTTTTTTCAAAATTTTTTGATGGATTTTGACAGTTGTCTTTTATAAATTTATTTCATTTTAATTCTTACACATACCTTCTCTTTATCTTTTTACTTAGATTTTTGCTCTTGCATTTCTCCTATTGTTGCTGTGTGCTGCCTCACCTGTGTCACTCAACTGCATCGCCACTACTATCACTGCTTCTTCTGCCACCTCTGGTACTCCTCCTCCACTTCTCCTCTTCGACTGCCTCATCCTCCATTGCTCCTCTTTCTTCTTCATCTTTCCTCCTATTCTGTCAGTCTGCCTCTTCCTCCTTCCTCCTTCCTCCTACCTCATCTCTCCAATTTTCAATTTGGTCCATGTCCACTGGTTCACCAACATACTGTGTGACAATATACCAGTATACACTGGACCAATACAATTTTGTTGAAAACTAATGCAGATCAAATGGCTTAAAAAATAAAGCAATGTTTCACTCAGTAAGAAATGTCCAAGATTTAGTTGATGAAAATAGTCACCAGCTCAAGTTTTGGAAAATAATGGCTAGTGAAAAGAGGATTGAAAGTATGGATTGTGTTGAACCTTCTTTAGTTTTTGTCCTTTTCCTTGGGAGTGTATTGTCTGAATTTCATATTGGAGGATTATCTCCTGGGTCTTTTTTTCCCTTCATTTGGAAAATAATGACTGCTAAAAAGAGGATTGAAATTAGTTATTGTTTTCTTCTCGTGTCTCATCCTCTGTTTCAGTTCCTGTATAATAACAAAGTTGACAGGTAAAACTGCATAACAAAAGCTCAACAGAACTGTTTGTCCAGTAGTAATCCATCAAAGGCTCTGTATCAACGATGCTACCTAAAAAGATAGTAAGTCCTTTGTATCACTTTATTTCCAAAACCTAATAAAAGAGAAAACAAACAATCTACTAAACATCATTAAACATCCTTGTGTATCACCTTAGTCTTTGACATTGATAAGCTTTGTCGCTAATAGCAAAATTACCTAGCCAACTAACCACCAGACAATTATGTCAAAGTTATAGTAAGTATTCTAGGATTTTAGATAACCAACAAAAATCAAATAACATGCATTTCCATCTACGATTTAAATAAATATGGCTTGACATGTTTTTCTTGCCTCATGAGTGTAGTTTGTGAAAACTAAGTAAAAAAGAATATATTGATGTATCAGAATTGGGATAAAAATAACATGGTACTCAGAAGTCATAAATGCCAAACTAAGGAGGATATGCAATTGCTAGATCTGTGCACAGATACACTTCAACAGAGACATGAAGACAAAGTATTTCTATGCCCATTTATTGTGATAACAATTACTATGCATCAGCATCAATTTGGCATTATGATTAACAGTAATATAACTTTGCAATTGCATTTATTTAGCAGTCATAAATATTAATAGTTATCATATTAGCTTAGTTTAAGTCAAAACTTAACATTTTCACTTACTTGTCAACAATCGAACAAATTTTGGCAGTTAGATCACCCTTGAAATCTTGATCACTAACTTCTAGATAATCAATAAGTTCCTTTGTCAAAGGCTTCACATTTGTCTCATTGACTAAAAGAAAAACAAGATCTAGGGCCCTCTTCTGAATGGAGGCATCAGAGTCCTGACAGTATGTCAATACATCAGATATGATGGTTCTCAATAGCCGTCAGAATACAGCATACTATAAAAAGTGATCAGAAAAATTTATAACATGAAGCCTTAATTCATCCGTGCTAAAAACAACAGGGACATGATGCACAAGTAATGCTCAAGCTACTGAAGAATGAAAAGAAATACTTGCAAACTATACCATTTATTATCATAAAAAATGGTAAAGAAAACAAATGGAAGATGGACAATAAAAAAAGTTAGTACCTTCTCTTGGGATAAAATACATGATATAAGTTTGTAATACAACCACTAAGCTATGTTTGAGAGAAAGGAGAACAAGAACAAAGAGAGAGAAGCTGAAATAAATTTCCACAAGCAATAAATTTTCCAAACTCTGCTTCTTCAACAGAAACATTTTACTTAATAGATGGCACTATAATAAATATAAAATTGAAATTTAAAGTCTGAGTATGAATTTATTTAGCATCCGAAAGAAATTTTCAAAAATTTTACAGCTCTTGAGTTGTATTTAGCAAGGTTTTTAATCTCCTACGATACTGGCATATCAAGCTTTACTCGGTATGGTACGGTATAGCATATCATACTATATGGACCGGTATATACTGCTCGTACCAGGCAGTATGGAACGGTATTCAAATCCTTGGTATTTAGCATTTAACAATGGATTAAGTCTAATCAGCAAAAACTTTATCAGCCACAGTCACTTGTATTCTTTAGAAACTTTAGGTTTTTGTTTCACAAGGCTTGCAACTTCGTCAGGACCAGTCTGTATTGGCCAGGATTACCAGTCCATGCATGAACCAACATGTAGATGGCCCACATTTTGGTTGGTCAGGTCAGATCTAATTTAAAAAATATATACCTTTAAAAGTTAAATTCATGGAGGAGATGATGAGGTGGAATAGGAGGAAGAAGAAGAGGTAGGAGGAGGAGGTGACAGCGATATGGCAGGAAAGAGATGGCAGCACCATGGCAGTGATGAGGAAGCACAGCACAGGGAAGAGGAGGCAAAGCAGGAGAAATGAGAAAGAGAAAGAGACGGAATCAGAGGGAAAAAGATATAGAAAGAGAGAGGGAGGAGAGAAAACAAAATTATAGAGACAGGAAGACGAAGACATAGAAGGGAGAGAGAAAAGGAAAAACTGGATTAACAACTATGACAACTGTCATAAATTATTAAAAAATGATATCAGTACTAGGCCATAGGCTGACCACCATGGTAGCTGTCTCTTCCGCTGCCCAGTAAGCCACTCACCAGGTGATACAGCTTATCCCGGACAGAAGCTTGAGAAATTGCATGGTCCACATTGTCACGCACTTAGCAAGAATTGCCTAAGTGGTGAGGCACCCTTGCGGCAAGCCACCGACTTAGCTGAAGTTGCCTAAGTCAAGAATCGCCTTTGCGCCCACTTCGGTCGGACTTAGCTTGGATTGCCTAAGTCTTGAGGCGCCCTTGCGACATCTGCGTCCGCATGAAAGGGTCAGCCGAGCTGCAACCTCGTGCAGGTCCGTAGGACCTGTAAAAGAGAAGTTGATTAGTTGTTGGAGCGAGCGACGGACAAGTCCCGACGTCTCGCGAAGAGGAAGCTTTACAAGCAATTGGCGAGCACTTGGAGTGCAAGAAAGCGAGAGAAAGAGAGGAGGAAAACAAGGACTTTAGAGGGATGAATGAGCAGCTGCAAGTCCGCAAACAACTACTCCCCAAGTGCGGGCGCGAGGCAAGTTTCCGTCAAGTTGGCGTGCAAACTTGTAAAAGTGTTCAACGCCCGACACTATCTGAAGCCCCATCCAGCCATGTGCCACCGGGTGGTTCCAGTGCTTTGAGATGGCTGACAAAAATTTCATGGCGCGGCCTGCAGAAATCAGCCAGCGGCACACGCAGGAGCTGTTTTTTTTGGATTTACGGCGCGATGCAGCGGCGATCGTTACTGCTTGCTGCTGCTGCTGCTGTTTTTCTGCTGTTTTACAAGGAAAAACACACCAAAACATGGCAAAACAGGCTGCCAAAGATATGTACAAGCATGGGCAAGCGGCGAGCGGGCGTTGGCGAAGTTGCTGCGAGTGTCGCGATGACCGTTCGTGACATTCTCCCCACTTAAGCTGTCGGCGCCCTCGTTGGCGCTCTTTAGTAAACTTTGATAGTTGCTTCTTCATGTCGGAGGGTGTCTTCGGCTCCCAAGCGGCCGTTTTGGGAAGTTTCGCCACTTCACCAAGTATTCAATCTGTTCGACTCCATTGGGTAGCGTTGTCTGCGATCTGCTAAAATGGTTTCAACTCGCTTCTCGTAGGAAGCTCGGTGGGAGGTTGGCGAGTTGAAACGCCTCGAAGCATCTTGCGGATCGGAGTGGTAGGCTTTCAAGTTCTTTGGCATGGAAAATATTATGCATCTTGAGCCACACCGCGCGATTGCAACTTGTAGGAAACATTGCCCACCCTCACTTGACAATTGGGAAGGGCCATCATACTTGCGCACCAATCCTTTATGCACTTTGTTTCTAAAGAATTGGAGTGATCTTTGGTTGAGCTTCACCAACACCAAATCGCCGACTTTGTATTCACAGGGTCGCCTTCCCAAGTCTGCCCACTTCTTCATCTTTCGCCGCCTTCTCCAAGTAGGCCCGCGCAATATCTGCATTTCGATGCCATTCTTTACGCCAAGTGATACGCGGACGGACTACTCCTGTATATCCAATAGCCAAAGTGTGAGAGTCGATGGTCATTTGTCGATGATGATCTCAAAGGGGCTCTTGTTGGATCTGAGCTCATTGCGAGTTGTAGGAGAATTGGGCTATGTCCAACAACTTCACCCAATCTCGTTGATTGGCACTCACGTAGTCTGAAGATATTGCTCTAGGAGCGAGTTTATTCTTTCGGTTTGGCCATCCGTGCAGGGGTGGAGGCTTGTGGAGAAGTATAGCCGATCCCAACAATTTGAACAACTTCGGTCGAGAATCGTCCCGAAACCGAGCATCTCGATCACTTATAATATTGTGCGGGACTCCCCAATACTTCACCACATTCTTCATCATTAGCCGCGCTTCCTCTGCTTTGAGCGATGTAGGGGTGCGGCAATGAAGGTTGCATACTTGAAAATCGGTCGACTACCACAAGTATCGATCCGAGTCCCCCTCTTGTCGGCAAGCTAGATATGAAGTCGGAGAAATGCTCTCCCACGGCCTTTACGTACAGAGCAATGGCTCTAAAAGTCCCACCGGCTTCCGTTGCTCCACTTTGTCTTGTTGACAAGTTAGGCACGTCTGAACATATTCCTCCACATCCATCCCCATTTTGGCCAATAGAAGGCCCTCTCCATGAGAGCCAATGTTCGATGAATACCGGATGTCACCTGCCCAAAGGGAATCATGACACTCCTTCAAAAGCTCACGCCTCAGTTATCCACCGAGGGACATAAACTCTATTCCCTTTGGTGTAGAAGCGAGTCCCTCCTGGACCCAAAATCGTCGTGCCTTGCCTTCTTGGATCAATTGCATCAAGGTTCTTTGCTTGGGGATCACTGCACGATCCATCCTTGATTCGGGAAAGAAAGTTGGATTGCAACTGACTTGTTTGGCCTCTGCCCTCTAGTTGCATAGCATTCACGGCCTCCACTTTTCGACTCAAGGCATCAGCTACGACATTTGCTCTTCCGGGCTTGTACTCCATTGCCATGTCAAATTCCGCCAGGAAGTCCTGCCATCGTGCCTGCTTTGGGGAGAGTTTCTTTTGAGTCTGAAAGTAACTTAAAGCGATGTTGTCCGTCCTCAGTACAAATCGCGATCCGAGAAGGTAGTGTCGCCACACTCGTAGCGATGGATCACCGCTTTGTCATCTCCTTCTCGTGCACAGGATACCGCCGCTCGGTCTCATTGAGCTTACGGCTTTCATAGGCCACCGGATGGCCCTCCTGCATAAGTACTCCCCCGATAGCGAAGTCTGAAGCATCTGTATGGACTTCGAAGGGCTTCCCATAGTCTGGCAATTTGAGCCTTTGGTTCTTCGAGCAGCACCTTTAGGTCTTGGAATGCCGCTTCACATTTGTCGGACCATCTCCAAGGCTGCTCTTTCTTCAAAGACAACTCTGTTAGTGGAGTTGCGCGCTTGAATACCCCCAGTATGAGCGTCGATAGTAGTTCACAAACCCAAGGAAGGATCTCGATTCGGGCACCTTCTTTGGAGTTTGCGATCCTAGCTACTTGCACCTTTGCTTTATCCATCTGAATGGAACCGTCGCCGATCCGATGCCCCAAGAATAAGATCTCTTTACGAGCAAAGTAGCACTTCTCTCTTTTTACGAACAATGAATTCTCCCGAGAACTTTGAAGATTGTTCGGAGGTGTTCAATATGCTCCTCAAGTGTTCGGCTATAGAGCGCGATATCGTCCAAGTAGACAACCACAAACTTGTCGGATACTCCTTGAATAGCTGGTTCATAAGAGTGCGAGAATGTGGTGGAGCGTTGGTTAAACCGAAAGGCATCACCAGGAACTCAAGCGCTCCATACCTGTCACACGGGGTAGTCTTAACTTCATCACCTTCAACAATACGCTTTGCCAATACCCGGCCAGAAGGTCGAGTTTGAAAATACTTTGCTTTGCCCGGTTGGTCGAACAAGTCCGCAATGAGAGGATGGGATACTTGTTCTTCACATCACCTTGTTAAGGGCTCGATAATCGGCGCATAGTCGGAGACTCCCATCTTGTTTCTTCGAAGAGAAGCTGGAGCTCGAATGGTGCTTTGGAACTGCGGATGAGACCACCGCTTAGCAGTTCATCTAACTGCTTTCTGAGCTCTGCCAACTCAGGAGGGGGCATGCGGTATGGCGGTCTCGCTGGAGGCTTCACTCCTGGCTCCAGCTCGATAAGATGATCCACGCCTCGTGGTGGCAGAATTTTCCGGCAACTTTCGGGTGGCATAACATCTTGAACTCCTTGGGACATTTGCCACCGCAGTGAGGTTCTTTACGGGCCTCCCCATCGAGTGCTTCTAGCTTTATCGCAGCCACAAAGGTTAACTCTCCTTTGCGTATGCCCTTCTTTAGTTACAACGCCCGATAGGCTGCTTTGGGGATCTGGGTTCCTCTTCGAGTGGCGAAACCACACAGGGGTTGTCACCTCCCATTAGACATATGGAGTCTAGGAACGGCATCGGCACCAACTTTGCTGCATGCATGAACTCCATTCCAAGAATCACTTGGAAGTCATCCAATGGCACCGCCATCATGTTTGTACGCCCACTCCACGATCCGATCTTGATGGAGACTCCCTTTGCTAGCCAGAGAGATTAAGCTTAGCCTCAGAGTTAACGCCTTCATCCGACTTGGGTTCTTCTCTAAGATTAACCCAAGCCGCTTTGCTTCTCGATCGGCGATGAAGTTGTGAGTAGCACCGTGTCCACCATTGCTCGGGTGGTTTGGCCATTGAGTCGATGTTTACGTGCATCGACTCACGCTCTGCTTTTGTTGCTTCGGCCAGGTTCTCCCCACTTGACCCCGCAATGCATTCAACAAGCGCATCGCCCCCATTCGGGGTCCTTGCGACTTCTCATCGTCGCTGCCCGACTCGAGCTACTCGAGCGAGGGCAAGCGCCTTACCCTTATGCGGCTTAGGGGTTTGATGGAAGCCGACAAGGCATTGAGTGCTGTTTTTGCGGCGATCCCATACACTGTGTGTGGTCCTCACTTTGAAACATG
Organism: Musa beccarii; assembly: GCA_024322285.1. Classification (NCBI taxonomy): domain Eukaryota; kingdom Viridiplantae; phylum Streptophyta; class Magnoliopsida; order Zingiberales; family Musaceae; genus Musa; species Musa beccarii. The sequence continues at coordinate 9,240,284 of CM044402.1, read as the reverse complement.
TCCTAGGTTTTGAGGTCCTGCCATTTGAGTTTGGCCCCTTATGGAAACTCTTCTTCCTTTGGTCACCCCTAGATTCCTTCCCGGAGGGTGCCTTGGTTGGTGATTTCTGTGGTACTTCTTCTTCCTCGGGTCCTCACGAAGAAGCAAAGTCGGTAAGCCTTTCTGCGGCTGCAATTGCTCCGACCAAATCGGTGACATTCCGTCGATGAAGTTCTGTTGAGCCCATGGCTTGGCCATCAAGAAAGCTGAATACGACTTATCTTTTCCGGACATATCTTGAATGTCCAACATTAGTGCAGAAAATTGCTTCACATAGTCCCGAATGGAAGTCGTTTGGTGGAGTTGTCTCAACTTCCTCCTTGTGATGAACTCGGTGTTCTCGGGTAGGGTGGGTTCTCAACTCACGCTTCAAGTCGTCCCATGTGTCCACTCGGCACCGACCTTCTTGAATCTCTTCCCAGCGGGTTCTCCACCAAAGTTTTGCATCACCGTTCGGATACATAGTCGCTATCGAAACTTTGGTGTCCTCGAGTCCGACCTTGTAGCTCGAAAGTCTTGTTCCATATCAAACAGGAAGTTCTCGAGCTCCTTTGCATCTCTAGCACCCCCATAACAATGTGGGTGGGCGCCTGAAGCTTTGTGTTGGCGCAACGCGGGTGTTGCTTCCCCCCGCATTCAACGCCCTTGTGAGCATTGCCACTTTGGAAGTGAGTTCCGTCACCATTTCTTGCAAATGTTGCACGAGTCCTTTGTGTCATCCGTCGTCGATCGGTCGACTAAGGCTTCAACCTTGTCGATCCGGGATTCACTTCTTCTTGCGAGCTCTCTACGCCAAGAAGCCTACTTTGGCCTTGGTAGAGTTCATCTAAGCTCGCTTCAAGAACATCAAGCGGTTTCCACCATTGTGACCCTCTCTCTATGGGTCTTTCTTCCGGTTGGCGCTCAGTTAGCCTCCTCCGCTCGTGGAGAGTAGCCCACTTCTCGCTCCTCATGCTCACTTTGCCCGTTCCTCACGAACGGCTCTGCGGCGGCGGCGAGTTTGCACATGCACAGCCCTCCTGCGGCTGCCCAGGGCAACATTCCGGCTTGCCCCATCTTGCTTGATTCACCACGTTGTTTCGCCATGGTGAGATTGCGAGTTTCTTCGCTGCTTGCTCAAATTGCTTGCACTGCTCGATACCACAATGTCACGCGCTTAGCAAGAATTGCCTAAGTAGTGAGGCACCCTTGCGGCAAGCCACCGACTTAGCTGAAGTTGCCTAAGTCAAGAATCGCCTTTAGCGCCCCTTGGTCGGACTTAGCTTGGATTGCCTAAGTCTTGAGGCGCCATGCGACATCGCGTCCATGAAAGGGTCAGCCGAGCTGCAACCTCGTGCAGGTCCCGTAGGACCTATAAAAGAGAAGTTGATTAGTTGTTGGAGCGAGCGACGGACAAGTCCCGACGTCTCGCGAAGAGGAAGCTTTACAAGCAATTGAGCGAGCACTTGGAGTGCAAGAAAGCAGAGAAGAGAGGAGGAAAACAAGGACTTTAGAGGGGTGAATGAGCAGCTGCAAGTCCGCAAACAACTACTCCCCAAGTGCCGGGCGCGAGGCAAGTTTCCGTCAAGTTGACGTGCAAACTTGTAAAAGTGTTCAACGCCCGACACTATACTGAAGCCCCATCCAGCCATGTGCCACCTGGGTGGTTCCAGGGTGCTGAGATGGTTGACAAAAATTTCATGGCCGCGGCCTGCAGAAATCAGCCCGCGGCACACGAAAACGGAGCTGTTTTTGGATTTCTGGGCAGATGCAGCGAGCGATCGTTCTGCTGCGCTGCAGCTGCTGTTTTCTGCTGTTTTACAAGGAAAAACACACCAAAACATGGCAAAACAGGCTGCCAAAGATATGTACAAGCATGGGCAAGCGACGAACGGAACGTTGAGCGAAGTTGCTGCGAGTGTGCGACGACCGTTCGTGACAACATGTTGGTTCCCTAAAATGGAACCCTAGCAATACGGTCAATATTTGAAACCTTGACTATGGGTGCTTCTCTCATTTGGTTTTTCAACCTTAAATTTCACTCATGTCACAGGTTTATTGATTCTTTTGTAAATTTATATATATCCTTTAAATAAGAGAGAGAGAGAGAGAGAGAGAGAGAGAGAGAGAGAGAGAGAGAGAGAGATGGATTAGATGAGAAGAGAAACAACAATATGTAAATGAAAACATATAGCAATGCTGATCCCAACTATATAGGATTAGAAAACCCTCCCTTTCAAATCAACAAAAAGAAAATCCATACCAACCAGTCCTGAAAATCTATATCCAGAAAATTGAAAAATGTCACTTGTCATGCCATGGATACAAACTTAAAGAGGTAGCAAAAAAAACATACTAAGATTAGATGGCAAATTTTAAACACAACACATGGAATTTCAGATAGAATGGAAAAAGAGTTGGCCATGTGGACTATGATGATCACTAAGATTGACATAACAAAGGAGATTCTCAAGGAATCTAAAGGAAAATATATAACTTTAGTAGTAAGTTGATAGTGGTGCGAGGAAGTTCAAAAAGCAACTACAGTTAAAAGATGATCTTTTCAGATTGGCTAAATTGTAATAGTGAGAAGAACTTTATAAGGTATATAGCTGCTAAAAAAGAGACAAGATCCAAAGATTAGAAATTAAGGATAGTGAAAAAGATATATTTTGAATTTGCTAAATCTAGGGAAAGAAAGATTAGGGATTTATGTAATATTAGAAATATCAAGGAATAATGTCAAAATATACCTGTTAACAATAAGGAGATTAAGGAAAGATGAACAGATTATTTCTATAAAATATTTAGTTTTTTAAAAAAACATAGATTTAAATAATAGAAGTAGGTTTAGTAATCATAGATTTGTTCCTAAAATTAAAGCAAATAAAGTGAAAGAAGTTGTCAAAAAGATCAAGATAGAAAAGAGTATGGGACCAAATACTGTTCCTGTTAAGTTTTCGAAGAGTTTAGGTCATCAAGAGATATTTTGGTTGACTAGTTTATTTAACAAAATTTTTAGATTTAGAATGATGCCTAATGAATGAATCATAGTCTTCTAGTACCAATCTATAGGAAGAGAAATATGAAAAATTAATTTTAGAGGAATTATGATAATGAATTATGAAATGAGCAATTAAAGTTTAAATAAGAAGTGAATCACATATATTCCAAATTTGATATGGTTTTATGCATAAATATCAATAACAGAAGCCATTAATTTATCAAGATAATTAATGAAAATATATAAATAAAAAAATCAATATTTTCATAATGTTCTCATTGATTAAAAAAGCCTATGTCCCTAAGATGTATTGTGGCATATTTTAGAAAAGAAAGATATGTCTACTAATTATATTGATATTATAAAATATACATATGATAGTGTAGTAACAAATGTTAGAAATATGAGAAATAAGAATAACTCTCATGTTGCATTAATATTTCGTTAATGATAGTATGTTTAGCTGATGAAAGTTTAAATAGAATTAATTCTAAACTTGAGATGTGGAGATAAAGCTTATAAATTAAAGGTCTTAAATTAAAAAAGATCAAAAGTGAATATACGAAATGTAATACTAAGAAAATAACTATGGATATAATTAAACTGGAAGGACAAGAATTTCTAATAAGTAAAAAATGTTGAATATCTTAGATCGTATATAGCAAGATAGAGAGATTGTTAAAGATAGAAAATTCAACTTCACGTAGATCAATCTCTAACAACCAATATATATTGTTTTGGGAATGAACTAGGATACAGACTACCCTATTTCACGCAATTTGATATAGTTTTTTATTTTTATTATGCGCTACTTTGTTTTATTATGCCCCATCACCCAATGTGCTATGTCTCCTCTTTGTTGTCTGTCACTAAATTATTATCACTCGCCTCATCTCTGATACATCTCCTCTTCTTCTCTTCTCCCTCCTTTCTTATCCTCTCAACAATAAGGATAAGACCCGTACTGGTCCAACCATGGACCAATATGGGCCAATACCTAAAACTTAAAACTTTGGTTAAAGAATATTTTTTTATCAAGGTTTGCAAGTAGTCAGGTATGGTATATTGCAGATGGTATTTATCAATCCAATAGCTTATTGGTTCATAAACCAAGGTATACTGAATTGTGTGCTCGATATAGGGTTTAGAGTGCTTGATATGCTAGGTTAATGAGGCCTATACCACTCGAGATAGAACTTGTGTCGTCCCATATAAGATGATGTATCAGGTATATTTTTTTGGTTTTTCCAATTTTTTCATACTTTATTTGGACCTCAATATGAACCAAGGTACCAACACTCTACATCGATGTAGACCAATATGGTACCAATCTGTGCCTTGATTACTATAGTACTTGAACATGATTGTTATCCTTATTGTTCGTAGAGTAAAATTTGGATGGTTAAGTTAAAGAGGACCATCAAGAATTTTTGTAATCACTATGCATCCTTTAAATTAAAAGAAAAATCTAAAAGTAAATTGTTAAGTCGATAATACTTTATGGATCTAAGCAATGATAAATTTGTTGCTAGGCTAAGGACAAGAAAGTACCCTTCCTCATATACCAAGGACTAGACGAAGGCAACCTTAAGAAAGTTGCAGTCGCCAACACCTCCAAATATGCTTGAGATATTCTTCAAAACTCTTTCAAAGGAGTTGAGAAGGTGAGAAAAATTCGACTTCAATCACTTTGAGCCAATTTTGAAACTTTACAAATGAATGAGTCCGAGACTACTTCAGATTATTTTACAAAAGTTCTTACCATTGACAATCAATTAAGAAGAAATGGTAAGAATCTAGAAGATGCTCATGTGGTCAAAAAAGTACTTCGATCAATACATGAGAAGTTTAACTTTATCATGGTCTTTATGCAAGAATCAAAGGATTTAGACCAAATGATTCAATATAAGCTAATGGTTTCTTCACAAGCACATGAACATTGAGTCAATAAGAAGAAACTAGATGCGGTGGAGCAAGTCCTCCAAAGAAAGTTCGCTTTGAAAAAAAGAAATGAAGGCTCAAGTGATTGTGGTCATGGAAGAGGCCGAAGACATGGAAGAGGCCGTGGTTGTGGTGGAGAACATGGCTAAGGAGGAAAAGGAAGAAACAATAAGAAAGACCAAAGTCCAAAACAAGAACAAGAAAGAGGAAATACAAAAGGCCAAAAGTATAATCATTCTAAAATTCATTGTTATTGTTGCAAAAAATGTGGTCATTATGCTTCTGAATGTTATTACAACAAAACAATCAAGTTGAGGAAAATATTAACTATGCTAAAAACAAAGAAGAAGACTCTCTTTTGTTGCTAGCACATAAAGAAGAAGATATCGTCATGCAAGACAAGTGGTACATGGACACTTGAGCTAACAATCATGTCTGGTTACAAAAACCTATTCATGAAGTTGGATGAAATAGTGAATGGATAAGTCCACTTTTGAGACTCCTCAAAGTACCGATGAGAGGCAAAGGCAACATCTTGATCTACCACAAAGATGGAAGCCATCAATTTATTTCAAATGTTTAATATGTGCTAGATATGAAGAATAAGATTTTTAGTCTTGGACAACTCTTAGAATATGGTTATGATATTCATATGAAAGACAAACAACTATTTCTTAGAAGTAACACAAATCGCTTAATTGCTCATGTGGAGATATCAAAGAATAAATTATTTATCTTAACCATTAAGCATGATGTGGAACAATGTTTAAAACCTTGTGTGAAAGATTCCTCATGGCTTGGAAATTTGAATTTTGAATAACTCAACATGCTATCAACTAAGAAGATGTATGATCTTCGCCAAGGAATGTTGTATTGCCTGAAACAGTATGATTTTGGTAGTGTGCATCAGTCCGAGCATGGACCGATACGTGAACCACCCTGTTATGGGTGGTCTGCATTAAAATAATAAAAAAATTAAAAAGTGATGGACGCAAGTCCATTTCAGCGTTAAAAAAAACATATGAGGGCTATTCTCGCATATGAAACCACGGCACTGCCTCTTGGCTGCTGCCATGTTGCAGTGGTGCTACCTCTTCACCGCTACAATGATGCTACCTCCTCACTGATTCACCAATGTGATGCTACAGTGACACTGCCTCTTCGTCACTTCACTATTGCGATGCTGTAGCGGCACTGACTCTTCGCCAATTTGCCGATGCGATGCTGCAGCAACACTGCCTCTTTATCGCTGTGATGCTACTGCTTCACTTTGATGCTATCATTGCTGCCGCTGCTTCCTAGGTATCGCTGCACTTCTTCTCCTACTCCTTTTCTTTCTTCTTCCTTCTTTCCTTCTCCTTCTTCCTTGTCTGTTCCTCCATTAGACCTTCCTCTTCAACCACTTTTTCTTACTCGATGAAACATTGGTATGGACTGGCATACTATGTGTTGATACATCGGTACCAAGCAGCATGTATCGTGCTGCCGATAGGCAGGCACACTGGTTCGGACCGGTAAGTCAAACCTTGATCTTCAGTATATACAACACCCAAGTCTAATATATGAAAGGTGTGTTCTTGCCAAACAACCATAAAGAAGCTTTCCACATCGATGTGTTCTTTCTAAACTTTAGAGCAATGAAGCCACTTCAACTCATTCACATCGACGTTTATGGTCTCATTGCTCCATAATCTTTTGATTAGCATCATTGTTTTTTAACTTTTATCAATGATTATACAAGAAAAACTTGGATTTACTTTTTGACAGAAAAACTTAGAAAGTCTTTAACATGTTCAAGAAGTTCAAAACTTTTGTGAAGAATGAAAACGGCTTCTACACTAAAACCATTCACTTTGATCTGGGTCGTGAATTCACCTCCAAAGTATTCGAAGATTTTTATAATGAATATGACATTCGACATCAAGTCACAACACTATATTCTCTCTAACAAAATGGTGTGGTAGAGAAAAAGAATCAAACGATTCTTAGAATGGTGAGAAAAATGCTCAAGACCTAAAACATGCCTAAAGAATTTTGGACTGAAGTGGTGGATCAACATTTATATCCTAAATCAGTATCCTACATCGAGCTTAGAGAACAAGACTCCACAAGAGGCATAGACCAGAAGAAAATCGAGCGTCTTACACTTCAAGGTATTTAGGTGTATTGGTTATACACATGTACCTTATCAAAGAAGAACCTGCTAGTCATATGTGCCCTGCAAGCCAATCGGATGAGTGATGGCACTTGTGACTTGATATGCACTCTTTCTCTTTGCTTATTATTAGGCATTTTATCACTTTATCTTACGTGTTGCATATATTGTGATATCCTTAGATCTGTGCAATGGGAATCAGATCGTGATGAGATCACAATAATGAGACCGATTCACCTTTAAACACAGACCCTAAATAATCCTGGTCATAGGTTGCTCGAGAGAGACATCAAGATAACCGGATAGACTGATGTGCAGTATACCCATCCATATGATGGAGGTGGCTGGTCTCATAGCTACTCGTGTGGGGACACTAAGGGTACAATGCAGGTGCTCATTGGGGAATGAGTTCACTGATTGATCCGCCTACGGAATGCTGGATGGTTATTGATACCTCATGTCAGACATCGATTCCGTAGTCCCAGTAGTGGTCTTTAGACTTGAGACACCAAAAATGTCCTGTATGAGTACTCCACTCTTTGATACCAGACTTATAGGTTTGGAAGTTCCAGATCTAGTACAACCGGTTATTGGGAGTGGTAGCCAACCTTACGAGGGCTATTGAGTGCCAATAGAGGATCATCCGCTCTCGGTATCATGAGAAGAATATCCTATGTATTCTTGCTTAAACAAATCCTTAGCCAAGGTTATTCGGATTGAGAGAGAAAAAGTTCTCCGGGAGAATCCGACAAGAGCAAGACTCGAGGAGAGACCGTATGGACCTGACAGCACCATGCCCGATATAGGGTCTCTGGGATATTAGTTGGATGAGGGACTATAGATACATAGTAACTGAGGACAGATAGGTCTAAAGGATTGGATTCCCCTGTATCGTCTAGGGGCTGTGGCGTAGTGGCCTAGTACGTCCGTAGTCGATGAGTTGGGTGAATTACTATAGAGATAATAATTCACTAAGTCAGAATGAGTTCTAATAAGTATGACTCACAGCCAACTTGATATTGGGCCTAGAGGGTCACACACATATAGTAGGTGTTGCGACGAGTAGAGGTTCGGATATGAGATATCCGCTGGAGCCCCTATCTTATTGGATATCCATTAAGCCCCTGAATTATTGGATTCTAAGATGAGATCCAATAATTACTAATAAGAGATTATTAGGTATAGACCCACTAATCCAAGAGGCTTGGATAATTGGATGGAGATCCAATACCCAACAGGACAATATCTATTAGGGTTTACAGGAGGCTTCTATAAATAGGAGGGAACCAAAGCTCTATAGGCTGGGGGTTTTTATGGTAGCCATCTTCTGTTCTCCTCTCCCTAGAGAGGTGCATCATTGCAGTCCCTACCGTGTGGATACCGCTAGAGAGGACGCTTGACCTTCTTCATCCTCTCCTACAGATCTGCAAGGATTCAGGGATATACGATCTCCCTAGGTACTTTCTTTTACACATGTAGTTTTTACGGATTTGTTTTTGACGCACCGTTCTTCGCACGACGACGAACCTTTCGTGGAAATCCAAAGTTTTTGTTTTTCTGTTCTTCCGCTACGTATGAGATGTCGCCCCCTATGGATTTCCCAACAGAACCAAGTTGGAAGACAAGAGCTCTAAACTCATCTTTGTTGGGTATAACACTAAATCCAAAACCTCCAAATTATTTAATCTTAACAATTCAAATGTTGTCATAAGTAGGGATGTGGAGTTTAATGAAAAGGTGTTTAAAATTAGAAGAGCAACATCGAAGAGTTGTCTAAAGACGTACAAAAGAAAATGAAGTTTGAAATTGCTTCATCATCTTCACCACCATCATCACCGACATCTTCTACACAATCATCTTCAAAAGATAATCCAATACAACAAAGGACAAGAAGTCAGATTTATATAAAGTAACTAATGAATTGCATCTTATCTGTCTCCTTGCAGATTCTGAACCACTTCAATATAAAAATGTCATGAAAGATAAAAGGTGGAAAGATGCTATAAACGAAGAGATCATTTTTATCGTGAGAAACAAAACTTAGGAGTTAGTATCACTATCTCAAGAACAAAATGTTATTGGTGTGAAGTAAGTTTACAAAATCAAGAAAAATGCACAAGGTCATGTTGAGAAATACAAAGCTAGATTGGTGGTAAAGAGTTACAAGAAAAAATTTGGCATCAACTATGATGAGGTATTTGACCCTGTTATCCGAATAGAAACTATAAGATTGATTATATTCATTGCCATATAAAACAATTAATCAATTTATCAAATAGACATTAAATCTATATTTTTGAATGGTTTTCTTGAGGAAATATACATAAAACAACCATTGGGTTACATTAAAAAGGGGCATAAAGAAATAGTTCTTAAGTTAAAGAAAGCTTTATATGGTTTAAAGCAAGCACTTAGAGCATGAAATACTAGAATTGATGCCTACTTGGAGAAAAATGGTGATGACTAATGACTAATATTCTTATGAAAGTGCCCTTTATAAGAAGATGAACAAAAATAGAGATATCTTACTTAGTTGCTTGTATGCAGATGATCTTGTCTTTACAGGAAACAATTCACTTATGCTTTAAATATTCAAGCAAACAATAGTTTAAGAGCTTGAAATGACTGACATTTGACTCATGACCTATTTTCTCAATAGGTGAAGCAAGAAGGTATCTTCATTTCACAAGAAGGATATGCAAAAGAGGTTCTAAAAAAGATTCAAGATGGAAGATTGTAAACCAGTTAGCACATTAGTTGAATGTGGCCTCAAACTTTCAAAACAAGATGGTGGTGATACAATTGATCCAATCTATTTCAAAAGCTTAGTAAGAAGCTAGAGACATCTAACTTGCATGAGACTGGATATTCCATATAGATCCGGATTCAGTAAGTCGATTTATAGAAGAACTAAAATTGACACAAATGAAGGCTGCTAAAAAATTTTATGCTATACCAAAGGTACCATAACTCATGGTCTACTATATTCATATTCTAATGATTTTCAACTTGTTAGTTATTCTGATAATGATCAGGGTGGAGATCTAGAATATCAAAAAGTACACTTGGCTTTGTTTTTATATATGGGTGAGATCGTTTTCACTTGGTATTTGAAGAAGCAATCTATTGTAGCATTATCTACATGTGAAGCGAAATATATAGTGACATCATCATATGTATGCCATGCTATATGATTAAGGAAACTCTTGAATGAAGTAAATTATGCATAACATCAAGCTACACAGATAAATGTTGATAACAAATCCGCGATTGGATTGGCCAAGAACCTGGTTTTCTATTAACAAAGCAAGTATATTGATGTTCTCTTTCATTTCATTCGAGATCAAATCAAGAAGAAGAAAGTTTCATTGCACTACATCAAATCCGGCGATCAGATTGCAGATATTTTCACCAAGCCCCTTAATTCGGAGATATTTTTCAAGATGAAGATATTGCTTAGCATGTGTGATAAAAATGAATTAAGTTTTAGGGAGTGTTAAGAGAATTAAACTTAATTATAAAAGATGATTGAAACCTCTCTTATGATCACATGGGTGAAAACAATTGTACCCTCTAGAATTTAGTGAGAATAGAGGTTACATAATGATAAATTCACTATAAGGAGGTTATGAAAATAATAAACCGCTAGTAAATTTGATAAGTTATATAGAATAAAAGTATATGAATGAAGCCTTAACAATTGAGTCTTGTAACTCTCATCGATGACTCTATAAATAGATGAGACTTGTCATGTTAAAGTAGAGAAAAAAAAAAAGTGAGAAAAGAAAAGTATAGAGAATTGTCCACAAGAGCTCTTGCATCATCCCTCAACTCTACCACTCTAACTCTGTATCTCTTCTTTTCATTTGCCTATCAAATATAGCTTTATGAAATGATAAAATGAGGAGAATTATTAAGATGGTATAGACTTATGCTAACAAGACATATATATATATATATATATATATATATATATATATATATATATATATATATATTATAGTTACAAGAGGTGAGACAATTAGCATTAATGGTAAAAGGCCAGTTAAAAAGAACCTTAAAGAAACTTTGTTGGAACTATAAATAAAGATTTAAATGTTCTTAACTTATATTGTAATGACAATTAATATCAATGGTAAAAAGCCAATTAAAAAGAACATTAAAGAAACTTTGCTGGAAACTATAAATAAAGATTTAGATGGTCTTAATTTATTTTGTAAAGACCTCCATGGTAGCAAAAGCTCCATGTGGCCAACCCCATACTATAGGGATATTATTCCCTGATGTTATTGTCCTTATTGTAATCATTATTCCATGGTATGAGGGTATAGCATTACTTTGAAAATGGCATGACACCATGTATTATATTTTGGTATCACAAGCATCCTTAAAGCATTAGACATGCTCGAGGAGGTGATGAGATGTTATCCAACCGAGTCACAATATAAGCAATGAAAGTGGCAATGGCAATATAAGTAAGCTGACTCACTTAAATCTTCTACAATGAGGTAAACCATTTCTACCGGTGGACAGACCTTCCAAGGAGTGCTAGCATAAGACAGTCAAGTGCCTTTTCTTGGTTGGGTAGGATAGGTAGCTTGAGACAATCCAAGATGGTGTTTATTAGTTTTTTGGGTAGGTGGCTTGCCATTGATGTTGTTGATCTGGACCATGCAACCCGTTCCACCAAAAAGTGGAAAATAAATGCATCGATGATGCATATACGATGCATAAGAAGAGGAATATCAGAAAAGCAATTGCGCAATGGTTCAGGTTTTACTAAACCATCAAAAAAGCAAATGCATCCTCCTTATCTTCCTTCACCTCTTCCTCTTCTTCCTTCCTCTTGCTCCTCCTACCTCATATTCCTCCACCGCTGCCTCTTCTTCCTTCTGCTTCCTCCTTGTTCTTCCACCGTCTTCCTCCTCTTCCTCCAGCATCTCCTTTTTTTCCGTCCTCTTTCTCCTCTTCCTCCACCGCCATTTGTTCCTTTCTCTTTTCCTTCTTCTTCCTCTTTAAGCCGTTAATGCATACTGGTGTACCACGTGTCAGTACACCAGTACCAACAGGACAACCAGTACATATCAGTTCAACTAGGGACTTGTACGCCTGGTCAGTACAAGAAAGCAAACCTCGCTTCCTATCATATTGTTGGTTCACAATGATACAGATTCTGCCATATTATTTCATTAGCAGCACATAATTTACTTGGATTAAAAACGGTGAAAAAAGTTCCATGCATGGGTCCTGATGATATACCATATTGATATGAAGTGGAGTCACATTGAGGACCCACACCATCATATTAGTGGTCGGAATAGGTATATGATCTTATTATACATCAAATTTGTTAGTCTTGATTGCTTATAAGCTAAAACATGTTTGTATATGCATGTATCTTTAGACAGAGCATATGATCCTTTTTCTACATATGTTTCAACATAATATTTATCATTTTCTATACTGAAACAACCTTAATTTTATGAATATTCTGTGTATATATCAACAGAAGTTGAGATACTGAATTTTATGAATATTTACTGTTTTCTAGACTGAAACAACTTTAAGATCTTGACCTACTGAAATTGACCTAGAAGTGTGTCAACGCACATGGCAGTGTACCATGCATCAATATGCCAACATGGCTTGGATCATGCAGATCTAGGTTTTGGTTGGTTGAAAGCATTCTAAAGTATGCCGTGATACATGCTGGTCTATTGAGTGTTAATACGATGGCATAGATGAAACCTGTACTGGTCTAACCATGGAACGATACAGATCTGACACCTGAAATGTCAATTATTGAAAATATAATATCATCATCCTCAGGTTGAGGCAATCAGACAAGGTAAAAGATAAACAGAATTGGTAACCTTTGGGATATCTAGAAGACTAGAACAACAGGTAATTATCCTGAATACATATTTCAGATATTAAACAGCCTAAAGCAGTTGATTAATTCAGAATTAGTTTTAAAAGAATATTTTTAGCATGCTAAATGTTCTTAATTGCAATGCTATGTAAGAAAAATCTATAAAATTTTGAGCTACATTGCGAATTCCAAAATGAAAGGCCAAAACCTAGTAAAGAGAAACTAAGAATTAATTTGTCAAATATCAAACTCTAAATTCTTCACATATCACTTATACTTGTTTCCTAACAGAACATTTAAAAGTGCAAATCATGATCAAATTCCAATGTTCATAGTAAGAAACACTCTCTTCATGTCTGCTGGAAGACAACAATGTATGAATTAGAGAAGGAAAACAATCTTCCAAAAGGAATCAAAGAAGGAAAAAAACAAATAGGAGCAGGTGGATACCTTAACTACTAGGCCAGAAGAGTGCAGCAAAGAGAACAATCTAAATTTAAAAGTGCATTAATTTGAGGTTTTTGAACAATTGGAAGCCGCAAATAGCTAGCTTTTCTAGTTTGCAGGTGATTTAAGCAGTTTTTAAACAGAAAAATAATGCTTCCTACCTTCACACGCTCTAGGATTGTTGTCCTGTGCCTCTGCACTGCTTGTGACTCTATGGTGACAGCCTTCATCAGCATGTTGAGTGCAACATATCTAAAGGAAAATGGTCAAAGTAATTTACAAATGATACCATCTATAGAGACAATTAAAAATAAAATTTTAAATTAGAGAATATGTAGATAACTATCCCTTAATGCAAGTACATCAAACAAAAACAGATTGACACACAAATTTCTCTGAAGAAATAATGCAGGTTTCTCTGAACAAATAAATGGTAGATATAAGAACAAAAGATCATTCATGAAAGAAAATGTTGATATTTAGATGACTCACAGAAATTGAATTTTTAATCTAAAAATAACAAAGAATATAAATGTGAATGATTTTACACGGGGTTCTCAATTTCGATGTGTACTACCCGGTATGGGCGGTATATATTGGTTCGAGAGGATACCAGTACGCAGACCACCCTCTACTGAGCGGTACCAGTGTTTTGACCTCGTATCAAGCGATATGAGGTCTATACCATGTAGTAACAATTAAAATCCGACCATTACCGAGCATACCAGTCGGTACGCCCAGTATTTTTAGACTGTTACCACTAGATATTTTTGGAGATTTTTTAACTCTTTTTTAGCTTATCGCCAGTATGCCTTAACATACCATCGATATGCCTCAATACATATCGTACTGAGCAGGGCTCAGTACACTGATACAAATCGAATTGAGAACCTTGATTTTACATTTGACAAATGTTAGTCAAAAAGACCACTTTTTCAAACACTAGCATGCAACATGAAGCCATCCCATATAATATTAATCATGAATGAAAATCTTGGTCCAATACCAATACCAATCATCCGTGGAGGGGCACAATAATGGTCTTGCACAACATAGTGACATTCAATATTGGTTAGTGCTGGTCTTCACCACCCAAACCAAGGAAAAGAGTAGAGGACAAGATGTATAGCAATTAGAGGTAGAGATCGCAAGTACATGGACAAAGAGGGAATGGAGGAGAAGGCAGCAGCAAAGGTGAAGAAGAATGTAAAGTTGAAGAAAGACAAAGGAGAGGAGAGGAGAGGGGGTGACAAAGGAGAGAGAATAAGGTGATAAGTAAGTTAAATAGAATATTTGGCAAAACCAATATCGAATGATAATATCGGGCATGGATTAAAGTAAAGATTTTAATTTCGAAGAATACCGCCCGTACCAGTTGGTATGTACCGGTCCATCAACAGACCGGTACACAGACCGTCCACTACCGGCAGTAGCATCGATCGATGAAGGAGAAGAAAGAGGTCGGTGATGGAGAAGAAAGAAGAAAACCTGGAGATCCGGCACGGCGACGAAGCCTTGGCGACGTCGCGAGGAGAAGCGATTTCTTCTCCCCAACAAAAGAAACCAAGCGAGGCGATGCCTTTCTTTTTTTTTCGCTTGGGGAAACCAAGCGATGTTGCCGAGGCGACGCCTTTCCCTATTTTTTTGTGCAGGGAAACCGAGGCGATGTCCCCTCTCTTTTTTTATTTTTGCACAGGGAAACCGAGGTAACGTCACCTTGATAATGTTGCCTTTCCCTTCGCGTGGGGAAACCGAGTGCTCCTCTTTCTTTTTTTTTCTTTTTTTTTTTGCACGGATCCTTACGCGAGTAGAGCCGTTGTTTTTTATTTTTTTTTTTTATATATATATACCAGTGTTTGAAATTTCATACCGTACCGGAGTTTCGATATTTCTCTGGTACGATACAGTACGGTATATCGTTCGGCGACGTTTTTTTTTCAATGACATCTAAATTAAAAAAAAAAGCAGCGACGTCGTATATTAAAAAAAAAAAGAAAAAAGGGCAACGTCGCCTCGGGAGACGTCGCCTCCCATCTCGGGCGACGTCTCCCTTAGAGACCTCGCCCGTGCAACGTCGCCTCGAGAGACGTTGCCCGAGCCTCGACGACGTCGCCCGCATATTAAAAAAACAAAAAAAATCGATGACATCGCCTTGGCAACGTCGCCCGAGCCTCGGTGACGTCACACACATATTAAAAAAACAAAAAAAATATTTTTTTTATTAAAAAATAAAAAAACGGATACCGCTTAGTAGCGAGCGGTCCGCGTACCGGTATCCTGTCAAACCGGTACGTATCGCCCGTACCGGGCGATACTATTCGAAATTGCATACCTTGGTATATACCAAGCGATATACCGAAATATACCGCTCGGTATATTTATACCGTACCATACCGAACTGAGCTCAAAACTCTAGTACGATACGAAATTACAAACCTTGGATTAAAGTTTTGATCCGGTATTGATATGGTCCTTGGACATAGCTATATGCTGCTCTACCATGTGTCGGTATAGGCTACTACTTAGTAGTGATCAAACTAGCTAGTACTGATCAGACTTATTTAAAGGAGACCCTAAACCTAAATATGTCTAAATAATTAATATGAAGTTATGAGGGCAAGGCTTGGTACAAAGGCAAGGTTGCTCCTTAGTAACTTGGGAGATCAAGGTTCAAGTCACGAAAGTAGCCTCTTTAAATATTTAAAGATAAGGCTACGTACATTGACCTTTCCCAAACTCTACATTGGCGGGAACCTCATACACTAGTATGCCCTTTTAATCAATATAAAGTAATGAACCTTAAATTTTGCTAATATAACCTAAATGATGAATCAAACCATGTTTTTATCATATGCTACAAAATGTATATGAAGAAAACATGCAATGTCTACAATTTCGTATCGTACCAGAGTTTCAACGCTTCTCCGGTATGGTATGGTACCGTATATCGAATTATATATATATATAAATAAATATTTTATATATAATTATATTTTTTTTTTCTCGGGGGCGACGTCGCCTCGGGAGAAGCCAGAGAAGTCAACAGGCGACGTCGCCGAGAAGGCAACGTCGACCGACAAGTAAAAAAAAAAGATTTTTTATATTAAAAAATACAAAAACAACATCACCCATGCAAAGTCGTCTCGGCAACATCGCTCGAGCCTCGGCGATGTCGCTCAAGGAGGAGGCGACGTCACCCGAGGAGGCGACGTCCATATTAAAAACAAAAAAAATATTTTTTTATTAAAAAAATAAAAAAATCTGTACTGACCGGTAGCAGGCGGTCCGTGTACCGATATCCTATCGGACTGATATGTACTGCCCGTACCGGGCAGTATTATTCGGTATTGCAGACCACGAAAACATGTATAAAATCATGTAAATGCCCTGTACTTAATCCATGAAACACATATGACAAGCGCATGAATGAAAATAAATGTCATACCTTATAACTAGCCTGCAACTACCAAAATGGTTATCATGTCTAAATGGGATATGATTTCAAATCCTTATTGTGACTCAATTGTTTATCAATATTATAACTTTAAAAACCCATGAATGAAGATGCTTTCATGGCATCTAATATTGGTAAATTATATAATATAGATGAGACAAAGTAGCAGCAGTGTGGTCTCTTCATCAATAATCATCCATGTGGTAGTAGGCTCTTAGGACAAATATGGTCATAGCCAAGATCCGCAATACCGCACCGTACCGGTGTACTGAGAGTTGGTTGGTACGATATGGTACGGTGTACCGAGCGGTATGCCGGGGCGTACCGAGCGATACACTTAATTAGCTTCAATTAGCTTCAATTGAAGCTTCAATTAGCTCCAACGGTCAATTTGACTGTTGAGTACTGTTACCAATCGGTAACGGTCGAAATCGACCATTACCAATTGGTAACGGTCGAAATCGACCGCTACCGAAGTCAGAAGGCGGTAACGGTCGATTTCGACTGCTATCGAAGTGTCTTGCCGCGGTAACGATCGAAATTTCGACCGTTACGCCGATATATCTCCGTGATCGACCGATACGGAGATATTAGCGTTCCCGCCGGTAGAGGCGGTCCGCGCGTCGCATATCCTGTCGGACGATGCGTGCGCCTGCATCTGCAAGGCGATGACAGTCAAACCGCATACCATGGTCATAGCAAATAGAAAGTACAGCTGTGTCAGTTATAGTGCAGTAGAATTGCAGTTGTCATCATTAAGGTTTAAAATACTGTCATACCAATCAATATGGGTTAAGTATTCATTGGTTGACATGGTCAACTAAGACATGATCCGAGCAATTTAATCTGGTTCAATCTGACCTAGGCCATGTTACTCGATAAGCTCACCATATCATGTTTTCTAGGCAATAAGCAGATCAATACTAAACTCTACTGGACAATAAGTTTACCTCCCACTATGATTACCATTTTTTTATAGTTATCACTATCAATTTTTTTATTTTTCTTCTTTCTTTCTATCACATGAACCTTCTCTTTTGTCCTTTGCCTATTGACCATGTCGTCATAGCCTTTTCTTGTTCCTCCCCTCTTCCTCCACCACCTATGCCTCTGCCTCCCCCTACTTTGCCCCTTCTCCTTCCCTCGTCTCTCTCTCTCTCTCTCTCTCTCTCTCTCTCTCTCATTGGTATGTCAAACCATACCGTTACCTTACCAGTCTATTGCCAACTCATATTGGCTCCTGAATAAAATTTTAAATCATGATCATCACTAACTTGGTGTCATGAAACATCAGGGTCCGCAATACCGTACCGTACCGGTGTACCGAGAGTTGCTCGGTACGGTATGGTACGGCAGATCGAGCGGACACCGCGCGTCGAGCATTACGCCAGGTGTACCGAGAAGGGCTCCAACGGTCAAATTGACCGTTGAGTACTATTACCGATCGGTAACGGTCGAAATCGACCGCTACCGAAGCTAGTTCGGGCGGTAACGGCCGAAATCGACCGCTTACTGTTGTGTTGACGGTAACGGCCGAAATTTCGACCGTTACCAAGCTTGTTGCTTGGCGGTAACGATCGAAATTTCGACCGCTTACGCCGATATATCTCCGTATCAACCGACACGGAGATACCAGCGCATCGCCCGGTAGAGGCGGTCCGCGTGCACGGCACTCGTCGGATCGATGCGCATCGCCTGCATCGGGCGGTACAGCTCGAAACTGCATACCTTGTGAAACATATGAAGTATTAGATCCAGAGAAGGCTGCACAAAATAATATGAAGCACAATTACTCAGTACAAACAAGTAATGTACATATATTGGTAACATGTTTCTGAATACTGGACACTGTTGCTTAATCTTAAGAACCTCTAGCCACATGTGCAACAATATGGTTGAAATTGAATCATTTTGCAATTATATTTTTGTATCCCCATTTTTTAATCTATTTTGCAGTCTTTAGGGGAAGTCATTGGAACAAGATTGAAAACAATTGGAGTTGGCATTCTACCATGTAACTAAGGAAACCCATATGCCCCTTGGAGCCACCTTTATCTAGCTTGGTGCAATGTCTACAATACCATATCGTACCAGAGTTTCAACACTTCTCCGGTACGGTACGGTATCGTATACCGAACAGTACATTTCGATGTACTGTTCGGTATATATATTTATAATTATAAATATTATATATATAAATAAATAAATATCATATATATAATTATATATATTTTTTCCCAGGCGACGTCGCCTCAAGAGAAGCCCGAGAAGTCAACGGGTGACGTCGCCTCCCTTCTTGGGCGACGTCGCCTTGGCAACATCACCTGAGAAGTAAAAAAAAAATATTTTTTTCTATTAAAAAAAATATAAAAACGACATCGCCGGTGCGAAATCGTCTCGGGAGACATCGCCTTCCTTCTCGGCGACGTCACCTCGGCAACGTCGCCAGAGAAGTCGCCTCAGCAACGTCACCTGAGCCTCGGCGACGTCACCTGAGCCTCGGCGACGTCGCCCAAGGAGGAGGCGATGTCGCCCAAGGAGGAGGCGACGTCCATATTAAAAAAACAAAAAATATTATTTTTTTATTAAAAAATAAAAAAAATTTGTACCAACCGATAGCGAGGTCCGCGTGCGGATCTTGTCGATCGGCACGCATCACCAGTGTCGGACGGTATTATTCGGTTTTACAGACCATGGCTTGGTGTACCATTGGGCTGCCTCATATTGGCACTCATACTTAACCCATGTGCACTACAACCATTGGGCTACCGCATCATAGAAGACCCATTGAACTCATATAATTCAACACCACTAATATTATCATGCATATATTAGGAGCAAGGATTGAAATTTCGTACCGTACCGGAGTTTCGAGGTTTGCTCGGTACGGTACGTACCGATATGTACCGTTGGTACACTAGGGTATACCGATGGTACCATGCTAGGCCGTACCGATCGATATATCTCAGTAACGATCGAAATCTGGGGCGGTACTGGTCGGAACGCCTCGGTATCGGTCGGTACGCCTCGGTACCGATCGGTATGCCTCAGTACTAGCCAAAATACTCGTACCGCTCGATAGCGGGCGGTCCGCGTACCGGTATCCTCTCGGACTGGTACGTACTGCCCGTACCGGACGGTATCATTCGAAATTGCAAACCATGATTGGGAGGAACTGATATAGGAGTGCCTAATTTGCCTAACTTGAGGACAAGTCCTATAGTATTCTCTACAACCCACAATATTGTCTCACAGTCTTTAACCCAACCCCTCAAATATGATAGCTCATGAGCATATTCCTTAGACAAAGTCAAAGTTGTTTCAAGGTACTTTTCTTCATGACCAAAGAATACAATAAAGGGGTTAGTTATCAACTGTAAAGTACTTAATTTCGTAGTTCCATACACATGAAGGATTGTTTTATGTACTAGTACTTTTTTTAGTATTTTA
Organism: Musa beccarii; assembly: GCA_024322285.1. NCBI lineage: Eukaryota > Viridiplantae > Streptophyta > Magnoliopsida > Zingiberales > Musaceae > Musa > Musa beccarii. Next base: position 9,219,943 of record CM044402.1, on the reverse strand, counting down.
GGGTTAGAAAGAAGATTAGAAACTAATAATATTAGCAGAAACTCTCTTAGAGTTCTCTCTTAAACTCTGTATCTCTTGGAAGCTTGCTTGAGTGGTGAGTCTTTTGTTTTTAGTTTTGTTTCTTGTTTATTATCCTTTGGGTGATGAACTTTCTATATTCCTTTGTGATTTTAAACTTGGTAGTAAGCTATTTCTTGATTTTATTAAAGAATTTTCATGAGTTCATTCCTTTTCTATCCGAAGAACTTATTCTAGTAATTACAACTGTACTATCGCTTTTTATCAAAATCCATTCCGCATTACCCCGGTATCAATTTGATATCAAAGCTAAAGGTTAGAGATCATAGCAAGGCGGAATGAAAAAGATGTAGTTGCTGAAGGTAGCGACCATGAAGATAATGTTGAGTCCATGAGGCTATAGCTACGAAGATTGCTATATAGTCTACAAGAAAAAAATAAAATCATTGAAGAACTTCGAAGTAGAAATAACCAGCATGAAGATGATGCCCAAAAGTATGTTTCTGATGTTGATACACCACCTCACTCAAGTGAGTCGGGAAGATTTCCGGTAAGGTATGGAGTCCAAGATAAGTAGCAGAACAAATACAACCTAAGATTGGATATCCAGAGCTTGAAATTAAAATAAATGTTGATGACTTTATTGATTGGCTTAATACAATGGAAAGAATATTCGATTTTCATGAACCACCAGAACAAAAGAAGATAAAGCTTGTGGCACTCAAACTTAGATGGAAAGCATCTTTGTGGTGGGAAAACCCAAAGAATCAAAGAGAACTTAAGGGGAAGAGTACAATCATGATATGGGAGAAAATAAAAAGAGAGTTGAAAAGGAAATACTTACCTGACAACTATAGGCAATAGATTTTTCTCAAAATCCATGATTATCAAAAAATAGAGTTTGATAATCTCATATTAAAAGGAGAGCTTATGGAACCAGAAGAGTAAACTATTGCAAGATACTTAGAAGATATGAAATATGAGATTGCTAAAGTGGTTCAACTCCAGCTATATTGGTCTTTAAATGATATGAGCAAGTTGGTTTTAAAAGTTGAGAAGCAATAGAAGTTTGAAAATAGTTCTTGGTACGGGTCAAAATAAGGCTATATGAAAGAAGAAAATTCCAAGCCTACTCTCCAAAGCAAGGTGATATCAAAGGTGCAAGACAAGGGTAAAGGATCTATTGATAGCCAATAAACACCTAATTCTTTTACCCCAAATGGCCATAAATGCTTCAAATATCATGGTTTTAGGCATATTGCTTCAGATTGTCTAAATATGAGGATTATTCCTTTGGTTGAAGATCATAATGATGAAAAAGAAGATAAAACCAACGATAAACCAAAATTTGATGATGATAAGGAAAAGGTTACTTATGTTGATCATGGTTTGTCTATTGTGTTACAACATAGCTTACAAGTGTCCTATATGGCTGAGGATGATAGTTGGGTAAGAAAAAAAGTGTTTCACACCAAATGTACTTCTCATAGCAACGTATGCTGAGTGATCATTAATAGTGGCAACTTTGAGACTATGGTATTTTTGAAGATGGTCCAGAAGCTAAAATTGGATACAATCCCTCATCCACATCCTTACCAATTATACTGGCTGCACAAAGGAAATGACATCAAAATAACTAAAAGATGTTTAGTTCCATTTTCTATTGACAAATATTATAAAGATGAAATATGGTGTGATGTTGCTCCTATAGATGCTTGTCATTTGCTGCTGGGCAGACTTTGGCATTATGATAGGAGGATGTTGTATGATGGCTACAAACATACTTATTATTTTAAGGTGAATGAATGAAAAGAAGATTATTTTAACTCCATTATAACCTTTTAAAATCAGTATACCAAAGAAGGACTTTTGTCCTATGATGATTGCAAGAATGAATTAGAAAGGGATGGTCATGTTTTGACTCTAGTAGTAGTAGAGGCGAATGAACAACACAAGAAGACACCAGCAAGTATCAAGCCAATCTTAGAGGAGCTTTAAGATGTTGTACCGGAAGAGATTCCACATGACCTTCCACCTTTGAGAGACATCAAGCATCATGTTGATTTTATTCCAGGAGTTATCCTATCTAACATGGTAGCCTACAGAATGAGTCCCAAGGAACATAAAACTTCAAAGGCAAATGAATGAGTTGGTGGACGAGGGGTTGACTCAGGAAAGCACGAGTCCTTGTGCAGTTTAAGCCTTGTTGGTGCCTACGAAGGATGGTTCTTGGAGAATCTGTGCGAACAGCCGCACCATTGATAAAATCACAATTGACTATCGTTTTCCCTTTCCAAGGTTAGATGATTTACTTGATCAATTGTGTGGTACTTCTTATTTCTCAAAAATTGATTTGAGTGGCTATTACCAAATAAGAATGAGGCTTGAAGATAAGTGGAAAATAGCATTTAAAACTACAGAAGGCTTATATGAATGATTGGTTATACCATTTTAGCTATCTAATGCTCCTAGCATTTTTATGAGATTTATGAATCATATACTTAAGCCATGTATTGAGACTTTTATTGTGGTTTACTTTGATAACATATTAGTGTACAATAAGAGTGAGGAGCATATGACTCATCTTAAGAAGATTTTTTTTATTTTGAGGCAGAAAAAGCTTTATGCTAGTCTGAAGAAGTATGTTTTTTTGCTCTTAGTGGTGTTTTTGGGGTATGTAGTTTCAAAAAAAGGAATCATGATAGATCAAAGTAAGGTAGAAACCAAGGTCTACAATATCGACTTGTACCGCCCGTACTGGGCGGTATGTACCAGTCCGACAGGATACCGGTACGCAAACCACCCGCTACCGGTCGGTATGATTTTTTTATTTTTTTAAATAAAAAAATTATTTTTTAATAAAAATTATTTTTTTGGTTTTTTTTTAAAGCTCGGCGACGTCACCGAGGCTCGGGCAACATCGCAGAAGCCTCGAGCAATGTCCCCAAAGACTTGGGCGATGTCCCTGAGGCCTCGGGCGACGTCCTCGAGGCTCAAGCGACGTCGCCGAGGCTCCAATTTTTTAATAGAATTTTTTTTTTTTACTTTTCGGGCAACGTCGCCTCAGGAACGACGTCGCCCATTGAAATCTTGGGTGACGTTGCCGAGGGCGACGTCATCGAGAAAAAAAAAAAAAATATATATATATATATCTATTTATATATATATATAATATTTATAATTATAAATATATATATACCGAACAATGACGCTTTGACGCATGCTCGTTCGATTGCATCGCATCGTATCGCAGAAAGAGAAACGTCGAAACTCCGATATGGTACGGTATTGCAGACCATGGTAGAAACTATTCTTAATTAACCAACACCTGCTTCATTGTATGATGTAAGGAGTTTCCATGGCTTAACTTCCTTTTACAAAAGATTCATCAAGGGTTTCAGCTCTATTGTTGCTTCAATCATCGAATGCCTGAAAGGTAATAAATTCAAATGGACTAGTGAGACTGATGATGCTTTTGAGCTATTAAAAAAAAAAGGTGACCGAAGTTCCAAACTTAGTACTATCTAATTTTGACAAGGTGTTTGAGGTTGAATGTAATGCCTCTAATATGGGTATTGGTGCTGTTTTGAGTCAAGGCGAAAAGTCCATTGCCTTTTTTTAGTGAGAAGTTGAATGATACTCTACCTATGATAAGAAGTTTTATGCTATTTATCGAGCTTTATCTCATTGGAGTCAGTATCGTCTTGCTTTCATCCTATATTCTGATCATGAGGCATTGAAGTTCATTAATCACTAGCACAAGCTAAACAAGAGGCATGCAGCTTGGGTGAAGTTCTTGCAATCTTATGATTTTACAATAAAACACAAATCTAGTGTTTCAAAACGTAGTTGCTGATGCATTGAGCAAAAAGCATTCTTTATTATCAGCAATGGAAGTCAAAGTGGTTGAATTTAAAACATTCAAAGATCTCTCTGAGAATGATATAGATTTTGACTTAATATGGCAGAATTACAAATCAGGTTCTTTTCAGCAATTTTCTATCTTTAATAGTTTTCTTTTTTGAGCTAATACCTTATATGTTCCATCTTGTTCTTTGAGATAATTAATTCTAACCGAAGCATGTAGTGGTGTTTTAGGAGGACATTTTGGTAAAGATAAGACTTTAGCTCTTGTTAAATCAAATTTCTATTGGCCTAAGATGTTTAGAGATGTGGAGAGACTTGTAAAGCAATGTCGAGTGTGTTACTTGGCAAGAACAAGAAGTCAGAATTCTGGTTTGTACACTCCATTGCCAGTGCCTACTATTGCATAAGTCTTGATTTTGTTTTGAGACTACCAAGAACTCAAAGAAACAAAGATTTCATCGTGGTTGTTATTGATAGATTCTTAAAGATGTCTCACTTTATTCCCTGTAACAAATCAAATGATGCATTTCATATTGCTGATTTGTACTTCAAGGAGATTGTGAGATTACATAACATTCCAAGAACTATAATGTCTGATCGAGATTTAAAATTTCTATCATTTTTGGATAACTCTATGGAGGAAACTTGATACATCTTTGAATTTCAATAGCTCTCTTCATCCACAAACCGATAGGCAAATAGAAGTAACGAACAGAAGCTTGGGAAATTTGCTTAGAAGTTATGTTGGCAAGAATATTAAGTAATGAGATCTTATTTAAAATTAAGTTCGCCTACAATCGTTTCATGCATCATAGTATTGGTAAGAGTCCTTTTGAGATTGTTTATAGTGCTAATCTTATTGATCCTTTGGAGTTAGTCCCTCATTCTATAACTAAACAATTTAGTGGAGATGCTGATGAAAGGGTTAAGCAAATAAAGAAGCTGCATATAGGTGTTAAAACAACCATTGAGAAGCAAAATGAGAGGTACATGCAAGCTGCCAACAAACACAGAAAACACATGGAGTTTAATGCAGGTGATTTAGTTTAGATTTATCTAATGAAGGAGAGATTTCCACTAGACAAATTTGGGAAATTTAAACCAAAGGCTGATAGTCCATTTAAGGTACTTAAGAGAATTGACAAGAATGCTTATGAGATCGAACTACCTAAAGATTATGGAGTGTTCCTAATATTCAATGTGGCTAATTTAAGTCTTTATTATAATCATATTGATGAAACAAATGAAGACTTGAGGACAAGTCTTTTTCAACTAGGGGAGATTGACATGGGAGTGCCTAATTTGCCTAACTTAAGGACAAGTCCTATAGTATTCTTTACAGCCTACAATATTGTCTCATAGCCTTTAACCCAGCCCACTCAAATATGACAGTTCATGAGTATATTCCTTAAACAAAATTAAAACTGTTTTAAGATGCTTTTCTTCATGACCAAGGAATGCAATAAAGGGATTAGTTACCAGCTGTAAAGCACTTAATTTCATAGTTCCCTATGCATGAAGAGTTATTTCATGCACTAGTACTTGTTTTGGTATTTTAGGGTTAGAAAGAAGTTTAGAAATTAATAGTATTGGCAAAAACCCTCTTGGAGTTCTCTCTTAAGCTATGTATCTCTTGGAAGCTTCCTTGAGTGATAAGTCTTTTGTTTCAGTTCTGCATCCTTATTTATTATCCTTTGGATGGTGAACTTTATGTATCCCTTTGTGATTTTAAACTTGGTGGTGAGCTATCTCTCGATTTTATTAAAGTATTTTCGTGAGTTCGTTCCTTTTATATCTGGAGAACTTATTCCAATAATTATAACTGTACTATTAGCTTTCTTTCAAAATCTATTCCGCATTACCCCGGTATTAAGAACCACCAAACTTATATCAGTGTTCATGACCCTGTTCAAAAATTGATGCATCAATGATATATTATAGATCTCAGTTGCAAGCTTGGAGTCCTCATAGACATTGTCTTCATGATCGTTGCCTATGATAGATAAATATCTCAGATGCATTCTTGTCAAGGTCCTCCCTATGTACTTTCTATTATGGCCTGGGGAGTTATCCAAGCAACCAACTCTAGCCTAGAAGCCTGTCTATCTCTTGGGTTCCTTCGTACCTTTGTTGTCCACATAAAATCCATGGACAAATGTTGTTTCAAACTTTCAATTAAGTGTTTCCTCCACCTTAATCAACATAGTTGCAGCAAAAGCAGTATCAATGATGGTAGCGTTCCAAACGACAGTTGTGCTGCCACATCAAATCAATATTCTAATCTTCTGCATCATTTCCTAAGAATATTAACAAACTCATTAGATTCACAATTTTATAATTTACACTTGATATTGGAATTATGGCCTATATTTAATTTAAATTTATGGAAACCTAGACTACATCTACAAGTATCTAACCAAAATCTCTGAAATCTAAGTTGGAACCACATGGATTTCGATCAGATCCATATGGAACTTGGCCAGATTCATGGATCTGCATGATATATGGATACACCCCAGGTATGAAAATGTACTCCTAGGAGGCATCAGCAGTACATATTATTATCTGTTCCATGATTCCAAGAAATACTGGGTCATTTCAATTCTTTTAGTATCAATTTAAAGGTGCCAAGTTCTCTTGGAGTGCTGGCATAAGGGTGCAAGGTGAGGCACATGCCTCACTGAAATATGCCCTGTTAATCTATAATTTTTTGTAGAATCTCAAAATTAAAATATAAAATGAACAAACACTTGCCAATCTAACAAAGGAGTAAAACTCAAACAGAAGAACAGAGAAAAAGAAGTTTTCCTGTTATATAAGAAAGAGTACCAACAAGATGAATAAATAGCATAAGTACCAAAAAAAAGAGATGTCTAGAAAGTAGAATATAAAAGTGAAAAGGGAAACAGAGAAGAATCTTGATAATCACTATGTATCATATTTAAGCATATTTGGATTTTCAGCATTAATAATTAATTGCTTGGTAAAATGTTCACTACAGATCACCAGGAACTGATAGCATAGATAGTTCTAACAGTTAATTCTGTTTTACTGAAAAAAATTAATTACATATGACCTGATGTTGTTGTCATGATTTGACAAGAATCTACCCAGAATATTAATTGCAAGCACACGGAGACCACTGGTAGATTCTATACCCATTATCGTTTCAACACATTCATATAGTACAGCATTTCCAGCATTTTTCTTTGATTCAGTTTTTGATGCAACCTACAAAAATGTATAGAATGAACAAAAAAAATCAGATTTTGAATTTGATAACATCTCAGATCTGATATCGCATCAAACGATGAATTAAGAACTCACAACCACAAATTATTACTACTTATTTTAGTTTGAGCAGAAGGAAGATCTTGTGAGTAAAGCAAACAACCTTTTACACCATAAGAACTATAAACAGAAGAAAGATTTAAACCAACACATATATCATGTGTCGGTTGACCAGGTAAAAACTGGACCAATACCAGCCCAGCTGGCAACCAATATGGATCCAGTGCCCGAGATTATAGACCTTGGTCTCAATAAATAATGGCTAATCTTCTAAACAGAAAACCAAATTAATTTAGGAAAATTTTTATATTGCATCTTGAAGCAGGAATATTTTTAATTATTTCTTATTCAAATAAATTTTATTATATTAGTGGGTGGTCTTTTGCAAATTTCATAAGTTGTCATATGAACATCTATTACAACCCTGCATTAATTACTAAATGAGAAGAAATGTCAAAAATAAAAAAAGAGGCTTGGTTTGGTTAAAGATTCTAAAGAAAAAATTAGGGAGATAAGTTTTGCATTTGATTATAGATTTCATCCTTAAAAGGAAGTTTCTACTTGATTCAAGAATCTATAAAAAGAAAGCCTATCAATCAAATATTTCTTCAAGGAAGATAATTTGTCAAAGAAATATTAAAATACATCTTCCTTGGAGAAGGAAAGATGAAACGATTGGTATGTTTTAATTTATAATAAATAATTTTTATAGCATTATTTTTATTTTTTAATTTACCTTTCTTCTTAGACTTTGGAGTCAAAAAGGGGGAAGGAACTAAACTAGGACAGGTATCAATGAGTAACTGTATGATAAATAGTTTCTCTTTCCCACATTATATATGTCAGTGGTGTCAGCCAAATTCTCTTTCTTGATGGTATGGTTCCATCATTTCCATGTGAGACATGCGGAAAAATGATATCTTATCCCTTGGAGCAGTTTTTTGAGCCACAGTGAGTCTGATTATTTTTTTTAATCTTTATCATTCACCATTAAAATATTTCCATTCACATCATGAACTTTTCCTTTGCCACATCTTATTCTTCCTTTAATCACCCTTTTCCCAAAATTTCAATTGCTCATTAAGTTAATTTCTTTATGATAATAAAAACAATTTTAAATATCTCTCTATTTCATGTACACTAGCACCAAAAAATTTCTCTCTATACATTTGTCAAATTTTCAATACAAAAATTTTGTGAAATATACTATTTAATGTTTTAAACAAACTACTTATATCTAGATTTACGTATCTTTAAAAAAAAAACCTTTTTAAAGATTCCTTTACCTCATTTCAACAAGTTTTATAAAAAAAATTCTATGATTTCCAAATTTGCCATTATTTCATATCTTCAAAGCTAATTAAATATAGAATATTCTTGAAATAACTAATTTCTCTATCTTTCCTTAAATCTCCATATCCTTAGCAGGAACATTTTGACTATATGAAAGTTATTACAAAATATGGAGAAATTATATTTACAAATTGTTCCATTATTGGCATCCCTCCTCCAACTTTAGCCAATGTAGGTGATGCTTCGGGTTCTCAATGTTCTAGAGCAAGGTTTGCAATACGACTGTCTTCGCCAGAGTCAAGCGATGCACTGCTGCCTGACAGATACCAGACGCCGACCGCCCGCTATCGGTCGGTATGATTTTTTTATTTTTTTAAATAAAAAAATTATTTTTTAATAAAAAATTATTTTTTTGGTTTTTTTTTAAAGCTCGGCGACGTCACCGAGGCTCGGGCGATGTCGCCGAAGCCTCAGGCAATGCCCTCGAGGCTCGAGCAATGTCCCCGAGGCCTCGGGCGATGTTACCGAAGCCTCGACGACATCGCCGAGGCTCCAATTTTTTAATAGAATTTTTTTTTTACTTTTCGGGCGACGTCGCCTCGGGAGCGAGGTCGCCCATTGAAATCTCGAGTGACGTTGCCGAGGGCGATGTCGTTGAGAGAAAAAAAAAATATATATATATATATCTATTTATATATATATATAATATTTATAATTATAAATATATATATACCGAATGGTACGTCAAAATGTACCGTTCGGTACCCGTACCATACCGTACCGTACCAGAGAAATGTCGAAACTTCGGTACGGTACGGTATTGCAGACTATGTTCTAGAGAACCTCCACTGCCAAGGAACCATGGCAAATAAAAGCATTGCACTCCCATACCCTAGTCCATCACAATAAAAATTCCTCGAGCACACTAACTATAGGATAATGTATATTGCCACTGACTACTCTCACCTTTGCTCCATTAGGAATATTAGATGTAGCAAAGGAAAAAGCTTTTGAATCAGTGCGTTGATTCAAGAAATTATCTAAGGCAGATAAATAATGAACAGATTTTTATTTTTGTGAAGGAACAGAAAAAAAATAAAATTTGGGTATGGACTTCCGCTTATAAATGGAGCCCATCTAGCAAACCCAAGTCATGTTCCACAAAGGAAAAGCATCAAATTTCTTAAAAAGAGAAACGAGGAAGACAACTCATATCATGTGTTTTTCTTGTCACCTATATATGGTTTTTAGTTCTTAACAAGCTCTAGTTGGCCAAGTTGAGTTCGGCCTTGCTCAACACAAGTCATGGTATAACTGAGCATAAGCCAAGCCTAGATAATGTCAATTATAAAAGATACCTAGCTACATCAGACTTAAGAAATAAAAGCCCTAGATTCAACTGACCACTCAATCCCAATTGGCACAATTTTGTACAAGTAAATTAAACAAAATATTGGACCAAAGTCATCTTCAAACATCATAGAACAAGAATGATAAAATTTATTAAAACTTAGCAATTAAGATTTCGCATACGGGTATATTACAGCCATTAAGGGGAGAAAACAAAGGAAAGGAAAAGCAACAACATTATTGAGGTGCAACAGCCACATATTTGTGAGAAAATCTGCTCACCCTGAGTTTCATCAGAGTACTTGGACTGCATGCAATTCAAGAAGACTACAACAAAAATTACTGGGCAAACACACTCCTGTTAGGGTCCAACTCAACTGCATTGCAAAATTCATGTTTAATTTCAAGTAGGTTTAACCTCATTGCACTAGGGAACCAAATCAGGTTCACATGCCTAACAGACATCTGTGGCAAAATATGATTGCCTTGACTTAATATTCTCTGACTCTATGTGATTTATATCTAACATCATATATGATGGAAATGTAAAGTTACAAAGATATCATGGAGGGACAAACAGATAAGATATAGTGGATAAAAACAAACATGAACAATGGCATTACCATGCTAATGCTCAAGTACAAGCGAATATACAATTACATAGTCCGAAATCTAGTATATAGCTCAGAGAAATAAACTATACCCTAAAAGTAAGATGGAAGACAAGACATAACTCCAAACTGTCTCCACAGTTTGGGAGACCAAAAAAGAGCTATACATAAGTTTGTGGGTTTTCATGGACTATGCTTTATGCTACAGCCAAGAAACTTCTTATACAAATACAGTACATCTCACAAGAACATGCATGTTACTTGTTTCATAATAGTTGCACAAGAACAATAATTATTAGAAAATATACAAGGAAACTCACCTGAGCAAGAATGTCAATCATATAGTCACTAGAATCAGCATCTCCCTGACCCAATATCCGCATTAGCTTAAGGACTCGGATATGCAGAAAAGGATCGACAATCCCAGCAATGTCATACTCAAGCGAATATGAACTGTTTGAGATGTCCTTCAAGATACGAATCAATCTCTCTATGCAGGTCTATGATAAAGATGGAAACCATTTCATATCAAGAATTTCAATAAAGGTTAACTATATGGTTAAAATTTGTACTCTAAAAGCATCAAGATAAAAATCAATATCAATAATCCACTTAATCCAAAACATCAAACCCCTGAGGACAAAGAATCAGGTATGATGGTCTAATTCTAAAACACTGTAAATTCGTCAATCTAGCACCAAGAAAGTTCAAAATAATTCGGGTGCAAGGAATAGTTGGCTAAAGTGACAAGCTGTAGTATTCAAAATAAAAATTTATTCTAAAAAGTGAAAAATTTTACCACATTTTAGAAGCAAAAGTATGAAACAAAATGGAAGGCTACTGTAAAAAGCTAGGTGATGTGAGAGCATCCCACCACTTTGTATGCTCAACCCCATTACATGATATGGGAGTAAGTAAGTACCATACTGACACAACACAATCCTGTTGTGCATGCAAGTCAGTAAGCCTTCTACTGGCTGGAATAAGCCAGCACCTCCAAATGCTGGTCAGCATGATGCATATAATTTGTTTTTTTGTCACAATATGTTTTGACCCATGCCAATAAGGTATCGATTAGGTCACATGTCAGGAATGGATTGGCATGACAAGTAGCAATACCTTTCTAGAATATGAATGAGTTTGACCCACACTGAGATGTATAGATCATCATGTGAATCCTTCATGATACTTATAATAGTCAAGAACTTTAGAATCATATAATTTAAGAATTTCCTTGGCAACATCATTGAACCTAAATTCATTAAGAAAATGAAAAAAATTGCAACAAATTACCCTCCCCCCATATGAGAGAGGCAAGAGCGAAGGAAGAAAAGTGAAAAAAAGAATGAAAAACTTAAGCATGTTGTTAGTCTTCCCTAGTACATTTAATAATTTTGAAGTTGGCAACTGTCACTCAAAGAACTACACTAGGATCAAGAGAGAAACCATTATGTTGAAAATTCTTTCTACCAAATATCCCAAGAAGTTGTTAGTAACAGATGTTTTAGCCATTTAGGAATAGCTAGAAATTAGGAGAGAGGTTCACATAATCAAAGCTTATCTGATGGACGACGGAGGAAAGATATACCCCAGCTCAACTAAAAGGGGGTCTGAATATCTTTCTCAAAACTAAAGAGAAAAATGAAGTGGCTGACGATCTCCATGGTGATCTCATAGAAGCCACAATGCTAGGCGTACTTTGATCGAACTAAGGAGAGTAATGTTCTGAGTGGTATAGAAGAAGTACATTGTGTTGAGATGTTCCCTCAAGTTGCTCAAGGTAAAATATCATAGTTATCTAGAACATGGAATGTTTAGAGATCATCACATGTATATCATAACAAGAAAAACCACTTACTGGTTGTGGTAGATTGAAGAACAGATTAGTTGATTAATTACCTACTATCGTGGTTTGCATTATATCTTTTATTAAGATTGCTTCTACACTAGATAAGGATCCACCTTACTAAGGTATAGAATTTAACTGCCAAAGCCCTGGACAAACTTTACTAACAATTATATAGCCAAATATTCTTTCATTTTGTATGTTATGTACTAGAATTGATAGCTACATATATCTTCTCCAAAGTCTTACTCTTGCAAATTCTAAGTTTTAAATATTTGGGTTCGACAACATAGATCATTTTTCGCAATTTAGATCTGTAAAAAATCATATATTTAGTTAAGTTAAGAGTATTTAAATCTTTATTTATAGTTTCTATTAAAGTTTGTTTATGTCTACCTCTGCCTCTCCTCATTCCACTTCAAATAATCATTTCACCTCTTCTGACTATTGCATTTGTAGGTCTACTAAGACATATCCATGCCATTGTAAATTATTCTTCTTATTTTATTCTCTATCAAAGCAATACTTAATTATTCACAAATAAAAATATTTCTTTTCATAGCTTTCCTAGTAACTCCGCACATCTACCTTAATGTTCTCATCTCTGTCAAGGATTGAAATTTTGTACCATACCAGAGTTTCGAGCATCGCTTGATACGGTACGATACTGTGTACCAAGCGATACACCTAATTTAGGCATAAAATCCTCTAAAAATACCTAAAAATAAAAAAAAGTTAGGATAAGATTTTTAAGTTAGAAATAAATATAGTAATAGTATAAGTTTAGCAAAATCAATATAAATTAGGTAAGAATAATATCTTTTTCGGACTGTACCTCTTGATTAAAAAGTCCTTCCTCTTCATTTTCCCAAATTAGCCTTGATTCAATTCACAAATTATTGTTTCATAGAGTTTAGGAGAGTGCAAATGTGAGAAAAAATGAGTTTGAAGAAGTTTAAGAGAGTGTGAGAGTGAAATGAAATGAAATAGGAGAGAAGATGAGTTTAAAAATCCTTGAGAAAGGGCTCCAACAATCATTTTGACCGTTACCGAGCTATGTCGAGCGGTAACAGTTGAAATTTCGACCGTTACCACCCGATATACCACCGTATCGTCCGATACGGGGTGATATTGAGTGTTCCAACTGGTATCGGGCAGTCTGCATACCGGTATATTGTCGGACCGATACGCATGGATTTTAATTTCGAATAATATCGCCTGTACCAAACAGTATATACCAGTCCATCAGCAGACCGGTATACGGACCATCCGCTACGGGCGATAGCATGAATCGATGAGGGCAAAGAAAGAAAGGGAGAAGAAAGAGATCGGGAGAAGAAAGAAGAGGGAAAAGAAAGAAGAAAACCTGGAGATCCAACATGGCGACGAAGCCTCGACCACATCGCGGGGAGAAGCGATTTCTTCTCCCTAGCAGAAGAAACCGAGCGAGGCGATGCTCTTTTTTTTTCGAGCAGGGAAACCGAGCGACGTCGCTCCTTTCCCTTTTTTTAACATAGGGAAAGGCGACGTCGCCTCTTTCTTTTCTTTATTTTAGCATAGGGAAATCGAGGCGACATCGCCTTGCCCTTCGTGTGGGGAAACCAAGTGATCTGTCACTCGGTTTCCCTTCACGTAGTGAGGAATGCTTAGTTTCCCTTCCCGCGACAAAACCAAGCGGTATACCGAAATGTACTACTCGATATATTTATACCAAATCGTACCGAACTCTACTCGAAACTCTGGAAAGATACGAAATAACAAACTTGCCGATACGTACCATTTGTACCGAGCGGTATTATTTGAAATTAAAAACCTTAATCTCTGCAACATAACTTTTTCTGTAGATCGGTTTTTAACTACCCAATATTCACATCTAGAAAGCATTGATATTAGTCATATAACTATCTTATAAAATTTTTCTTTTCATCTCAAAAATACCCGATGATCATACAAGACTCCTAACACCCCTCGCCATTTTAACCCTCTAGTTTTTAAATCTATAAATAATAACTTTATTAAAAAAACAATCTTGTTGAATAATAATTAAGATATTAAAGCATTTGTTTAAAGAAACTTCTTGTCTATCCAACTTAATTATATTCTCTTGTCTATTCCTAGTATTAATCCTACTTAATCTAAAACCTTTAATTTCTAAGGATTATGTCTACAACTTAAGTTTAGAATTAGTTTCATTTAAAATTTCATCAGCTAAGATAATATTATCAACAAATGACATACACCAAGAGGGCTATCTTGCAAATAACTTGTAAGTTCATCTATTATACTAATAATCTATATAGTTCTAAGTTCTAACACTAGTAGCTATATTATCATATATATCCTTAGTAACATCAAAATAAGTAGTTGATACATCTTTCTTTCTAAAGCCCATCATAATAAATTTCTACGAACTATATTGTAGGGTTTCTCTAAATCGATAAAATCATATATAAATCTTTCTTTTTCTTTCAATACTTTTTCATTAATTATCTTAATAGATAAATAGCTTCTATTATTTATCTTCTCGACATAAAATCAAGCTGATTTTTAGAGATATTTGTTTCAAATATTATCCTATTTTTGATAATTCTTTCCCAAAGTTTCATAGTATAAGTCATGATTTTAATTCCTCTATAATTAGAATAATATTATATGTCACATTTAGTCTTTTAAATTTGCATTAGAAAGTCCTTTCTCCATTCATTAGGTATCTTTTCGAATCTAATAATTTTGCGAAATAAGCTAGTTAATCAAGTTATTCCCTATTTACCTCAACAAGAATACTATTAGGCAAGGTTCTAAATACCATACCGCACTAGTGTGTCAATTAGCTATCGGTACGATATGTATCGAGCTATATTGAGCTATATTGAGCGTACCAACACACTATCACGCACATAGCTGGAATTGCCTAAGTGATCAGGCACCCTTGCGGCAAAGTCACGGACTTAGCTGGAGTTGCCTAAGTCGTAAAGCACCCTTGTGCCAACTTCGATCAGACTTAGCTGGGATTGCCTAAGTCTTGAGACACCCTTGCGACATACGTGTCCGCTAAGGATCAACCAAGTTGCAATCTCGTACAGGTCCCGAAGGACCTGTAAAATGGAAAGTTAATTAGTTTGGAAACGAGCGGCGCCCACCCCGAAGCCCCATCCACCCCGGTGCCACCTAGGAGGTTTTAGAGTGCTGAGATGGCTGACATTTCGCGTGCAGCTACGGTTTGCAGAAAACAGGCCGTGACATATGAAAACGAAGCCATTTTAGGGTAGTTTTGCCTTGTGCGACGAGTGATCGTGCTGCAACGCTACGAACTGTCGTTGATTATATTTTTACAAGCAAAACACACCAAAACTATGACAAAACATGCTACCAAGGATCTATACAAGCATGCAAAAGCGACGAACAGTTCGTTGAACAAAGTTATTACGGGTGTACGACGATCGTTCGTGACATTCTCCCCCACTTTAACGGTTGACGCCCTCATCAACGCTTGCTGGTAGGCTTTAATGGCTACTTCTTCATGTCGGAGGGCATCTTCAGGCTCCCAACTAACTTTAATTCAGGGAAGCTTTCGCCACTTCACCAATTACTCAGTCTACTTAGCTCCATTGGGTAGCTTTGTCTTGCGATCCGCTAAAATGATTTTAACTCACTTCTCATAGGAGGCTCTGGTGGGGGGTAGCCAAGTTGGAACACTTCGGGAAGCATTTTGCGGATCTGGGTGGTAGGCTTTCAAGTTGCTGGCAAAAAAAACATTATGAATTTTGAGACACACCAGCAGTTGTAACTAATAGGAAACGTTGCCCACCCTACTAATAATTGGGAAGGGCCCTTTATACTTGCACATCAATCCTTTGTGCACTTTGTGCCTAAAGAACTGGAGTGATGTTGGTTAGAGCTTCACCAACACCAAATCATCAACTTTAAGCTCCTACGATCGCCTTCCCAAGTCTGCCCACTTCTTTATCTTTTTGGTCACCTTCTCCAAGTAAGCTCACGCAATATCTGCATTTCAGTGTCATTCTTTTGCAAAATGATATGCAGACGGACTACTCCTAGTATAACCAATAGCCAAAGTGTGAGGAGTTGACGGCTGCTACCCTATAATGATCTTGAAGGGGCTCTTGTTGGATGCACTACAAGTTGTAGAAGAATTGGGCTATGTCTAACAACTTCACCCAATCTCGTTGGTTGGTACTCACATAGTGCCAAAGATATTGCTCCAAAAGCGAGTTTATCCTTTCAGTTTGGCCATCCGTCTAAGGGTGGAGGCTCGTGGAGAAGTATAGCTTAGGCCTCAATATTTTGAATAGCTCAGTCCAAAATTATCCTAAGAACCGAGCATCTCGATCACTAATGATATTGTGTGGGACTCCCCAATACTTCACCACATTCTTCATCATCAATTTGGTCGCTTCTTCTGCTGAACAGTGTAGGGGTGCAGCAATAAAGGTTGCATACTTAGAAAATCAATTGACCACCACAAGTATCGATCCAAGTCCCCTACTGCTGGAAGCTTGATATGAAGTCTAAGGAAATGCTCTCCCACGACCTTTCTAGTATGGGCAACGGCTCTAAAAGTCCTACCGGCATCTGCTGCTCCACCTTATCTTGTTGACAAGTAAGGCATGTTCAAACATATTTCTCCACATCCATCCCCATCTTCGGCCAGTAGAAGGCCCTCTCCACGAGAGCCAATGTTCGGTGGATACCCGGATGTTCTACCCAAAGGGAATCGTGATACTCTCTTAAGAGTTCATGCCTTAAATTGTCCACTTGAGGAACATAAACCCTATTCCCTTTTGTGAAGATGAGTCCCTCTTAGACCCAAAACCGTCGTGTCTTGCCTTCTTAAATCAGTTGCATCAGGGTCATTGCCTAAGGGTCACTGTACATTTCATCCCTGATCCGGGAAAGGAAGTTGGAGTGCAACTGACTTGTTTGACCTCTGCCCTTCAGCTGCATGACATTCACCCGCTCCACTTTCCAGCTCAATGCATCGGCTACGACATTTGCTTTTCCAGGCTTGTACTCTATTGTCATATCAAATTCGGCCAGGAAGTCCTGTCATCGTGCTTGCTTTGGAGAGAATTTTTTTCGAGTCTGGAAGTAACTCAAAGCGATGTTGTCCGTCCTCAACACAAATCGCGAACCGAGAAGGTAGTGTCACCAAACTCGTAGATAGTGGACTACCGCTGTCATCTCCTTCTCGTGCAACGGATATCGCCGCTTGGTCTCGTTGAGCTTGCGGCTTTCATAGGCCACTAGGTGACCCTTCTGCATGAGTACTCCTCCAATAACAAAGTCTGAAGCATCTGTATGGACTTCGAAGGGCTTCTCATAGTATGGCAATTTGAGCACCAGTGCTTCTAAAACAGTAGCTTTTAGATCTTGAAATGTCGCTTCACATCTGTCGAATAATCTTCAAGGTTGCTCCTTCAGCAACTCCATCAGTGGAGTTGCATGCTTCGAATACCCAACTATGAAGCGTCGATATTAGTTAATGAAACCAAGGATCTCAGCTCTAGCACCTTCTTTGGAGTCATTCCGCAACAACTTGCACTTTTGATTTATCCATTCGAATGGAATCGTCATCGAGTTGATGCCCCAAGAATAAGATCTTCATCTGAGCAAAGTAGCACTTCTCTATTTTCATGAACAAAGTGTTCTCCTTTAGAACCTTGAAAATTGTCTGAAGGTGCTCGACATGCTCCTCAAGTGTTTGGCTGTAGACGATGATATAATCCAAGTAGATGACCACAAATTTGTCCAAATACTCCTTGAACAGTTGGTTCATAAGAGTGCAGAATGTGGCCGAAGTGTTGGTTAAGCCGAAAGGTATCACTAAGAACTCAAACGCTCTATACCTGGTCACACGGGTAGTCTTTGCTTTATCGCCTTCAACAATGCGCACCTGCCAGTACCCCAACTGAAGGTCGAGTTTAGAAAAATATTTCGCTTTGCCCAGTTGGTCGAACAAGTCCCCGATGAGTGAGATTAGATACTTGTTCTTCACCGTCACCTTGTTGAGGGCTCGATAGTCAACGCATAGTCGGAGGTTCCCATCTTGTTTCTTCTGGAAGAGAACTAGAACTCCGAATGATGCTTTAGAACTGTGGATAAGACCACCGCTTAGTAGTTCATCTAACTGCTTTCTAAGCTCTACTAACTCGGGAGGGGACATGCGGTATGGTGGTTTCGCAGGAGGCCTCACTCACGACTCTAGCTCGATATAATGATCCACGCCTCTACGTGGAGGCAGAGTTTTCGGCAACTCAGGTGGCATAACATTTGTGAACTCTTTCAGAACATTCGCCACCGCAATAAGTTCATGAATGACCTCCTCGTCGAGTGGCTCTAGCTTCATAACAGTTATAAAAGTTAGTTCTCCTTTTCGTACCCCTTTCTTCAATTGCAATGCTGATAGTTGTTGGGAGTCCTTGGTTCATCTCTAAGAGATGGGAATCATGCAGGGGTTGTCACCTCCCATCAGGCATAAGGAGTCTAGGAACGGCATTGGCACCAACTTCGCTGCATCTATAAACTCCATTCCGAGAATCACTTGGAAGTCATCCAATGGCACCGCCATCATGTTTGTGCTCCCGCTCCATGTTCCGATCTTGATGGGGCCTCCCTTTGCTAGCCCGAAGATCTGCTTAGCCTTCGAGTTCACCGCCTTCATCTGACTTAGGTTCTTCTCCAAGATCAGCCCAAGTCGCTTTGCTTCTCGGTCGGCAATAAAGTTGTGGGTAGCGCCCGTATCTATCATCGCATGGGTTGTTTGGCCACTGAGCTTGATATCCACGTACATTAGCTCACTGCTCCCTACTTTCTGTTGCTTTGCCTTCATGCTCCCACACTTGACCCTGCAATGCATTCAACAAACGCATTGCTCCCATCCAGGCAAGGTCCGCAATACCATACCGTACCGGTGTACCGAGAGTTGCTCGATGCGATGCGACGGGCAGTATCGAAGCAGATGCGGGCGTCGAAAGCGTACCGTTGAGATATTGTTACGGTCGGTAACGGTCCGAAATCGATCGTTACCGAAGTCAGTCTTGGTAACGGTCGAATCGACCGCTATCGAAGTCATCTTGCCGGGCGGTAACGGTCGAAATCGACCGTTATCGAAGCTGCATCCGAGCGGTAACGGTCGAAATTTCGACCGTTACCGCCCGATATATCTCCGTATCGACCGATACGGGAGATACCAGCCGTTCCGCCCGGTAGAGGGCGGTCCGTGTACCGGTATCCTGTCGGACCGGTGACGCATCCGCCCCGTCTTAGGGCGATGCGCTCAACAGCGACCTTGCATCCAGGGTCCTTGCAACTCCTCGTCATCACTACTGGATTTTGAGCTACTTGAACTGAGAGCAACAGCCTTACCCTTGTCCGGTTTGGGGGGATGGATAGAAGCTATCAAGGCATTGAGTGCATGTTTCTGTGGGCACTCTCTCACCATGTGCAGCCCTCCGCATAGGAAGCATCCGCCAGATTTTGAGGCCTTACCTTTTGAGCTTGGCCCTTTATGGGAACTTTTTTTCCTTTCCCTCGAGAATATTTTGGAAGGCAATTTCCTGAAAGTTGTTTCTTCTTCCCTGAGTCCTCTGAAGAAACAAAGTCGGTGAGCCGTTTTGCGGCCGCAATTGCCCCAATTGACATTCTGTCGATGTAGTTCCTGTTGAGCCCATGGCTTCAGGCCATCGAGAAAGCTGAACAGCTTATTTTTTTCGGACATGTCTTGGATGTCCAACATCAGTGCAAAAAATTGCTTCACGTTGTCCCGAATGGAAGTTGTTTGGCAGAGTTGTCTCAACTTCCTTCTAGCGCTGAACTCTATGTTCTCGGGTAGGAAGTGAGTTCTCAACTCTCGCTTCAAATCTTCTTGTGTGTCCACTTGGCACCGACCTTGTTGGATCTTCTCCCAACAGGTCCTCCACCAAAGTTTTGTATCTCCATTCAGATACATGGTTGCTATCGAAACTTTGGTGTCTTCAGAGTCAGACCTCATAGCCCGGGAGTATTGTTCCATGTCGAACAGGAAATTCTCAAGCTCCTTAGCATCTCTAGCAACCCCATAACAATGTGGCTCAGGTGCTCTCACGCTTTATGGCAACGCAACGTGAGTGTTGATCCCTTTCGTATTTAGCGCCCTTGTGAGCAAAGTCACTCTGAGAGTAAGTTCCGCCATAACTTCTTGTAGATGTTGCACGGAGTCCTTGGTGTCATCCGTTAGTCGGTCGACTAAGGCCTCAACCTTGTCGATCCGGGATTCAGCTTCTTCTTGTGAGCTTTCTACCCCAAGAAGCCTTCGTTGGCCTTAGTAGAGTTCCTCCAAGCTTACTTCAAGAATATCCAAGTGGGTTTCTGCCATTGTGAGTCTCTCTTTATGGCTCTTTTTCTCGGTTGGTGCCTCAGATTGTGCCTCCTCCGCTCGCGACGAGTAGCCAACTTCTCGATCATCATGTTTGCTATTGTGATCCTCCTGAGTGGCTCCAACAGCAAGGGAGCGAGTTTGCACTTGCAACCCGCCTGCGGCTGCTGGGGTAATGGTCCGGCTTGCCCCATTTTGCTCGATTCGCCGCGATGTTTCGCCATGACGAGATTACGAAGTTTCTTTGCTGTTTGCTTGAATTGCTTACCTGCTCTAATACCACAGTATCACGCACTTAGCTGGAATTGCCTAAGTGGTGAGGCACCCTTGTGGCAAAGTCATGGACTTAGCTGGAGTTGCCTAAGTCGTGAAGCACCCTTACGCTAACTTCGATCAGACTTAGCTGGGATTGCCTAAGTATTGAGGCGCCCTTGCGACATACGCGTCTGCTAAGGGTCAGCCAAGTTGCAACATCGTACAGGTCTCGAAGGACCTGTAAAATAGAAAGTTGATTAGTTTGGAAATGAGTGACGGACAAGTCCCGACGTCTCACGAAGAGGGAAGCTTTATAAGCAATTCAGTGAGCACTTGGAGCGCATGAAGAAGAGAGAGAAAGAAGGAAAACAAAAATTTTAGAAGAGTGAACGAGCGACTGCAAGTCCGCAAACAATTACTCCCCGAGTGTCGGGCGCGAAGGCAAGTTTCTATCAAGTTAACGTGCAAACTTGTAAGAGTATTCAACGCCCGGCACTGCCCCGAAGCCCCATCTGCCTCGGTGCCACATGGGGGGTTCTAGGGTGCTGAGATGGCTGACGTTTCGCGTGCAGTTGCGATATGCAAAAAACATATCGTAATACGCAAAAACGAAACCATTTTGGGGTAGTTTTGCTCGGTGCGACGAGCGATCGTACTACAGCACTACGAATTACCGTTGCTTATATTTTTACAAACAAAATACACCAAAACTATAGAAAAACATGCTACCAAGGATCTGTACAAGCATGCAAAAGTGACTAACGGTTCGCTGAACAAAGTTGTTGTGGGTGCGCGACGACCGTTCATGATAATACGGTACACTAAGGTGTACTAATATACCGCCCGTACCAGTCCTTTATTGAACCGATATGTATCGCCCATACCGAGCGGTATGGTACAGTATTACAAATCATGCTATTAGGTCTTACACTCTTAGCCATATTTATCTTTTTTTAACGTCTTTTACTTCCCTAGCTTTAATTTACAAACGAATATATGATTATTAAATTTACTACTATTATCTATTATTAAAACTAATCATTTATGGAATGTTCCTTAAATAATTTATAAAAATAACTTTCTCCATCTTTCCTTGATTTCATTATAATTAACAAGTATTCTTTCATCTTCATCTTTAATTCATCTAATATTATCTAAATCCTTATACTTTTTTTCCCTAGTCTTAGTAATTTGATATATATCTTCTTTTCCATCTTTAGTACCTAATTTGTTATAAAAATTATAGTAAGCTTTATATCTTATCGTACTAACAACTCTCTTAGCCATTTTTTTAGATTTTATATTTTTAAATTTCTTGTTCTTTTTACAATTTTGTCAATATTTGAAACATGATCTTTTGTAATAATTGCTTTCTACACCTCTAACTTTAGTTTCACTAGGATCAAGCTCCTAATCTTATTAGTCCAAAAAATATTAAATTATTAATATTATCGTTGTCTAGGTTCCAAACCACCTCTCTTTCCATCTTATTGTAAAAATCCTTACATTATTTTATTATCATCTTTAAAATTTCACCATCTAGTCCTAGTAAATTTTTCTACTACCTTTTTCTTCCTTCATTTTCTACAACAAATATCTAATACTATCAACATATGTTTATTAGTCAAGTTTTCACTAGCTATAACTTTATAATTCTTACATATAATTCTATCTATTTTTCTAGTGAGAAAAAAGTTCAGTAATCAAATGTTGATCTCTATTCTTGAAGTATTTATAATTATGAGATCATACAAAGTGAAAAAATCTAAAAACATACCATCGTCTTCATTTTTTTCATAGCCAAAGACCCCATGCACCCCACTAAGTTCATAATATATTTTTCTTATATGATCATTCAAATCTCCTCTAATTATAAGTTTTTCCATTATAGGTATTCATTGAATCATATCATCTAAGTTTTTCTAAATTTTCTTTTGATTTGATAATCTAGTCCAAGGTGAGCGTCATAAACACTTATGACATTCAAAATCGTTTCTCCTGGGACAAATTTTAGAATTATTATTCTATTTACAAACCTTTTCACATCTACAACAAATTTTTTAAGATCCTTATGACTTATGAAGGATAATTCCTACAATAGTTTTCTGTTAACTTGTTTGATATACTAAATTTTAAATATAATACTATCAATCTCTAAATTTTTTTTCTACCCCTTTAGTCTCTTGTAAGCAAATAATATTTATTCTTCTTATGATCAATGTCTACCAAATCTAATCTCTTTCCTAAAAGTATTCTTGGACCTAATCTTATTTATTCCAAGTTGCTGACCTAATCCTATATTCTTGGACTAAATGTTTTACTCACATTAGTCCAAAACAATAATAGAAACCTTGCCTATTTTGCACCACACCCTTGCCTATTTTGAACCCTTCCTAGAACCTTTCTCCTCATGTCCCTTAATCCCCATCATGCAAGAATAATCTAGGTCCTTGAATGTTTTATATATCAAGTAGATATATAGTCCCAATTTATCTAACTATTCATGATCATTTGTTTTTATGGACATAAATAGTAAAGTAATGATGTGTTAAGTTCCCATGTAAAATCCAAGTTTACAAAAATAACGAAATTGTCTAAACAAAGCCAGACAGAAGGGTATCAGAATGGGGGGCACCATGGCAAGAAAATTTTTAATTGCAACCTTAATGAACAAGTTAGATTTATAAAAATAAACAAAACTTTGACTAAGAGGGAATATAACAGTGCAACAGATAAGCTCCTCACAACCAAGGATGAGGAAGAACTAGATGAAAAGACCAGCTATTAACACTGCCATAAGTTAATAATAGATTTTGGTCATTATGAGCAGTACCTTTCTCAAATATTCAAGGACACTTGCACTGACTTTACATAAATCTGTACAAAGCTGAACACCTGCTATTAACACTCCATGATGCTTTTCCTTCAACAACAAAGCAGCTGGACTCATTAAGTTTTCAGCCAAGTCTGAAACTTTCCTTATTATCCTGATAGAGCACAGGGCGGCCTATAAATCAACAAAACACCTCCAGTTAACTAAGAAAGAAGGCTGTTTGAATAGGACAAAGTACTACATAAGCACTTGGGCATGTAACTCAGCTATAAGCACATAGCCTAAACTAATCCAAGGAAAAGTGTTTGCATAATCATATCTAGTTAGGGAAACTGGTCCGCATACTTCTAAACAAAAAATTATTGTGATCACATTAACATGGAGACATTCTGTGTTTTGTATAAGAGTAAAATTGCTATTATCAATAAGAAGAGAAAAAATAAAGCATAATCATAAATTGTAAGAAAATCACAAACAGGTACAGCAGATCACTCAGAGATTGGGGTTATTTGCACTCTTTGTACAATTTAATATCAATGCTTCTGATATTTCTTCTTTATCTAAACTTGGTGGCAAATAATTGGGCCCAAAAAGAAGGCTCAGGCTTTGCCTGAGGGTCAGTGTGATAGTTTATACTGGCAGCAAAGCAATGAACACACAAGCAGAAAGCTCAGAGGCAATTAGCTTGACTGATGCAGGCAGGTCTCATGGCCGTGAAAGTTTAAATGCATTAAATGATGGGCTGCAGAAGTTGGTGAGGTTATTGTCATTCATGCCATGTCGCATCAATGCAAGTAATAATAACCGGATGGAAAATAGCAAAGAAAGGCTACAGGAACAGAGCAAATGACTTCAAAAACATGATATCACAATTCACAAGAACATGTTAGATAAACCAAGTATCACTGCACTAAAACACGCCAAATAGCATGAATTGTATATGACTTTAAACTTTAAAGCATGTTTCACCTTGTGGCATGGTACAATGGTGCAAAATTTTTTACACTCTAGCACTACATACTATTTATATGCAATGTTGATGATTTCCTTAGTCCCATCACAAACATAAGATCATCAAAATCAAACTGCATAACACTTCTACTAAATAAGCCAATACAAGCCAAAATACATGGAGAGAAAAAGATATCCCAAAAACAATTCTCATAATTTAAAATAACCAAGTGTTCAATCAAATAGAATGCTCTCCTAAAAGATGCAAAAAATCCAGTCTCATTTGACAACTTGACTATCAGCATTCAGCATAGTTAAATTTACAAACATACAACAAAACATTAGCAATGAAGATAGTGTCAAAGTAAAATAAAGGACATGATATAATCAAGATCAACCATGAAAATTCAATTTTATGCAAAAAATCTACAAAATACCAGAGTAAGCTAGAATCCTATAAAACTTGCAGTAAATATTTTAGCTTAATCCATATTCTACATCTACCATACTTCATTCAAGCATTCCAAAGGTCTGGTCAGCAAGGTCATGTGACCAGATAAGATTATTAAGTTGGGATGCCAGGAAAAAAAATGATGTAAGATATATACGTGCTCAATAAACTTGTATGCAATAGCATGAGATATACACATGATAAATAAACAAGCAGAAATGCTATGGCTTATCAGTCTAATATTACAGGTGAAAGAATCAGAACATGATCAACCATAACTTAACTTATAACTTTGATTTCCCTATTTAAAACTACTGAAGCTTTCCAATTTCTTAAGTCACTAAGCAAGCAGTTTGAACAAAGTGTACAGCCAAAATAAAGCTTTGATAATTGAAATTTAAGAGGACATAATACATCTTCCACTTGTCCCTTTTTTTATTCTACAATCTCAAACGATACTTAAAGTCTAAAACATAATGGTGCAGGAAATCAAGACATAAACATGCAAACCAAATGACAAAGATTAATACTCCAGTAAGAATGACTACAATCCCACATTTCTCTACTAGATTGTTTAAAATTTATAGATATGAAGATATGTTCAGAACAGAGCAGATGTTTACTACTCCAGCAAGCATGACTACAAATCCACATTCTTGATTAGACTGTTTAATATTTACAGAGATAAAGGTCTATTCTGAACATAGAAGATGATTTCATCTGTAGCATCTAGACAATGTCAGGAATTCAGAATTTACACATTTCAATAACCAGAATGGTACTTTTATAGTTTCAATGGAAGATAATCCAAATTATCATTCAAATCTACATTTATCCATATAACAACAATATGATAAAAAAGAATGATCACAGCAGGCACCTAAATTCTTAGAAGAATAAACAGCAGACATCAAATAATTCACAGTCCAACAACTAAAATATGCAGAATACGAGTAGCAATTGGACTTTGGAAAAGCTTTGACTTCAAGTCAATCAGATTTTGCAATCCTTCAACATCTCAAGTCAATGTAGCCCAACAACCTTTAAAAAGGCAAAAAAATTCCTATTGTTTTTCCTGAACAATTTGCACATAATAGCATGTGACACTACGAAGAAAATATGAAGATCGGTTATGGAGTTATGGGTCTGTTGTGCAATGGCAGAAGTGATTCACTACCTGTGAGTGCCTGCCTTGGAATTTTTCTTTTTCCTTTTTTGCTATTTTCAGGTAGATTATTTTGATTTTTAACCACTACTTCAGATTCAATTTGGAGTCATATTTCAAGTTGAATTCTTAAAATCTATATTGGTCACAGATGGGAAATTTTTTAGTTGTGTTCTTATCTGTGACTTTTAATAGTTTCCTTATAAAGAATTTGTGGAATTCTGAAACTTCCATTAAAAAGTCTTTTCCCCCATAAATACATTAGTTTACTGTATATACGGCATATTTTAAGCCCTAGAGGGCATGTCTTACTATCATAGTCAAATATTTCATTCTTTGAGATTTATTCTCCTCCACTTGGAGAAAAACCTGATAGTGGGTTGTTCAATCACTTCCACAGCAAAGTGATGTGATCTACCACTACCATCTCTCATTATTCTACAATGATGTATCCTCAACTAAAACTGATGCAATATTTGACAAAATAGAGAAAAAATGGGAGATACTAACAACAAAATATGTTTTCAACTTTGATTTGTAAATTTAAAGTTGATTTGAAGATTAAAGCATTCGAATATTCTATCAACCAAGGTTCGCCATGCCATCCTGTACCAGGCAGTGCATACTGATCCGACAGGGGACCATCATGCTGGTTGCCCTATGCCAGGCGGTCCATAATAGAGGATCCCGTATCTAGCGATACAAGATCTGTGCTGATCGCTACCGATAAAGGGCTAAGTTTTATTGAATTAAAGTGGTCCATTTGACAGTTTGAACCAGATCTAAGGTTTTTTAAACCATTTCTACCCTCTCGTTCACTCCCTTTTCACTATCTCAATCCCTTTCTCACTCATATCTTTCTTTCATTCTCACATTTGCATTCTCTTAAACTCAACAAAGTTGTGATTTATAGATTGGATCAAGTTTGGGAGGCTAATTTAGAAGGATTAACACTTAAGTTAGGGGAAGAGCATTATAATCAAAGGTATATATTCTTTTTCTAGATTTTTGTTGATTTATAAGACGATTAAGCCTATTATATGTTATCAATGTCTAATATGTTGTTTGACATATTTATAATGGTAGAATAAAGTTAATTAGGGAGTAATTAAGGCCTTTAATGTTGTGATTAGTGTGTTTAGTGTCGATTCAATCGAAATTAGATGCTATAACCAAGATGATCCTTTACTTGAAGCAAGAGATCCTCTACATCCTTCGCGTTTTATTACCGAGGCAATAGAAGAAGAGAAAGCATATCCTCAGTAGGAGGAAGATCCCCCTCGGTCAAAACGTAGCAAAAGGAGCCAGACAACAATAAGTCAAACTACTCAAGGAATACAGGTGGTATTATTCAAAATTAAAATCCTTAATGCAAACATAAAGTAGAGCTCATCGTATTTCTAACCATCACATTATAGAAAATCTTATGACCAATAGCAGTACAGTAATAGTTGGTCATTCTTCTCTAAACAGCAATAGGGTAATCGATCTTATGATACAAAACAGTAGATTAGTGGCAAAAGTATAGGTTGCGACATTCTCTAATCTCCACACTAATATATATCACAATCGTACTTGTCTCAAGAGTTGCCTTGGACATGTGTGGTTCATGACAATCACACTACGACAATCACCATATTAATGCACCAATAGCATATGGTGTATTAGTATACTATATCATGGGATCAATTTTAAGATTGGGTCCATCAAACATTTCATATTAATATACAGATACATAAGATTGAAGACCCCAATCCACCACCTATGAAATCCCGTCGTTCTTTTTGATAATAAAACTAGGTATATCCATCGAGTGATGCATTTATTACTTCATTCATTTGAATCCTAAAGTTTAATTCGAAATCTAACAATTCAAATCATTTCTTTCTAGATAATTCAATATCAACGGAAGGATGATCCCAAACATGCCACAAAGTTGCTCCTCAAAGCTCGAAAAAGATATGTCATTATTCTTTCCTAATTTAGAATATTTTTGCTGAAATTATACTATATTTACATTTATTTCTAACTTAAAAACCCTAATATAAGTTTTTTATCTTTCAGATAATTTTAGAGCAATTTTTGGGCCTTTTTTTATGCTACGAGGCAGCATTGGTCCGGACCAGTAAAGCAAACCTTGCTATCAAGTATCAACAACATGTTTTTAACTTTGATTTTAATGCCTACCTCTGAAGTATCTCCTAGAGGCCCAAACAAACCCCGAATCAGTGTAATCAAGCCATGACAACATGTTGAAACTTTCAGCCAGCTAAAAGCCTAAAACTGCATTACACAACCACAGACCAGCAGCTGCTCAGCCTTTTTAGGCAACCCCAATAGCTAACCCAGTGTTGCCAAAGGCACTAAATACTAAAAGAAACAAGGATTCTAAAATTGTGGAGATGATAGATGCTTGTTTGGGTGCTCACCCAAGCAAAGCAAGGTGCTTACCTTACAAAAATTATAAAAAATAAGGATCAAGATCACTAGAAAGAACTTCAATTAAATATGAAATGGGTCATTATATATGCAAATGATTACCACTAAAACATCAAAATACATGTATCTAACCATATATAGACCACTCAATTGACAAAATGATAGCACAAATTTGTTCATATATAAATGACAAAATAAAAGTAATTTAAACATCTACCAATCCAAGAATCCAAGAGCTCCAATAATCATCAAGGTCCACATCATCATCAGATGTTGGTGCATCATGAATTAGAGTTATATTGAGAATAAGAAAGGCAAGACCAACTTGGTGTGCATCTACAATCTTGGTAATTGTACAAGGAACTTATTATTGACATCAAAAATTATAAAGTCCCTATACATCATTTCATGTTTTCATGTAGCATATAGTAGCCATATACAATCATTTAGGTTTTCTTACTACCAATCATTTTAGAGAGAAAATTGCACCAGAAGAAGGGAGAAAAATCAGTCAATTTTCAGCAATGGACTAGTGACGATGAGAGATCAGTCATGATGGTCAATCAGCAGCCTAGGCAAACGGGGATCACAAGCAGGAAGGAGTGGAATGTTAAGTGGGTGAGTGGGTTTAAGTTGGACCTAACAGAACCACATTGGTTTGATGGGCTCAGGCTCACTTGCAGCACATCGTGTTCATGAATGCATGTGTGGGGCTTGTTGGATCAGACACATAGGCAGGGCATCAGATTTGTGGGCGCAACAAGCCCACCCACATTGTCACGTAGCCATTACCCTCTCCCCGCAAAACCGGTCCATTGGAGTGTGCAGCGCCAACGCTTATAAGGCTCAAGACCTCCCCTTTCCTTACCAATGTGGGACTAAATACACCTTGTCTACCCCCTCTTAGGGCGCATGCCCTTTGGGGTGCACAACTGCCTACCCCCTCTGGGGCGCACCCCCACCTGGGGTGCTCGGCATGATACCCCCTCTGGGGTGATCACCATGGCATCCTTGAGAATTCACCTTGCCTACCCCCTTTGGGCGCTTGGCGTGACATTCTCCCCCACCCAATCTCGTGACGTCCTCGTCACGAACTGACCACCCTACCTACCCCCTCTGGGGCGCTCGGCGTGGACACCCCCTTTGGGGTGATTGGTGAAGGCCAGGGGTTGCTCTGATACCACTTGTCACGTAGCCATTACCCTCTTGGGGTGCACCCCCTTTGGGGTGCATGGCTGCCTACCCCCTCTGGGGTGCACCCCCACCTGGGGTGCTCGGCATGATACCCCCTCTGGGGTGATCACCATAACATCCTTGAGAATTTACCTTGTCTACCCCCTTTAGGTGCTTGGCATGACATTCTCCCCCACCTAATCTCGTGACGTCCTCGTCACGGACTGACCACCCTGCCTATCCCCTCTAGGGTGCTCGGCATGGACACCCCCTCTGGGGTGATTGGTGAAGGTCAGGGGTTGCTCTGATACCACTTGTCACGTGGCCATTACCCTCTCCCCGCAAAACCGGTCCATTGGGGTGTGCAGCGCCAACACTTATAAGGCTCAAGACCTCTCCTTTCCTTACCAATATGGGAATAAGTGCACCTTGCCTACCCCCTCTTGGGGCGCACCCACATCTGGGGTGCTCGGCGTGATACCCCCTCTGGGGTGATCACCATGACATCCTTGAGAATTCATCCTGCCTACCCCCTTTGGGCGCTTGGCGTGACAACATGCTAGGGTGGGTTTTGGAATGGGCTCAGGTTAAGTTGATTTGAACTCTGCAGGCAGGGCATTGAGTTGGGTGGAGCCTGGTCAAGATGCATTGGCATGCACATTGGGTTGGGTGAGCTGAACTGTTGGGGCTGCCATTGGTTTCTTGAAACTAAGAGGAGGAAGACTTTTTAACCAAGAACTGAGATGCTAGCTTAAGCAGCACCCAGTCCAAAGCACCTCATGAGCACTTTGATGTGCTCAAAAGTTGCCTCATTTGCCTTGTCCGAGCACCTAGGCGTGTGCCTAAATGCCTTTTTACAACACTAAGCTTAACAACCATCAAAACATCTTCATCCATTCATGCAAGAAGTAAAGTAAGTAAACTTCAAGTTTCAGTGTGATCAGATGCCTATTCAACAATGAGATCAGTTGTTTCAGGCTTTCAGTATCTGCAGTTGACAAGTAATAGCAACAAAAAGGAAATCTTGTGCAACAACTTCGAAAGATTGATTTCATGGCAAATCCATCAATTTATTATTGGAACACAGAAAACATCATGAAGCTCCTCGTAATGCTTTTCTTCTTCACAGATCCATAGCCTTTGTCAACATGTGAGGATGAATGAGGCAACAATATTGTTCAAGAAAGTGATGCCACAACAATACTGCCCCGACCTTCCAACTCAGGAACATTGTTGGTTTGACAGGTGGGGAGTTGTTATAATATAGCCAAATCATGCACTATCCATTGTAAAGACACCATTTTGCACAAGGACCTTTCAAACAGATTTTTCTTATATATAGTAATTAAAAGGCCAAACCAAGTGAATGAGACTCTCACCAATATGAGATGTGAGGAAGATAAGATGAACACAGCCTTACCGCTATATTGAGAGGATATTTCAAGGACTCCAACACTTAACTCAATAAATATTTTGCAATTATTATGTATTCTAATTCATATTTTTAGCAGTGATTTTTTATCAAGATTTGAATTATAATTTAGGCTGTCTTTTTATTTGTGAGTCTTATCTAAATTAGGGAGAGTCTTAAACCATTAGGAGTGTGTTTAGAGAGTTAATAGACAAACCTAAATAGGATTTTGTGGGATTCTATAAATTTCAAATTAGAAATTCTTTTCTCATAAATTATATTAGCTAATTATATATGGAATATTGCAAACCTAAAGGCTATTCCTTTGTTTTAGCAAAGAAGAAAAAGCAAAGTACAATAATCCAAGATGCACTTCAGTGCCACATACCACTGGAACAAGCCTTTTGAGTAGTTGCATTCAAATCTTTCGATCACACATAAAAACTCATTCCATCACGTTGTGCACACTATTTAAATAGAAAAATTAACAGAGAGAAAGGAAGCACCTTTTTCTTGATATTTTGGTCTCTACTTAAAAGCAGCCTTTCTACTTCAGGTGCAAGGTCCATTGCCATTTCTGCAGAACATATGTTCCCTAAAGCACAAAGAGCAAGACCTACAATATATTGGTTTGAGTGATTGAGATCTCTGCTTGTGTCAAGTTTAACAGAGGCAAACCTTTTTAAAAACAGAATGCATTCTGTGATAGAGATATCAAACAGATTAATCACATAATAAACCATATAATGAAAGCTAATGGATACTGTTTCAAAGAATTTGTAACCAGCATAAGAACTTCCTGTCTTTCATCAAGAAGCAGCATAAGGCCCAAATAGCCAATTCGTTTTTCAGGAAAATCAACAGCAGCTATCAGTTTGAGACATTCCAATTGACCAAAATGAGTAGGATAACCAAGCATGTGAATAAACATAAGTTTTGCAAGATTGCGGTGCCTAAAAAATTGATCATTTTCACTAATTGCAGAACGTATAGCAGCACATTCCTTTCTCACAACAGCACGCTCTTCTGCAGCAGTTTTGCAAGCACGTATAGCTCGAATCATATCCCTGCAACACAAGTTTTAGCATGTGCAAGAAAAAATTAATCCTACACGAATTAAATCAGAAAAGGATCAAGGATTTTAATTTTGGGTACTGGACGTGTATTAGTCCTGACCCAGACCGGTGTGGGTCTGAACTGTACCGACAGACCAATTGAGGGTACCAGATAGACATCATGTTTCAGATAAAATCTGAAAAAAGGATGTAAAAATAAAACAAGGCTATTGCTGGTACATCTTATACCAGACTTGAACAATCTGGTTTACTCTGGCCCACATGCCAGTGAGTAAGCATTGGTAAATACAGTCAATACCGAACTATACCATCTGGTATAGTAAACCTTAAAACAAATTATTTTTAATCCCAAAAGTTATTACTAAATTGACAATTCAAAACAAAGATCACGATTTTCCTTTTCATAATATGAAAAACATAAATAAGAAAGAATTAATGGAGACAACAACTGCAAGAATAAGTTATACCATAAAATAAAGTGACAAAGTTTTCCATTCTCCTTACATTGAATTGGTGCCTAACATGATAAATATGCAAAAGGAGTGCTCTTGAACCATATCAATTGCTGGGCCTAACCATGTCCTTTCATATGCATCAAATCACTTTAATCATTGCATAACCGCAATGAATTTTCCATGACACATGAAAAGGGGTTGCATCTCGATCAACTGACTGCCACGCCCATTCATTGGATTAAAGGAGACGAAATTAAGATGATACGAATGAGGCGAGCGCAATACAACAAGAAGCAAAAGGGAAGCGAACGGCGAAAAGTGATGGCAGCGCACCTCAACCGCGTCGGCGAGGAGAATGGATTCATGGTGAAGTCCGCCACGATTCCGGATCACGAGAAGGGGAGGTTGCGAGGGATGCAATGAAAGAAGGAAGGGGTTGGATCTGAGAAGAAATCGTATATTGTTGTGGCCAATTGTTTATGTTTATTTACAACTACTGGTCATTCCTTTTATATTCTCTTGTTGTTGTGTTTTTTTTTTTTTTGGCGAAATTGCATATATAATAATATCGCAACAAATTAGTTATTTGAATATTTTTCCTCGAAATTTATGTTAATTATGTACTGATAGCATATGTCTCCGCATAGTTAATCTCCGTTGTCGTTTGACTATTATAATAGAGAAAATGAAGTTTTAATTGAAACACGTCGCCTTTGAAAACACCATCACCACAGCATTCTGATGGTAAGAATATTAAGGATGTTTTAGATTATTTTATTTATTTATTTATTTGTACTTTAAATTCACCATGGTGACATTTATAGCTTTTAAAAACTAATTTTGCTATTAAGATGGTAAGAATGCAAAGGACATCCCAAACTAATTTTGCTATTACATATTGTAATCGGACTAAGCAAGATTTGTGTCTCAAATCAAAATAATTTATCTCACATCTATTTAGTGGTTGAATATTTTTCAATCAGATTATCCGTGATAGGATCTTACTATCAATTATTAGACTTTTACCAACTAAGTCTCACTACTTATAATTTATAATAAAATTCGATGGCCTCTATCCACAAATGCTGATCTCACCTATGGACGACTAATTCAAGGTTATAAGAGATTGTTTAAGAAAGTTATTGGAAAACCATTTGGGAATCTGAATAGTTTCCCTTGCTGCATTTGCAAAAGCATGTCATATCTATTCAAGATCTAGAGCTATATAAGTTAGAACTAAATGCCCTGATGCACAATGTTATAGAAAACGATCTGCTGATGTCCAATGTGTTCTTGATTTTTTCTAGTTGTATGGATTGGTTTGGAGTTAACTTTGGTAGATAACATTTCAGCTTAACATATCTCAGGCCAAATGAGATAAATATCTCACAATGATTTTGTAATTTTAGATTTGTTGTAGTCAGAAGTTCATAGATTTTTCGAGTTTATACTAGTTACAAGTTTGTATCAGTTCTGTCCAATTTTGAGAATTTACAACTTTCATATCCACAGAATCATTTGTACAAAATTCCCACCCCTAAACAGTCATTTTGAGTACATATATTATTTGAGTTTTCCGATAGCTGGATGCAGTTTAGGATCAGGTATGGACATTTGGGGAAGAACAACTCAATCAAATTGAATTGCCAATTTGTGTGGCAACCTTGTTTTAAGAATCAGACCTTCAGAGAGTTGGAAAGGTAATATGTGAAAGAGATGAAGCAACAAGAGCGCTGAACTACAAATTTACAAAACCAAATTGAGAAATTAGATTTCTCTTACAAAACTAAGGAAGAAGCTTCTTCTTTGAAATTTTGACAAGTGGTTCTGTATTTCTTGGTCCTTCCTCATTTATAGACATGTAAAGGGAAGAGACCATATATATAAACTAAAAGTGAATTTTTCATGGAAAACAAGGGTGAAAATAAAAAAATGCAGCGACCATTTAGTAGTTGCCATAACTGATGTAACGATTTCGGTAGTGCACCCGGTACTGCTCATACATGTGATCCCCATGATTCACAGCCTTCATCTCCACTGCCCTCCGCTTGCTATCTGACTCCTGAACTGCTCCAAAAACAATCTCATTAGTCGTCGTTTTGCAGCTCTGCCCATAATAAGTCTCAGTGCCCGGTGAGAACTGCCTGTGCTGTTGAAGGTGCTGCTGTTGATGTACTTGCTGTGTCTGCATCTGTTGCTGTGGCATCAGATAAGGTGGTGCGTGCCGGATGTGGTGGATCTTCTCTGGTTCTTTTGACATGAATGCATAAGTCTTGCGAGGTGTGCGGGCTCTTGTCTCCAGTGGTGGTGGAATCTCATCATCTGGGATGGCTAAGCTCTCTGGCACTGACCAAGTGTTTGCCCTTTGCTGCTGCTGCTGCTGATGATGATGATGATGATATTTAGTCTTTGACCTCTTTTTGAAGATTGGGAACATTGCACCGAAGATTTCTGCTATTGCCAACAAAAGTTTACCAGTTAAGCTGAAGAGGCCTTCTTCATCCACATGCACTGCTTCATCTCCAGTAGGGATAAGTGGTGGTCTTATAGATGGTTTAATTGGTTTCTGGTACGGAGACATGCTTGCTTTTGTAGGTTCCTATACAAAATCCTTGCACTTTCAGTTAACAAAAGACAACCAAATTCTTTGGGTGCAATAAGCATGATTTCTTTAGTACTTTTTCTAAATTCCTAGATTTCTTTTAATTGAACAGAACTACTGAAATTTGTTTCAGTTCAGGATGCAATATAAAGTCGTGACATTCTCAATGTATTTTAATTCACTATAAATCAGATAGAGATACCATACAATCAGCATTGTCATCAAGAAATCTGTATTGACACAAAAAAATCTATACTTTATGAGCCTATCTAAAATAAGTTCAACATGTTTAATGGACATAGGAATCAGATTATGTACATTTATGGAGTAGTAAATTTTTCGAAGAAGAACATATTTAAAAAATAAAAATAAAAAATGCCTAGGGATACTACTTGAGCAGCTGCAAGATATGCAAATTGAACCTTACTAATTAAGTATCTAAAAGAAATCAGACAAGCATTGACAAGGGGTGAAGTCAGCAAATGATATTTTTAGAGGGATCAAAAAATGTATTATTTATAATTTTATATTATGTAGTTTTCATTTATCTAAATATTAATATAAAATTTTATAAAGAACTAATATAGTGCAAAAGATATAAAATTTAATCCATCTTAAATAATGTATGGACTAAAATATCAAAAAGGTATTTTTATTCTAGGTGTTAATTACAATTACAATAGTCTTATCATCTTTAGCTGTTGACGTTCAATCAATATTTGCATTGTTTTATTTAATTTTTCTTTTTATTCTTTTTATTCTTTTTGCTAACTATTCTGATTATATATAATGCTTTCACCTTTTTTTTTTTTTATTGCGAGATAGGAGCACAAGATTAGGCTTTAAAAGAACGGATAAGAAATATAATCAGATAAAGTTTTTCCATGCTTCGGATGAGGAATTGCTAAACTACACAAACTTTTAACATGGTTAGTTTAGACCAACTACTCTACTTAAATTTCTGCTGTAAGTTAAATCAAGATTATACAGAAAATTTTCTCTTTCTTGCCCTGCTCTCTCACTTATCATGTCTTGCTCTCTCCATGTAGAACAAACTGTCTCACACACCTCTCAACGCTACTGTCTTTCACCTACAGCACTGTGAACCTTAATGCACACACACACTAGCACTCTAGTACTGCTTTTAAACTGCTACAAACCACTCACACCACCCTTGACAATCATTCTTACAAATTACAAGCACACCTGCTCACCATGGTCACGTATATAGCAACTTTCTAGGAATACTGAAGCTTAATAAATCACAGACTACAAAATAGTTGCAACTGTAAACATACTTTCAGGTCAAGATGAAATATTTTTGTATTTATGACACCCTCATTTTCTGCTAATAAGTATGTTTCAATCAATCAGACTCAAGTGTGATGTGCAATAGAAGCTACATTAATTTCAATAGATTGAGCATTTGTAAATGATGGAGAGTATTTGCTAAAATGTAGCCTAAGGAAATGATCTATTTAGTAAAACATGTCTATTATGTAGAATTACTCACAATTTGGGTGGAGACCATTGTTCCCAACCACCTCTGGAGTAAAGCAAGCATGTAACCGAAGAATCCAGCAGCAAGTAGCACAGCAATTCCTATATTGGCAAATAAGACAAGAATTAATATATTTCAGAAAATGTCAAAGCACAGAAACTATAAGCCATATATCAAGGTATCAAGATCTTGATGTTGTTGATTCTAAGACACTAATACTTCTCTATTTTAACAGAAATTAGAATCAAAATTGTTGGCTGATGGTAAGATCACAAGACATACCCAGAGGGAAACCAGTTTCATATTGGTGTGCACAATCGTCAAAGTTAAGCTGAATCTCCCTGATTGCTTGATTTCCCCTGTCTACAACTAGAAGAGAGCAGCTACTAGCAATGAAAATGACTTCAAAATCATTAGAAAACTTTGCATCTTCACTAGGCCCATCCGAATGCCCTCCTCTGCTCCATTTTCCCCCTGCAATTGTTGTGACCCCTGCACAATTACAAATTCACAGACAAAGAATATCAACTTGGTGATGCCTCTGTAGTGTTTGTTGCATGAACACATCCAGATGTATAATAGTTTGCTCTCAGAAGATCAGACAACCTCTCAGTGCAGCTCCTTAAATTTAATTAACAATGATAGATTACTGTTATAATGAAATAGATTACTGTTATAACAAGGTATACTATTTAACCTTAAGCTAGATTCAAATGCCTTTCACAAAAAATGTCTGACAAACCATATTCTAGTTGTATATTATAATTCCTTATCCTAAATGAAAACACTAACAAGCTGATCCAGCAACATTGTTTTGCTTCTCCAAATCCACTTTCGTTTTGCTTCCTACATAAAACAAACTCCCAACGTAAAAAAATCCTTGTCTCTCTATAAATAAGTTTGAACCAAGTCCATTATATCTTCTTCTATTTAAAACTATTCCTCAAAAACTTATCCAGATTACAGTAATATTATCCAGTATCAAAGGGAAATTCTTATGACTGAACAAAATTTCTTGAGCAAAGAAAAGAATATCCAAGGAATACCAATCCCTTCATAAATTGAAGATAGGAAATCATTAACCATGTCAATATACTTTTGGTCCCAGTTTATGCTCACAGTATTGGAACTATTTAACATGGTTAAAATCAGGGTCCGCAATACTGTACCGTACCGGTATACCGAGAGTTGCTCGGTGCGGTGCGACATACCGAGCGATGCGCGGCATCGAGCATTACGCCGGGTGTACCGAGAAAGGGCTCCAACGGTCAAATTGACCGTTGAGTATCAGCATTACCGATCGATAACGGTCGAATCGACCGCTACCGAAGTCAGAAATCTTCGGCGATAACGGTCGAATCGGCCGTTACCAAAATGCTTGGCGGTAACGGTCGAAATTTCGACCGTTACGCTCGATATATCTCCGTATCAACCGATCACGGAGATACCAGCGTACGCGCCGTAGAGGGCGGTCCGCGTCTGATACCTGTCGGACGATGCGTACCGCCCGCATCGGCGCAGGCGGTACAGCTCGAAACTGCATACCTTGGTTAAAATATGACCAGATCCAATCCACCAAACAATCCGACTAGCCCAATTGTGTAATATTATATCTCAAATAACATAGCACTTGTTTTAAGGCTGAATGTGATTGCTTTCCTTCAATAATCAAATTCATGTTTCCTACATTAGCCATTACATCATTAGCTAATTTGGTTTCATCTGAAATAATTCTCCCTTTGACTATTTCATTCTTTGCTCCTATCAGGATGAGATATATATTGCAACAGACAAATAGTTTTGACAGACAACATAATATACTCCATTAGTGAGATGGTTCATGGAATCATGAAGTCAGGAGTACTTCCACTAATCAAGATCAATGTATTTCTAGTTGACACATTATATGAAATCAGATGAATTCTGATGTACTATATATGTTAGTTTGTCAATAGAAATTTTCCATCAAATCTGCAATGAGCTTTCAAAATTCTACTCTAAACCATAAAATTTATTATGCTTCTATTGATTGTAATTTATGCCTTTTCTCTTACCTGCATCACTAATTTTCCTGACTGCCATGTTCATTGTGTCCGCAACATATATATTTCCCCTTTCATCAACAGTAAAGCCCTTTGGATGGTTCATTCTTGCTTCACGTGGTCTTCCATCAATATGACCAACATAACCTTCCGGAGAACCAGCAATTAGCTTAGGTCTGCTATCTGTATTTGTCAACATAATGTATGACAAGGATCATCTTAGGAACTCAGTACATGTATAAGCAGCCAGACAAAAACAAAAAAGGAAAAAAAAGATTAAATTATTTTCACCATCAAAATTTTAACATGTAATCTATAAGCACTTGGGATGGAACAGCAAATTCAAAATGAATACTAGCATCATATTCAGAAAATTGTAGCTTAATAGGGTGAAACTGTTGCTAGTTATCATCAGATTGATAGGTCAAACCCAACTTAAATATCTTTTGTTTTAATACTCATGATGTAAAAGGATATTCCAAAAGTTGGTATTAGATTAGCAACTATAAATGACGAAAGTTAAATCATACTGACAATATAAATTAAGAACTAAGAATCATAGACAACCTATCTATCACCCAAGAAATTTATCAAAATAAGAGATAAAAGCATCTAAATTTATAAAAGGATGTTGATATCCTAAGAACAAACCTAGCTAGAATAAAGCAAACAAAATGTTAAGAGTGAAGTAGCATGGGCCACTTAGTCCGCTGAACAATAAATTAGATCCACAAAAGATGGAATGCACATCAATCAAACATTTTGAAAACTGCAAAAATAATAAACTCAAAAAAGTCAGATACATCCACCATGTTGCAGTTCATTCAACATCTCAAGAAAACCACATGAAAACTTGTCTCATGGAAGAATGATCCAATGTGGTTATGAAATGCCGATTGATGGTAATATTACTGCTTAAATTCCAGTCTGCTGCAATCAACTCAATATGAATTGCAAAGGACACTCAAAAAGTTCATCAGGCATACATTTCAACCGCTAAGAAAGTATGACAGTTCCCAGTAAATGAGGCAAAAAGAAACAGCTCACATCTCGACAAAGGGAGCGGAATCCGGTACAAATTGCTGTTGACGGAATCAAGAAGCAGTAGCTCGCCACTCTGCGTCACCTCGACCGAGTAGGGTTCGATCCCGAGTTTACTACCGTCGAACACCGTCTCCACAGTGCACCCACTCTCGAATTTCATCAGTGGGCGGTGACCAGAGACTGCTGCAGTAAATGCAAGCGAATCGAATCAGCCATATGTTGAGGGAAACAAAAGGAATCAAGGTTGAAGAGGTTATACCAGTCTTCGTAGTAGATTTCAGAGACCAGAACCTCTTCAAGAGAGCAGAGGCAGCAGTATAGGCAGCATTGGAGACAGCTGCACCGACAAGCTCTGCCAACACCACAACACGAAAGAATGAGTTGACAATGCAGTATAAACAGGCAAACCAAGACCAAACAACAGACCGAGAAGAACACCAACTTGCAGGTGAAGCAGCTGAAGCTGAGCTAAACCCACTCAATAAGATCAGTAGAAGAACGAGCATCCCTGACCCTTTCATCTCCTTGTCCATCATGTCTCGGCACTACCACAATGATCCAGAGAAGACACGAGGGAGCGGTAGAACTCACAGTACAGAATGAGAGCAGCCCAGCTGAAGGCAGTTCTTGGTTGGCCTCTTAATAGATATGGAAAGCAAGAAGACGAAGAAGAACTCACAGCCCTGCTGAGCTAAATTTGCTTTATTTCCTTTAATTTAATATATCCCTTGGTGTGAAGAATGGAACCTCCTGTGTGAGGCAAAGCAAAGCAAAGAAAAGCACGGCAAAGCAGGAAGAGACAAGTAGGCTGGCGAGGACTGTGCAGTGTTGTGAAGAGAAGAACAAAAAGGGCATCATCACCTGCTGCTGACATTTATTTCAGAACTTTTACCTCAAATATCACGAAAAAACAAAATTTTGTTGAGATATTCTGGTGGTTAATACACTATTTGTTTATCATTAAGTACTTATTAAAAACATTTTGCATGTAATTCAATAAAATGAAAAAAAAATTCATTCCTTTTTTCACAAAGTAACTTGTAATGCAGTGATCTGGTGTGGAAGGAGGGCATAACTTAGAATCTTTGAACAAAATCATCATTCTTAAAGTAACAAAGTTATTTTTTATATATAATTTAATAAAAACATTTTTTATTAATAACATTCTTAGGATCTAAGTATTTGAGTATATGTATAACAACATTTTATATATAATTTAATAAAATGAAAATTGGTTTTTTTTTTCCCTCAAAGTTACATATGGTATGGGAGGTGGGCTTGACTTAGAATCTATGTATACCTAGAATCATAATTTTTATTACATAGGAAAAGTAATAAAAACGAAAGTTGGATGATCTCCAAACTTTTTTTTTTTTTTCTCCTCTTCTGGGTCATCAATTTGTTCACAAATTTCAAGATGGTGGTGTTGTGTGGGGTTCACTCAGCGGCAGTCCCAACATCCTCCACTCTTTCTGCTTTCTTCTCTACTTTGCTATCCTGTGGATATATTATTCTCCACTCCACCTTCTCTCCTTCACCTTTTTATAATTGCATGTGATATCCTTTGATTCCTCTTTTCCTTTGTACTATTACCACGCAGGTTAACAACAGCTTTGGGCTAAAATTGGTTTCATTAATCAAACGTCTTGGTTGAACTTTGGCTGTTTGCTCCAGTTGCGACTTGCCAGTTGCACACAGTTCTATGGTCTTGTCCTTGTGGATCAGATGTGTTCTTGGGAAAACCTTGCCATAATTTAAGGTAGCTTGTTTCGAGGAGCTGGAACTGGGAGAGGCTGAAGGTTTGCCGGTTGTGAGTAAGGGATTATTATACGCTTTCACAGGGAAATCGGGACAAACTCGAAGCTGGCACCGACAAAAAAGGGTCATAGAGCGTCCGTATCGATCCAGAGATCTAATTGGTTAATTAGTCCAATTTTATTTGATAGATTTTTATGAATCAATTTTAATCTTAAACAGTCACAACGATAATTTCAACCACCGTAGGGCTCAACTCATAGAATGGAGAAATACCAAGTGATGGGAAATGCATTCTTCTAAGTTCACTTCGTATAGCGTGATAGGAGCTGGTGACAGATAATTCTTTTAGTGATATAATTTTTTAAAATTTTCAGTGATGATTTTTAATCCGTGGCTGATAGTTTTTTTTTTTTTCCTTGTAGTAGTAGTAGTAGTAATAGGACTAATAGAAGTGTGACTTGTAACAAAGAAAGTGTGACTGTCTCCATCCGCATCATTATCCTAATACAAACCAGTTTGACTAGCCATGAGAAATGGTACCGCTTGATTGAGATTGATCTTTGAGGCATGTCTTACTAAACTTAGAAGCTAAACAGGTGGTTTGCCTGCTTTTAATACCATATTATTGTAATAATATTTTAATATTATTGGTGGTTTGCCTACTGGTTTCTTATTTTAAGGCCCACTTCTTATTCAATTTCCATCCAAAAGTATGCAAAACGCCGAAGTCTCCCATTTGTTCATATCTTTGATTATATCCCTTGAACAATGTAATGCGTACTTAAAATGAAAGGCATTCAACTCTGTTTCCATTTATCTTCACTATGGATTTTTATCTCCTCTACTTAGATTTTTTTTTTTTTTGGTCATATCACTAAAAGAATAACTTGTAATCCACTTATATCATTCAACCTCATTTATTAGCTCACACACAAAACAAGAAAGAGAGTTGGATCAGCCTTATAATATTTGAGTTTCTAAATTGGTTTGAAACATATTCTTGAAGTTTGGTCAAAAACACTAAAATTTTGATTCAGTTTTTTTTTTTTTTTTGGCTATTTAGAAACAGTATAACTAGGTGTAAACCATGCGAAGACAAGTTAAAAATTTCAGCAAACCTTTGAATTTGAACAAGATGAATAAAAATACATTATTTTTTTATTTTTTGATAACTTAAATTATAATTTTTTTTGATATTTTCAGCATATGAACAGTTTGAATCTTTCTAATTTCTTCAAATTTTGACAAAATTTGATATTTTTATGTAATATTTTATAACATTTGAAATTCTAAATTAGTTTAAAATATATTCTAAAAGTTTTATAAAAAAAATTAAGTTTTAGACCAAATTATATTATTTTTAAATTATTTAAAAATAATATAATTGGGTCTAAAAAGATGATGAAACCAGGAAGAAAAAGAAGTTCATCAAAGCTTCAGCACTTGCTTTGTTTTCTTTAGTTTAATGTATCCCTTGGTGTGAAGCAACAAGAGAGGAAGTGCTTTCTTTTCTTTAGTTTAATGAATCCCTCGGTGTGAAGCAAAAAGGGAGGAGTAGACGAGTGTTGTCGAGAGAACATAAAGGGCCATCACATTCCACTGCTGCAGTTCATCAGTTAGTGAATGAGGCCTTTGAGTAACACCAAAATAGAACATTTGTTTCAGAATTTCTCCCTCAAATATCATTACAAATATAAAAATTTATTTATCATTTTGTTGAGATATCTTGGAGTTTAATTCATTCTTACACAATGAATTCTATTTAGTATTTGAGTATGTATAAAACATTTTATATATAATTTAATAAAATGAAAAAAAAGTTTATTTATTTATTTATTTATTTTCTCAAAGTTACTCATATTGTAGTTTTCTGGTGTGGAAGGAGAGCATAGCTTAGAATCATCATTGTTAAGAAACAAATGCTTCAGGTATTTTTGCCTCTTTTTCTAAGTCATCAATTTTTCACACATTGAACATAATATGAAAATTTT
This sequence comes from Musa beccarii, assembly GCA_024322285.1. Classification (NCBI taxonomy): domain Eukaryota; kingdom Viridiplantae; phylum Streptophyta; class Magnoliopsida; order Zingiberales; family Musaceae; genus Musa; species Musa beccarii. The sequence continues at coordinate 9,176,146 of CM044402.1, read as the reverse complement.
AAAAAAAAAAAACTCATCTCTGTTAGGATATTTTAATGGTTAGCAGTTTTTATATTGTTGATTGTCTAATTTTTGAGACAGAATAAAAATGTTTTATATGTTGTTTAATAACATGATAAAAAATAGTGAAAAGATATTTGTTTTTGTCAAAATTACTTGCAGTGGTGGAGGTGACGTGGTGTTGAAGGACTCGACTTAGAATCTACAAGTACCGAAAATCACAATTCTTCAGTAAATTTGATTTGCACTAAATAATATTAGAAAAGCAATGAAAATCAAAGTCGGAGGATCTCCAATTTATTTTTCTTGAGTGTTTTCCCTCCTTTTCTAGGTCACCAATTTATACGCAAGTTTGAATACGGTGCTGTGGGGGGTTCACTCGGTGGCAGTCCCATTATCCTCCACTCTTTTTGTTTTCTTCTGTATTTGTTATCCCATGGATATTTTCCTCCCTCCTATCTTCTTGCCTCACCTTTCTATAATCGCATTGATTCCTCTTTTCCCTTGCACTATGTACACAAAATTGCAGTTAGCATGCAGGTTAACAAATGCTTTGGGTCAAGATTAGTTTCATTAATCAAATGACTTTGTTGAACTTTGGCTGCTTGTTCAAGTTGCTAGTTGCACACAGTTCTGTAGGTGGTTCAGGTCTGGTTTTGGAGAAACCTTGCCTTATAATTTATTGGAGCTGGTTCAAGGAGCTGGGAGTGATAAAATTCGGATTGACCTAGAAGCTTATTGCCTGTAGAACAACAAATTGTAATTTGGAATGATAAAATGAACCTTTAAAATTAAGAGTTTCTTACTCTACAAAGACATCATGTATCTCAAAATTATGCAACAATCCCATAAAGAAAAAATATGTTTGAGTGTCCTTACAATTTTTCTCAAATAGATTTATGTTTTATACACGGTTAATTTTTTTTTCTTTTCTTGTACTAGTAGGACTAGTTGAAGTGTGACTGTCTTAGAAAATAGAAAAGTGTGACTGTCTCCATCCACATCATTATTATAATACAAATTAGTTTGACCAGCCACATCATGACAAATGACCACTTCATTTTGATGGGTCTTCGACGCATGTCATGCTAAACTTAGAAGCTAAACAAGTGGTCTGCTTGCTTTTAATACTATATCATCTTTTGTTACTCTATTTACTTGTTCGTTGTTTTATGGCCCACTTCTTGTTCTATTTCCCTTCAAAAGTATGCAAAATGATGAAGTCTCCCATGTGTTCATATCTTTGATTATATACCTTGAATAATGTAATGTGTATTTTAACGAGTCACAGGCATTTAACTTTTTTCATGTATCATCAATGTGGAATATTCCTCCTCCTAGTTAGAGCATACTTTTTATTTTTTCAAACTCCCGAAAGGACAACAGGTACTAGCACTTATATCATCCACCCTTATATTCTTCAGCTCACACAGACAGAAAGAGTTGGATTACGCTTATAGTTGGATTCATGTAAAACTTCATCAGATTTCATAGATAATGATCTTTTTATAGTTGAGATATTAAAATTTATGCTTCTTATTAGAAGAGATGGATCCTATGTTTCCTCAATCATGTGTGTGTTATCTTGAAACTTTTTTTTTTTCCTCCAAGATGTCATTTAAGCTCAACACCACAGTAGATCTCAAGGAGAAACGGGTGGAAGTCAGGGATCAACAAGCCCCCAGTATTGTGTCACCATCACAAGGGGCACATAAATTAAACAGGTTAACAGGATTAAACCCCCTTGTGAATTATTGGCTCAGCAAATAGTTCCAGGTGGAATCATTTGGTTTGATGTAGCATCTCTTAGCAATCGATTGTGTTTGGGTCTACATGCTGCCTACACATACATTTCCCAATCAATCTCTTTGATCAAAAGAATGTATACATTTTCTTTTTCTTTTTCTTATTGATTTGAAGAGTAACTTAACTTTTTTATTATGTATATATATATATATATCTGTCAAATATTTTAGAGATTTCTTTATCTCTTTTCTTGTTTTCACTATAGAGTTAAGAATAATATTAATTTTCTGTCATAAGGCATGATTGTTGCAAAACCTAGATAGGAAGATGAGAGAGTTTTCAAACCGAGGAAGATTAGGACAAGATCAATTTTCTATTTTTTTTTCAAAAGATTCTTTACAATTTCACAAACTCTATTACTTTCATGAACCAACATATGGGGTTTATATAGTCCCCAAAGATACATCATACTTATTGTTTTCAGAATAAATCATTCTCTTTCAAGGAACCTCTTCAAGAACCAATGATCATTTTGACTTGTCCTTCCATAGATATCTAATCAATCTTTTCTTTTTGATGGATTGAATCTCCTTCTTGATGCAATGAATCTTTTCTTGAATAAATTAGTCCCTTTATGACATTGGAATAAGTTTATTTCTAACATTATCCCCCCTTAAACTTGTTCCATCTGTCATCCCAAGTTTCCTTCGAAGTTATTGAAATATTTCAAATTTGAGAGGTTTTGTAAGAATGTCAGCCACTTGTTCACTTGTCTTGACATGATGTAGCTCCACTTCTTTATTTTTTATATGATCTCTTATAAAATAAAATCTTGTGTCAATATGCTTCGATCTTTCATGGTAGACTGGATTCTTGGCTAAGGTAATAGCTGATTTGTTGTCAATATAAATCTTGGTTGACTTCTCTTGTGGGATATGAAGTTCTTGGAGTAATCTTCTTAACCAGATTGCATGACAAACACAAGAGGATACTGCTATATATTCTGCTTCACAACTTGATAGAGCAACAATCTACTGCTTCTTTAAAGACCAAGTAAATATAGTTTCACCAAAATAAAATATAAATCCAGTTGTACTTTTCCGATCATCATAGCTTCCGGCCCAATCACTATCACTGTATCCAATAAGCTCCAACCTTTTAGATGATGAATAAAGCATCTCATACTTAATTGTTTCTTTAACATATCGTAAAATTCTTTTGGCGACATTTAAATAAGATGTCTTAGGAGTTTTCATATATCTACTAATTAAACCAACTCCAAATAATATGTCAGGTCGAGTGCATGTCAAATACCTTAAACATCTAACTAAACTTTTGTAATAAGTTGGATTAATATATTTACCTTTACTTTCCTTAGTCAACTTAGTGCCATATTTAATAGGTGTATCTGTAGAGAGACAATCTTCCATAGAAAATTTCTTTAGAACCTCTTTCGCATAATTTTCTTGTGAGATAAAAATTCCTCCATTGTCTTGTATAACTTCGATATCAAGAAAATAAGTCATTAGACCCAAGTCGGTCATCTCAACTTAAAATCTTCAATCATAAAGCTACTATTGCCTGTAAATATTAAATCATCTATATACAGGCATACAAATAAGATATCTCAATCAGAGTTAGATTTTGTATAGAGAGCATGCTCATGTGGGCATTTAGAAAAATTATTTTGAATAAAATAAGCATCTATCCGAGAATTCCATGCTCGTGAGGCTTGTTTAAACCCATAAAGAGTTCTCTTTAACTTGTATATTTTATCTTCTTACTCATGAATAATAAAACCAGGGGGTTGTTGAATATATACCTCTTCTTCAAGAACTCCATTAAGAAATACTGATTTGACATCCATTTGTAAAATTTTCCATTTCATTTGAGCTGCTAGGGAGATAAGGAATCTTACTGTTTCCAATCGAGCAACTAGTGCAAATACTTCTTCATAGTCGATCCCATATTGCTGTTTGTATCCCTTTACAACCAATCATGCTTTGTATTTCTCTATCTCCCCTTGTGCATTTCTTTTTGTTTTGAAGATCCACTTAACACCGATTGCTTGGTGGTCTTCAGGAAGTGTAGTAAGCTCCCATGTATCATTTTTGTTAATTGCACGAATCTCTTCATTCATTGCTTGTCGCCATTTTTCTTCACTACAAGCTTCTTCGAAGGTTAATGGATCATATCCTACAAAAAGACAAAATAAAGAAAGTTCGTCAGTGTTAGTATCAATTCTTCGAGTCACATCATAGAGCTCCTAAACTGGTCTTGTCCTTCTTATTATCGGACTTCTTGAATCATGTGACCTAGTTGATCTAGGTGATGACTCAAGTAAAGCCTCTTCGGTGTTTCCTTGTATTATATCATCTTCTTCTGAAGCTATGGCTTTCTTATGCTGCTCATCACTCTTCCAGTTCCAAATCTATTGTTCATCAATATCTCTTGACATCACAACTTTATTTGTGATTGGATTGTAGAGTTTGTAACCACTAGAATTTTCAGTATAACCTAACAAAATACATTTCTGACCTTTATCCTCCAGTTTTGTTCTCTTTTCCTCTGGTATCTTAGCAAATGCAATACTTTTAAAAATTCTCAAATGATCGACTCTTGGTTTCTGTAAGCTCCATGCTTCTTCTGGTGTAACATTTCTGATTCCCTTTATTGGAAATTTGTTAAGCAAATAAACTACAAAGGCAACAGCATCTCCCCAAAATTCTTTAGGAATTCTTCTTTCCTTTAACATGCATCGGACCATATTAAGTATAGTCCTATTTTTTCTTTCTGAGATACTATTTTGTTAAGGTGTATATGACATAGTAAATTGATGTAAAATTTCATTATTTTTATAAAAGCTTTCAAATTCATTTGATGTATATTCACCACCTCTATCTGTTCTTAAACATTTAATCCTACAACCACGTTGTCTTTCAACCAACTCCTTAAATTCTTTGAATTTACTGAAAACTTCTTTTTTTTCCTTTAATATATAAACCCAAGTTTTTCCACTATGATCATTAGTGAAGGTAAGAAAATACCTGCTTCCTCCAAGTGATACTGGACTGATAGGACCACAAATATCTGAGTGTACCAAATCAAGTCGATGCCATGCTCTTCTTGTTCTTTTGACTTTGAAAGGCTTTCTTTCTTGCTTACTCATAACACATACTTCACATAGTTTTGATGGGTGATCAATTCTTGGCATTCCTGTCACCATATTATATTTCTCTAAAAGTTTCAAAGCCTCAAAATTTAAATGAGTATATCTAAGATGTCATAGTATAGAAATATCCTCAATATCAGTCTTAAAATAATTTGATCGATCAAAAATACATAAATGCAGAGGAAACATTCTGTTCTTTGCCATTTTCATATGTGATATCAATATTCTATCCTTGTCACGAATTGAAAGAGCCATATCTTTCATCTCAATATTATAACCTTTTTCAAGTAATTGTCCCAAACTCAAAATATTATTTTTCATATTAGGAACATAATAAACATCTGAAATATATAACTCTTTACCATTATTTAGTTCAAGGAGAATTTGACCTTTGCCTCTTACTGGTCTCTAAGACATATCACTAAATGTAATATTTCTAGAATAACTTGTATCTATTTCTGAAAATAAATCTTTAATACCACACATATGATTTGAAGCTCCAGTATCTAAATACCATGTCATAGATTGATCTTCTTTCAGTTTATCATATGTCATCAGCAAAACTTGATTTTCATTCTTTTCTTTCTCAACAAAATTTGCCTTATCACCTTGGTTGTTAGGATTATAATAGCATTCAAAGGAGTAATGTCCGTACATTTTGTAAATATGGCATTGTATTTCAGACCTTTTAAAATTTCTACCACGTCCACGGCCTCGGCCACGTCCTCGACTATAACCTCAGCCTCTTTGGCTAGAATTTTCTCCACCACCTTCATTGTTTGGAGATTTCTGATTGGTCTGATTTCTGCCTCCTCTTCCTCTTTGTCCACGATCTCTTCCTCTTTGAAATTTTGATTCACATATGTTTTCAAAAGTAAGCTTGGTTTGCAGTGCCTACTCCAAATTTTTGTCTTCTCCTCTTTTTGTTATCCTTTGTTCATGAACTTGAAGAGAACCCATAAGTTGTTCTAAAGACATTTTTTTTCAAATCTTTAGATTCTTCAATCACAACAGCAATAAAATCAAATTTTGGATCTAAAGATCTCAATATTTTTTCTATTACTCTTTGATCACTTATTTGTTCACCATTTCGTCTCATTTGATGAATAATAGAAATGACCTTTGAGAAGTAATCAGAAATAGTTTCAGAAGTACCTTATTGTAATTTTTCAAAGTCGGCTCGTAACACTTGTAAACGAAGTTTCTTTATCTTATCAACACCACCAAATGCTTTTTGAAGCATTTCCCAAGCCTCCTTTGAAGTATTTGCTGGAGCGATGATCTCGAATATTGTATCATCAAGTCCTTGGTAGATCGTGAACAAAGCCTTTTTCTCCTTCTTCCTTCTATCTTTGAGTTGTTTTCTTGCTTCTGCATTCATTGCTCCTTCTTCTGCTAGACTTGGCTCAACAAATCCATCTTCTACAAACTCCCATACATCTTGGGAATCTAGAAGAACTTTCATTTGGATGCACCATATATCATAATTTTCCTTTGTCAATCTAGGGATCTGAATTTGGATGGTACTTGGGGAAGAGGTCATCGCTTAACCTATGCTCTGATACCAAATGTTGCAAAACCTAGATAGGAAGAAGAGAGAGTTTTCAAACAGAGGAAGAGTAGGACAAGATCAATTTTTTATTTTTTCTCTAAAAGACTCTTTACAATTTCACAAACTCTATTACTTTCATGAACCAACATATGGGGTTTATATAGTCCCCAAAGATATATCATATTTATTGTATTCAGAATGAATCATTCTATTTCAAGAAACTTTTTAAGAACCAATTATCATTTTGACTTGTCCTTCCATAGACATCTAATCCATCTTTTCTTCTTGATGGATTGAATCTCCTTCTTGATGCAATGAACCTTTTCTTGAATAAATTAGTCTCTTTATGATATTAGAATAAGTTTATTTCTAATAATGATTTGATCTCAGTTATTTACTATCAATAGTCAAGATATTTATCAACTAAGTTACCGATATCTTTCAAATTTATCGGATGAGATTTGAACCTCCCACTTGATAAAAATATTTGTTGCTAGAAGTTAGCCGAATTTGATCATTTGTGGGCTTTGTGTTATTACCTCTTTTCGTAGTTGTCCACTTTCAATGGTAGAGAGAAGTGCTTGGTAATGAGCTCCTTCGAGATGAAATTGCTAGAAAATAAAACTAGGGAGCAAAAAATTGTGAGAGCTTATGAGCTTTAATGAGTGTAAGTGAATCTGCAATCAAGTTCAGCAAACTTATTCCTTCTCCATGCACGAGCACAATTTATACATGTCTGCGTCAATCATGAGGGCCATGGTGGCAATCAGGTAAGACGATAATGATGGGGGAAATATAAAAAGGATAAGCAATAAACAATAACTTTTGTATATGAACAAATACTAGCAGGCTGTAACACACAGCGAAATTAAACAGAAATCATAATCAAATAGAATACCAAGATTTACGTGGAAAACCCCTTCAACGTGAAGGGTAAAAACCACGGGGCAAACCAGAGAAAATCCACTATAGAAATAATGAATGTACAATTCTCGAATCTCTTGCCCAAAACCCAAGCAACAATCACAAGAGAATAACTGGGATACAAGGATCATGTCACTGTGCACAATATCCAAAACCTCCTCATGCAATCACAGAAGAATTCACTGAAGATCTGATCTAACCTGAGATGAGAAACTATCTGGATGAGTGAGAACAATTTTTGTGTTTTTCTTGTCTTCTTCCCTTTCTTTTTCTCTTGTTTTTCTGCCCTTTTCTCTTCTCTTTGAATCCCTAATGTCGCTGCGAAGATTCTGCCCTTTGCTGCGATGTTTTTTTTTGTTTAATTCGTAGCCACCATTAGCCCCTATATATAATTAGGTTTATGTTAGGGTTTAGGGTTAACAAGAGGGCTATGGGCTGCTAAAGCCCATATGGGCTGAATTGGGCTCTCAGCCCAACAACCTCCCCCTTCAGCCCATAAGGGAGGCTGTCCTATGACTCAGTGTAAATCCATGCCGACCAACTGTCGGCACATCTCCTGTCTCTCTTTCGGTAAGGTCTTTGTCAACATGTCTGCTCTATTATCATCTGGATGAATTTTCTGAAGTTGCAATTGCTTCTCTTCAAGTACATTTCGAATCTAGTGATATCTGACATCTATATACTTTGACTTGGAATGAAAAACTGGGTTCTTACATAAATAGATGGCATTCTGGCTGTCACAATACACCACATAATTTTCCTGTTTCAGCCCCAATTTTTGTAAGAATTCTTTCATCCATAATATTTCTTTGCAAACCTCTATAGCAACAATATATTCTGCCTCTATGGTGGAGAAAGCAATACACCTTTGCAATCTGGATTGCCATGACACAGCTCCCCCTGCAAAAGTAAGTACAAAACCTGATGTAGATTTCCTTGTATCAATATCTCTGGCTATATCTGCATCTGTATAACCCACTAGCACAAGTGGTCCACCTCCAAAGCTTAAACAAACCTTAAAGCTTCCTCTGAGATATCTCAATATCCACTTCATTGCTGCCCAGTGCTCTTTGCCTGGATTTGTAAGAAATCTGCTAGTAACACCCACTGCATATGCGATGTCCGGCCTCGTACATACCATTGCATACATTAAACTTCCAACTGCTAAAGCATAAGAAACCTTTTACATTTTCTCCTTCTCCTCATTACTTGACGGACTCTGTTCTGAGCACAACTTGAAGTGACCTGAAAGAGGAGAACCAACTGGCTTTGCATTGCTCATACTGAACCTTTCTAATACCTTCTCGATGTATTTCTCCTATGACAACCAAATCTTCTTATTTTTTCTGTCACGAGAAATCTGCATACCCAGTATTTGCTTTATTGGCCCCATGTCCTTCATTGCAAAGGACTCACTTAATTCCTTCTTCAACCTATCAATTGTATGTATATCTTTCCCAAGGATAAGCATATCATCAACATAAAGTAAGAGAATAATAAAATCCTCACCAAACCGTTTAATGTACACACAATAATCTAAAGCTATTCTTTTGTATCCATTTTCAATCATAAATGAATCGAACTTGCTGTACTACTGTCTTGGAGCTTGCTTTAATCCATACAAACTCTTTCTTAACTTGCAGACAAAATTTTCTTTACCTTTGACTTTGAAACCTTCTGGTTGCTCCATATAAATTTTCTCCTCTAAATCACCATGAAGGAAAGCTGTCTTCGCATCTAACTACTCCACCTCCAAGTCCTAGCTAGCAGCAATACCTAGAGCAACACGAATAGAAGACATTTTAACAACAGGAGAAAAAATTTCTTCAAAGTCAATACCTTTCTTTTGACCAAAGCCTTTCACAACTAATCTGGCTTTGTACTTTGGTTGAGAACAATATTCTTGAGTCTTCAACCTGAAAATCCACTTGTTCTTCAAGGCCTTCATTCCCTGTGGAAGTTGCACCAAATCATATGTATGATTCATCTGTAGAGCATCCATCTCTTCCTGCATAGCAACTAGCCACATTTTGTTCTGCTCACTTTCAACTGCTTCTTGGTAACTCTCTGGTTCACCTGCATCAGTAAGCATCACATACTTATCTCAGAGTATCTTCGGAAGGCCGACGTTGTCTAGAAGATCTTCTCAATTGAGGTTCTGCGGGAAGCTGCTCCTCAACTTCTTCTTGCTCAACATGTCCTGCAGGTAGATTAATATCTGGCTCTACACCATCTTCCTACACATCTCCCCCATCACCCTGATATACTGGAGGAACAACTGGGTCACAATCTGCTAATCCTTCTGCAGAAGTATTGGCTGGTGCCTCCTTCTTCAAATCCTTAAGGGTTTGATCCTTAAAGAAGACCACATCTCTGCTCCTAAACACCTTCTGCTTTACTGGATCCCAAAGCCTATAACCAAATTGATCATGTGAGTAGCCAAGAAAAATACATTCTTTTATCTTACCATCCAGTTTAGACCTTTCATTATCTGGAATATGTGCAAATGCATGACAACCAAATACTCTCAAATGCTTATAGGAAACATCTTTTCCTGATCAAACATGCTCTGCAACATCAGCATCTAGGGCTGTACAGGGAGATAAGTTGATCACATCAACTACAGTCCTCGAAGCCTCATCCCAAAACCTTTTGGGCAGCTTTGCTTGTGAAAGCATATATCTGATCTTTTCCATGATGGTGTGGTTCATCCTCTCTGCAATTGCATTATGCTGAGGTGTACCAGGAACTACCATCTCATGCTGGATACCATGTGACCTGCAATAATCATCAACCAATCCTGTATACTCATCACCATTATCTGATCTTATGCATTTCAATTATCTTTCTGTCTCCCTTTCAACTCTGGCATGAAACTCTTTGAAGATACCAATAACCTGGTCTTCAAAGTATAAGCCCAAACTTTCTTGGAAAAGTCATCTATAAAAGTAACAAAGTAAAGTGCACCACTGATGCCAGGAACATTAGTAGAACCATTAGGAGTTTTTGTCCTTAAAGGACCACATACATCTGTATAAACACGGTCCAAGGCATGCATTTTTTAGACAAAACAGGACTAGAAAAAGAAACTCTATGTTGTTTACCAGCTAAATAATCAATATAAGGGTTCAAACGTATACCTCTGAGGTCAGGCAATACCTCTCTCTTGGAAAGAGCTTGCAGTCCCTTCTCGCTCATGTGTCCTAATCGCTTATGCCACAACTCCATGCTGAAGTCTTTCTCTGTAGCATTTAACTGTTCACCACAAGCTTTAACCTGGAACCTGTATAAAGTGTGACATTTCTTTCCATTAGCTATAGCAAGAGAACCCTTACTGAGTTTCCATTGCCCTCTGTGAAACCTACTATCATAGTCTTCATCATTTAATCTTCCAACTGAAATTAGATTCAACCTCAAGTCAACCACATGCCTCACATCCTTAAGCACTAATTTGCATCCAAGATTGGTCTTTATGTGGATGTCACCCATGCCAATGATGTCTGCTGTGCCATGGTTGCCCATCTTGACAACACCAAAATTTTCAGACCTGTACGTAGCAAAAAACTCCCTCTGTGGTGTAGCATGATAAGAAGCTCCTGTGTCAATTATCCACTCGAGATCCTGACATACACAAGAAAAAATATCATCAGAAGGGGACAAAATCAAATAATCACCAACCTGCACTATAGCCGTGGTATTCTCTTTCGACTCTGTAGACTCCACTTATGTTCCCTTTTTCTTGCTCTTCTTAGGTTGCTTACACTGATTCTTATAATGTCCTTTCTCACCACAGTTATAGCAAACAATATCTTTCCTTGATCTTGACTTGCTTCTACCTATACGTGAACTGCTTCTATCTTTAGACCTTGACCTTCCTCTGTTCTCTGAGATAAGTGCCTGTGAATCAATCTGAGGTACTGTTGAGTTCTTTCTTCTCAACTCCTCATTCAACAAACTGCTTGTTACTTGACTCATGGTAACAATACCATCTGGCGCAGAATTACTGAGGGAAACCACCAGTGTCTCCCAACTTTCTAGCAATGAATTGAGAAGTAACAATGCCTGCAACTCTTCATCAAGAGACATTTTCATAGAAAATAACTGGTTAGTAATACTCTGTATTTCATTCAAATGCTCAGCAATAGAAGCACCATCTTTATATTTTAGGTTCACAAGTTTTCTGATAAAAAAGCTTTGTTGCCAGCGATTTTTCTTTCATAGAGACCTTCCAACTTTTTCCAAAGAGAATATGCAGAACTTTCAGTAGAAACATGGTGAAAGACACTATCATCGAGCCACTGTCGAATAAACCCAATCGTTTTTTGATCTAATCTCTTCCACTCATCATCTGTCATAGTTGTGGGTTTTTCACTATCCCCTTGCAAAGGTCCATACAAATCTTTGCAATACAAGAGATCTTCCATTCTTGGTTTTCATATCATCAAATTATTTCCGTTCAAACTAATCATGCGAGAAACATTACCAGCCTCCATATTCAAATACAAAAATTAAATCATCAAAACCTTGCTCTGATACCAGTTGATGGGTTTTTCTGTCTTTTTCTCTTCTCTTTGAATCCCTAATGTTGCTGTGAAGATTCTACCCTTTGTTGCGATATTTTTTTCTGTTTAATTCACAGTCACCATTAGTCCCTATATATAATTAGGTTTAAATTAGGATTTAAAGTTAATAAGAAGACTATGAACTGCTAAAATTCATATGGGTGAACTGGGCCTAACAACGACAGAGAGTGAAGCCGTCGGAGATGGTGAGGTGTCAGATCTCCACCCGCGGGTCGGCAGCGAGGTACGCATTGAACTCCACGATAGCATCCCGGCTCTCCATCACGCACCAAGGAAAGGTGTGCTCTGACGACGCCACTACCGAGCCACTCCACAACGTGTTGTCGTACCCGACCATGCTCCCCACCCTCACCATCTATCACCCTCTCATGATAGTTGAGATAGTTGCTCTTGTCCGCGTCCACAAACACAAAGTCGAACCATCCTTTGTACTTCTCCTACAAGTAAAATACAGATGAGACCGTGTGTATCTTATTTCAATCCAATCGAACACTACTTATCAAACATCATTTCTTAGTTCTCATTCTCTTATCATTTCTTTTACCATAATATGTGTTCGACAAGTTGTTGCAATCGAAATCTAAACCCAAGTAGTGAGTTTGTAATGCGCTCTCTCTCTCTCTCTCTCTCTCTCTCTCTCTCTCTCTCTCTCTCTCTTACCTCCTCCATCATTTCATCGAGGATGGGTAGAGCAAGGCCCTCACGGAATTCAATCTTGTGTGCTACCCCGGCCTTCTTGAAGACAGGGAGTCCGAGCTCAAAGTTCTTTCGATTAGTGTCGATGGCAATGATCTACACGCGAGAAGAGCTGTATCTTAATAAATACCAATCACATCGAACAGCAAGAGAGCTATCGGTGATGTAGAAAGGACTCTACCTCGCCGTCATGGGGGAGGCTGAGGGCAGTGGAGAGGAGGGAGTAGCCGGTGAATACGCCGATCTCCAGCGTCTTCTTGGCGTTCATCAGCTTCAATAGCATCCTCAAGAATTGCATTTCATCTGCACCTGCCGCCAGTCCGGTCCTGTTATTCACTCAAGCTTTTATATTCGCCTGATGCATTAAGCTTTTATTCACAATATATGTTATTCACTCAAGCTTAACATTTTAAACTTCCCAACACGTTATCATAGTCGAGTAATAAATATGCAAAGTGATGAGGTCAATGGGTGCTGCAAACACTACAAGATGAACCGGTCCATATTTTAGTGTGAGACAGACACCATAAGTCAAAACACTCAAGATTGCATTGGGCGAGGGAGTTCCGAAAATATATATTGGACCGAATGTAGAATTAAATATATTTTCTTTTTTCTTAACCATTTAATGAAATCCAAAGTTTCTTATATATTTATGGAGAAAAACAAAGTCACTAACTGATTAGCTAATTACGCCATATATATCTTGTTTTAGCAATGATGCCTTAAGGGATAATTTTTTTTTACCCATTTTTACAAATAAACATATTTTAATCTTTACTGTAAAGAGGGGGGGAAAAAAAGCATCAAAAGTTGCCCTTTCTATTCTTCCATAAATTAAGATTAGAGGGCAAAATTCATGTTCCTGAAAGAGGGAAAATTATGTTCGATAAAACCAGAAAGAACGCCGGAGCTTGCCAGGGGTGTGTGGCTGTGAGTTGCCGCAGCTCCTTCAAGGCCTCGGGCTCGCGAGGGTGCACACTGGTCTCCAAAACATACTACAAGATATAGCATGCAGAGTAAAACATACACGAAATGATCAGAGAGAGAGAGAGAGAGAGAGAGAGAGAGAGAGAGAGAGAGAGAGAGAGTATTTATCCTTCTCCTTCCGAGTGTACATGTATACGAATAGTACACATAAAGATCAGATAAAGGTAAGAGACAGAGAGAGAAAGAGACGAACCTGGTGAAGTGCCTCGCTCTGCAAGATGGTCGTAGGTTTCAGGGCTGGCGGCAGTACTTTGTCTCCTACACGTACCTCAAATGATTCTGCCATTGCCGCTCTACCGAACCAACTTCCTTCCCTCTCTGTGGTAGTAGGAGGAGGAGAGTTGGGTTGTGACGGTCTCGAGGAGCTAAAGGATTGCGTGGGCAATACTGCAGCCCCATTCCGGCTTTATTTAAGGAAGGAGAGGTGGTATTGTAAGAACTGCCAATGCATAATTCGTACCTCGTGATTGAGGATGATATTAGATAAGATGACAAAGTCACATTTGGACAATAAAAAATTTCAGTCAACGAATTGATCCGTCATTAGTGACGAAGAAGAAACATTGGACACTAAATTATTCCAGCCACCAAGTCATTAGTGATGATATCAGATAGGATGACAAAGTCACATTTGGTCAATCAAAGATTTCAGTCAAGGAACTGATCCGTCATTAGTGACGAAGAGGATTCCTTGGACACTAAATTATTTCTCCAATGATGAATTGTGTTTATGGTCAACTTGTTCGAACTTTCTCATTAAGTAAAATTGGTGAGGTAGGTGTAAAAATCTTAGTGATAAAGAGTGATGAAACTTTAGCAATAAACTGTTATGTCAATAATAATTGTAACATCATCAAAATTTTATCAATAAATTTAAAATTCTGAGTTGAGATTTCATGAAGCAAGAATGTTGAACGCCTTTTTGAATACTTGAAAGAAAGGCTTCCATATACGAACTTTTTCATTACAAATATAATTTTACACAAAAAAATCAGATTTAAATTTGATAAGAAAAAAAAATTATTCAACACATAAAATAAGCTTGATTCGCACTGTGCAATGGATCATTCATTTTACTTTATGTGTTATCCGACCAACACAAAATAAAAAATCCGAATTAAACCATAAATCGAAATAAAATCTTATATTTTTGTATAAGATAATGGATCTAATTTGTTGGATTTTGCATCTAGACCAACTTGAGTTGGATCAATTATATCATAATATTATATGAAGTGAAACAAAATTGATCACTATAATTAACCAAGTCAATGCTATATAATTTATCAAATATTGCTTCATAAACAATTCCCGTTACATTAAAAAAATATTTTTTCTGTCATTATTGCAGGAACAATTCCTATGAGAAACCCCTATCAAGACATGCAGATGGTTGGCACACAATTAATAAGTTTCAGTTAAAATATTAATTTAAAAGAAATGACTCCCAAGAGAGGATACCACTATCCCTTTCTCTTCGAAACACTGCAATTTAGAAACGTTGAATCAGCTTCCAACACTTTATATAATGCTATCTAACCCACTATCTAGAAATGAAAAGAAGCACTTAAAACATCCAAAGTAACATGTGTTAGTATAAAAAAATTATATTACTGTTATGTAAAAAAAATTAATATTAGGATTGAAATCAAATAATAATATATTAGATTAATGATGCGTTCTTTTCAATATTATTTAGAAAAACTTTTATCTGATTTGTAGGGGCACCGCCCTCAACTCCGAAAAACATAATGATGTTAATCTACAAGGAGAACTAGATTCATCTTCTCATCTCTTTTTATCATTTACAGGAGCACTATGATCCATAAATTAAGGATAAGGGAGGAAGAGAGAAGAACCGTAATATCTCAATAACTAGCTCACGTTACTAATGGGAGATATGAGAAGATCTAATAATTTCTCGATAATGTCATATATTCATGTCTCATATATTTAGTTCTTAGGAGGTCAATTTATTTATAAGCAAGAGCAAAAGGTCTAGGATAAATAACTTAGAAGAATTGATTTCATGAAGATCATTTCACGAGGAATCCTATCATAATTTAACTTCCTTTCTATTAACTAATAATCATCATCAAAATCTAATCAAATTTATAATATATTCTATATAATTAGATAGGGTCGCATAATCTAACATTTTCCCTCTAGGCCTATTAATTGATAAGATATAAAAGGAATATAAAATCAGAATAAATAAAATAAAATTTATTTAAAAATAACTTTACTTAATTGAATTCTAAAAAAATTTTAAAAAGCATTTTATACATGTTCATGAATTTTAAAATAAGTCAATAATTCTAATCAGCATAATAATACTATCTTAAGTCTAACTACTTATGCGAGTCATAACGATTGTATGTCATCAATGTTATACTCTATTCTATATGCTACAACATTGTTAGTCTTTCCTAATATTGTCTGTAATAACCTCTATAATTTATCTTATAAAGATAATCTTATTATTACATTTAACTATAATATGCATAAACATAAATGTAAACTGAATAGTAAAAATAGATAACTTTGACTAAAAAAGAAAAAATATCAATAATAGTATCCACCTAAATATGCATCATCATATCTTTTATGAATGTCATCCACATACAATACCAAAAAGGTGATAACACTCTTGCTTACCTTCCTGTACATACAAGGCTCATATTCATTCTTAACGAAGTCATAAGATCTGGTCGCCTTATTAAATTTTATATTCCAACTTTGGGAAACTTGCTTCAGTTCATAGATGGATCTAAGCAACCTGCACACCTTATTTGGATTATCCTTTGACACGAATCCCTTAGGCTATATCATATATGCCACCTCCTTAAGGTTGCCATTGAGGAATGCGATTTTCATATCTATCTACCAGATTTCATAATCATAGTATGCTACAATAGTCAATAGAATTCAGATGGATTTTAGCATGACTATGGGTGAAAAGGTTTCATCATATTCAATATATTGGCTTTAATGATAACCTTTAGTCACTAGCCTTACTTTATAGGTCTCTATATTTCCATATACTCCAATTTTCTTTTTGAAGATCTACTTGCACCTAGTGGGTACGATACCCTTAGGTGCATTAACCAGATTCCAAACCTTGTTGGAGTATATGGAATCCATCTCTGAATTTATGGCTTCTTGTCGCTTCTCAAAGTCTACACTCGTAATAGCCTCCTCGTAGGTTTGAGGATCAATATCCTTAATATCCTCTCCTCTGATATGTCCCACATATCTCTCAAAAGAATGAGATACTCTTCCAAACCTATGTAAAGTTGAAACTTGTGTGCTAGGTACCTAAACAGACTCTAGCTGTAGAATGGTGCTTGAGCTAGGTTCTCCAATCTTGCTCAACTCTATCATACTTTTATTGTCTCCATCAAGAATGTGTTCCTTCTCAAGGAATATTACTCTCTTGGCTTTAAAGATCTTTTGATCCTTGAGATGATAGAAATAATACCCATAAGTTTCCTTGGGGTATCCCACGAACTTGCACTGTTCCATCCTGGATTCTAACTTGTTAGGGTTGTGTCTCTTAATATAGGCAGGGCAATCCCAAATCTTAACAACCTTGAGATCAGACTTTTTTCTTTTCCATATCTCACATGATTTAAACACTGCCGACTTAGTTGGAACTCTATTCATAAGGTAAGCTGTAGACTCTAGGGTGTATCCTCAAAATGAGATGGATAGGTCGACGAAACTCATCATGGATTATACCATATATAACAATATGTGATTCCTCCTATCAGATACACTATTGAGCTAGGCTATATAAGGAGGTGTCCATTGGGATAGAACCCCATAGTCCTTAAAGAACTGAGTGAACTTCGTACTTAAGTACTTACCTTCTCAATCTGATTGAAGAGTTTTGATACTCATTCTAGTCTAGTTGTCTACTTTATTTTTATATTCCCCAAATTTGAAGGCTTTGGACTTATACTTCACTAAGTATAAGTGTTCGTATCTAGAGAAATTGTTAGTGAAAATAATAAAGTAGGAATAACCACCTATGGCCTAATTGACATGGGACCACATACATCACTATTCATAAGTTCCAACAACTCAGTGGCTCTCTCTCCAGTTTCACTAAATGGAGAGTTGGTCATTTTTCCATAAAGACAAGGTTCACAAGTCGTATATGACTCATAGTTGAATAAATCTAGGTATCCATTCTTCAGCAACTTTCGAATCCTTTCCTTATGGATATTACCTAACTGACAATGCTATAGATACACACTGTTCACCTCATATTGTTTCCTATTAGACTTACTTACATTTATGATATGTGGAGTGTTAGTTATAAGTACCTTACAAGCTAATCACGTGAGTAATGACACCTGTAAAATGCTGCATCAATCTCTTTGCATATGATTACTGATATTTTCTCATATTATCTGAATGTACATTATGATGTCCTTGGATCTTTACAATGGGAATTGGATCATGATGAAATCATGATAATGTGATCGATTCACCTTTAAGCATAGACCCTAAATAATCTCGATCATAGGTTATTCGAGAGGGACATCGAGATAACCAGACAGATTGGCGTATTTTATACCCATCCATATGATGGAGGTGGCTGGTCTCATAGCAACACATGTGGGGATACTAAGGATACAATGCAGGTGCTCATTGGAGAATGAGTTCACTAATTAATCTACTTATGGAATACTGGATGGCTAATGATACCTATTGTCAGTAATTCCGTACTCTCAATAGTGTATTTGATCCTTAGACTTGAGATACGAAGGATGTCCTATATGACTACTCCATTCTTTGATATCAGACTTATAAGTTTAGAAGTTCCAGATCTAGTACAATCGACTATTGAGAGTGGCAGCCAACCTTTCGAGGGCTATTGGTTGTCAATAGAAGATCATCCACTCTTAGTATCATGATAAGAATATTTTATGTGTTCTTGCTTAGGCAAATCCCTAACCAGGGTCATTCAGATTGAGAGAGAAAGAATTCTCCAAGTGAATCTAATGAAAGCGAGACTCGAGTGGAAATCGTATGGGCCTAACACATCATGCCTGATATATGGTCTTTGGGATATTAGATAGATAAGAGACTATAGGTACATGGTAACTAAGGATAGATAGGTCTAAAGGATTAGATTCTCCTATATCATCTAGGGACTACGCCGTAGTGGCCTAGTACGTCCGTAGTCGATGAGTCGAGTGAATTATTATGAAGATAATAATTCACTGATTCAGAAGGAGTTCTGATAGGTATGACTTACGACCAGTTCGATATTAGACCTAGAGGGTCACACACATATGGTAGGTATTGCGATGAGTAGAGGTTTGGATATGAGATATCCAACGGAGCTCTTATCTTATTGGATATCCAATAAGCCCCTGAATTATTAGATCCCATGGATAAGATCCAATAAGAGCTAATTCTAGATTATTAGGTAGAGACCTATTAATTTAAAAGGCTTGGATAATTAGATGGAGATTCAGTACCCAATAGGGTATGATCTATTAGGGTTAATAGGGGGCCTCTATAAATAGGAGGGAATCAAAGGCCCATAGGTTGGGATTTTCTTAGTAGCCACCTCCTATTCTCCTCTCCCCAGAGAGGAGCATCTTCATAGCCCTTGCCATGTGGATCACCACTAGAGAGAAGGATGCTTGACCTCCTTCATCCTCCCCCATGGATCTACAAAAATTCATGGATATACGATCTCCCTAGGTACTATCTTTCTTGTATACGTAGTTTTCGATTTCGTAGACTTATTTTTACGCATCGATCTTCACATGATAATGAAACTTTTTTACGAAAATCTAGGATTTTGTTTCGATTTCTGTTCTTTCGCTGCACATGTGATGTTGCCCCTAAATTTTCAACAATGGTATTAGAGCCAGTTTATTCGTCCGAATATCAGATATTAACTATTTGTATTATGATTTAGAAAGACTTTTGATGTTAAAATTATTAATGCAAAAGCAAAAAAGGGCAACAACTATTGCTGTTGCCCTCACTTGGCTGCCATATGCATGCAGACAGCTAGCGACTAACGGGCCGTAGGCAAGTAGCCGTAGTGGTGGTGCCTATAGGTTGCTTGCAAGGGGCGTGCAGCGCCCATAGGGGTGGCGCCACCTGCGGGCAGAAACACCCACGAGGGCAGCATCGCCCGCGGGAAAGGGCTCGCCCGTAGGGACAGCTCCTACGGGCATTGCCTCACGTGGGCTGTGCTTGCGCGCACTCCACCCGTAGGGGCAACCACCATCGTGATCATAGTGACGACAAGGACGAGCCGCTCGTAGGCAAATCGCTTGCCCACAGAGGCCATAACCAGCAAGGTGGTGATGGTCGCAATGCAGAAATAATGGAGAATTATTTTTTAGGCAAAATATAGTTCTGCCCCTTAGAATTTTAGAAATTTTGAGGTTATCCTTTTCTTTTTAAATTATCAAAATACCCTTTATAATTCAGAAAATTCTTTGTATGTCCATGATATCAAAAATATTAGTTAATTAAAAGGTTTAATTAATTATTATTATTTATCTAGTAGTCCTACATGATGATGTGTACATGTGATGTATGATGTGGACGGATTATCATGGGCTTACGAGCCTTTATTTTTTTCATTTATTGTCAGGCCTGCGTACTTGTAATTATATTATAATTACATGAGGAGGCGCAGCGAGAGCATGGAAGTGATAATGGGACCAATGAGATCGAGACGGACGATCATGACACATGGAGATGCTTCGAGATGTCGATGGAATCAATAAGGATGAGATGGATGATCACTAGGTATGGAGATGCGCCACTACACATATAGATCTTAATATGAGTGATTAGGCCTACTGGCTTAGGCTTGATCATATTAGGATGTGGTCTATGATCTTTTGGTATGATTGCTCATGTGATCTGTGATTGTTTATACACCTACTAGATATATATATATATATATATATATATATATATATATATTTGAATGCGATGTAAATATTTATTAAATATATATGTGTGTGACATGCCATATTAGGAGACCAAATCAAAAATCCCCTCTCGATAATATCAAGTCAGTAAACATGAGACGATTAGATTGACCCACGTGACCTTCCATCATTATAGGAAGGAACCGATTCCTAGTGTAGGTTGAGTTGGTCGAGTCCCTCGAGACTCACCTATATTATGATTCGCTATCTTGCCTATGATATAGAGATGTCATCGGTCACTTGAGGACATGATATGCTTGGTTGAGTCCCTCGAGGGTATATCATCGAATCAGACTCATCTTATAATGATAGTGATGACTTAACCGAACTTCATGGTTGGTCGAGTCCCTCGAGGCTATGGTGGTTTAGAGGTTGAACAGGTTGGGAATCATAAAGAGTTTTGATTAGTAAGAGTTGCCTGCCTTTTGGGCTTAGTGTGATTGGTTGAGTCCCTCATAGTTACACTAAGATGTTGATTGGATCTCGATCCCCATTAAAAGTCTATCGAAAACTTCCATTTCACGTGCTGAGAGTGTCATGTGACTCTCTAGAAAAATAATGAGAGCACGTCAAGATAAAAGTCCATATCTTGATTATTTATATTTCTACAACTGCATATTATTTATTTCTACTATATCTTTAATTTTAGAAAATATCGCTATTAGACCCTCTACGTGGCATACTTGACGCCAACCATCTTATTAGTCCAAACTATGCGGATTAGGTTTGTAACCTGAGAGTAGTTCTTATAGCGGAGAAAGTCACGTATGTCCTTGATATAGTAATGCCTACACCCAAAGAAGGGTCAAGCGAGGATGAGGTCGCTTGCTATATCAAGTACACATATGACTCCATGACTCCCGAGTTATAGAGACAACATGAAAAGATGGATGTCAGATCCATACTCTTGTATCTCTATAAATTATTTGAGGAATAGAAAAGAACTCAATGATATGAGATATCAAAAAGTTTCTTTCGCGCTAGGATGATGGAGGAGACATTGGTTTAGAACCATGTCCTTAAGATAATTGAGTGGATAGAGAAACTCATAGGTCTAAGAATGGTCTTAGAGGATAACCTATGTGTGAATCTTGTACTTCAATAATCCCTACCAGATTCTTTTTCACAAGTTCTCTATACTGATAAGACCAGAAAGAAAAAGGAAAACAGATAAGTCCCTTAAGAATGGCAAGGGCAAGGGCAAATCAGGTAAAGTAAAGGTTGCTATGAAGAAATTGATAAAGGACAAAAGTCAGTGCTTCCACTATAGCAAAGACGTGCATTGGAAGAGGGACTATAAGGAGTATCTTGCAGAAAAGGTGAAACAGAAGCTTAGAGAAGCTTTAAGTATATTCATAATCTGTCTCTATTTGTTAGACTCATATGATAATATATGGGTATTGGATACCGATAGTACTTATCATATCTATAATTCGTTACAAGTTCTGGCAAGACCTAGGAGATTAATGAGAGGTAAGATAGAATAAGAGTTGTTATTGTTACTATCAATGAGGTCATTTTATATCTACATAAAGGAGCTACTATTGTTAGGGATCGAGCGACACTAAGAGGGGGGGGGGGGTGTGAATTAGTGTAGCGGTAAAAAACGATTGATTTTTCAACGATTAAAATAAGTTCGAAAACTTCATATGAATGGATGCAACGTTTCGTTTGAACCCGGAAAGATTATGTTTTAACTTTGAAGCATACGTAAGAAGATGAAGATGAAATTGAGTAAATAAGGTAGCAAATGAAGATGGTTTGCAGCAAAGTAAGTTGCGAGAAAGTAAATGCAAACCGATTTATAGTAGTTCGGTCATCCAACCTACATCCACTTCCGAAGCCTTCTCCGATGAGGCTCCCAACTTCCACTAGCAAATCCTTTTGAAGGGGAAGGACCAAACACCCCTCTTACAACCCTTTTACAAGAAATTCACACTCTTACAGATTTTTCAAAGAGAAAGAAGGAGGTGAACACATACTATTGAAAACTAGACTTTCCCAAGCCTTTTGCTCAATTTCTAACTCTCTAAGGGTTCCCTTTTAGCTGAGAAAGGGGGGGAATTTATAGATTCAAAGAGGATTCAAATTTAAGCTCCAAATTTGAATTTTCTTTGAGTTTCCCGGTGCCGGCGGTGCCACTGCCTATCAGTCGTCAGATTGACAATGCATAGGCGGTACCACCGCCTAAGGCAAGTAGTGCTACCGTAGTTGCACACAAGCGCTGGGCGGTACTATCGCCCAGCACTCGGTTGGTGGGCGGTTCCACCGCCCAGCACAAATCAGATTACTGGTTTGGGTCGAAAACTTGGCCCAAACCGGTCCCAAACAAGGCCCAATGGGCCCCAACTTAGGTTAAAGGATTAACACCTAATCCTAACCCAAATTAACATGCTAACTACAAAATTAAAGATATTTCCTAAGCTATTACAAAGTCTAATAAGTCAAGACTTCTTCCGGCGTGCTTCCGGCAAACTTCCGACGGTCTTCCGACGAACTCTCGGAAACCATTCAGCGGACTCCTGGCAAGCTCCCGGACTTTACGATGATCTTGACAAGTTCCAACAAGCTTCATTGGCAAGCTCCGATCTTTCTTGGTAAGCTCCGCGAACTTCCGACAATCCTTCCGGCGAACTTCCTGAAACCCTTCGGCAAGCTCCCTACTCGTTCTCGGTCGGTTCCGGTAACACTCCCAACGAATCTTCGGACTCCCGTCAAACTCTCAAACTCCTAATGATCCATCATACTTGACTTCCGGCACTTTGTTTTGCTTTACGTCTTTATCATCATCATAGTTAATCCTGCACACAAACAAACAAACACTCTACTTCGATCTTGACAGTTATTACAATGCGAATTGACATTCAGTTGCTCGGCATATCATTGGTCGGCGTTTCGTCTGATCCTTCGACACATTGTCCTCTTTTGCAGTCTATTGCCCAATCGACGATTGACCTCCGCAACCCCGATATCCTTAGCGTAACACGCTCTTCTAGGCCCGATGCCCGACGTACGAAGCCTTCCACCGATTGTCGACTGAACCTTCGCCTCGACATCCAATATCCAGACATGATCACCCGGCGCAACGTCAATTCCTCCAACGTCAATTGTCTAATCCTGATCAATAGTAGACCTGCGTAACTTAAAATGCAGTTAGACTACAAATCACAATCAATTAGTTTTATCATCAAAATCTGAGATTCAACACAATGCATAGTAGATGATCAATGCATAAATTGAGATAATGTATTTACTGCAAAAGAGATATCTAGACAGGTGAGAGCCAAGTACCGTAAGGAGTCAAGCACTTGTCGATATTGAGTAGAGTCTGTAGTAGGGCTTCCATCACATAATTTGAGTGATGCACTAGTAGAGAGGGGAGTTGTAACCTCTTTTGCATCTTGCATATTTGTCTTTGATAATAAGTCTCGAATATACTTTCTTTATGATGGGAAGAGATCGGAAGATATAAATGTTACTTCCACTCCCAAAAAGTAACTCAAGGGTCCTAGATCTTTGAGGGAGAATCGATTAACTAATTGTTTTAGGAATGTTTGAATCTTTAATGGATCATTTCCTGTGACAATGATATCATCCATATAAACTAGAAGATATATTATGTTTCTATTTTATTGTTGTAAGAATAATGAGATATTAGATTTAGAGTTGATGAAGTTAATTAATGTCAAAAACAAGCCAAGTTTAGTATACCAAGCTCTTCGAGCTTAACGAAGTCCATAAATAGTTTTTTATAATTTGCAGATATGTCACGGATACTGAGGATGACGAAGCCAAGGAGTTACTATATGAAGATATCTTCAATTAGAGTCCCATGTAAAAAGATATTGTTAACATCCAGTTGTTGTAAGTGCTAGCCTTTTGAGATAGCCAAACTTAGGATAAATCAGATTATTGTGGGTTCTCTAGTTCACCTACATTAGCAAACATCACATACTCATCTGTAAAGTATCTTTTGCAAAGTTGGCATTGTTTAGAAGTTCTTCTCAATTAATGTTCTACGGGAAGTTGCTCCATAACTTCTTCTTATTTAACATGTCTTGCATGTATATCAACATCAAGTTATACACCATTTTCCTATACATATCTCCATCACCCTGATATATTAGAAGAGTAACTAGGTCACAATATGCTAATCATTCTGTAAAAGTCTTGACTAGTGCCTCCTTCTTCAAATCCTCAAGGGCTTGATAATCAAAGATCACATCTCTGCTTCTAAACACCTTTTGCTTTTCTGGATCATAAAGCCTGTAACCAAATTAATCATGTAAGTAGTCAAGAAAAATATATTCTTTTGTCTTTCCATCCAACTTGGATCTCTCATTGTCTGAAACATGTGAAAATATATGATAACAAAACACTCTCAAATGCATATAAGAAATATCTTTCTCTAATCATACATGCTCTGCAACATTATCATCTAAGACTATACAAGGTGACAAGTTGATCACATCAACTATAGTTCTCAAAGCCTCATCCCAAAACCTTTTGGGTAGCTTGGTTTGCGAAAGCATACATCTAATCTTTTTCATGATGGTGCAGTTCATCCTCTTTGCAATAGCATTATGCTGAGGTGTATAAAGAATTATCATATCATGTTAGATGCCATGTAACCTACAATAATCATTAAACAATCATATGTACTCACCACTATTATATGATCTTATGTATTTCAATTACTTTTCTATCTCCCTTTCAACTCTTGCATAAAATTCTTTGAAGATATTAATAATATGATCTTTGGTCTTCATAACATAGGCTCAAACTTTTCTTAAAAAGTCATTTATAAAAATGACAAATAAAGTACACCACTGATGCTAAGAACATTAATAGATCCATCAGTTTTTATCTTCAAAGGATCACATACATCTGTATAAACACGATTCAAGACATGCATTTTTCTAGACAAAGTAGGACTAATAAAGGAAACTCTATGTTATTTATTAGCCAAATAATCAATATAAGGTTCAGACGTATACCTCTAAGGTCTTGCAATACTTCTATTTTGAAAAGAACTTATAGCCCCTTCTCGCTTATGTGTCATAATCACCTATACCATAACTCTATACTGAAGTCTTTCTTTGTAGCATTCAACTGCTTACCACAAGCTTTGGCCTACAATCTATACAATGTTAGGATTAGTTCAGCACTAAGAGAGGGGGTGAATTAGTGTAGTAGTTAAAAACGATAAATTCGAATGATTTTGTAAAACCTCGTACGATAAAAATCACGTTTCGATTAAAATTGTTTTCGATTGAAAGCGTATCGGAAGTGCTTAAACTTGAGAGTGTTTAGAGAAGAAATAGGATAGTGAGTAAAGAAGGTTTACTAAAATGTAAATTGTAAGAAAGTAAACGTAAACCAATTTTTATAGTGGTTCGGTCATCCGATCTACATCCACTTTTCATTAAATTACATTAATAAAAATATACATCAATCTTTCAATCATCACATAATGTATACAAGACAACAATGCAAAGAAATCATGTTATGAAGGATATCAATATGAAAATTCAACAAGGATCAAAACCAAAAGATATCATTCATGATTCATACTTTCTTTTTAGCAAGATCAAGATCAAGATTTATATGTATCAATTTTCAATTCATGATGAAGGGTATACATCCAAAACATATCAATATCAAGTTATGATTCATTTGAAATTATCTCATTCATAAAAGAATCATATGAGACATGATTCATGCATAAGGAACATCAAGTCATCAAGATCAAAAGAAAATTTCGAGTATCAAATAAAATCATCAATTCATGCATTCAAGCTAACTCAACAAGTCATGATTGCAATAAAATAAAGTTGTGATTCCGAAGGTTTAGATGTCATGAATCATTTTGAAAAATCTCATTCTAGTTTAATTCATCAACTCCAAACACATCATTAAAATCATATTCAAGAAATTCATGAGATTCACAAAACATACATGGATTCATCATTTGTCTTTTATCGAAAAATTAAAAACACTAGAGATAGAAAAATTTCAAAAATTATGTATTTTCTTTTTATGATTTACTTCATATAAACATGTCTTTATCTTTAATAAAAATGAGTATCAAATTAAGGAGTGAAAGACAAATTTTGTAAACCAAATCATAATATGCATTATCGTATAAGTCCGAAATCATCAACAAAATCTTTCATTCAGAAAATTTATTAAGAGCAAAGTCTTTTATGAAAATATGTATCAACATTTAAAATCGAGGCATAAGTTTTGTCATAGAAACCGTTAAGACCAAATACATCAAACATAAAACATCATGATAGTGCATTTTCTCATTTTTATGTGTTTCACTTTAAGTTGGTTGTTTTCATACGAGTATGCTCATGTTTTTCATATAGATCCGAAAAGAAACTTTCAAGAGAAATTATTAAGACCAAAAATATTATACACACATTTATTTTCAAAATATTGATTATGATTATTTTCTTGAGATTCACAAGATTTATGAAATCAGTTCATTAATCTCAATAGAATAGAAAATATATTTTCATTTTATATAATTTGATTATACATAGGAATGTTCAAAATCATCCATCATTAAAAAAAATCATTATGAAAGTGATTAAGACCGAAAACACATTAATCCATAACATACGATTGTTACTTCAAATCATCAAGCATAATACAAATATTTTTATTATATCATCAAACTTATCAAGCATCATTTCAATTATAATATTCTTTCTTTCATTATTATTAGTTATAACAAGATTTTTCCTTCTTACATGATTTTAGCTTAGTGTTAAAAATCAAGGGTCATGCCAAAATCATGCATCATTTTATAAATAAAAAAAATAATATAAAACATCAAGAAACACATGCATAGATTAATCTTATTAGGTGTACAAACATTATCACAAATCATGTAAGTATCATTTTAATTTTTACTTTTCAAAAATACTAGAAAGAAAAAGCATGATAAAATTTTTGAAAATAATTTTTTATTTCCTACAAACTAAATCATGCAACTCAAAACATCAAGTAATCTCATAATAAGATAAACACATTTTGGGAGACTTACTTACCTTGTAGTTGAAAGTTGTCAAAGCACATTTTGCAACTCCGTCACTTGATTCGTCTTTCGATGCTTTCTTCATCTTCGACGACATTTTCTTCTTTTCAAGTTTATTTTTATTTTTTAATTTTTATTTTATAATTTTTTTAAGTTCATTGTTGATGTGGGTAATAAATGGAACATGACGTCAGCCCGTACCGCGTGCATCCGGATGACGTCTTCTGTCTCCATCGCAACCGGCTGTAGCCCGCGTTAACCGACAAAGGTGACGCCACCCGTTCCGCACAGGCCGCACAGCCGTCGAGGCACGTCACCATCCCGCAGGGGGCAGGTCCTCAGCACGCTGACAGACGCAATTAGAGACGTAGCATCACAATAACAGCTGGGGGAGCAGTCCGGCCCATAGAAAGGTAGGTAGATGAACGTGACGGGGGGAAGGAGCGCTCAGGAAAGTGGGGATCCCTTCAAGGTAGCCTGATCTAACTTGATCGTCGGAGGGGTCGGGCGGAGCTCCCCTCGACCTGACCTTTTTGCAGGAACAAAGGCGGAGCCCCTGGCATCGAACGCAGCCCGAAGCCTTCCTCCTCGAACGGTGGACACTACCCCTTCGTCACCCCGACCGGCTTGAAGCCCGGACCGAAGGATCCCCGCACATCTAGACTCGAACCAGGCCGCTTTGGTCTCGAGGCCACGGCGTAAAAGTTGAATTCCCCATCAGTTTGGCATTAGAAGGAGGGCCCGAATGGCAGGGGATCACCAGACCAATCAAGACGAGCGCGGTGGTGAGGGGTTTTACCCGGCGGGGGTCCCTCTCGAACGTCCCCACCCCCGTAAACCGAGGGCGGATGACCCTGCCGCAACCTTGGAATGTTATTGGAGGTTGTTCAGCGACCCGGGATTGCTTCCGCCCGACGGCACCTCGGCCGTCCTACCGCTCATGACTACCGAAGCCTTCCAGGACCTGACTCACCAGGTCTGAACCATTGTAGAGATAGTGCAGACCTTTGTCCCGCTCCTTTCTCGGCCGGCGAACCCGCCAGAGGCCCAGTAGTGCCAGCAGCCCGAGCCCCCCGCTCAGGCTCACATGATGCCCTCGGTCTTCCCCGCCTCACCATCGTCCCGACCGGCTCTAGCTAGAGAACGAGCCACGGGAATCCTCAACGGCCGACTCGAACCCGAGGTGGTATCCTCGGATTTGGCCGGCTCTTTCCGAGCCCAGCTCCGCTTCGTCAGTCAGCGACTGGATGAAGTACAAAGGGAGATTCGTAAATCGAAAGAGGAGCAGAGGGAGGACCCCTGTCAGGGGTCCCCGTTCGTAACAGAAATACAAGAGCAACTGGTGCCACCGAACTTTCGACTTCCCTCTATCGACAGCAGACGACGGCGCCATCGATCCGGCGACCACGTTATGCCTTTCGAGCCCGTGATGGCATTGTATGGGACCGCTTAACGCCCGATGTGCCGCGTTCCCCACGACTTTAAGGGGGCCAGCTCGCGCCTGGTATAGCGCTCTGAAAGGTGGGACAATCGCCTCTTTCGACCAGCTGGCTAGAGAGTTTGAGATCCACTTCCTGGCGCACGCTCGGCCGAAGCCCTCTATCGCCCTCCTCCTCGGACTAAATCAAAAGGAGGGCGAATATCTCGCCCACTTTGTGAATCGTTTCACTATTGAAATCCAGGGCCTGCCGGACGCTCACCCTTCCTTGTTAATGTAGGCATTCATGGTGGGACTGTGCCCCTCCAGATTTTTTTGGTCTCTCGTAGAGCGCCCCCCCAACGTGGTGTCGGAAATGCTTCAGCGGGCCTACCAGTACATCTCGGCGGAAGCCTGGATGTTCGGGAGGCAGGAGGAGCTCAAGAGGGGCCGGCCGGAACCTCCCCGAGGGCACCAACCTGTGCAACCGAGACGCAGGATGGACCATCCTGAACCGCCCATCTCAGCCCCTCCGCTCCCCGCCTTGAGTACGTCCTGAACACAGGTATTTATCCAAATAAAGGAGAAGGGGATGCTTAGACCCCCGGCCCCGATGACAAGTCCGCAGCAGCTGGCGGACCGGACTCGGTATTGCCATTTCCATCGGCAGTATGGACATGATACCGAGGAATGTCGCGAGCTGAAGCGACAGATCGAAGAGCTGATTCGTAGGGGACACTTGGACCGGTATCTCCCGCCGAATGAAGAGTCATCCCCTCACCCTGAGGGGCCCGTCGAGCGACACATAGATGTGATCACCGGTGGCCCGACGTCTTGTCACGGACTTAGCTGGTTTTGCCTAAGCCATGCGGCACCAATGCGTATCACCGCAAAGGTCAGCCTCCCCGAAATCTCCTACAATCCCTTAGGACCAACGAAAGAGAAGACGGGACAGAGAAAGCGCTTCACACGGGATCCGCAAGCCACTCTTTTAGCAAACACTTTATAGCCGATGCACATTCCAACCATGGATATTACAAGCTCAGAACAGTTGCACAACAAAGGTATAAAATTGGTCCACTACAGACCGAATTCTAGTACAAGTATGCACTCGATGCAAACATTATGTACAAGCCTACAATGGCTACCAAACTCGCTCAAATAGGGCATTTTGCCTTTGACAAGCCCTTTACAAGCTTTACAAATTACAACCAACCAAAAGGGACACGGACAAGCACAAGCATTACACCGAACAAGCCGGTTACAATTTTGTCCGTGACATTCTCCCCCACTTATTCCTTCGATGTCCTCGTCGAAGCCTTTGCTGACGCTGTAACTTCTTTTCTTTATTGGATCTTCGATCTTTTGCTCCTGTTGCGATGCGCCTCTTGGCTCCCATTTGTTCTCCGGTTGTTGTTGTTGAGTCGTCGAACTTTAATCCGCCATGCTGCTTCAACTTGCCAATGACTCTGACTTTGGTGTGGGGTTGGCAGAGTTATGCTGATCCTTGCTGGCTCTTGCGGATTCATCTGATGAAGGTAAAAGACCATCATTGATATGCGCCAGTCTTCAAATTCTTCTTGTCTCTTGAACTGGATAGATGCTTGTTGGAGCTTTAACGAGCATCGCCTCGCAACCTTTAAAATTTTCAGGTCCTTCCTCCGTAAAATTTGCCCATCGAATCTTCTTCCACTTAGTTGTCTTCGAAGGGTCTTCAAATCTGTGCAGAGCTCCTCTGCTGGATAACTAAGAGAGCTGGGGTACTCGGTTTCACCCATTCTCTTGGGAATTGAGAAGGCAAAGGTTACTTGACTTCGCCCGCCTCCTCGAGGTTGTACTTCGTGCGTCAAGTTGGTTACTAGAATTTGCCTGCTCTCAGCTCACACTTCCAAAGCACTTGAAGTGTTTGCAATCCTTGCGCTGAGTCAGCTACTGTGATTCACCTTCTCATTGCCATTGAACTTCTGGAATGCAAGAAGTTATCACTCCAACTTGAGTAAGTCTCCGATAAGATTTGGTCGTCTTTGGGGTTGTACCGCCTTCTCCATCATTTCGCCGCCGACTCCTTTGAGTAGCAAAGGTACAAAGATCACCGCATCTTTCTCGCTTCGATCCTTGGTCATGCACTCTTGCATCGACCAAGTCCTTCACTCATGGCTATCTTGATGGAAAGTCTGCATGACATTGGTCTTACGGTTCTCGCCATCGCCCTTCAGCCTTGTCTTGGTACATGGTGTTTGCCAAAGCATTCTCCTCCTCCACGGCCCATATCACGACCAAGTGCTCTCCCTCTAAGAGAGCAAGGGATTGATAACTCCCCGGAAGTCCCGCCTCAGCGGTACCATGGCACTGCGACGCCCATGGCACTACTATCCGTTGTCTCGCATATGCATCCCTTCTTCATGATCGGTAGATCCGCCTCTGCGGCATTGTGACACTCCTCTGAGTTCACCTTCAATCTAACTGATGATTGATCTTGGGTAGCTAAGTCCCTCTTGGACTCGTCATTGCTTCCTCGCCATATTTCGACCACCTGCTTCAACACCTATGTGTTCTCTAGGCAGTTCCACTTGGTCGCTGGAAAGACAGACTACAACTCCCATGTATGGCCATCGCCACACATGTTGCAGGACTTGCACCATTTCTGTTCTCCTTAGCTTCATTGGCTGCAATGTTCGCTTACTCGGCCTTGTCCTCGGACTTGCCGGGCTCCCTTAAGCGAATGTGAGCTTTGAAGTAGTTCCACTCTTCAAGAGTCTCGATCATACCTCTGTATGATCCAGTTCCCCTGTGGGACTCCCTGGTACTTGCATCTGAACTTCTTCCTCGATAGTGCACAGCCCCCATAAGCTGATGTCCAAGGCTTCCATTCAATGCAACATTCGATGCACGCACGGAAGACCCACCTCTGTGGTACCATGGCATTCACTGCTTGAATCCATAACTCTTCTTGCCGTCGTGTTGTTCATCGAAATGGAGCTCCCAGTCGCGCTCCCGATCATACCTCTGCATGATCTAGTCCCCCCCATGGGACTCACCGTGTGTGTCGACTTGCCACGAACCATTCCACTACGATCCGCTGCATCATGTCATCGCCTGGTGACATCTCCTTGCATTCTGATCCCTGTGGTATGAACTCGAACTGCGATATCTCCATGTGTGGACTCCGCCAACACATCGCAGGGCCTTCGCTAGCTTCGATTCTGTTCGCTCCTTTGGCAATCAAACTTCGTCCACCCACTCTCGGGTCACACTCGGACGAAGCCTAGCTCTAGGACAATCCATCGCCTAGCAGCTCTTCTGAAGTCCCCTGACTTCGCTGAAATAGGTGCACCATTGTCTGATCTCGGACTCGCCCCTACCAAAGATAATCTCCGCTGCGCACCGCTTTCCTCATGGCAACTTGAATAGCAACACTATGGCATATTCTTCAAGAGTATCTGCCTCTGCATCCTCTTGCCCCATGCCAAGGCCTTCTAACACCAACTTCGCCACTGCAAGTTGTATCGCCTTAGTTCCTCCGTCAAATGCTTCACTGAGATGAGGTGCATATGCCCCAAGTTCCCTTCGCCTTTGGCACCATACAAGATGAGTCCTTCATCGTAATAGAAAAAACTCATGGAACGACATGATCCTACTCTTGTCTCTGCAAGAGTCCATGTCCTTGACTTCTATCTAAGGAAAGCTCCACGCCACCGCTCCACGCTCTATCTTCTTTGCCAACTCCCTTCATGCGGTTTGGGTACATCAACAAGTTACCCCCAAGTTGTTCCGCTTCTCGATTTGCATTGCGTTAATGGTGGCCCTCACGCCAACCATTCCACGGGTTAGACCTCTGTTGAGTCCGATCTCGCTATCGGCTCCAAGTGTGCCTTCACTTTGTGTTGCCTGGGTTGCTCCCCCACTTGATCTCGCTATGCGTCCACCAACGCATCACCACTTGTGAGATCATGCAATGACTCCTTACCGCTCACTCGATCCATCGAGCTTCGTCTTGAGGTACTCAACTAATGCGGTTCATTGCACATGATTCTACGCCTCAGAGAACCGAGACTTATCCTCTCGGGTATCTGCCCCGTTGGAGCAACTTCTCTCTTCGCATCCTTCCCTTTGGAAGTTTTGGAGACCACCATCATCTTGGACTACTTCGCCTCTGCTGAACAAACTGTGCCCAATTCTGCCTTTGCAAATGCATTTGCTAGATTGTGACACTTCACCAATACAAATGACTGCACCCTCCGGGTCTAGCAAAATGCTGAACCTGCTGCACACTTCAGCCTCTTACGAAAGTATCCTGCACATGCCGAAGAGAAAGTTTTTAATGCTCCATGGCGCCGACCTTCGGTCGCCTTGGGATGACCGCGAACAATCCATCGTCCGCATGCAAGGCCACGCATGAGTATCGAATTCCTTGAGTTTACAACTCTTTCGATCGTTGAACAACCCACTCCACCTTGCCCAGTCTCATCCTTTGCCAAGCACTCCGCTTGCCTCGAGCACCATCAAGGTTGGGTGTTAACGTCGAGCCACTGCTCGAACTCGGCCATCCCAACCTTTGTGCGCTCCGCAATTCTTCTTAGCTTGTTGTACTCGTGGTGCCTCGCTAGGTCCCCCACGTTTGCATGCTAAGTGTTTGTAAGTGGGCTTGTCCCGCTCTGATACCAACTATCACGGACTTAGTTGGTTTTGCCTAAGCCGTGCGGCACCAATGCGTATCATCGCAAAGGTCAGCCTCCCCGAAATCTCCTACAATCCCTTAGGACCAACGAAAGAGAAGACGGGACAGAGAAAGCGCTTCACACGGGATCCGCAAGCCACTCTTTTAGCAAACACTTTATAGCCGATGCACATTCCAACCATGGATATTACAAGCTCAGAACAGTTGCACAACAAAGGTATAAAATTGGTCCACTACAGACCGAATTCTAGTACAAGTATACACTCGACGCAAACATTATGTACAAGCCTACAATGGCTACCAAACTCGCTCAAATAGGGCATTTTGCCTTTGACAAGCCCTTTACAAGCTTTACAAATTACAACCAACCAAAAGGGACACGGACAAGCACAAGCATTACACTGAACAAGCCGGTTACAATTTTGTCCGTGACAGTCTGGAGGAGTCAGCACGTCTGGGTGAAACGCATATGCCCATGCCGCTGCGACCGAGGAGCTCAGACGCGCTCCCGAGCCGGAAATCACATTTCCGACCGAGAGGCCCGAGCAATCTGAGCACGACGATGCGTTGGTGATTTCCGCTAGGGTGGCCAACACCCAGGTGAAGAGGGTTATGATCAACACGGGAAGCTCCGCCGACATACTCTACCTGGACGCCTTCCAGAAGCTCGGGTTGTCCAGGGACGCCATGAAGCCGATGCGTTCGGCGCTCACTGGGTTTACTGGAGATTCAGTTTCGCTGTTAGGGGCGGTCACACTACCCTTGACCCTTAGGGATGCGCCGAGGACGAAGACAGTGACGGCGACTTTCCTGGTAGTCGACCTACCTACTGCCTACATCGCAATTTTGGGGCGACCTACCCTTAATAAAATCAGGGCGGTCGTCTCAACTTACCACCGAACCATAAAGTTCCCGACCCGCGCCGGAGTTGGAGAAATCCGGGGAGTCTCTCGTGACTCCAGACAATGTTACCTGACGGCGGTCTCCCTGCACAAGAGGGGAAGGTCCGACCATCCGCTGGTAGACCCCCAGGAGACAAAGAGGCCAACCCAGCATCCTGAGCCGACAAAGCCCACCATCGACGTACCCCTGCTGGGGAGTCATCCCGATCGGACGATCAAAGTTGGCTCGGAGCTCCCAGAGCAGGAGCAGACTCAGCTCATCAACCTCCTCCAGGAGAATGCCGACGTCTTCGCCTGGTCACTAGCCGATATGTCGGGCATCGACCCTAAGGTATCCTAGCACCACTTGTGCATCTCCCCTA
Source organism: Musa beccarii (assembly GCA_024322285.1). Taxonomy (NCBI): domain Eukaryota; kingdom Viridiplantae; phylum Streptophyta; class Magnoliopsida; order Zingiberales; family Musaceae; genus Musa; species Musa beccarii. The sequence goes on along the minus strand of CM044402.1, from coordinate 9,141,096 downwards.
ATGCCCGACCAGTAAAGCAGAAGCCTCGGCGACTGGCTCTCGAGTGGTAGCTGGCTGTCCGAGAGGAGGTGGAACGACTCCTGGCGGCGGACTTCATCGAGGAGGTCAAATACCCACGATGGTTGTCAAATGTAGTCCTCGTTAAGAAATCCAATGGAAGCTGGAGGATGTGCATTGACTATACCGATCTCAACCGTGCATGTCCAAAGGATTGCTACCCCATTCCGAGGATCGACTAGTTGGTCGACACCACCGCTGGACACGCTCATTTTTCGTTTATGGACGCCTTCTCCGGCTACAACCAAATTCGGATGGCGCCCGAGGATCGGGAACACACGGCTTTCCTTACCAGCCAGGGGATCTATTTCTATAAGGTTATGCCGTTCGGATTGAAGAATGCTGGGGCCACCTACCAGAGGACCGTGAATAAGATGTTCGCCTCTCAGATAAGGAGAAATCTAGAAATCTATGTCGACGACATGATCGTAAAGAGCCGCACAGGCCCGACTCATCTGATGGATCTAGTCGAGACGTTTGCCACACTGAGGAAGTACGGCATGCACCTCAATCCTGCCAAATGCGCCTTCGGTGTCAGCTCGGGTAAGTTTCTCGGGTTCATCGTGCATGAAAGGGGAATCGATACGAACCCCGAGAAGGTCCGAGCCATCATTGACATGTAAGCACCCCGGACGGTCAAGAGCCTTCAGTGCCTCAATGGGAGGCTCGCTGCATTGTCACGGTTCTTGTCCCACTCGGGCGACCGATGCCTTCCCTTCTTCCGAGCTCTGAAGAATCCGAAGAACTTCGAATGGACGGCGGAATGCGAGGAAGCCTTCGCGCGTTTGAAACAACATCTAGCCGCCCTTCCTCGCCTCGCCTTGGTCTCCCCCTGAGAGTGCCTCAGCATCTACCTAGCCTCCTCCCAGCATGCGGTGAGCTCCGTACTAGTCAAGGAGGACTCCGGAGAATAGCTACCAATCTATTATCTAAGTCACATCCTAAAAGGGCCCGAAGAGCGATATCCGCCCATCGAGAGGCTGGCGCTAGTGCTCGTGTTGGCAGCTCGGAAGTTGCGTCCGTATTTTCAGACCCACCCGATCGAGGTAATCACTGACCAACCCCTTCGACAAGTTTTATCGAAGTTTGACGTGGCAGGTCGCCTCCTCAAATGGTCGGTGGAGCTAGCGGAGTTCGACTTACGGTACAAACCGAGAACCGCCATCAAAGCACAGGCTGTGACTGACTTCATATTGGAGCTGACCCGCCTTGAGGATGGGGGTTCCGAACAGACCGAAGCAGAGTGGGTCTTGTAAGTAGATGGGTCATTCGACTCGACGGGCGCGGGAGCAGGGCTAGTGTTGCAAGCCCCCGACGGGTGCACGTTTGAACGCTCCCTCCGCTTCGGCTTTGGGACCACCAACAACGAGGCGGAGTATGAAGCACTCCTAGCGGGTCTCAGATTGGCCACCGAGATGCAAGTGGGCGCAGTACGTGTTCTCACCGACTCACAGCTAGTCGTCGAGCAGCTTGGCGGTGGGTACGAAGCCCGGGACCCGACCATGGCAAAATACCTGGCTGAGGTAAGAGCCCTTGCCGCCAGCTTCGTTCGTTTTACATTATCCAGAGTGCCTAGAGGTCAGAATGAGCGAGCGAATGCACTCACGAAGCTAGCCTCAAGATCAACCCCCGAAGAGGGCGCCGAAGTTGAGGAGCATCCTTTCCGCGTCATCGCCACCGTCGCGGTGGTCGAGCCCGGTGTCCCGACGATGTGGGTTCAGGAAATGCTGCAATATAAGTGGGACGGCACTCTCCCTCCTAGCGAGGCCGCAGCCTGACGTCTGTGCAGGCCTGGTATTGCAAGATCGACGGTCGACTATACAGGAGGTCGTTCTCATGCCCTCTCCTACGCTACTTGGACCCCGATGAGGCTAGATTAGTTCTAGCCGAGGTCCATGAGGGGATTTGCGGGGAGCACATAGGCGACCGTACCTTGGCATTCAAGGTACTCCGTTAGGGCTATTACTGGCCCACCCTGTATCAGGACGTGAGATGGTGCGATGCGTGTTAGTGACACGCGCAAGCTCCTCGGCACCTGGCGGTCCCCGCTCACCCCCATGGATTGCGCGTGGCCCTTCGCTCAGTGGGGAATGGACCTCCTCGGGCCTTTCCCCCCGGCCCAGGGCAGTGGAGATACATCATTGTCGGCGTAGACTACTTCACCAAATGGGTCGAGGCTGAGCCACTGGCGGTGATCACGGAGCCCCAAGTGGAGCGGTTCATGTGGAGAAACATTGTGACCCAGTTCGGATTGCCCAGGGTCATTGTTACCGATAACGGAACTCAGTTCACCAGTGCCTGATTCAGGGAGTTCTGTGCGAGCCACCAGATACAACTAAGGTTCAGCTCGGTGGCTCATCCCCAAACTAATGGCCTGGCAGAGGTAACTAATCGATCAATCTTGGACGGACTCAGGAGGAGGACCCTCATGGCCCGATCTAGCTAGATCGATGAGCTACCGAGTATCCTATGGTCCTTACGGACAACACCCAAAATGGTGACCGGAGAGTCTCCATACAGTCTGTCGTTTGGCACCGAAGCTGTCCTACCAGCCGAGGTGATCGTCCTCACTCCCCGGGCAGAAGCCTTTGAGGAAGTAGCGTCGGCAGAAGGGCTACGAGCCGGGTTGGACCTGCTCGAAGAGCGCAGAGCCGATGCACACTTGAAAGCCCTCTCTTATAGAAAGGCCATCGCCAGAAGTTACAACAGGAAAGTCCACCCTCGATCGATTAGATTTGGTGACTTGGTCCTACGCAAGTCTGAGGTGAGCGACCTGACCCAGGCACGTGGTAAGCTCGCTCCCCGGTGGGAAGGACCCTACCGCATCGTCGAGGTCATCCGAGCGGGAATGTTCCGACTCGAGACGATGTCAAGTCACCTATTACTAAGGCCGTGGAATGTTCAGAACCTTAGAAAATATTTGGTGTAAGTGTCACAATGATGAAGGCAAGACAAATGAGAATTGGGAAAGAAATCTTCATTTATTTCAGTAGGAACGGGGTTACAAGACCCGACCGACTTACAGACTGATTGACCCCTTAGAGAAGGTTACAAAATCTACAAGACTATTTCAAGTCTTCGGGGCCTCTAAGCTGTCGTCGAAAGGGACCTCCTCGGGCATGCTCACTTCCAGGTCCTCGGGATAGGACGTAAAGGGTTCCTCCTCCACCTCGACACCGGGATGGCACACTCGGAAACGGGCCAGAGCTATCCGATATCCATATTCGTAGGATACCTACCCCGTCCGAGTCAGCCCGAGCTTGAACCCCTCAGACTTCTTGTAAGCCTCGAGGAGTTCCTTGTCCTTCTCTGGACGAAGACACCTCTCCTCGGCAAGGGCCTCGTAGGCTGCCTTCGCCGCGGCCTCTGCTCCTCCAACTTTTTACTTAGGGTGGACGCCTCCGTTTTCAACAGACGAATCTCGGTCCGGTCCACCCGCAGCGACTTCTGCAGCCCTTTATTTGCCTCTCCTGCCGCCTGGAGTTCAAACGTGAGGCGAGCCACCTCTGCCTCTAGATCAGATGCCCGCTTCTCGGAAGCCGTGATGGCCTCGGGGCCCGTCCCCGCCTGGAGTTCTTCGAACTGCTGGCGTAGCTCGGCGTTACGATCAGTCAACCCGCCGATGATCCGACCGGCGTCTCATACCCGGTCCATCAGGGTTATTGCATAGTGGAAGCCCTACAGAAGTAGGGTCAGGGTCAATGATATTTAGGAATAACTGTAAGCAAGGAGAGTGATACTTACCCACATTAGGGCCTTGGCTGATTTGCCAAGCAGAACCTCCGAGGGCAGGGTGTACAAATCCCGAGCCATGTCGGGATGAAGTGCACCCCAGAGGAATGCCGTGGAGGATTCCCCTCCGGCCCATACTCTGTCCCCTCGGGACAGACCGCCCCATCGGGCGACCAGCGGATCCCCCGCTTCCCCTGTCGGAAGCTCTCCCATCGCCCAAGCCAGGAGGGGCTCGTCCTTGCCTGGGGAAAGGCGGCACAAGTCTCGCACCGCCGGAAGTCGGAGGTCCTTCCCCCTCGCCTCCCGACTAGGGCCGACCTCCTCTCGCTGCGGGTCCGTCCCCGCTCGGTCCACCTGCTCGACGACCGCTCCCCTCGAGTGGCCCGTGGCCGCCCCGGACCCCTTAGAGGCGAGGGACTTCAGCCTCTTGCGTGGACGGGCGGCTTCAACCTCCAGTGGGGTGTCCTTTGAGCCAGGTCTTGGATCAACCACCGGGCATGGGGAGGAAACCGTCGAGGACCGCCCGTTGCGGAGAGATTGGAGGTTCACCATTTTTGCAGAAAACCAGACGACGGTTAGCATTAGAGACAATCCGTAATACCCATGAACCTAACACCTAGGACGTACCCTGAGACGACGGACTCAGACCTGCTTCGACCAGCCATCGCTCGGTCATACTCCGAATAGCTCAGGAGGAGGGAAGAATCCTCTTGAGCCTCCCCAGGTCCTCGTGCTCCTGGTCACTAAGGTCCGGGGCTGTATTATCGATGGCCCTCGCGGACCATCGGACCCCAAAACCCCAATCCTTCTAGCATGTCACGAAAAAGAAATGCCCCTTCCATCCTTTGTTGTTGGAAGGAGCCCCGCCGACCCGGAAGCCCGCTCGGGCGGAAAGGAAGTAACCCCCCGACCCTTTGGAGAGGCGAAAACAGGACAAAAAGAGGTTTCGGGTCGGGGTGATGTGGGCGTAGTGGCATTCCCCTAGGAAAGCCACCAGGTAGCGCCAGGAGTTCGGCGCCACCTGCGACGGTGAGATTTGCCACCAGGAGATGCAGGCTACGATGACAGGGTGGAGAGGAAGACGCAACCCCGCCTCAAGGGCATCTAGGGTCAATGCGAAACCCTTAGGAATCGGGTCATAAGCCCGTTGCCCCGGTTCAGGGGCTAAGAGGACATAATCCTCTGGGATGCCGTAGCGATCCTGGAGATTTCCCAGGGATGACCCGCTCATGGTGGAGTCGAGGTCATGCGGCCACATCAAGGCCTCGAGAGCCCTAGCCGCCTCCCCGTCAGAGGACTGGCCGACGGACGTCGGAGGCACCCCCTTGTTAGCATCGCCGGGGGATGGAGAGGCAGAAGAAGAAGAAGAGGAGGTCATTCTCACTGACCTTGGAAAGGAATAGAGGAAGGGCCAACTTGAAGGAAGGAGTGGATGCTGGAGTCAAGAAAGGGAAGGCGAGACCCAGGATGGAAGACTCACGCGGCGAGAAGTGAGAAGAAAGCCAGACATGTGCTATTTAAGGGAAAACTCCCGCCAGAAGCAACGCCCTTCCGTCTCCCGAAGATGGGCGACTGTCCCGCTTCCGCACCCGCTTGCAACCCATGTCACGTCAGGAAGGCCAAAGGACATCCCCTCATAAATGAAGGCCACGCGTGGCAACGCAGGAGCAGGCGAACTGGACGGCAGAATACAGGCACTTCGACTTCGACGTCTACGGGACCCGATGAATCAGCCCACGAGGCCCCCGCATCAAGCAAAGGAATTTCTCAATTATTTGCACCGGGTGAGTTGGAACAGGAGGCCCACATCTTGCTAAGTAGCCACTCGACCGTTAACCGCCCGAGCACTTCTCTGCTCGGCTCACCTGCCTGAGCACGTACCTCGGCCGTCGACCGCCCGAGTACTTCTCTGTGCGGCCCACCTGCCTGAGCACGTACCTTGGCCGTCGACTGCCGAGTACTTCTCTGTGTGGCCCACCTGCCTGAGCTCATACCTCGGCCGTCGACCGCCCGAGTACTTTCTACGCAGCCCACTCGCCGAGCACGCATTTCGGCGCCGACCGCTCGAGTACTTCTCTCGCAGATCCGCCCGCTGAGCATGTACTCGCCCCGACCGCCCGAGTACTTCTCTCACACACCCGCTCGCTGAGCATGTACCTCGGCCCCCGACTACCCGAGTACTTCTCTACGCAGTCTGCCCGCCTGAGCAGGCACCTCGGACGTCGACCGCCCGAGTACTTCTCTGCGCAGTCTGCCTGCCTAAGCACACGCTTCGACTGCGCAAATATGCCCGTGCACACCATCCTACTAAGCCCGAGCTACGCCTTGGCCAGAAAGCCCGAGCAATGCCTCGGCCACAAAGCCCGAGCCTCGCCTCGGCCGCAAAGCCCAAGCTATGCCTCGGCCAGAAAGCCCGAGCAATGCCTCGGTCACAAAGCCCGAGCCTCGGCCACGATGCCCGAGCCACGCCTCGGCCGCAAAGCCCGAGCTACCCCTCAGCCATGAAGCCCGAGACTTGGCCACAATGCCCGAGCCACACCTCGGCCGCAAAGCCCGAGCAATGCCTCGGCCACAAAGCCCGAGCCTCGCCTCGGCCGCAAAGCCCGGGCTACGCCTTGGCCACAAAGCCCGAGCCTCAGCCACGATGCCCGAGCCACGCCTCGGCTGCAAAGCCCAAGCTACGCCTCGGCCATGAAGCCCGAGCCTCGGCCATAATGCCCAAGCCATGCCTCGGCCACAAAGCCCGAGCCTCGGCCACAATGCCCGAGCCACGCCTTGGTCGCAAAGCCCGAGCTACGCCTCGGCCAGAAAGCCCGAGCAATGCCTCGGCCACAAAGCCCGAGCCTCGCCTCGACTGCAAAGCCCAAGCTTGTACCTCGGCCATAGTCTCCATGCCCGTTTCGTAACCTGACCCCTAGAGCTGAACACTCCAGTCTCGCCGCGTCCCTGGACGATGAGCCAACAGACCTCCGCCGCGAGCTCCCAGAAAGCATCCTTCGCCCATCAGAAGTTTATCCGGCAATCCCCACAGACTGAAGCTAGCCTCGGACCTCAGAGCGAGCCCCAAGGCAGGGCTTCCTTCGACGGGGGGAGAGTGATGTGGGATAAATGGAACATGACGTCAGCCCGTACGGCGTGCATCCGGATGACGTATTCTGTCTCCATCGCAACCGACTATAGCCCGCGTTGATCGACAGAGGTGACGCCACCCGTTCCGCACAGGCCGCACAGCCATCAAGACACGTCACCATCCCGTAGGAAGCAGGTCCTCGGCACGCTGAAAGACGCAATCAGAGACATAGCATCACAATTATAGCCGGGGGAGCAGTCCGACCCATAGAAAGGCAGGTAGATGAACGTGAGAGGTGGGGGGGGGGAAGGAGCGCTCAGGAAAGTGGAGATCCCTTCAAGGTAGCCTGATCTAACTTGATCGTCGGAGGGGTCGGGCGGAGCTCCCCCCGACCCGACCTTTTTGTAGGAACAAAGGCGGGAGCCCCTGGCATCGAACGCAGCCTGAAGCCTTCCTCCTCGAACGGTGGATGCTACCCCTTCGTTGCCCCGACCAGCTTGAAGCTCAGACTGAAGGATCCCTGCACATCCGGACCCGAACCAGGCCGCTTTGGTCCCGAGGCCATGGCATAAAAGTTGAATTCCCCATCAATTGTCGAAAGTTTAAAGTTCTCATTATCATTGTCCTCATCACTTAAGCTTTCTCTCAAGTGGTATTTCATTGTTCAAAATTTCAAATCCTTTCTATTCTTTAGAAAGTGATTCATGTATTCATCATGTTCGTTATGTTCCAAGAATGTCATCTCATAGGTCATTAAAGACCCAATGAGTTCTTCAAAAGGTAAGTCATTTATATTTTTAGCTTCTTGTATGACGGTTATTTTGGATCCCACCTTTTTAGAAGGGATCTTAAAATCTTATTTACGGATCAAAATCTGAAAAGTATTTACCAAGGACTCTTAGACTATTGACGACATAAGTGAAACGGGTGTACATGTCATCGATAGTCTCGCTTGGTGCCATTCGAAAAAGCTCAAAATCATATATTATAAGGTTTACTTTCAAGTCTTTAACTCTACTAGTGTCTTCATGCGTGATTTCTAGAGTGTGCCAAATATCAAAAGCTGTTTTGCACGTTAAAATCTGATTAAACTCGGTTTTATCCAAAGAGCAAAATAACACATTCATAGCCTTTGCGATTAATAAATTTATTTTTCCTCTATGTCCGACCATTCGTTCATCGATTTAGAGGGAGTTTGATAATGGTTTTCAACAACGTTCTATAAATTCAAATCCAAAGAAAGTAAGAAAACTCTCACTTGAGTTTTTTAATAGGTGTAGTCCGACTTGTTAAAGAAGGGAGGACGAACGATTAAAAAATCCTCTTGAAATCTATAAAGAGTCATTTCTTGTGGGTGTGAATCCAAAAGAGAAATAATGTGGCTCTGATATGAACTGTTAGGATTAGTTCAGCACTAAGAGGGGGGGGGGGTGAATTAGTACAACGGTTAAAAACGATAAATTCGAGTGATTTCATAAAACCCCGTACGATAAAAATCAAATTTCAATTAAAACCATTTTTGATTGAAAGTGTATCGGAAGTGCTTAAACTTGAGAGCGTTTAGAGAAGAAATAGGGCAGAGAGTAAAGAAGGTTTGCTAAAATATAAATTATAAGAAAGTAAATGCAAATTGATGTAAAGGAAATATTTATATCATTGCTTCCTCCCTTCTTTTTTATATTGACTAAGAGGGAGAAGGAATTGCTAGCTTGTGCATCACAAAGCAAAAATTGCTAGCTTGCACTCTTCAATGAAAATGATTTACAAGCTAGAACTTGCAAAGAAAGGCAAAGTTTGCACTTCTTAAAAAGAGAAGAAAGAAATTGTAAAGTTGCATTTTTTGTTAACTCATGAGCTTGTATGTTTAAAGTGTTATAAATTTTACAAAATCCCTAGCAGGCAAAAGAAATTAAAACTTACTAACTTGCACTTCTCAAAAGAAGAGAGATCTTGCAAACTCAAGAGAAGAAAAATGGCTATTATCTTTAGAAGGAAAAGTGCAAACTTGCACATCTTTGAAATCTTGCATGATAATTGAATATCTTTAGAAGCACATTTGAACATCTTTGAAATCTTGCATGTTTAAAGTGATTGTATCTAGCTTGAATATTATAAATCTTGCATATCTTTTAAATTAGCTAGATGTAAATTCTGTTTTTTGTTGATAACAAAGGGGGAGAAGTATATTGATGACTTCATGCATTGTAATGATGTATTTTTAAATATTGCATGAGTTTTTGATGATATGCTATTTAGATTTTTTGAAATCCAAGGTTTATATCAATGTTGCATATTGATAGGGAGAGTTTGTTAAACTCTGGGAGTTAAGGATTAACTTCGTCATCAATTAGTTGTTATCATAAAAAAGGGGGAGATTATTGAGTTTCGAATTTTGATGATGAAACTAATTAAGTGTATTTTGGTTATCTAACTACGTTTTGAGTCATGCAAGTCTATTGTCGATCAGGATTGGATAATTGACATAGAAAGAATCGACATTGCATCGGAGGAGAACACGTCAGGGGATTGGACATCGAGCTGGAGGTCCGGTTGACGATCGGTAGAAGGCTTCAAACAAAGAAATCGAGCATCGAGCCAAGAAAAGCAGAGTTGCACCATGGAGATCGAGGCTCCGGAGGTCAGTTGTTGATTGGGCAACAAGTTGCAAGAGAGGACAAGGCGCCAAAAAATCGGACGAAGCTCCGACCAATGACGTGCCAGGCAACAGAATGTTAATTTATATTATAATAATTATCTAGATCAAAGTAGGAGTAGTTTAATTGGGTTGCAATTGGGCTAACCCAGTTAGGAGCTAGTTAGGCTGGCCATACCTAGACAAGTTTGAGCTAGACTTAAGGCTCAAATAGGGTTGCTGAACCCTATCTGGCGATGGCACTACTAAACTGGGGCGATGGTACCTCCTAGGGCTCGGTCTCCCAGGTTGCTTGGGCGATGGTACTACCTAGTGTCAGTGTACTTGAGCGATGGTACCACCTAGTACATTGACAGTGGCAGTGTGCCAAGCGATGGTATCGTCAAACTGGGCGGTGATACCGCCCAGTACACTAACAGAACTAGTGTGCATTGGTGATGGTACCGCTAGTGATCGAAGGTGGTACCGCCAGTACCCGAAAAACCTAGGATGAAAAAGTTCTTAGCTCCAAGTTTGAATTAATTTGTGTTATGGATTGAGCGGCACTAAGAAGGGGGGTGAATTAGTGCAGCGGTAAAGAACGATAAACTTTCAGCGATTTAAACAAATTTCGGAAACTTCGTACGATGAAAGCAACATTTCATTTGAAACCGATTTGATTGCGTTTTAACTTTAAAGCATACGTAAGAAGATGAAGAGGAAGTTGAGTAAGTAAGGCAGCAAATGAAGGTGGTTTGCAGCAAAGTAAGTTGCAAGAAAGTAAATGCAAACTGATTTATAGTGGTTCAGCAATGCGACCTACGTCCACTCCCGATTCCTCTTCACTTGAGGCCATGGCTTCTCCACTAGCTATCCTCCTTCCAACGGGCGAGGATGAACTCTCTTACAGCACCTCTCCTTTTGACAGGCTTAGAAGATAACCCTTACAAAGCCTTTCACCATCTCTTGGACTAGAACACACTTCAAACTAAGAGGGAAGTTTTTGACACACTTTCAAGAGAGTTTCCCCCTTCTTTTTTTTCAGTTCTAGACACCCTTTCATCCAAGAATGTGAGAGGTATTTATAGGCCTCAAGAGGATTCAAATTTGAGCTCCAAATTTAAATTTTGTTTGGGTTTTCTGGTGCTAGCGGTGCCACCGCCTATCAGGGGTGGTGCCACTGCTTGTCAGTTGTCAGACTGACAGTGCACAAGTGGTTCCACCGCCCAAGGCAGCGGTGCTACCACCACTGCACTCTGGTGCTGGGCGGTGCCACCGCCCAGCTTGGGGTGGTACCACTGCCCATGGCTCGGCCACTGGGCGGTGCCACCGCCCAGCACATTTCAGCCCATTGGTTTGGGCTGAAAACTCAGCCTAAACCGGTCCAAAACAGCCCCAAATGGGCCCTAACTTGGTTTATAGGATTAACACCTAATCCTAAACCAAATTACATGCTAACTATAAATTTAAAGATATTTTATAAGCTATTACAAAGTCCAACAAGTCAAGACTTCTTCCGGTGAGCTTCCGGCAAACTTCCGACTGTCTTCCAACGAACCCCGGAAACTCTCGGCTGTTGAATCTCGGATTTTGATGATAAAACTAATTAAGTGTGTTTTATTATTTAACTGTGTGTTAAGTTATGTAGGTCTACTATCGATCAGGATTAGACAGTTGACACTAGAGGAATTGACGTTGCGCCAGAGGTGATCACGTCAGGATATTGGATGTCGAGCCGGAGGTTCGGTCGACTATCGACAGGAGGCTTCGGACGTCGGGCATCAGGGCAAGAAGTGCGGAGTTGCGCCATGGATATCGGGGTTGCGGAGGTCAACTATCGATTGGGCAACAAGCCGCAAGAGAGGGCGATGTGCCGAAGGATCGGATGAAGCGCCGACCAATGACGTGCCGGGCAACTGAATGTCAATTCGTGTTGTAGTAACTGTCTAGATCGAAGTAGGTTGTTTGGTGTTTGTTTGTGCAGGAGTAACTACGATGAGGATGAAGACGTAAAGCGAAACAAAGGGCCGAAGTCAAGTGCGATGGATCATTTGGAGTTTGAGTATTCGATGGAAGTCCGAAGATTCGTTGGGAGTGTTGCCGGAACCGGCCGAGAACGAGTAGGGAGCTTGCCGAAGGGTTTTCGAAAGTTCGTTGGAAGTTCACGGAGCTTGCCAAGAAAGATCAGAGCTTACCAAAGAAGCTTGGGGGAGCTTGCCAAAATCATCGTGGAGTCCAAGAGCTTGTTGGGAGTTCGCAGGATGGTTTCCGAGGGATCGTCGGAAGACCGCCGGAAGTTTGCCGGAAGAAGACTTGACTTGTGGACTTTGTAATAGCTTAGGAATGTCTTTAATTTCATAGTTAGCACATTAATTTGGATTAGGATTAGGTGTTAATCCTTTAACCCAAGTATGGGCCCATTGGGCCTTGTTTGGAACCGGTTTGGGCTGAGTTTTTGGCCCAAACCAGAAGTTGATATGTGCTGAGCGGTGGCACCGCCAAAGCCAACAGCAAAGCCAGTGGTAGCACCGCTGGCTGGCGCGCAGAGTACCGCTTTGCTATGTCGGGTCTGCCAGATCGACAGCGTGAGCACCGCCTCTGACAAGCGGTAGCACCGCCCCAGCACCGGGAACTCCAATTTGATTTCAAATTTGGAGCCCAAATTTGAATCCATTTTGGATCTATATATACCCCCCTTTTCTCAGCTGAAAAAAGACCTTTGGAGAGTTAGATTTTGAAAATAAGTCTTGGGAAAGTCTTGTTCTTCATTTGCTTAAGTGTTCACCTCATTTCCTTCTCTTTGTGAAAACTTGTAAGAGTGTGAATCTCTTGTAAAAGGGTTGTAAGAGCGGTATTTTGTCCTTCCCCTTCAAAAGGATTTGCTAATGGAAGTTGGGAGCCTAATCGGAGAAGGCTTCGGAAGTGGATGTAGGTCGGATGACCGAACCAATATAAATCAGTTTGCATTTACTTTCTTGCAACTTACTTTGCTGTAAACCATTTTCATATGCTGCCTTATTTACTCAACTTCATCTTCATCTTATTACGTATGCTTTAAAGTTAAAACGCAATCTTTCTGGGTTCAAATGAAATGTTGCATTCATTCGTACAAAGTTTCTAAACTTGTTTTAATCACTGAAAATTTCTCGTTCCTTACCGCTACACTAATTCACCCCCCCCTCTTAGTATCGCTCGATCCCTAACAATTGGTATCAGAGCCACGTTCTTTCTCTTTCGGATTTACACCCGTGAGAAATGGCTCGAAATGCTTTTCAAGAGGGCTTTTCAGTTTTTCGTCCACCGTTCTTTCACGCACTTAGCAAGAATTGCCTAAGTGGTGAGGCACCCTTGCGGCAAGCCACCGACTTAGCTGAAGTTGCCTAAGTCAAGAATCGCCTTTGTGCTCACTTCGATCGGACTTAGCTTGGATTGCCTAAGTCTTAAGACGCCCTTGCGACATACGCGTCCGCAAAGGGTCAGCCGAGCTGCAACCTCGTGCAGGTCCCGTAGGACCTGTAAAAAGAGAAGTTGATTAGTTGTTGGAATGAGCGACGGACAAGTCCCGATGTCTCGCGAAGAGGGAAGCTTTACAAGCAATTGAGCGAGCACTTGGAGTGCAAGAAAGCAGAGAAAGAGAGGAGGAAAACAAGGACTTTAGAGGGGTGAATGAGCAGCTGCAAGTCCGCAAACAACTACTCCCCAAGTGCCGGGCGCAAAGGCAAGTTTCCGTCAAGTTGACGTGCAAACTTGTGAAAGTGTTCAACGCCGGACACTATACTGAAGCCCCATCGAGCCATGTGCCACCCGGGGGGTTCCAGGGTGCTGAGATAGCTGACAAAATTTTCGTGGCCGCGGCCTGCAGAAATCAGCCCGTGGCACACGAAAACGGAGCTATTTTTGGGTTTCTGGATAGATGCAGCGAGCGATCGTTCTGCTGCGCTGCAGCTGCTGTTTTCTACATTTTTATAAGAAAAAATACACCAAAACATGACAAAATAGGCTGCCAAGGATATGTACAAGCATGGGCAAGCGACGAACGGAACGTCGAACGAAGTTGCTGCGAGTGTGTGACGACCGTTCGTGACATTCTCCCCCACTTAAGCTGTCGACGCCCTCGTTGATACTCTTTGGTAGGCTTTGATAGCTGCTTCTTCATGTCAGAGGGTGTCTTCTGGCTCCCAACTGGCTTCGATTTTTGGAAAGTTTCTGCCACTTCACCAAGTATTCAATCTGTTCAGCTCCATTGGGTAGCCTTGTCCTGCGATCTGCTAAAATGGTTTCAACTCGCTTCTCGTAGGAAGCTCTAGTGGGAGGTTGACGAGTTGAAACACCTCGAGAAGCATCTTGCAGATCGGAGTGGTAGGCTTTCAAGTTGCTGGCATGGAAAACATTATGAATCTTGAGCCACGCCAGCAGTTACAACTTGTAGGAAACATTGCCCACCCTACTGATAATTGGGAAGGGGCCATCATACTTGCGCACCAATCCTTTATGCACCTTGTTTCTAAAGAATTAGAGTGATGCTGGTTGGAGCTTCACCAACACCAAATCGCCGACTTTGTATTCCTGGGGTCGCCTTCCCAAGTCTGCCCACTTCTTCATTGGTAGAACCCTCCGCGGATTCTAAGCTTGGGGTTGATCTCTATAGGGGATCGACCTCCTTGGAACTCTATAGGGGTTCCTTCCTCCAAGTTGCTGCATAAAGGCTGCTAAAGAATTGATCTATTCATTGATTAGAGAGGATGAATACATTGCTATTTATAGGGCTTCTAAGCCCCAACTCCTAATTGGACTCTTACTCAAGACTCCTACTTCTCACCAACTTCTAATTAGGACTCCTTCTCTAGTAGGATTCCTAATTCAAATAGGACTTTTTACCTAATAGGACTTCTATTTCTAATAGGACTCTTTTCCTAATAGGACTCCTACTTCTAATAGGACTCTTTTCCTAATAGGATTCCTACTTCTAATAGGACTCTTTTCCTAATAGGACTCCTACTTCTAATAGGACTCTTTTCCTAAGACCTAACCCTAACCTAGCCGGCCTCTTCACCTCTTTAATAAGGGTCGGCTAGATAGGATTTACATGAATGCCCTTATCAATGAAACTAAATTAGGACTCTCATAGCTAGAGTCCTAACAGACCGCCTCTCTTAAATCACCTTGTCCTCGAGGTCGACGTTCCATAAATTCTGGGAATTTGATCTTCAAGTCGTCGTAGTTCTCCCAAGTGGCATCTTCTGCTGGTAGGTTTGCCCACTGTATTAACACTTCAGTAGCAGGTCGTCGTCGTCGAGTCACGATTCGTCGATCAATAATGGCACTTGGTTGGGTCTGGAGCTCTCCTTGGGTAGTTATATTTGGTAGATGGCTTTGGGCTGTCTCGTGTTGTCCCAACTTGAGCTTCAAACATGATACATGGAAGACTGGATGGATTCGGAGTCAAGGTAAGTCCAATCTGTATGCTACTGCTCCGATGCGCTCCAAAATCTGGTAGGGTCCATAGAACCGAGGTGAAAGCTTCATAGATGCTCTGGTTTGGATTGATGTTTGCTTGTATGGCTGGAGCCGTAGGAAGACCCAATCTCCTACTGAAAATTCTCTTTCGCCTTTGTGTTGATCATATTGTCGTTTTCATCCTTGCTTGTGCTTTGCAGTGAGATTATCTTTTAGCAACTTCAAGATTTTGTCTCTATCTTGTAGTTCCTGTCTACTTGTTCTACTTTAGAGGTGCCCAACACATATTTTGGAATTACAGGGGGGGTCAGCCATACATGGCCTCATAGGGAGTACATTTTGTGGAGGAATGATAAGTTGTATTATACCACCACTCGGCCCAGGGAAGCCACTTTGTCCATTCTTTTGGTCGGTCACTGGTGAAATATCTAAGGTATGTCTCCAAACACCTGTTCACCACTTCAGTTTGGCCGTCGGTTTGTGGGTGATATGCCATACTCATCTTTAATTTAGTGCCTTGCATCTGGAATAACTCTGTCCAAAATTTGCTCGTGAAGACCCTATCACGATCACTTACAATAGATCTCGGCATCCCATGTAATTTTACAATATTCTCCATAAAGGTTCGAGCAATACTAGAAGCAATGTAGGGATTACGGATGGCACAAAAGTGAGCATACTTTGTAAGGCGATCAACCACGACAAAAATTGTACCTTTTCCTTGTGATGAGGGAAGCCCTTCGATGAAATCCATTGATATATCAGTCCATATTGATTCTGGGATGGGTAGAGGTTGTAACTTTCCGGGACTTGCCACTGTCTCACTTTTGTGTCATTGACATATATCACATTGTGCTACAAATTCAGCAATAATATTTTTCATCCATATCCAATAAAAATTTTGCTTAATTCTTTTATAGGTTCTAAGAAACCGGAGTGCCCGGCCGCAGGTGTGGAATGCATCTCTTGAAAGATGGTCTTTATGCAAGTAGAATTTGGCATAAGCACAATGCGTCCTTTGTATCGCAAGTCCTTTGAGTCCCAACTGTAATGAGCCATAGAGCTTGGTGCTTCCTTTAATTTTTTTATGATTTTACTTGTTTCTGGATTATCTTGCCATTCCCTCCTAATATCCTCAAGGAAGTTGCTGGTCGGAAGTGAAACAGCCGAAAATTCAACTTGCTCGGGTAGCCGTGAAAGCGCATCTGCAACAACATTATCTTTCCCTTTTTTGTAAGTTATTTCATAATCATATCCAAGAAGCTTTGTTACCCATTTCTGCTGCTCAGGGGAAGATATCTTTTGCTCCAAGGAATATTTTAGTCTTTTATGGTCGGTCTTGATGTGAAAGCATCGCCCAATTAAGTACGGTCTCCATTTGGACACCGCATGCACAATCGCGAGCATCTCCTTGTCGTAAATAGTCATCTTGAGGTGGGAAGGAGATAACGCCTTACTAGTATACGCGAGGGGTCGGCCATCTTGCATTAGTATAGCACCAATTCCTGCTCCGGAGGCATCAGCTTCAATAATAAAAGTCTTATCGAAGTCGGGTAATGCTAGTAATCGGTGTTGTTATTATTGCGACTTTAAGTTCGTCGAAGGCGGTGGTGGCTTTGTCCGACCACTGGAAAGCATCTTTTTTTAGCAAGGAAGTAAGTGGTGCACTGATCTTTCCATAGTCTTTCACGAACTTACGGTAGTAACCTGTTAAACCAAGAAAGCCGCGTAGTGATTTTATGTTCCTCAGGGTTGGCCAGTTCTACATTGCTTCAATTTTGGAGGGGTCCACTGCCACACCTTCCTCTGATATGATATGCCCAAGATATTCCACTTTTTATTGAAGAAAGCTACACTTCATTTTTTTTGACAAAAAGTACATGTTCTCGCAAAATTATCAAAACAAGTCTTAAGTGCTGAATATGACTTTCAAGAGAAGGGCTGTAAATAAGGATATCGTCAAAGAAAACTAGCACAAACTTTCGAAGATAACTCCGAAAAATATCATTCATAAGGCTCTAGAAGGTGGAGGGAGCATTGGTGAGACCAAAGGGCATTACCAGAAATTCATAGTGACCGTTGTGCGTTCGAAAGGCAGTTTTCGGTATGTCTTCTTCGCACACTCGTATTTGATGATACCCAGATCGAAGGTCCAACTTTGTGAAGACTCGTGCTCCTTTTAATTCATCAAGCAATTCATCTACTACTGGAATAGGATACTTGTCCTTGACGGTTATGTCGTTGAGAGCTCGGTAATCAACGCACATTAGCCATGTTCCATCTTTCTTTCATACGAGGAGCACTAGTGAAGAGTAGGGGCTGCAACTTGGCCGAATAACTCCTGTTTCAAGCATCTCTTTTACAATCCTTTCTATTTCATCTTTTTGGAGATGTGGATACCGATATGGTCGAGTATTTGCTAGAGGTTTCCCTGGAAGAATCGGTATACGATGATCGTGCCGGCGATTAGGAGGTAGGCTGTGTGATTCGTCAAATATATCTGAAAATTCAGCAAGCAAGGGAAGTAGGTTTGGATCTTCAAATTTGGTTGGCTCTCCCTTAGGTTGCTGCTCAAGTTGTACCAAAAAGCCGCTGCATGCTTTGTGCAAAACTTTCTCCATTCGTTGTGTGCAAAGTATTGTTACGTCGCCCCCACGTTTCCCGTACAGTATCACCTGTTTCCCCTTGCTGTAAAATTTCATAATTAGTTTCAAAAAATTTCAAGAAACATCACCTAATGTCATCAACCATTCGATGCCAAGCACGGCCTCATAATCATCGAGAGAGAGGAGGAAAAAATCTATAATTATCTCTTGGTCCTGCAGCAACAGTTTCACCCGTGGGCACTTACGATCACACTTCAAAATTCGTCCATCTACGACTTTAACATCAAACCTGCTGCAATTCTCAATAGGTAAGGCCATCTGGACAGCAACCTTGCTGTTCATAAAATTATTAGTGCTCCCGGTGTAAATAAGAATGGTGATTGGTTGTTGCTTCAGAAATCCTCCCACTTTCATTGTTTGCGGGTTCGCATAACCGGCAAGGGCATGCATCATAATATCAATTGGTTGCTGTTCTTCATCTGTGACCTCTTCCTCATGCTCCTGGACCTCCTCCTCCCTGTCTTCAAGAGGTTCAATCAATAGGAGGCTGCCCCTTTTGCAGCGATGATCGCGGTTCCATGGCTCATCGCAATGCCAACAAAGACCCTTTGCTGATCGATCACGTAGTTCTTCTCTTGTCAATTTTTTGGGCAGCGAAGGATGGTTGGAAGTAGAAGGGGGTTTATATGTTGAGGTTCTAGGAGTGGTTCTCATCCTTCGAGAATCTTGGTTGAGTCGTTCTTCTTGTATTCGGGCAAAAGAAATCGCAGCCATCACGGTACGGGGCTGTCGTGCCTTAACTTCCCCTTTTATCTCTGGCTTAAGTTCTTCGATAAATGTTCCTAACAATTGATGGTCAGTCCAATCACGAGCAAGGTAAGATAGTTTCTCAAACCTGGTTTAGTACTCTTGAATCGTAGAGGTTTGTCGAATCTTTGCGAGTTGGCCATCGATATTTTCATACTCCGTAGGTCCGAAACGGTTCAACAGTGCATTCTTAAATTGATTCCATGTTGGAGCCCCATGATTATATTCTAGCCAATTGTACCATTGAATAGCATCTCCTTCAAGGTGGATAACAGCAATCTCCACCATAGCATTATCCGACGTTCGGTAGTAGCGAAAGTAACGTTCTACGCGCGAAATCCACCCCGCTGGGTCTCCTTCTTCCCATCGTGGGAAGTCCACCCTCATGCGTGGCTGAAGCATGTCCGAGGGCTGTCCCTCCTTCTCTGGGGTCCTTTCTAAATTCTCTCCTTGCTGCAGTTTGGTTGGGCTCGATGGTTGTCCAATTCTGAATTCTGCAAACAAAGCGCGCAATTTGTCTTCCAAGCGCGATTCAAGCCGTGATTCAATCCGAGATTCCCATGCTTCAAATTTAGCATCAATTGGATCTTGGGAAGCCATAGCATATGTCTATAGATCAGAGATGCCCTTGTCTTTTTTCTGTTGATGGGTTAATGGCATGGGGTGGTGGAAGGTTCGGACAATAGATCGGTGATTGAAGGGTTCAGCTGTAATGGTTTACTGTTTTGGGCTGTGGTTTTTGATGCTGTTAGGGTTATGAAACTAGGTTATGATGGCTGCATCTTGAGGCTAGAGAGATGCCCTAAAGATGTCTTGGTTTGTGGCAGCAAGGTGGCTAGGGTTTGATAGGTTACGGAGAAGAAAAAAGGACAAAGGTGCAATACCAGATTTTTCACCGAAAAAATTCCAGCAGTAAAGATGTAATTTTTTCAGAAATTTTCAAAAGACATTCAAGTAAAACTCAAAGGGGATCTACTGATAAGGAAGAGGTAATACTTTAAAAAATTTCGTAGGAAGAAACGACAACAAGAGTTTTGGCAAAATTGAGAATCACGAAGAGGTATTATAGCAGATTTTTACGTCTAAAGTGCAGCAGATTGGACGTAAAAGATAAGTGGTTTTTATTGAGAATTTTTCAACAAAACCAAAGGGAAAACCACTGTTAGGAAGTGTCAAAGCCGCCGTAAAAATTCCATAGAGAATTGGATAGAAAAAATGCAATAGCAAGATCAAAAAGGCAGTGCTATGCGGCTGAAATTCTGTAGTGCGACTTTCGTTGTAGAGATGAAAACTTTGCGACGAAAAGTTTATGCAGCAATTATAGGAACGAATTTTTTTGGATTTTTTGAATTAGGATAACTAAATTGCAGCAGCAGTAGGGTAGATAACCAGAACCTGTTGCAATTCACGGGAAGATCAAAGGATGATCTACGGTGGTGGAGATGATGGCGGAATTCAGCGATGATCTTCTAAGCAATTGTGGGAATTGCTTTGGCAGTTGTGGAGGGCTGGTGGATGGCTGTGGAAGGGCAGCGAGACGCCAAGAACACTGCTCTGATACCAAGTGTTAGAACCCTCCGCGGATTCTAAGCTTGGGGTTGATCTCTATAGGGGATCGACCTCCTTGGAACTCTATAGGGGTTCCTTCCTCCAAGTTGCTGCACAATGGCTGCTAAAGAATTGATCTATTCATTGATTAGAGAGGATGAATACATTGCTATTTATAGGGCTTCTAAGCCCCAACTCCTAATTGGACTCTTACTCAAGACTCCTACTTCTCACCAACTTCTAATTAGGACTCCTTCTCTAGTAGGATTCCTAATTCAAATAGGACTTTTTACCTAATAGAACTTCTACTTCTAATAGGACTCTTTTCCTAATAGGACTCCTACTTCTAATATGACTCTTTTCCTAATAGGATTCCTACTTCTAATAGGACTCTTTTCCTAATAGGACTCCTACTTCTAATAGGACTCTTTTCCTAAGATCTAACCCTAACCTAGCCGGCCTCTTCACCTCTTTAATAAGGGTCGGCTAGATAGGATTTACATGAATGCCCTTATCAATGAAACTAAATTAGGACTCTCATAGCTAGAGTCCTAACATTCATCTTTCTGGCCACCTTCTCCAAGTAGGCCCGCGCAATATCTGTATTTTGATGCCATTCTTTTGCCAAGTGATACGCGGACGGACTACTCCATGTATATCCAATAGCCAAAGTGTGAGGAGTCGACGGCTGTTGTCCAATGATGATCTCAAAGGGACTCTTGTTGGATGCAGAGCTCCGCTGCAGGTTGTAGGAGAATTGGGCTATGTCCAACAACTTTACCCAATCTCGTTGGTTGGCACTCACGTAGTGCCGAAGATATTGCTCTAGGAGCGAGTTTATTCTCTCAGTTTGGCCATCCGTCTGAGAGTGGAGGCTTGTGGAGAAATATAGCTTCGATCCCAACAATTTGAACAACTCGGTCCAGAATCGTCCCAAAAACCGAGCATCTCGATCACTTATAATATTATGCGGGACTCCCCAATACTTCACTACATTCTTCATCATTAGCTTCGCCACTTCCTCTGCTGAACAGTGTAGGGGTGCGGCAATGAAGGTTGCATACTTCGAAAATCGGTCGACCACCACAAGTATCGATCCGAGTCCCCCTACTACCGGCAAGCTAGATATGAAGTCCAAAGAAATGCTCTCCCACGGCCTTTCTGGTACAGGCAACGGCTCTAAAAGTCCCACCGACTTTCGTTGCTCCACTTTGTCTTGTTGACAAGTTAGGCACGTCCGAACATATTTCTCCACATCCGTCCCCATCTTTGGCCAATAGAAGGCCCTCTCCATGAGAGCCAATGTTCGATGAATACCCGGATGTCCTGCCCAAAGGAAATCATGACACTCCTTCAAAAGCTCACGCCTCAGATTATCCACCCGAGGAACATAAACTTTATTCCCTTTGGTGTAGACGAGTCCCTCTTGGACCCAAAATCGTCGTGCCTTGCCTTCTTGGATCAATTGCATCAAAGTTACTACTTGGGGATCACTGTACAGTCCATCCTTGATTCGGGAAAGGAAGTTGGATTGCAACTGACTTGTTTGGCCTCTGCCCTCTAGTTGCATAGCATTCACGGCCTCCACTTTTCGACTCAAGGCATCAGCTACGACATTTGCTCTTCCGGGTTTGTACTCCATTACCATGTCAAATTCCGCCAGGAAGTCCTGCCATCGTGCCTGCTTTGGGGAGAGTTTCTTTTGAGTCTGAAAGTAACTCAAAGCGATGTTGTCTGTCCTCAGTATAAATCGCGATCTGAGAAGGTAGTGTCGCCACACTCGTAAGCAGTGGATCACCGCTGTCATCTCCTTCTCGTGCACAGGATACCGCCGCTCGGTCTCGTTGAGCTTACGGCTTTCATAGGCCACCGGATGGCCCTCCTGCATAAGTACTCCCCCAATAGCGAAGTCTGAAGCATCTGTATGGACTTCGAAGGGCTTCCCATAGTCTGGCAATTTGAGCACTGGTTCTTCCAGAATGGCAGCCTTTAGGTCTTGGAATGCCGCTTCACATTTGTCGAACCATCTCCAAGGCTGCTCTTTCTTCAGCAACTCTGTTAGTGGAGTTGCACGCTTCGAATACCCCAGTATGAAACGTCGATAGTAGTTCACAAACCCAAGGAAGGATCTCAGTTCAGGCACCTTCTTTTGAGTTTGCCAGTCCACAACTACTTGCACCTTTGCTTTATCCATCTGAATGGAACCATCGGCGATCCGATACCCCAAGAATAAGATCTCTTTCTAAGCAAAGTAGCACTTCTCTCTTTTTACGAACAAAGAATTCTCCCTAAGAACTTTGAAGATTGTTCGGAGGTGTTTAATATACTCCTCAAGTGTTCGGCTATAGACGACGATATCGTCCAAGTAGACAACCACAAACTTGTCTAGATACTCCTTGAATAGCTGGTTCATAAGAGTACAGAATGTGGTTGGAGCATTGGTTAAGCCGAAAGGCATCACCAAGAACTCAAACGCTCCATACCTGGTCACACAGGTAGTCTTCGCTTCATCACCTTCAGCAATACGCACCTGCCAATACCCCGACCGAAGGTCGAGTTTCGAGAAATGCTTTGCTTTGCCCAGTTGGTCGAACAAGTCCATAATGAGAGGGATGTGATATTTGTTCTTCACAGTCACCTTGTTAAGGGCTCGATAATCGACGCATAGTCGGAGACTCCCATCTTATTTCTTCTGGAAGAGAACTGGAGCTCCGAATGGTGCTTTGAAACTACGAATGAGACCACCGCTTAGTAGTTCATCTAACTACTTTCTGAGCTCTGCCAACTCAGGAGGGGGCATGCGGTATGGTGGTCTCGCTGGAGGCTTCACTCCTGGCTCCAGCTCAATAAGATGATCCACGCCTCTACGTGGTGGTAGAGTTTTCGGCAACTCGGGTGGCATAACATCTTCAAACTCCTTCAGAACATTTGCCACCGCAGCAGGTTCTTTAAAGGCCTCCCCATTAGGTGTCTCTAACTTCATCGCAGCCACAAAGGTTAACTCTCCTTTGCGTACACCCTTCTTCAATTGCAACGCCGATAGTTGTTGGGGATCCTGGGTTCCTCTTCGAGAGACGGGAACCACACAGGGGTTGTCGCCTCCCATCAGACATATGGAGTCTAGGAAGGGCATCGACACCAACTTTGTTGCATGCATGAACTCCATTCCAAGAATCACTTGGAAGTCATCCAATGGTACTGCCATCATGTTTGTGCGCCCGCTCCATGATCCAGTCTTGATGGAGATCCCCTTTGCTAGCCCAGAGATCCGCTTGGCCTCCGAGTTGATCGCTTTCATCCGACTTGGGTTCTTCTCCAAGATTAGTCCAAGCCGCTTTGCTTCTCGGTCGGCAATGAAGTTGTGGGTAGCACCCGTGTCCACCATTGCTCGAGTGGTTTGGCCGTTGAGTCTGATGTCCACATACATTAGCTCACTATTTCCTGCTTTCTGTTGCTTTGGCTTCATGTTCTCCCCCACTTGGCCCCGCAATGCATTCAACAAACGCATTGCACCCATTCGGGGTCCTTGCGACTTCTCATCGTCGCTACCCGATTCAGAGCTGCTCGAACTAGGGGCAACTGCCTTGCCCTTGTCTGGCTTGGGGGGAATGATGGAAGCCGATAAGGCATTGAATGCCTATTTTTGCGGGCAGTCCCATACACCGTGTGGTCCTCCGCATAAGAAACATCTCCTAGGTTTTGAGGCCCTGCCGTTGGAGTTCGGCCCCTTATGGAAACTCTTCTTCCTTGGCTCACCCCTAGGTTCCTTCCCAGGAGGGTGCCTTGGTTGGTGATTTCCTGTGGACTGTTTCTTCTTCCTCGGGTCCTCTGAAGAAGCAAAGTCGGTAAGCCTTTCTGCGACTGCAATTGCTCCGACCAAATCAGTGACATTCCGACGATGAAGTTCCTGTTGAGCCCATGGCTTTAGGCCATCAAGAAAGCTGAACAACTTATCTTTTTTAGACATATCTTGAATGTCCAATATTAGTGCAGAAATTGCTTCACATAGTCCCGAATAGAAGTCGTTTGGTGGAGTTGTCTCAACTTCCTCCTTGTGATGAACTCAGTGTTCTCGGGCAGAAATTGAGTTCTCAATTCACGCTTCAAGTCGTCCCATGTATCCACTTGGTACCGACCCTATTGAATCTCTTCCCAACGAGTTCTCCACCAAAGCTTAGCATCTCCGTTCAGATACATAGTCGCTATCGAAACTTTGGTGTTCTTAGAGTCTGGCCTCGTAGCTCGGAAGTACTGTTCCATGTCAAACAGGAAATTCTCGAGTTCCTTTGCATCTCTAGCACCCCCATAACAATGTGGGTCGGGTGCCCTGAAACTTTGTGTTGGTGCAACGCGGGTGTTGCCTCCCCCCGCATTCAACGCCCTTGTGAGCACTGCAACTCTGGAAGTGAGTTCCATCACCATCTCTTGTAAATGTTGCACGGAGTCCTTGGTGTCATCCGTCAAACGGTCGACTAGGGCTTCAACCTTGTTGATCCGGGATTCAGCTTCTTCTTGTGAGCTCTCTACGCCAAGAAGCCTACTTTGGCCTTGGTAGAGTTCGTCCAAGCTCGCTTCAAGAACATCCAAGCGGGTTTCCACCGTTGTGACCCTCTCTCTATGGCTCTTTCTTCCGGTTGGCGCTCCAGATTGCGCCTCCTCCACTCGTGGTGAGCCACTTCTCGCTCCTCGTGCTCACTGCCCCGCTCCTCATGAGCGGCTACTGCAGCGAGAGAGCGAGTTTGCACATGCAGCCCGCCTGCGGCTGCTTGGGGCAACATTCCAGCTTGCCCCATTCTGCTCGACTCACCACGTTGTTTCACCATGGAGAGATTGCAAAAAATTTTCGCTGCTTGCTCAGATTGCTTGCCTGCTCTGATACCACAATGTCACGCACTTAGCAAGAATTGCCTAAGTGGTGAGGCACCCTTGCGGCAAGCCACCGACTTAGCTGAAGTTGCCTAAGTCAAGAATCGCCTTTGTGCCCACTTCGATCGGACTTAGCTTGGATTGCCTAAGTCTTGAGGCGCCCTTGCGACATACGCGTCCGCAAAGGGTCAGTCGAGCTGCAACCTCGTGCAGGTCCCGTAGGACCTGTAAAAAGAGAAGTTGATTAGTTGTTGGAACGAGCGACAGACAAGTCCCGACGTCTCACGAAGAGGGAAGCTTTACAAGCAATTGAGTGAGCACTTAGAGTGCAAGAAAGCAGAGAAAGAGAGGAGGAAAATAAGGACTTTAGAGGGGTGAATGAGCAGCTACAAGTCCGCAAACAACTACTCCCTAAGTGCTGGGCGCGAAGGCAAGTTTCCGTCAAGTTGACGTGCAAACTTGTGAAAGTGTTCAACGCCCGACACTATACTGAAGCCCCATCCAGCCATGTGCCACCCGGGGGGTTCCAGGGTACTGAGATGGCTGACAAAATTTTCGTGGCCGCGACCTACAGAAATCAGCCCGTGGCACACAAAAACGGAGCTGTTTTTGGGTTTCTGGACAGATGCAGCGAGCGATCGTTCTACTGCACTGTAGCTACTATTTTCTACATTTTTACAAGGAAAAACACACCAAAACATGACAAAACAGGCTGCCAAGGATATGTACAAGCATGGGCAAGTGACGAACGGAACGTCGAACGAAGTTGCTGCGAGTGTGCGACGACCGTTCGTGACAGTTCTTTAACGGATCGGACTACACTTATTGGAAAACTCGAATGAGAGTTTTCATACTTTCAATGGACTTAGATTTATGGAATATTATTGAAAATGGTTTTCAACTTCCCTCTAAACCGATGAACGAATGGTCGGACTTAGAGAGAAAATCTTTTTCCTTGAATGCAAAGGCTATGAATACCTTATTTTGCGCTTTAGATAAGAACGAGTTCAATCGGATTTCAATGTGTGAAACGGCTTTCGATATTTGGCGAACACTTGAAATCACGGACAAGGGAACTAGCAGAGTTAAAGACTCAAAAGTAAACCTCTTATTGCATGATTTTGAGCTCTTCCGAATGACACCAAGCGAAACTATCGACGATATGTACACCCGCTTCATGGATGTCGTCAATAGCTTGAAAAGTCTTGGTAAATATTTTTCGAACTTTGAACTCACTAATAAGATTTTAAGATCCCTCCCAAAGAGTTGGGATCCAAAAGTAACCGCAATACAAGAGACTAAAAATTTAAATAATTTTTTATTGGAAGAACTAATCGGTTCACTAATGACATATGAAATGAGTTTCTTCGAACATTTGGAACATGATGAACATATGAACCACCTTCTAAAGAACAAGAAGGATTTGGCACTTCGGACAAATGAATGCCACTTGAGTGATGACTTAAGTGATGAGGACAATGAGGACATTGAACACATAACAATGAATGTTAACAAGTTCATTAAACAAAAATTAAAAAGCACAAATGAACTTGAACGGAGAAAGAGGCCAAAGAAGAAGAAGAAGACTTGCAAAGAAGAATCAAGTAAAGATGAGGCGAAATGGGCTTTGACAGTTTTCGACAATGAGGTAAGAAACTCACCCAAGTTGCTTTTACCTTATTTTGAAATTACATGATGCTTTTCATGAGTTGCTTGAAATAATTGGTAGGATTTTTTTTTATGCTTTTTCCTTTCTAGTAATTTTTTTAAAAAAATAAAAATATGAATGATGCATGATTTGTGATAATGCTTAGGATTAATCCATGCATGTGTATCTTGATGTTTTATATTATTTTTTGTTTCTAAACATGATGCTTGATGATTTTGTAACATGCATTATTTTTTGAAGTAATATTGATTTGACTCTATGTTGTGGATTAACGTATTTTTTGGTCTAATTGTTTTCATGTCAAATTAAGATGACATTTTGAGATGATGAAATTTCATGTATACTTTCCATATCGGTTTTCAATCTTAAACATGATACATATCTATGTATGAATTTCTTGAAAATCTTTTGATGATAGATGTATGTATCTTGATTATAATTTAAAAACTTCCATTTTGGCTTAGTGGGTTTTAATCCTTTTTATGATGAAATTTTTATTGATACATGTCTTCATGAAATCAATTATAAAGACCCAACCCATAAATTTTCAAAATGAAAGAAATATGGCTTTGATGTTGCCTTGTGTTATATTTGGACTTAATGGGTTTCATGACGAAAGTTATTTTTCAGATTTTTAAAATGATGTATGATTTTAGCAAAAGTTTGAGCATTGATCATCTTGTTATAACAAATGAAAGAAAGAAGTGAAATGATTTTAATGATGAATTCATTTCTAAATATGATGATGCTCTCATGTTTAAATATGATGCATGACATTGATCATTCTTATGAAAGATCAAATCATGTAAATTGAAACTCTTAAAAATAAGAAAATGCACTATCATAATATTTTATTTTTGATGTGTTTGGTCTTAACGGTCTTTATGACGAAACTTACATCTTGCTTTGAAAAGTTGATACATGCTCACATGTAATCAATTTATGTTGCTCTTATTAAAATTTTCGAATGAAAGATTTTGATACATTTGATCTTAATGGTTTTAATGACAAACTTGTATTTTGAATTTATACAATGATGGGTTCCATATAAATATTTGAACATACATTATGAAATCATCATTGAAATGAAAATATTAAAAGTTTGTTATTATGCGTAATAACTTTGTGATATCATATTTTGATGACAAACTCATGTTTTAGTCTTAAATTTGATAATCATCATTTGAAACATGAGCACACTTGTTTGAAACAAAATGAAACATATTATCATGATAAATTGAATCTCATAATGTGTTATATTTTTATCTTGATGAATTTTATGATGAAGTTTGTCTTTCAATGTTGAATGTTGATATTTCTATTTTATTTGACATCAAAAAACAAAGGCATGCTCATATGAAATAAATCATACAATGGAAATGCATGTTTCTTGAAATCTTTCGATTTTTCAAATAAAAGACAAGTGATAAATTCATTTATAATATTTTGTAAATCACTTGACTTATGAATGAGATTTTGATGATACGGTAATGACTTTATTTATGTTATGAATGTTAAAAATGATAATTTGATTAGGAGTTTCGAATTGACAAAATGAGTTTGAATAATTTTATGACTCCTCTCTTGTTCTCTTGAAATCATGACCTTGAATTCTTGACTTGAGATATTTTTGGGAATCAAAATATTCTCCTCTATGATTACTTCTTTTTATCATTTACCAAAGAGGAAAACAATTCAAGTTTATGTCATTTGTGAATCTCACAAACTATGTTAATGATTTTGATGATTCGAACTTGAATGAGCTTTATCATAATCCAAGTCTTGATATTTTGATATTTAATACTTGGAATTCTCATGCATGAATCAAGTTACTCTTTGTGCTATATCTTTTCAAATGAATCATGAGCCTTGATGTCATATATTTCATGATATAGAAATGACAAGATTTCTTTGCCTTGTATGGTAAATTGAATATTTGACATAAATGAAATTTGCTTTATGATGAATCATGAATGATATCTTTTGGTGTTGATCCTTATTGATATTTCATATTGATATCTTTCATGAATTCTTTGCATCTATGTTTTGTATGCATCATGAAAAAATTGAAATATTGATTGGTGCTAAATTATTTCATTGAAATATTATTCATCCCTTCTTTTTGATAGTGACAAAGGGGGAGTTAGCTTACTAGCTTATGTATCACAAGTGAAAATGACAAACATAGCTAGCTCGAACTTGCAAAAGGCAAAACTTGCACTTCTTAAAATGAGAAGAAAGAAATTGTAAAGTTGCATTATTTTTTAACTCATGAGCTTGCATATTTAAAATGTTATAAATTTTACAAAAATTACTAGCTCATTACAAACAAAAAGTTGATGACTTACAAAAGGAAACTTAGGTGCAAAAGAGAAAAATTGAAAGGGAGCTAGTTTGCGTATTGCAAAGTATGCTAGCTTATCATTATTGCTTGCTTGCTTGTCATAAATTTCCCTCATACCATGATTTGTTTATGACTCCCTTGAATTCATGACTTGATATGTTAAAAATTCATGATGGAAATTTGTTATTTTGTCATGATGGAAGCATTCATGTAAAGGGAAAAGAATTGTATTCTTCCCTTCTTTTTGACAAAATCAAAGGACGAGAAGATTTATTGCTAGCTTGCATGATTAATTTGCTAGCTCATTCAAGAGGAAGAAAATTGCTAGCTTGTGCATCAAAAGAGAAAATCTTGCTAGCTTGAACATTGAGAAGCAAAAAGTTGCTATCTCAAGAGAGGCAAAAATCTTGCTCAAAGAGAGGCATAGTTTGGGGCAGTGGTTTGATAGAGTTTTGGGCTGTGATGGTAGTGGATGAAGGTTAGGGAAGAGGGTTTTAGATCTGTGGTAGATCGCAGCAAAGATTTGAAAAAAATTAGTAGAAATTGCTACCGAAATGCGTTGTCTCGTAAGAGCAGAATTGTCGTCGAAGAAATAGTGGTTTCTCGATGAAATTTACAGCGAAAACTTAGGGATTTGAGGAGGGGGTTTGATGGTAGAATCTTAGTTTAAATAACAACAAGGATGACAAATTGGATCAAGAAATTTCTGTAGCATAACAGTAAAGAAATCGGTGCAAGTTGCGATAGCAGAATTCTCGTCGAAAAATTTCAGCAGTTTGCGACGAGAGATTGCAGCAACACACGAATTTTTTTTAAAGATGAATTCCATAATAGATCAATCATGGATGGGAGCCAAGATGATCTATGAGGTGCACAAGAAATTTCATTCAAAAAGGATAACAATTAGACCGGTTAAAGGCAACAACACGTGGATGAAATTTTCTGCAACAATCCTTCATTCGCAAAGATGGTAACTTTTGCGACGCAAGAAATTTGTAGGAAAGTGATAGATAGAAAAACTTCTTTTTGGTATTTTAGACGAAAAATTATAGCAGCAAAGGGTATTGGTGGTAGAAAAATTCTAGATCTCTGATGCAATTGGAGGTGGCGATAGTAGATTAAATTGATCTACATCAGGAGATGACGGTGGAGACGATGACGTCAAGAGCAATTGTGGGAATTGCTTGGTTGATGGTCGATGGTAGGGATGGCAGCAAAAGCAGCAAGAACGCTGCTCTGATACTAGATGATAGGACCCTAGAGGAATTCTATGGAGATTGATCTTTGAGGGGGATCAACCCTTGGAACGCTATAGGGGTTCCACCCTCCAAGTAGCCTGGTGGCTGCAATTATAGATTGATCTTTCTTATTCCAAAGAGATGGAGGCTACAAGCTTATATAGAGCTCCAAACCTTGGCTCTAGGGGCTACTTCCTAAGTGAACTACCCAATTTACCCTCAACTTTAGTCGACCGACCCAGTAACAAGGGGGGTGGCAACTAAGAGGCCCAATAGCCCAAATATAAACTCTAGCCTCTCTTCTTTATAGGATAGAGGTGGCTAGGTGGGATTTATTATACTCACAGGATTTTTATTAGCTGCTACTTGGTTGAGTAGAACCCAACCCTACTAGGGTCCTATCAGAGACTTATAATGGTTCTTCTTAAACTTGTTGTTACGTAAGCTGGCCACTTGATGATGTGTTGGGCTGGCCTAGTTTCATTTCCGAGATCTCAGAATATCCAATGGGGGTCCACCGCTGAGGGACATCCCGAATCCACCTTGGATCCGATCCGGTATGAAGGCCTGGGTCGGGTTTTTCCCGACTTGGCGCCTCCGATGCTTAAGTCAGTCATTATGCCTTTTCTCCTCCCACTCCTCGAAGCTGGGCAGGAGGTTATATAGGCGTGTCCAGAGGCATACCTTGATCCTGGTGGTGGGGTAAAGTCGGATGGCTCCGAACAGGAGGACATTGCACGGTGCCATTCCGGGATCTCGGGGACGGTCTGATCACCTAGTATGGCATCGCCCTAGGATTTCGGGGATGGCCTGATGGCGCCATTCCAGGATCACGGGGATGGTCTACTCCGGACATCGCTAGTACCCCAGGACGGCGGGGGACCCGGGTTTGCTGGAATGGTTGATCCAAGCATTGCCGTCCTGGAACTCCATGTGGGGGGTTCTTAAGCTGGTGCGGATGATGTCGTGGGGGACGTGCCAGGATATCTCCTATCAGTTCCCCCCCCCCCCCAAAACTAGGCATGCACCGAGGCCCTAGTGGAGGGGCTCAGGGCATGTCTGGTTGGCCATGCTAGCTGTGTTGTTTGTCATGGCGAATCGACGAGTTGATTCATGGTGTTGTCGCACCTGTATCGCCGATGTTGAGTTGGAATGGCGCATCAGAAAGGACTGCCTGGCTGTCAGGGTTGAACGTTGGAGTAGGTGGATTCGGGCGCAAGTGGACTGGTGTCCAAGCTGACGAACTTGGGCAAGGATGGGTTGGTACTTGAGCTGGTGGACTCATGAAGGAATGGACTGGTGCTCGAGCCGGTGAACTTTGGCACGAATGGACTGGTGCTCGAGTTGGTGAACTCAGGCATGAATGGACTGGTGCCTGAGCCGGTGAACTCAAGCATGAATGGACAGGTGCTCGAGTTGGTTAACTCGAGCACAAATGGTTGTTGTTTGAGTAGGCCTCCAACTTTCATCGTTTGCAGATTTGAGTAGCCGGCTAGCGCATGTATCATAAAGTCGGTCGATGGTGGCCCTTCTTCCACATCTTCTTCCTCATGTTCAAGACTCTCTTCTAGTTGTTCACTGATCTCTTCTTCCACTGGTTCAATCACAAGAAGTCTCCCTTTTTTACAGCGATGCATGCGGCTCCACGGCTCATCACAATGCCAACATAACCCCTTGGCAGATCGGTCTCGAAGCTCTTCTCTTGTAAACCTTTTTGGTGCAGGAGCTCGGCTGATAGTAGGGGGGGCTGAGAATTTCGATATTGCTAGTCGGGGAGCGACCCTAGTCCTCCGGGCTTCATTGTTCAATCGCTTCTCCTGAAGTCGTGCGAAAGAGATGGCTACCATAAGCGTATACGGTTGTCGCGCCTTAACTTCTCCTCGGATCTTCGGCTTCAAGCCCTCAATAAATGTTCCCAATAACTATTTTTCAGACCAATCACGAGTTTTATTAGATTACCTTTCAAACCTGGTTTGATACTCCTGAATGGTGGAGGTTTGTTGGATCTTTGCTAGTTGTCCGTCGATATTCTTGTAATCGGTTGGTCCGAAGCGGATCAGTAGTCCTTCTTGAATTGTAACCATGAGAGGACTCCATGAGTGTGTTCAAACTAATCAAACCATTCTATGGCATTCCCTTCAAGATGTATAGCCATAATTTCTACCATAGATGCATCTGCGATTTTGTGGTATCAAAAATATCACTCCGCACGCGAGATCCAACCAATCGGGTCTTCTTCTTCCCATCTAGGGAAGTCCACCCTCATGCGTGGATAGTAAGGATCAGTCATAGAGCCTCCCCTCTCTTGGAGGCCATCTCTTCAGAACTCTCTCCTTGATGTGATTTTTTTGGGCTCGGTGGTCGACCCAAATTGAGTTCGGTAAAGAGAGTCCGAATCTTCTCCTCTATTCGTGTCTCGAAGGCTTCGAATTTAGCATCAATTGTCTCCTCGGATGCCATAGCATATGTCTCTAAATCTGTAATATTAAGATCTGTTCTCGAGGGGGCTTGGCATGATGTAGATTCGGTCATGATCGAGGAGCTTCTAGGACTCGTTCGGGATCAGTACAGCATCCCGAGGGAGTACGGGCTACACGCCCCATCTCCCGAGGAACGCCCCTACGATCTATTCCCAAATGGGTTTGGGCTTACCCTTGACGCCCTTAAGGCGGGGCTGAGGTTCCCGCTACACCCGGTAATTATTGAATGTTTTCAATGGTGGGGAATTTTCCCATCTCAGATGGCACCCAACTCATGGCGCTACTTAGTGGTTTTCCTGGGGGAGCGCCGGAGGACGAGGATCGAGCCGACCTAGACATTATTCTTAGCTTGCTTTTAGCTCTGCAAGGGTCGGGGTAGGTATTACCTGACTCCCGAGGTGGGTTTAAGATTAGCAGTGCCCCTTCTAACAATAAAGGGTGGAAGATGCGTCACATCTTTGTGAGCAGCCTCAAAGATTGGGGGTTCTGCCTGGCATGGACCTCCCGAGCCATCAACAATGTGCCCCCATTTTTCTCTCCCGAGGAGGTTGATAGCGTGGAGCATCTGAAGGGGATCCTTTCTTCTTCTCGGGCGGTTAGGGAGATGTCCAAGGCATGGCTGGTTAAGGCAAGTCTTAGTCCAGCCTCTAGGGGTATGGCTTGGGTTGTGTCTTTCAAGTTCCCAATCAATTCTACTCTTTCATTTTGCTGATCGACCTGTGTTGTTGCAGACATGGTGAATCTTCAAGCGATGAGGGGGATGCCCCGTCTCTCGAGTGCAGCGTATCCTTCTCGGGAAGCACAGAAGACCTGGGGTGAGCCCTCAGCTCAAAGGGAGACACCGGGGCACCGGGGCCCAGATTCGACAGAGCCGAAGCATCCCATAAAGAAATCCAAAGGGGTGATTCGAAAGTCAACTGAAGGGATGGCGCTTCGTGAGGTGGCTGTGCGGGTGGCCATCGGGATGGGAGGTGACTCTCATGGGGAGAACTCGGGCTCGAAGTATAAGCGGTGCGTCGGCCTAACCGGGGATGAGGCTCAGGTTCGACGGGGGGAGCACCCCAAGTCGATGATGGACTTATGCCAGGTTTGGAGCTCCAACAAGGGTGAGCGCTTTCGGGCCCTGGAGGTCGCAGATTTGCCTTAGGGGGAGCTGTGGGCGCCCTATGTGTTCGGTTTGCCTCCTTGAATGTCGACACCCGAATGCGTCCGATGGCTTGGCGGCCCAAGAGTTCGCTCGGGGTGTACTACACCCGCTTTGACGATTTTCGACAATGAGATAAGAAACTCACCCAAGTTGTTCTTACCTTACTTTGAAATTACATGATCCTTTCATAAGTTACTTGAAATAGTTGGTAGGATTTTTTTTTATGATTTTTCCTTCCTAGTATTTTTGAAAAGTAAAAATTATGAATGATATTTGCATGATTTGTGATATTGCCTAGAATTAATCCATGCATGTGTATCTTGATGTTTTATATTTCATTTCTAAACATGATGCTTGATGATTTTGTATCATGCATGAGCTTTTGAAGTAATAAAGTGTCATATTGTGATGATGAAACTTATTTTTCAAATTTATAAATAGATGCATGATTTTGGCAAAAGTTAAACATGGCCTTTTAACATAAAAATTGAAAGTGTGCTATCATTTTTATGTATTTTGTCTTGACGGTTTTATGACTAAGCTCGTGTTTTATTTTGATACATGTTTTCATAAAAATTTTGAATATGCTCACATCAAATTACTTAAAATGAAAATATATATTTTTTCATTCTATTGAGATGAATGAATTCATGTTATGAGACTAGTAAATCTCATGAAAATAAACATGATGAATATTTTAAAAAATGTGCCTCATGTTTTCGGTCTTAATGATTTCTCTTGAAACTTGCTCTTTGGACCTATATGAAAAACATGAGTATACTCATATGAATGTCAAATCACTTGAAATGGAACACATAAAAATGAGAAATTGCACTATCATGATGCTTTACATG
Source organism: Musa beccarii (assembly GCA_024322285.1). NCBI lineage: Eukaryota > Viridiplantae > Streptophyta > Magnoliopsida > Zingiberales > Musaceae > Musa > Musa beccarii. Next base: position 9,106,589 of record CM044402.1, on the reverse strand, counting down.
TAATACTTTTGATCTTAATGGGCTAAATGATAACTTATATTTCAAAGTAATACAATGATGACTTTCATATAAATAATTGGACATACCTTATGTAATCATCATTGATAATGATAGTTGGTTGTCATGCTTAATGATTTTATGATATCATGAGTATTTAAAGGCATTATATCTTGATGACAAACTCATGTTTTGGTCTTGAATTTGATACTCATTTTAGAAACATGAGCACACTTATATGAAACAAACAACTTAAAAAGAAGATATTTTTCCTATCTTATCGAGATTAATGATTTCATGATATTTTGTGAATCTCGAAATTGATTTTGATGATTCAAGTTAATAATTTGATTTGAATGAGCTTAAACTACATTGTGATCTTGATAACTTGAGTCTTTCAAGATCTCTCACTTCATACCATGATTCTCCCATGTTGTTGAAAAAATCCAAATGAATCCTAAATTATTTTCTCTTAACTTATTAATACTCAACTTGAGAAAATATGTTTTGAAGATTGAAACATTGCATGTACAATTTGATTTTTTCTCCTATGTTTCAATACACATGACTTGATGATTGAAATATTAATGCAAACACTTAAAATATCACTTGTCATGATTTGAATATTGATTTAAAAGAAATTTTGCTCGACTTGATATCTTTTATGAATTTGAATTAGACTTATTAAAGATTCTTGATTCATCTCTTGATCTCTTGAAATCATGACCTTGAATTCTTGACTTAAGATATTTTTGGGAATCAAAATATTCTCCTCTATGATTGCTTCTTTTTATCATTTACCAAAGAGGAAAACAATTCAAGTTTATGTCATTTGTGAATCTCACAAACTATGTTAATGATTTTGATGATTCGAACTTGAATGAGCTTTATCATAATCCAAGTCTTGATATTTTGATATTTGATACTTGAAATTCTTATGCATGAAACAAGTTACTCTTTGTGCTATATCTTTTTAAATGAATCATGAGCCTTGATGTCATATATTTCATGATATAGAAATGACAAGATTTCTTTGCCTTGTGTGGAAAATTGAATATTTGACATAAATGAAATTTGCTTTATGATGAATCATGAATGATGTCTTTTGGTGTTGATCCTTATTGATATTTCATATTGATATCTTTCATGAATTCTTTGCATCTATGTTTTGTATGCATCATGAAAAAATTGAAATATTGATTGATGCAAAATTATTGTATTGAAATATTATTCATCCCTTCTTTTCGATAGTGACAAAGGGGGAGTTAGCTTGCTAGCTTATATATCACAAGTGAAAATGACAAACATAGCTAGCTAGAACTTGCAAAAGGCAAAACTTGCACTTCTCAAAATGAGAAGAAAGAAATTGCAAAGTTGCATTATTTTTTAACTCATGAGTTTGCATATTTAAAATGTTATAAATTTTACAAAAATTACTAGCTCATTGCAAACAAAAAGTTGATGACTTGCAAAGGGAAACTTAGGTGCAAAGAGAAAATTGAAAGGGAGCTAGTTTATGATCGCAAAGTATGCTAGCTTATCATTATTGCTTGCTTGCTTATCATAAATTTTCCTCATCCTATGATTTGTTTATGACTCCCTTGAATTCATGACTTGATATGTTAAAAATTCATGATGGAAATTTGTTATTTTGTTATGATGGAAGCATTCATGTAAAGGAAAACAATTGTATTCTTCCTTCTTTTGACAAAATCAAAGGAGGAGAAGATTTATTGCTAGTTTGCATGATTAATTTGCTAGCTCATTCAAGAGAAAGAAAATTGCTAGCTTGTGCATCAAAAGAGAAAATTTTGCTAGCTTGTACATTGAGAAGCAAAAAGTTGCTATCTCAAGAGAGGCAAAAATCTTGCTCAATTTCACTTCTTCAAAATTGCTTACATTTTTGTTACAAATTATTGTTGAATCTCATGCAAGATTATTTGAAGTATTTGATCCTCCCTTTCTTTTTGATGCTAACAAAGGGGGAGAAAGTTTTTAGCTCGAACATTGCAAAAATTTGCCATCTTGATTCCTATTTTGCAACTTGAGAAGCTAAGAATTGTTATATCAAAGGATGCAAATATTGCTATCATGAGAAACAAGGTGCAAACTTGCACATCTCAAGAAGCAAGTGAAAATTACCATCATTGCCCATCCTTGAAACTTGCTATGATTGAATGGTATTATTTGATGTTGTATTGCAAAAATATTGTATGATGTGATAAATAGCTAGTGTGTTGTAAGAAATTTGCATATCTTTTAAACTATCTATGATGCTACTTCTCCTTTTTGTTGATGACATAGGGGGAGAAGTAGATTGATGACTTCATGCAATATAATGATGCTTGAATATTTTATATATTTGCATGATGGATTTATATTTCTCACTAGATGAATGATATATATTACTTGGATTTGGGATAATCCAAGGGTTCTATCAATGACATATTAATAGGGGGAGTTTGTATTAAACTCCGGGGAGTGATGGTTAACTCCGTCAGTCATCAATTAGTTGTCATCATTAAAAAGGGGGAGATTATTGAATCTTGGATTTTGATGATAAAACTAATTGAGTGTGTTTTGTTGTTTAACTGCGTGTTGAGTTACGCAGGTCTACTATCGATCAGGATTAGATAGTTGACGCTGGAGGAATTGACGTTGCGCCGGAGGTGATCACGTCAGGATATTGGATATCGAGCCGGAGGTTCGATCGACTATCGGTAGGACGTCGGGCATCGAGCCAAGAAGTGCGGAGTTGCGCCATGGATATCGGGGTTACGGAGGTCAACCATCGATTGGGCAATAAGCTGCAAGAGAGGGCGATGTGCCGAAGGATCGGATGATGGTGACGTGTCGATATGTAAGCAATGTCAATTCGTGTTGTCATGCTTGGTGTTTGTTTGTGCAGGAGTAACTACGATAAGGATGAAGATTTAAACAAAGAGCCAAGTCAAGTGCGATGGATCATTGGGAGTTCGAGTAAGTAGAAGATCTTGAGTCAAGTAGGGAGCTTGCCGAAGGGTTTTCGGAAGTTCATCGGAAGTTCGCAGAGCTTACCAAGAAAGATCGGAGCTTGCCAAAGAAGCTCGGGGGAACTTGCTAAAATCATCTTGGAGTCCGAGAGCTTGCCGGGAGTTTGGAGGATGGTTTCCGAGGGATCGTCGAAAGACATTTGCTTGAGCTACATTGACTTATTTTGTAATAGCTTAGGAATGTCTTTAATTTCGTAGTTAGCACATTAATTTGGGTTAGGATTATGTGTTAATCTTTTAACCCAAGTATGGGCCCATTCGGCCTTGTTTGGAACCGGTTTGGGCCGAGTTTTTGGCCTAAACTGTTGATATGTGCTTATTAACACCACCTCGATAAGCGATAGAACTCAATTTGATTTTAAATTTGGAGCCCAAATTTGAATCATTTTGGATCTATAAATACCCCCTTTTCTCATGTGAAAAAAGACCCTTGAGATTAGATTTTGAAAATAAGTCTTGGGAAAATCTTATTCTTCATTTGTTTAAGTGTTCACCTTATTTCCTTCTCTTTGTGAAAACTTGTAAGAGTGTGAACCTCTTGTAAAAGGGTTGTAAGAGGGGTATTTTGTCCTTCCCCTTCAAAAGGATTTGCTAGTGGAAGTTGGGAGCCTAATCGGAGAAGGCTTCGGAAGTGGATGTAGGTCGGATGACCGAACCACTATAAATCGGTTTGCATTTACTTTCTGTAAACTTACTTTGCTGTTTCATGCAAACCATTTTCATATGCTGCCTTATTTACTCAACTTCATCTTCATCTTATTACGTATGCTTTAAAGTTAAAACGCAATCTTTCTGGGTTCAAACGAAATGTTGCATTCATTCATACGAAGTTTCCAAACTTGTTTTAATCGCTGAAAATTTCTTGTTCCTTATGTGCACTAATTCACCCCCCCCTCTTAGTGCCGCTCGATCCCTAACATCGGCAAGCTCCCGGACTTCACGATGATCTTGGCGAGTTCCACCGAGCTTCTTTGGCAAGCTCCGATCTTTCTTGGCAAGCTCCGTGAACTTTCGACGAACCTTCCGGTGAACTTCCGAAAACCCTTCGGCAAGCTCCCTACTCGTTCTCGGCTGGTTTCGGCAATACTCCCAATGAATCTTCGGACTTCCGTCAAACTCTCAAACTCCCAACGATCCATCACACTTATCTTCTGGCACTTTGTTTCGCTTTACATCTTCATCGTCATTGTAGTTAATCCTGCACACATAAACCAAACTCTACTTCGATTTAGATAATTATTATAATGCGAATTGACATTCAGTTGCCCGGCACGTCATTGGCTTATCAGCGCTTCATCCGATTCTTCGACACATCGTCCTCTCTAGCAATTCGTTGTCCAATCGGCGGTTGACCTTCGCAACCCCGATATCCTTGACGTAACACGCTCTTCTAGGCCCGATGCCCGACGTCCTTCTGTCGATTGTCGACCGAACCTCCGGCTCGACATCCAATATCCAAACGTGATCACCTCCGACACAACGTCAATTTCTCCAGTATCAACTGTCTAATCCTGATCGATAGTAGACCTGCGTAACTCAAAACGCAGTTAGTCCACAAATCATAATTAATTAGTTTCATCATCAAAATCTGAGATTCAACAATCTCCCCCTTTTTGATGATGACAACTAATTGATGACTAACGGAGTTAACCATAACTCCCCAGAGTTTAACAAAACTCCCCCTATCAATGTCATTGATAGAAACACTTGGATTATCCCAAATCTAAGAAACATTCATCACAGAATATGAGAATTATTAAACCATCATGCAAATATATAAAATATTCAATCAATGCATGAAGTCATCAATCTACTTCTCCCCCTATGTCATCAACAAAAATGAGAAGTTGCATCATAGCTTAGTTTAAAAGATATGCAAGTTTGACAACACACTAGCTATTAATCACATCATATTCAACATTCAATCATAGCAAATTTTAAATTCTTTCTAAAGATAAGCAAGATAGCAATTCTTCATTCTTTTCTTGAGATATGCAAGTTGCACTTTCTTTGCTTCCTTTGCATATTCTAGCTAGTAAAAATGACATCATTTTAGACAAACAAGCTAACTTTTCATTATAACATTTAAGCATAGAAGCATGGCAAATGTAAAGTTGCAAATTCTCTAAGTTTTATATTTTTTCCCCTTTTTGAGATAGCAATTTTTGCTCCCCCTTTGTCATTGTCAAGAAGTGGAGTACAAAAAGTTAATGCTTTGATCATAACAAAATAACAAATTTACAACATGAATTTTTAGCATATTAAGTCATGAATTCAAGGGAATCAAAAATCATGATATGAGAGAAAAATATGATAAGCAAGCAATCAATAATGAAAAGCAAGCTAACATACTTTGTGATACATAAGTTAGCTTCCCTTCAATTTTTCTCTTTTGTAACTAAGTTTCGCCTTTGCAAGCTATCAACTTTTATGTTTGCAATGAGCTAGCAATTATGTATAATCACTTTAAACATGTATGCTAACTTTTCATTAAACATACAAACATAAAGGCATGGCAAGTGTAACATTCCAAATTTTTGAAGTTTTACATTTTTGCTTCTTTTTTGAGATAGTAATTTTCTTCCTCTTGAATGAGCTAGCAATTTTTTATTTGGGTGTGCAACCTAGCAATAAATCTTCTTCCTTTTATCAATGTCAAAAAGAAAGGGAGGATGATGATATAAACTTTTCACATAAGTTTGCATATATATAAAAAAGTTTACATTAATCTTCAAATCATGATACAAATATATCAATATAATGGATCAAGTCATGATTCGTGATTCATCATAAAAGATATCAAGAAAAATATAATTTCTTTTACTTCAATATTCAAATCATGACAAGTGATACATATCAAAATTCTATATGAATATTTCAATCATCAAGTCATGAATATGAATTTAATAAGCTAGCTCCCCCTTTGTCAATGTCGAAAAGAAATGAGGACTCAATGGCTAAAATTTTCAGTTATTATACAAGCCATATAATTTCGAGAAATCAAAATCATGATTCATAAATATTTTCTTCATTGTCAATTTTCAATTCATGATAAAGGGTATACAATCAAGAATCATGATACATAAAAAATAGCATTCTCATAGATCAAGTCATGATTCAATGATTCATCATAAGGCAAATTTAATTTTCAATCATCACACAAGGCATGCAAGGCAAAGAAATCTTGTCATTTCTATATCATGAAATATATGACATCAAGGCTCATGATTCATTTGAAAAGATATAGCACAAAGAGTAACTTGATTCATGCATAAGAATTTCAAGTATCAAATATCAAGATATCAAGACTTGGATTGTGATAAAGCTCATTCAAGTTCAAATCATCAAAATCATTAACATAGTTTATGAGATTCACAAATGATATAAACTTGAATTGTTCTTCTCTTTGGTAAATGGTAAAAAGAAGCAATTATAGAGGAAAATATTTTGATTCACAAAAATATCTCAAGACAAGAATTCAAAGTCATGATTTCAAGTGATCAAGAGAGGAGCCATAAAATTATTCAAACTCATTTTGTCAACTTGAAACTCCTAATCAAATCAAAAATATTTTTGAGATTCACAACATGAATGAGTGATTATCAACTTTTTAGAGATTGCAAAATGATAAATAAATTTTTGATAAATACTTATTATCAAATCATCAATTTCGTAATTCATTTAGAAGGTTCTCCTCTTTGGTAAATAAAATGGAAATATAGGAGAACAACATGAATTAGGGGAGATAGAGCATGATTGAAGCATTAAACATGATTCATATTTAAAATGTATCTCATGTCGTAAATATGAATCAAGCATTTGTCAAATCCGAAATCATCCTCAAAATTATATTCAATGACAAGCATAGATTTATTGAAAAATCAATAAAATAGAGGATTGCATTTTGTTTTTATAAATTTCTATTTATGTGATTTGCTTCTTATAATCATGCCTTTATCTTAAAAAGAAATTTTAACATTCAAGATGGAAAGGCAAATTTCATCATAAAGATTATTAAGAGCCAAAAATATAGCACATTACACATAAGACATCTTCCAACTAAAAATTGATTCAACATGATAATGTGTTTTGTTTTAAGTTGTTTGTTTTATATAAGTGAGCTCATGTTTTAAAGGATGAGTATCATGCTTAAAACCAACACATGAGTTTCGTTATCAAGATATGATATCATAAAGTCATTAAGCATGATAACAACCTTTTAACATTTTCATTTTATCATTATCAATGATGATTTCATAAAGTATGTTCTAATATTTTCATGAAAACCATCATCGTATAACTTTAAAATATAAGTTGTCATTAAAGCCATCAAGATCAAATGTATCAAGAATATTTCATACGAAAATTTTATTAAGAGCAACGGAGATGGTTTATATGTAAGCATGCTCTTGTCATTTTCTACTAGATTTATGTATCATTGTATAGATCTCAAAAGTAAGTTTCAAGAGAAATTGTTTAAACCAAACGCATGATACATATTTATTTTTAAAATTTTCATCATGATTATTTTCATGAGATTCACAAGATTGGTAAAGTGAATTTATTAACCTCAATAGGATAGAAAATGAAATTTCATTTCATGCAATTGTTTCATGTGAGCATATTCAAATCTTTTTATGAAAACATGTATTAACGAGATATAAGTTTAGTCATAAACTTGCCAAGACCAAACACATCAAAAATAAAATATCGTAATTAAAATATTTTTAACTTTTGTGTTTTATTTTATGTGGTTGATCTTATATAAGCATGTACAAATTTTCATGTAAAAATGAAATTATCAATATGCTTGCTTCTATCTTTTAATCATATTTGTTGTGCAAGCATTATCTTGAAACATGCTATTAATTTTTTTGTGTCAAAAATCATGCATCTTGTTTGAAATCAAAAGCAATGTAAAATCAATAAGATTCATGAATTTATTATGATTATACATATGGAGCATTTTCATTAACAAGCAAGATTTCACATAAGCATGCCCAAAAACTTTTTGCATGAAAGATATGTATCAAGTCTAAAGCCAAAAAGTGAAATGAAAATAATCAAGATTCATGGATTCATTATGAATATATTATTTCAAAATATGAGATTTCAAGTCATCAAGTATGATACAATCATTAAGCATGTTTTCATAATGCATCATCAAAATCATTTTAATTCTTTCTTTCATTTGTAATAACAAGATGATCAATGCTCAAATTTTTGCTAAAATCATGCATCATTTTATAAATATGAAAAATAATTTCATCATAAAACCATCAAGTCCGAATATGCATTATTCCAAAATGTAAGATTTTAATCTTCATCATTTCAATTCCTCATTAAGCATGATACAAAAATTTAAAGATCAAGCATCATGTTTAGAAACGAAATATAAAACATCAAGATACACATGCATGGATTAATTCTAGGCAATATCACAAATCATCCAATTATCATTCATAATTTTTACTTTTTCAAACAATTTTCTTAAACAAGATCATGTAATTTCAAGATCTAGAAAGAAAAGCATGTAATTTCAATTTTCAGTTTTAAAATTAAACAAGTTTCGGAAACTTCGTACGATGAAAGCAACGTTTCATTTGAAACCGATTTGATTGCATTTTAACTTTAAAGCATACGTAAGAAGATGAAGAGGAAGTTGAGTAAGTAAGGTAGCAAATGAAGGTGGTTTGCAGCAAAGTAAGTTGCAAGAAAGTAAATACAAACCGATTTATAGTGGTTCGGTCATGCGACCTATGTCCACTTCTGATTCCTCTTCACTTGAAGCCATCGGCTTCTCCACCTAGAACACACTTCAAACTAAGAGGGAAATTTTTGACACACTTTCAAGAGAGTTTCTCCCTTTTATTTTTTTCAGTTCTAGACACCCTTTCATCTAAGAATGTGAAGAGTATTTATAGGCCTCAAGAGGATTCAAATTTGAGCTCCAAATTTGAATTCTGTTTGGGTTTCCCGGTGCTGGCGGTGCCACCGCCTGTCAATTGTCAGACTGACAGTGCACAAGCAGTTCCATCGCCCAAGGTAGCGGTGCTACCGCCACTGCACTCTGGCACTGGGCAGTGCCACCGCCCATGGCTCGGCCACTGGGCGATGCCACCGCCTAACACATTTTAGCCCACTAGTTTGGGCCGAAAACTCAGCCCAAACCAGTCCAAAACAGCCCCAAATGGGCCCTAACTTGGTTTATAGGATTAACACCTAATCCTAAACCAAATTACATGCTAAATATGAATTTAAAGACATTTTCTAAGCTATTACAAAGTCCGATAAGTTAAGACTTCTTCCAGTGAGCTTCCGGCAAACTTCCGACTGTCTTCCGACGAACCCTCGGAAACCATTCCACGGACTCCCGGCAAGCTCCCGGACTTCACGATGATCTTGGCAAGTTCCACCGAGCTTCTTTGTCAAGCTCCGATCTTTCTTGGCAAGCTCCGTGAACTTCCGACGAACCTTCCGACGAACTTCCGAAAACCCTTTGGCAAGCTTCCTACCCGTTCTTGGCCGGTTCCGGCAATACTCCCAATGAATCCTTGGACTTCATCGAACTCTCGAACTCCCAATGATCCATCACACTTGTCTTCCGGCACTTTGTTTCGCTTTACGTCTTCATCGTCATCGTAGTTAATCCTGCACACATAAACCAAACTCTACTTCGATCTAGACAATTATTACAACACGAATTGACATTCAGTTGCCCGGCACATCATTGGTTTATCGGTGCTTCATCCGATTCTTTGACACATCATCCTCTCTAACGATCCATTGCCCAATCGGCGGTTGACCTTCGTAACCCTGATATCCTTGATGCAATACGCTCTTCTAGGCCCGATGCCCGACGTACGAAGCCTTCTACTGATTGTTGATCGAACCTCTAGCTCGACATCTAATATCCAGACGTGATCACCTCCGGCACAACGTCAATTCCTCCAGCATCAACTGTCTAATCCTGATCGATAGTAGACCTGCATACTCAAAACGCAATTAGTCCACAAATCATAATCAATTAGTTTTATCATCAAAATCCGAGATTCAACAATTTGAAGCATATAAATATCCCTCTCATCCTTGGGGTTTTTTAGTACTAGCGGTACCATCGCCTATCACTGGTGGTACCACCACCAGTGTACATTAGTTCTGTCAGTGTATTGGGCAGTACCACGGCTTGGCACACTGCCATAGTTAGTGGACTAGGTGGTACCACTGCCCACTAGGTGGTAGCACCGCCCAGGTACACTAACTCTAGGTGGTACCACTGCCCAGACAACCTAGGAGACCGAGACCTGGGTAGTACCACCGCCCCAATCTAACGGTGCCATCGCTAGACAGGGTTTAGCAACCCTATTTGGGCCTTGAGTCCGACCCAAACATATGCGGGTATGGGCCCAATTAGTCTCTAACTGGGTTAGCCTAATTGCAACCCAATTAAACTACTCCTACTTCGATTTGGACAATTATTACAATGCGAATTGACATTCTATTACCCGGCATATCATTAGTCGGTGCTTCGTCCGGTTCTTTGGCACATCGTCCTCTCTTGAGGCTTGTTGCCCAATCAGTCACTGACCTCCGTAGCCCCGATCTCCTTGGCGCAACTCCGCTCTTCTTGGCTTGATGCTCGATTTCTTTGTTTGAAGCCTTCTGTCGATCGTCGATCAAACCTCCGGCTCGATGTCCAATCTCCTGACGTATTCTCCTCCAACGCAACGTTGATTTTTCCTGCATCAATTGTCTAATCCTGATCGATAGTAAACCTACATGATTCAAAATGTAGTTAGATAACTAAAACATACTCAATTAGTTTCATCATTAAAATCTGAGACTCAACATATAAAGTGTGATATTTCTTCCCACTAGCTATAATAATAAAACCTTTACTGAGCTTCCATTGCCCTATGTGAAATCTACTATCAAAGTCTTCATCTTCTAGCCTTCTAACTAAAATTAAATTTAGCCTCAAGTCAACTACATACCTTATATTTTTAAGCATCAAGTTGCAACCAAGGTTGGTCTTTATATGGATATCACCCATGCCAATTATATCTGTCGTGTTATAGTTGTCCATCTTTACAACACCAAAATTTTCAAACATATAAGTAGTAAAGAACTCCCTCCGTGGTTTAACATAATAAGTACTTATATTAATTACTCACTTGAGATCCTAATACATACAAGAAAAAATATCATCAGAAAAAGACAATGAAATAATCACCACTCTGCACTATAGTTGTTACATTCTCTTTTGACTCTGTAGACTCCACTTATTTCTTTTTTTCTTACTCTTCTTAGGTTGCTTGTATTAATTCTTGTAATGTCCTTTCTCACTACAATTATAGCAAAAACTATCTTTTCTTGATTTTGACTTCTTTTATCTATGCGTAAATTATTTCTATCTTTAGACTTTAACTTTCCTTTGTTCTCTAAGATAGGCGCCTATGAATCAATTTGAGATATTATTGAATTCTTCTTTCTCAACTCCTCATTCAATAAACTATTTATTACTTGACTCATAGTGATAACGTTTTCTGGTATAGAATTACCAAGGAAAACCACTAGTATCTTACAACTTTCTAATAATGAACTGAGAAGTAACAATGCTTGCAACTCATCATCAAGAGATATTTTCATAGAAGATAACTGGTTAGTGATACTTTGTATTTCATTCAAATGCTTAACAATAGAAACGTCCTCTTTATATTTCAAGTTCACAAGTTTTCTAATAAAAAAAGCTTTGTTGCTAGCCGTTTTTCTTTTATAAAGACTTTACAACTTTTTGATTATTTTTGAGTATATAGAACTTTCAATATAAATATTGTGAAAGACACTGTCATCGAGCCATTATCAAATAAATTTGATTATTTTTTAGTCTAACCTTTTTCACTTATCATTTGTCATAGTTATAGACTTTACACTATCCTCTTCAAAGGTCCATATAAATATTTGTAATATAAGAGATCTTCCATTCTTAGTTTTTATATCATCCAATTTTTTCGTTCAAGCTAATCATGCTGACCTTCATATTCGAATACAAAAATTAAAAGCCACTCAAATCTTGCTCTGATATCAATTGATGGGATAAAAAAGAAAACTTTGTATACAAATAAATATAAACAGGCCATACCATGGAATTAAACAGAAATCATAATCAAATAAGACACTAAGATTTATATGGAAAATCCTTCTAACGTGAAGGGTAAAAACTACGGGGTAAGTCAGAAAAAATTCACTACAAGAATAATAAATACATAAATATCAAAATCTTTTGTCCAAACCTAAACAAAAATCATAGGAGAATATTTGGGATATAAGGATTATGTCACTATATACAATATCCAAAATCTCGCCAAGTAATCATTATAAGAATTCACTATAAATCTAATAGATTAGAATATTACTTACATAATTATATTCAACCTCTCTGTTATTCTTTTATTCTTATCTAATTTTTCTGTTCTTTCTTTTTTTTTTTTTAACTATGTTACTACAGTTTTTTAGCCCGTAGATATTATTATTATTTTTATTATTTTTCTTAGCTCACACGTATGAGTTAGGATTTAGGTCATAAAAAATTAGACTACGGCTTTTAAAGCCCATATAATGAATAACCGGCTATCTGCTCAACAAATCGAAGGGCAAGTCGCTCGAGGAAATCTCTGGCGAGAACGAAGAAGAGGGCCAGATAGACTCCGTTGCTCCTTACAATAGGGCGGTCCCTGTTTAGGATTAGCTTCCGTCATACTCTATCCTCTGCTGATCTGCCGCCAGCCGGCGGACTTCAAGCCACCGCAGCCGCCCATCCAAACTTCAGGTTTCAAGCTTCGCTACCTCTTCCAGACCGCCGCTAATCTGCACCGAGCGCCCGCTCCTCCTCTCGGCGAAGCGCTCCCCCTTCTTCCTTCGGTGGCTGCATTCTGTCACCGCCGATCTTCGTCAGCGGCGAACTTCAAGCAACCCGAGCGCCCGCCTCTTCTCCCCTGATCTGCCTTATCGCAGCCGACAGCCTCGCTTCGTTGCGGGCCGTCGACAGCCTCCTACTGCTGCTACTACTTCGGCGGCTTCCTCTCGTTCGCTGACCTCCTGCTGCTACTGCAATCCACCGGTCCTGCTGCTAATGCTATGTTACACGATTATACTTGATAAAGACGTCACTTTGGTTGATATCTTACTGAGTAATGTCTCATCTCCAGATTAAGTCTGGTTCCGGTAGCTGGCTCTCTAACTATGCTAAGATAACAAAAGGGTTTGTATATGGTAAGCAGCTCAACCGTCGCCAAGTGTTTTTGGTTCGTTGTGATGCGAATCGATACTTTTGATTAATTAAATAAAATTTTATTTTTTAAAAAAAAATATTTGAGTGAAAATAGTTAATTTAGTGATAGAAGAATATCATCATTAAGGTTTCATAAACCGTTGTCACCATGAATATTAGTGACACTGTTGCTTGTCGTCAAATATTCCTTAATGCAGTTGTTTTGTTAAAAAAGAAAATCATAGATTTAGTGTTCAACATACTTTTATTATCATTAGAACTTTCAACCATCGGATCTAGCACGACAACGGAAGGTTGTGATAGCCTATTCCAACATTAAAGTATTTGGTGACGAAATTTTTGATATTTAATGATAATTATTGTTTGTAGTTAATACTCATATTTCTTGTATGGTGTCTCGTCATGAGTTAATACTCATATTTCGTTGCCCTATCATGAAAGGGCAACGAGGTACGATCAATGAGAGTTTTCCTTTGGCGCCCAAATCAGCAACCCTGATCTATGGCGCTCGATTTAGGAATAAACTACTTAGAAATGAAATGGCTAGAGAATTAGATCAACCAACAACAATTTGGGACTCTCTTGAGTTTGAATGGATGGAAATGGATCTGCAATCAAGTTCAGCAGCCTTATTCCTTGTCCTTACACTAGTACAATTTATTCATGAGAGGCTGCTTCAATCACGATAGCAATGGAGGACGTCAACTAAGACGACGGCAGAGAGTGAGGCCGTCGGAGATGGAGAGGTGGCAAATCTCCACCCGCGGGTCAGCGGCGAGATACGCATTGAACTCCAAGATGGCATCCCGGCTGTCCATGATGTACCAGGGGAATGGCCGCTCCGCCATTGCCTCCGCCACCACCGAGCCATTCCAGAGCGTGTTGTCATACCCGATGACGCCCCCCACCCTCACCATTTCCACCACCCTCGCATGGTAGTTCATATAGTTGCTCTTGTCTGCGTCCACAAACACAAAGTCGAACCATCCCTTGTACTTCTTCTGAAAGTAAAACACACGCCCGACCGTGAACATCTCGATTCGATCCATTCAAACACTACATATCAAAGATTATTTCTCAGTACTCATTTCTCTTATCATTTCTTTTACCATAATATGTGTTCGACAAGTTGTTGAAATCGAATTCGAAAACCCACTAGTGAGTTTGGAATGTTTTCTCTCTCTTACCTCCTTCATCAGTTCATCGAGGATGGGCAGAGCAAGGCCCTGGCGGAAGTCGACCTTGTGTGCCACCCCGGCCTTCTCGAAGAAGGGGAGTCCGAGCTCAAAGTTCTTACGATTAGTGTCGATGGCTATGATCTGCACACGAGGAGAGCTGTATCTCAATGCCAATTGCATCCATCAAGAAATCTGTTCGTGTTGTAGAAAGGACTCTACCTCGCCATCGTGGGGGAGGCTGAGGGCGGTGGCGAGGAGGGAGTAGCCGGTGAACACGCCGATCTCCAGCGTCTTCTTGGCATTCATCAGCTTCAATAGCATGCTCAAGAATTGCATTTCATCTGGACCCGTTGCCATGGCGTTCCTGCTCAATATCATTCCCAAATCGTAACAACTAATAGCACCATCAGAAACTTGAAGTATAATATAACAGGAGGATGCGCCATGAGATCAAAGTCCAACTTGGAAGAGCACACGTGCAGATCACAGAAACGGTTTGGATATAGTGAAGAATACGTTATGCTGGCGTCGGTTGAGAAAATATTAGTCACTGAAATTAATGATGTGGGAAGCACATATGATATAGTGAAAGTGATACTAGTCCAAAATATGCTGATGCTAAATCTCATGCAACGAAAAAAGTTTAACTGCTAAAATCAATCATAAGAAATATAAAGGGCCACGTACTCGAGTTGTTGCGTATTTTAGGGAGAAATCTTCGCTAATTTTAGGTCTTTGGAAAATGGAGTATGAATTTATATTCCATTAATTTGGATGTTTCTACTTTAGAGGAAAGAAACGCAAGTAGAATTTCATTGGAAGAACTCCTGCTATGAACCAAGCCATTGACATTTTTGCTCTCAAAATTTGTGGCAAGGGACCTCACTCTTGCTACGTTGTTGCAACCATTCGATATTAGAGTAAAATGGCTATTTAATTTTGAAAAGGATGGCTAAACGCAATTAGGATGATTAAATTACACCACAAAACTTCTGGGATGTTGTTTGTCAGTTCTCACTAACTTGACGTATGACTTGTTAAGAAAATTTTCATATGTGAATGCGGACTAAGAATTAATCTTAAATTGCTAAGATCTAAAGAAAATGCAGCTATACACAGGTGTTTGAGGCACTTGTGTTCGATCATCATGTATGGAAGACTTGACTATTACTCAAGCTTGAATTTTTCAAACTCTCAACATGTTAGTACAGCCGAGTAATCCGGATAAGCAAAGTGATGAGGATACTGGGTGATGCAAACATTATTTGCATGAACCGGTCCATATTTTAGTGTAAGTAAATGTCACATCCAGATTTTTTTTTTTCCAGGATTATATCTTTCCACACATACAGAGCCAAATAAGTAAACATCACTTTATTCATCATCATAAACATTTATTACAATCTTTTATTTCCTTAATTCATGAGTAAAAATAAACATAATGATGTTAATTCGGAGAATTATTCAAGTGGCTCTACCTAGCGGTAGAGAAAGGTCCGCTCTCCACTAGGATCTGATTCAGTGCTAGTGGGAGGCTGCTCTGAAAATCAAAAACAAAGAAAATTCAGCAACGCTGAGTAGGAACCCCAAAAGTCAATAAATGCATAATAAAAAATCCATCATCCCATTGGCGTATATCAAATACCCGAAGGAGCACTCTCCCAACAAATGGGATGGAGAGGCTCTATCTCTGAGATGAGTTTGTGATTCTCCCAACAGCGGATGGAGACAAACTCATATCACACTCCCAACAGCGGATGGAGTGGCGTCCCTCACCCGCCAAAGTGGGGACGCGTTCCTCCCAATAGCGGATGGAGGAACCGTTCAGTCGTCACGTCTGACGACACGCTAATCCCCGAAGGGAATCGCCCTTCCTGCTCTTGGCAGGGAAATATAATCTCATACTAATCATGTCTATTCGGGATGAAACAACACATTCAAAATATCTCTTTTCAATAATATCAATATCAATAATACCAAATAGCCCCCAATTGACTTGAACCCTAGTTAAATCGGTCTAATCAAACTCGATTCACTAGGACCTAAGCGACCGATCTCTAATCCTTATTTAACTGTGCGAACCACCTAGACTAGTATAATTTGGACTAGATTAGGTTCAATTTAGGTTAAACAGACTTGAAAGGTTAAATCAATTCGGAACCACCCTGAATTGATCTAGACTAATCAAGTCTGGTTTAGTTCAATCAATATTTGGGCTCAAATCCAATAATTATATAATATTGGACTAGGTTGAGCCGACCCAAATATCGGTCCTGTGCACTGTACATGCATCACACCAGGTTGGGCCAACCTTAGCCCATGATTGCCCACATTGGGCTGGACTGGGTTAACCTGTGGACTAGGGCCCAACCCATGGGTGGGGCCTGGCCTGCAGATTGTTTTAACCCAATCCAATTTCATAATTTTGAATTACAACAATATATATTCACTACTGATAATAATACATCAAAACATAACAACATATTAAATAAATGATAGGATAAGCTTCAATATGAGAAAATAATATTTTTAATTCAATAAGAACTTGAAATCATATGAATAATTTTAACATGATCAAATAATAACATTTCAAATCTAAAAAGGATAGAAATTTTAAATAACATATTCTAATAAAAATTTTAATATCTAAAGGATTAAGAATTTTTTTTTGAACTACTCATATTATATTTAAATCTGAATAAGATTAGAAGGTAACTGTAATAAAATAAAATAATATTTTTAAATATCTGATATCATAAAACATATACAATTTCATAATGAAAACTTTTAAAGGGTACCAAAGGGTAAGGTGTTTTAATTCAAACTAATATCAATAAAGAATTTCAACATAAAATCTAAACAAAAACTTTAATTTCAAGAAAAGTAGGGAGAACCTACCTCTTTTTAACAAGATAAAACTCCTCATTCCTCCCGCTGTTGAGTTCTGCTCGGCGAGGAATGAAGGAGAGAAATCCCTCCCCTTAAATAGGAGGAGGTGAACCTCCATTAAAGGAAAATTTTCTAAATTTTCGTATTTATTTAATATAAATTATTTTCATTTAATATACTGATAAATATGATATCATCTTATTTGGAATGCTTAATAAGTATTTCCTAATTCATAATAGCAAACAAGGAAATATGATTATCTTTCCCTATTTTATACTAGCATGTAAGGAAATAATATTTAAATCTTAAATCAAATATTTGATTTGATTACATTTCTCCCCACCTATAAGAAATTTGGTCCCCAAATTTTACTTACCTCAAGAGAATAGATGAGGATACTGCTCTCGCATATCTTCTTCTCTTTCCCACGTTGCCTCTTGGTCTGAATGGTGTTGCCAACAAATCTTTACCAAAGGTATAACTTTATTTCTTAGAACATGTTCTTTCCTTTCCAAGATCTGGATTGGTTGTTCTGCAAAAGTGGCATCGTTTCTCAATTATAGAGGTTGGTAAGATATGACATGTGATGGATCCCTGATATATCTTCGAAGCATAGACACGTGGAATACATCATGGATGCTAGCCAAAACCGGAGGCAATGCTAATCTGTACGCCACAGGCCCGACCTTTTGTAAGACTTCAAATGGGCCTATAAATCTAGGGGCTAACTTTCCTTTTTGACCAAACCTCATAACTCCCTTGGTTGGCGACACTTTTAAGAAGACGTGTTCGCCAACTTTAAACTCTAGATCTCTTCGTCTTCGATCTGCATAACTTTTCGCGACTTTGAGTGTTAATAATCTTTGACGTATAATTCGAATATTATCAGCATCTTTTTGAATCAATTGAGGTCCCAAAAGTTTTTGTTCTCCTACCTCATCCCAATATACAGGTGATCTGCACTTTCTCCCATAAAAAGCTTCAAACGGGGCCATCTGTATACTCGAGTGATAACTATTATTGTAAGAAAACTCAATTAGGTATAAGTGCATATCCCAACTTCCACCAAAGTCTAAAGTACATGCTCTTAAGAGGTCTTCAAGAGTTTGTATTGTCCTTTCAGATTGGCCATCAGTTTGGGGGTAAAATGCTGTACTAAACTTTAACTGTGTACCCAAAGATTTTTGTAGACTTTCCCAAAACTTAGAGGTGAACCTTGAATCTCTATCTGAGATAATACTAACTGGCACCCCATGATATCGAATAATCTCTTTAATATATAAACATGCTAATTTATCCAATGAATATTTCTTGTTAATAGGGAGGAAGTGAGCAGATTTAGTAAGTCTATCTACTATTACCCAAATTCTATCATATCCTTTCGTAGTCTTAGGTAATCCTGTTACGAAATCCATAGTGACTTGCTCCCACTTCCATTCCGTAATTGAAATCCTTTGTAATTTTCCAGCAGGTACTCGATGTTCTGCCTTCACTTGTTGACATATAAGACATTTAGAAACAAACTCTGCTATATCTATCTTCATACCATGCCACCAGTAGTTTCGGCGTAAATCCCGGTACATCTTGGTAGTTCCGGGATGGATATTAAATTTTGATCGGTGTGCCTCCTCCAATAACTGCATCTTTACTAGATGACTTTCAGGAACACACAAACGGTTGCGGAATGTAATATAACCATCTTCAATTTGGAGGAATTCGGGTCTAGCTCCTTGAGCTATTTCCTTAACTATCATTTGGAGATATGGATCTTCCTTCTGACCTTCTTTAATCCTTTCTACTAAATATGATTGTGCCATCAGACATGCAAGAAAACCTTTATTTGTCTTCGATAAAAGTCTAAGTTTTAAGTCTACTAACTTTGTCATCATAGAATTCCTTTGAATATTCATATAGGCTACAAGACTAGAAGTATTTCTGCTCAAGGCATCAGCAACTACATTAGCCTTCCCAGGATGATAGTTGATATTAAAATCATAATCTTTTAAAAAGTCCAACCATCTTCTTTGTCTCATATTTAAATCTTTTTGTGTGAAAATGTACTTGAGACTCTTATGATCTGTGAAGATTTTAAAAATTTGTCCATAAAGATAGTGCCTCCAAATTTTTAATGTAAAAATAATAGCTGCTAGCTCTAAATCATGAGTAGGATAGTTTTTCTCATGAGGTTTCAATTGCCTAGACGCATAAGCAACTACCCTCTCATTTTGTATTAGAACACAACCAAGTCCTTGTAGTGAGGCATCACTATATACTATAAAACCTTCTCCCCATGAAGGAATCACTAAGATAGGGGCACTGGTTAACCTTTTCTTCAATTCTTGAAAACTTCGTTGACATTTGTCATCCCATATGAACTTTATATTCTTTTGTGTCAACCTGGTCAAGGGTGCTGCTATTTTTGAGAAGCCTTCTACGAATCTTCTATAGTATCCAGCTAAACCCAAGAAACTTCTAATTTCTGAAACATTAGAAGGCCGCTTCCATTTTGTCACAGCTTCAATCTTGTGAGGGTCAACAGATATACCAGCACTCGAAATTACATGACCGAGAAACATAATTTCATTGAGCCAGAAATTACACTTGCTTAATTTGGCATATAGTTTCTCTTGTCTTAGGACTTCCAGAACTATCTTAAGATGGTATTCATGTTCTGCCATACTTTTAGAGTAGATCAAGATATCATCAATGAATACAATTACAAATTTATCAAGATAAGGGTGGAACACCCTATTCATGAGATCCATAAAGGCAGCCGGTGCATTCGTGAGTCCGAAGGGCATTACTAAGAATTCATAATGACCGTATCTTATTCTGAAAGCTGTTTTTTGTATGTCTCCTTCTCTTATCTTCAGTTGGTGATACCCAGATCTCAGATCAATTTTTGAATATACTTGAGTACCTTGAAGTTGATCAAATAAGTCATCAATTCGAGGAAGGGGATATTTATTCTTTATGGTCACTTGATTGAGTTGCCTATAATCAATACATAGCCGCATGGATCCATCCTTCTTCTTCACAAATAGGACAGGGGCACCCCAAGGTGATACACTGGGTCGAATAAAATTCTTATCTAAAAGCTCCTGGATTTGTTTCTTTAACTCTTCCAACTCAATTGGTGTCATTCTATATGGGGGCTTAGAAACAGGTGCGGTGCCAGGTAGAAGATCAATTGTAAATTCAATCTGCCTATTTGGTGGCAGTGCAGGTAGATCGTCAGGAAAAACATCTGGAAAATCCCGTACAATGGGGATGTCCTCTAATACTGGCTTCTTAGATTCTTCTCCAGAAATGAAGGCCAAGTACCCCTAACATCCCTTTAATAATAGTTGGGTAGCACTCAAGGCTGATATGATAGGAGGGAGCTTTTCCTGAATTCCAATAAACTTGAAAGATGGTTGATCTAGAGGTGAGAAAGTAACGGTCTTCTGAAAATAATCGACACTTACATGATATGCTGAAAGCCAGTCTATACCCAAGATAGCATCGAAATCTTGAAATTCTAGTAGAATAAGATCTACTAGCAAATCGTGACTTTCAATAGTAATAATACAATTTCTATATATCTGATCAACTATCAAGGAGTTTCCAACTGGTGTTGCTACCATTAACATATTATGCATTAGTTCATGATTCTTATGTAGTTTCCTAGCAAAATATAGCGATATAAAAGAATGCGTAGAACCTGAATCGATAAGTACAGATGTAGGTGTACCACAAAGTGTGATGATACCTTTAATAATAGATCCTGAGGCTTCAGCATCTTGATGGGTCAATGCATAGACCCTCGCCTGACCTCCCTCTCTAGGTCTTAGCTGTTGTTGCCCAACTGTTTGGGGTGGAGCTCGGCGTTGTTGCTTTCGAGGGCAATCCTTCGACATATGTCCCGGTTGTTGACAATAAAAGTATACACGCTGTCCCGTGGGGCATGAGGTGGAAACATGGTCTGTCTTTTCACAAAAGTAGCATCTTATAATGACTTGATTACTAGGAGCTCCTGCTTGTTGATGCCCAAGCTGTTTGCCCTTGCCTTTCTTTGAAGGTCCAGAATGAGATCCCCCATACGCAGATGGTGCAGCATTAAAAGGTCGCTTTCGGTCCTTTGCTTGTTGTAATTCATTATCCAATTTCTCCACCACTAGAGCTCGATTTAACACTTCAGCATAGGTTGGTAAAATCAATACTGTAATAGACTTTCTAATTGATGATCGAAGTCCTCTCTCAAAATGATGAGCTCTTTGATTTTCATTAAAGGCAATATGTGGAGAACACTGAGCTAGTTCAGTAAAATAATGATCATATTCCATTACTGTTCTACTTCCTTGGTGGATGGTAAGGAATTCTTGTTGCTTTTCAAAGCGAACTGAATCGGAAAGAATTGCTCATAAAATGCATCCTTAAACTGTTCCCAAGTCACCACATCGCCTCTAGACTCTAACATCCTCCTTTTTGAGGTCCACCAAGTGTCTGCCTTCCCTTCCAAAATGAAAGAAGCAAAAGGCACCTTCTGATTTTCTCGACATTCGATAGCTTCGAATGTCTTCTCCACTTGACGAATCCAACGTTCAGCAATGATGGGATCTGGTTTGCCCTCAAAAATAGGTGGTCCCAATCTCTTAAAGTGTTCCAATGTATTACTTCCACCCCGTGGAGCTTTATCATGCTCTTCTTGTCACTCAAAATATCCTCTAATAGCATTGAGGACTCCATGTACATCGTCTGGAGCATTGATAGGTGCTGGCGCATGAGGTATATTTTGTGATGTCGGAGAAGCTGGCGTATAATCAGTGATAGGTGTATGTGAGGATTGGGTTTGCTCCGTGGTGTGTGGAACGTCCAAGTTATTGTTTGCTCGAACACCCCTTCGAGGGTGAAGGCCAATAGCATTACGAACACGGGCGCCACGGGTGATAGGGCCACTATTTTCTTGAATTGGCTCCATTACTCCTATAATAGGTCAAGATAATCATTGGTCAAAATCAATCAAGAGACTTAAATACCTACAAACCCTAGACCATGCTTTGATACCATAAAAAGATGTCATATCATGATTTTTTTTTCCAGGATTATATCTTTCCACACATACAGAGCCAAATAAGTAAACATCACTTTATTCATCATCATAAACATTTATTACAATCTTTTATTTCCTTAATTCATGAGTAAAAATAAACATAATGATGTTAATTCGGAGAATTATTCAAGTGGCTCTACCTAGCGGTAGAGAAAGGTCCGCTCTCCACTAGGATCTGATTCAGTGCTAGTGGGAGGCTGCTCTGAAAATCAAAAACAAAGAAAATTCAGCAACGCTGAGTAGGAACCCCAAAAGTCAATAAATGCATAATCAAAAATCCATCATCCCATTGGCGTATATCAAATACCCGAAGGAGCACTCTCCCAACAGCGGATGGAGAGGCTCTATCCTACGGGATGAGTTTGTGATTCTCCCAACAGCGGATGGAGACAAACTCATATCACACTCCCAACAGCGGATGGAGTGGCGTCCCTCACCCGCCAAAGTGGGGACGCGTTCCTCCCAATAGCGGATGAAGGAACCGTTCAGTCGTCACGTCTGACGACACGCTAATCCCCGAAGGGAATCGCCCTTCCTGCTCTTGGCAGGGAAATATAATCTCATACTAATCATGTCTATTCGGGATGAAACAACACATTCAAAACATCTCTTTTCAATAATATCAATATCAATAATACCAAATAGCCCCCAATTGACTTGAACCCTAGTTAAATCGGTCTAATCAAACTCGATTCACTAGGACCTAACTAGACCGATCTCTAATCCTCATTTAACTGGTCTGGAACTATCCTAGACTAGTATAATTTGGACTAGATTAGGTTCAATTTAGGTTAAACAGACTTGAAAGGTTAAATCAATTCGGAACCACCCTGAATTGATATAGACTAATCAAGTCTGGTTTAGTTCAATCAATATTTGGGCTCAAATCCAATAATTACATAATATTGGACTAGGTTGAGCCGACCCAAATATTGGTCCTGTGCACTGTACATGCATCACACCAAGTTGGGCCAACCTTAGCCCATAACTGCCCACATTGGGCTGGGCTGGGTTAACCTATGGGCTAGGGCCCGACCCATGGGTGGGGCCTGGCCTGCAGACTGTTTTAACCCAATCCAATTTCATAATTTTGAATTACAACAATATATATTCACTACTGATAATAATACATCAAAACATAACAACATATTAAATAAATGATAGGATAAGCTTTAATATGAGAAAATAATATTTTTAATTCAATAAGAACTTGAAATCATATGAATAATTTTAACATGATCAAATAATAACATTTCAAATCTAAAAAGGATAGAAATTTTAAATAACATATTCTAATAAAAATTTTAATATCTAAAGGATTAAGAATTTCTTTTTTTTTTAAACTACTCATATTATATTTAAATCTGAATAAGATTAGAAGGTAACTGTAATAAAATGAAATAACATTCTTAAATATCTGATATCATAAAACATATACAATTTCATAATGAAAACTTTTAAAGGGTACCAAAGGGTAAGGTGTTTTAATTCAAACTAATATCAATAAAAGAATTTCAACATAAAATCAAAATAAAAACTTTAATTTCAAGAAAAGTAGGGAGAACCTACCTCTTTTTAGCAAGATAAAACTCCTCGTTCCTCCCGCTGTTGAGTTCTGCTCGGTGAGGAATGAAGGAGAGAAATTCCTCCCCTTAAATAGGAGGAGGTGAACCTCCATTAAAGGAAAATTTTCTAAATTTTTATATTTATTTAATATAAATTATTTTCATTTAATATACTGATAAATATGATATCATCTTATTTGGAATGCTTAATAAGTATTTCCTAATTCATAATAGCAAATAAGGAAATATGATTATCTTTCCCTATTTTATACTAGCATGTAAGGAAATAATATTTAAATCTTAAATCAAATATTTGATTTGATTACATTATCTTTTCCTATTTTATACTAGCATGTAAGGAAATAATATTTAAATCTTAAATCAAATATTTGATTTGATTACAGTAAAAGCCTCAGGATTGCACAGGCGAGGGAGCTGAGAAAACATATATTATATCGGATTTGAATTCAATAGACATGATAATATAGAAAACTGTTGGGTCTAGCTGTGAGTTTGGACCGGATAATTGAACTTTTGAGCCTAAATTAGTAATTAAAAAAAAGAAAAAAGGTGCGTGAGAGTTATAGCGAAGCGTGCAACGTGAAAATTAAACAGAGAAAATTAAGATCAAATAGAGAAAATTAAGATATTGAGCTTTTTCTTTGAAGATTAGTGACCAAACTTCATCAGTTTTGACCTAAATTTTATATGAAGAATACTTATAGCAAACTCTACGATCCTGATGGTGCTGATCTATAATTTATCCTCTCTGAAGTGCTTTCCTATTATATCTATTTGGTGAGACCTAAATCTTTCTTTAATGAGAGCCGTGATGATAACATATTATTCTTGAGCCAAGATATATGGCCTTGATATTATTATGATCCTCTTATTATTTTAGAGAAGACTTATTGTAAATCTATTATCATTATTGGTGATAGTGGAAGTTTGAAGTGGACTACGGTCCCATGATTTTTTCCGTATTAGGTTTTCCATGTTAAAAATTCGGTCTCACTTATGATTGATCAGTTGTTCTGCTATTTATATTGTTCTAGTTAATATTTGTTTTTGATATCAAGTTGGTATTTTTGATGAGAAACTCATTTTGATATACAAAGAGGAAAAGAATTGTTCTGCATTAACATGTTTTTTTCCCAACAAGTGGTATCAGAGTAGCAGGTTATTTGCTACTAGTTTTCTTGTGTGATTGAAATGGAAGAGTTAGATGGTATAATTAAACTGAACTCATCAAATTATTCCACTTAGAGGCGTATGATGAAAGATTTGCTCTATTGGAAAGATTTGTATAAGTTTATCAAAGTTAAAGAAAAACTTTCTACCATGGAAGATAATGAATGAGAGGTTCAACATAGAAAAGCTATTGCCTATATTAGAATATGGATGGATACAAATTTGCATGAGCATATTTCTAATGAAACCAAAGTTGATATTGTTTGACAAAGGTTAGAATATATGTTTGCAAAAAAGATAATGGGAAATAGAATTTCTCTTCTTAGAAGACTTGTTAATTTAAAGTATAAAGATGGTGGTAATATTGTTGAGCACATAAGCCTATTTCAGAGTCTTGTAAACAAGTTGGTTACTATGAAAATGAATATAGATCATGAAATATAGGGATTGCTACTTCTCAACTCTTTACCAGAAAGTTAAAAAACGTATGTGGTGATAATTTATAACTCCACGCCAAAGGGAACTCTAACTATAGACATGGTTAAAGATAGTTTACTGAATGAAGATGCCAGAAGGAAAGAATATGGAGAATATTCTTCTGGTGCACTTGTTACTGAAAAATAGGAAATATGTGGAAGAAGTTATAGTAGAAATCTACATAGTTACAGAGGAAGATCTAAATCTAAAAGAGATATCAAGTGTTTCCACTGCAATAGGCTAGGTCATACGAAGAAAGAGTATAGGTTTTGGAAGCAGCGAGAATAGAATAAAAAGAAGAAAAATGAAAAAGAGACCAATATAGTTGCTGTTGAAGGTAATATCATTATTGTTTGTGATGATGGATGTGTTAGTCTTGCAGCTCAAGACAATAACTAGGTAATTGACTCTAGTGCTTCATTTCATGTTACTTTTCATTATGATTTCTTCAGATCCTACACTGTTGGTGATTTTGGCAATGTTAGAATGGGAAACAATGGTACATCCAAGATTGTGGATATTGGAGATATTTACTTAAGAGACCAGTATTGGGAGCAAATTGATACTCAAAGATGTTATATATGTTCTAGATATTCATTTGAATTTTATATCTACAGGCAGACTTGATGATAAGAGATTTACATACTATTTTGGTGAAACCAAATGGAAGCTCACTAAAGGTTCTCTAGTTATGGCGAGAGGAAAGAAGTTAAACTCTTTTTATATTATGAAAGCTAAGCCACACAAAGGAGAGATTAATACAATTCAAAAGGGTGAAAACATAGATCTTTGACATAAGAGGCTTGGTCATATCAGTGAGAAGGGACTTCAAACTCTTGCTAGAAAGCAGTTCTTACCAGAGTTGTAAGGTACATCTCTTAAATCTTGTGCTCATTGCTTAGTTGGAAAAACACATAGAGTTGCATTTCATACTTATTCGCCATCTAGAAGATCAAATATTATTGATTTAGTTCATATTGATGTCTATACTATGCAAACTAGAACTCTTGGAGGTGCTCTTTATGTTGTTACTTTTATTAATGATTATTCTAGAAAAGTTTGGGCTTTTGCTTTGAAATCTAAAGACCATATACTTGATGTTTTCAAATAATTTCATGTCAATGTTGAAAGAGAAACTGACAAAAAGCTAAAGAGTGTTCGAGTAGATAATGGTGGCGAGTATAAGGGTCTTTTTGAGAATTATTACAGGTTTCATAGTATCAGGCTTGAGAAAATAGTTCTAAAAACTCATCAGCAAAATGGTGTAGCAGAAAGGATGAACAGAACCATTGAAGAAAGGATTAGGTGCATGCTTTTCCATGCCAAGTTACCTAAGTCATTTTGGGGGAAGGCTATGAGAACTACAATTGACTTGATAAATCTTTCTCCATCAGTTCCTTTGAAAGATGATGTTCCAGAGAGACTATGGAAGGGGAAAGATATATTTTATGATCATTTGAGAGTCTTTAGGTGTAAAACATTTGTATATATTCCCAAAGATGAGAGATCCAAGCTTAATAATAAGGCAAAGACATACATTTTCTTGGGATATAGTCATAAAGAGTTTGGGTATAGATTATGGGATCCAATGAACAAGAAGATTATTAGAAGCAGAGATGTTGTGTTTCTTGAAGACCAATTGTTTGATAACGGTGACAATGTTGAGAAACCAGAAACCTCTGTTTGTATTCCTTAGAGTTTGGGTTTAGTTCCTCCACCTATAGTTCATGATGATCATGGGGGAGATGAAGAAGAAGATTATGATGAGAATGTTAGTGATGATGCTCGTACAGCTAATGATGTTGAACCCACTGAGCAAGCACCTCTACCACCAGTTGAGATTCCATTAAGAAGATCTACAAGAGAGCGACAACCATCTACAAGATATCCTACATATGAATATGTTATGCTTATTGATGGGGGAGAGCCAGAAACTTACCAAGAAGGTATTCTACATGAGTATAAGAATTAGTGGATTAAAGCCATGCAAGAAGAGATGAGATCCTTGCTTGAGAACCTCACCTATAACTTGGTAAAGTTGCCTAAAGAGAAGAAAGCTCTCAAGAATAAATGGGTTTATAGATTAAAGACTGAAAATAACAGCTCACAACAAAGATACAAGGCACGATTAGTTGTGAAGGGATTCAATTAGAAGAAATGTATTGACTTTGAAGAAATATTTTCTCCTGTGGTGAAAATGTTCTCTATCCGAGTTGTTCTTAGTTTGGCTGCCCGTTTGAATTTAGAAGTTGAGCAACTTGATGTAAAAACTGCATTTTTTCATAGTGACCTAGAAGAAGAAATTTACATGGAGCAACCAGAAGGCTTCAAAGTCAAGGGAAAAGAAAATCTAGTATGCAAACTAATAAAAAGTTTATATGATCTCAAACAGGCACCCAAATAGTGGTACAAGAAGTTTGATTCCTTTATGATGAGCCAAGGGTACAATAGAACCACATCTGATCATTGTATGTTTACAAAAAAGTTTTTATATGATGATTTCATTATTCTCGTGCTATATGTTGACGATATGTTGATTGTTAGTCATGATGGTGATAAAATTGAAAAACTTAAAAGAGAGTTAAGTAAGTCTTTTGCTATGAAAGACTTGGGATCAGTGAAACAAATACTTGGCATGAAGATTCTTCATGATAGGAAGAAAGAGAAGATTTGGCTATCTCAAGAGACCTACATTGAGAAGGTTCTTGAAAGATTCAATATGAGTAAAGCCAAAGCAATTTATTCTCCACTTGCAGGTCATTTTAAGCTCAGCTCAAAACAATGTCCGACAAGTGAGAAAGAAAAAGAAATATCCAGAGTGTCTTACTCATACGTGATAGGTAGTTTGATGTATGCTATGGTTTATACTAGGCTAGATATAGCATATGTAGTTAGAGTTGTTAACTTATTTCTCTCTAATCTTGGAAAAGAACATTGGGCAGCAGTAAAATAGATATTAAGATATCCAAGAGGTACTTCCAAATTGTGTTTATGTTTTGGCAGTGGTGAACCTATGTTAGAAGGGTACATAGATGCAGATATAGTTGGTGATACTAATTCCAAGAAGTCCACTTTGGGGTTTTTAATGACATTTACAAGGGGGGTAGTCTCTTGGCAATCTAAGTTATAAAATTGTGTTGCTCTATCAACCACAGAAGCAAAATACGTAGCCATTACTGAAACTTGTAAGGAAGCTTTGTGGATGAAAAAGTTTCTACATGAATTGAGCTTGAAATAGGAAAGATATACTATTTACTGTGACAGTCAGAGTGTCATTCACCTCTCTAAGAATTCAACATACCATTCTAGATCCAAGCATATTGATATGAGATACCATTGGATTCGTGATATGCTTGAGATGAAAGAATTACAGTTGGAAAAAGGTGCATATCAATAAGAATAGATCAGATATGTTGATAAAGTCTTTACCTAAGGAAAATCTTAAAGCATGTAGACGAAGAGCGGGCTTAGTACAGCCTACCATATGAGCTGGAGGGAGAGAATTATTGGGTCCAGCCCATATGTGGGCTTGAACTAGATAATTGGGCTTTTGAGCCCAAAATTAGTAATTTAAATAAAAGAAAAAGAAAAAAGAGAAAAAGGTACACCTGGTTGCAATGAAGCGGTGCATGCAGCAAAAGAGAGGTGACGCAGAGGGAAAGAACAGAGAGAAAGAGGAGAGAGAAAATCAAGATCTTGAGTTTTTTTTGCTTGACGATCAGTGGCCAAACTTCATCAGTTTTAGCCCAAATTTTATGTGGAGAATCCTTGCAGCAAGCTCTACGATCCTAACGGTGTTGATCTATAGTTTATCCTCTTTGAAGTGCTTTCTTACTATATCTATTTGGTGAGATCTAAACCTTTCTTTGCTGAGATCCATCCATGTGATGATGATATATTATTCTTGAGTCAAGATATATGGTCTTGATGTTATTATGATCCTCTTATTATTTTAGAGAAAACTTATTATAAACTTGTTATCATTATTGGTAATAGTGGAAGTTTGAAGTGGATTATGGTCCCGTGATTTTTTTAGGTTTTCCACGTTAAAAATTCGGTCTCACTTGTGATTGATAAGTTATTCTGCTATTTATATTATTCTGGTTAATATTTATTTTTAATATCATTGTATTTTTGATGAGAAACTCATTTTGATACACAAAGAGAAAAAAAATATTATTCCACGGGTTTTTTCCCAACATATATTGTACTAGATTTGAATTCAATAGACATGATTAACGTAGAAAATTGGATGAATTAAAGATAATTTCATTTTGCTTAACCATTTTGCAAAATTCGAAGTTCCATTCTTATATATTTAGGGAGAAAAATAAAAAATCAAGGCACAAACTGATTAGCTAATTACTCCAGATAATGAATCTTCTTTTGTCAATGAAGTCTTACATAAGGGATGATTTTTTTACTCATTTTCAAGTAAGCAATACATATTTTAACCTTTACCGTAAAGAAAAACAAAAAGAATAGCATCAAAAGCTGCACCGTCTATTCTTCCATAAATTAAGATTAATGGAGGCAAGTATTAATGTTCGTCATTAAAATACAAAGGCGTAAACAAAAGAGAAAAAAAAAAAGAGCAAGATGATTGTGTCTTAATTATTATTCTCGTTAAAACCAGAAACGAATTGCCGGAGCTTGCCTGAGGTCTGTGGCTGTCAGTTGCCGGAGCTCCTTCAAGGCCTCTGGCTCACGAGGGTACACACTGGTCTCCAAAATATACTGCAACGTACACCGTGCAGGGCAAAACATACCCGTAGAGGTCAGAGCGAGAGTATTTATCCGTTTCTGAGTGTGTATGTACATGAACAAGTATACATAAAGATCTCGGATAGAGAAGAGAGCGAGAAAGAAAGAGATGAACCTGGGAAAGTGCCTCGCTCTGCAGGATGCACCTTTGTTCCAGTATCGGCGGCAGTCCTTTGTCTTCTACTCCCTCAGATGATCCTGCCATAGCTGCTCTGCCTCACCTACTTCTTTCTCTTTTTGTGATAGGAGGACGAGGAGAGTTGGGTGGTGATGTCCTCGAGGAACTGAAGTATCGGATGGCCAGTACTACAGCACCATTCCGGCGTGATATATAAGGAGCGAGAGGTTGCATTGTAAGGACTGCATTTACATTATTATAAGTACCTCGTGATTGCGATGATATTAGATAAGATGACAAAGTCATATTTGGCCAATAAAAAAAATTTAGTGTAGGAAAGGATCCGTCATTGTTGACGAAGAAGATACCTTGGACACTAAATTATTTCTCCGACGATGAATTGTATTTATTGCAACTTGTTCGAACTTTATCATTAAGATGATAATAAGGGCAATGTGACAATTTCGGTGACATAGACGTTGTAAGAGTCTTGAGATGAAAGTGGCAATTCTTTAGTAACGGACTTTTATGTCAATAATATTTAATAACATCATCAAAATTTTAATAATAATTTGAAGGATTCCCACTTGAAGGGTTCGTAAAGTCAAAATATCTAATGTCCTTTTACATGTTGAAAGAAAAGATTGAAGCTTTACATTACAATTCTAATTTCACCCAATAATTCAATTAAGGTTGATAAGATAATAATTTAACACTCTTTTGTTTTGTGAAAAAGTTACTAAAATAAAATATTTTAATATATAATAATAAATAAATATTATTTATATTTTTTTTCTAAAGGATCAAACTTTCAAAGTGTTGGATGAGGTTTCAGACTTTCAATCTCTGGTAAGTTAGTTTGATACACCATCATTGACCAATATTTAAAGTGTAATATTATTTGCATTATATATTATCGTATCAACATAAAATAAAAGAAAATAACCTAAAATATCATGCCTTTTTTTTATAATGAGAGTGGGTCAAACTTGTTGGTGCATCAATTATATCATTATAATATATGATGTGAAAAAAGAATGATCACTAAAATTAACCAAGTCATTGTTATATAATTTATCATATATTACTTCATAAACAGTTCTCATGAAATTGAAAATATTTTTTTTCCTGTCATATATTTTTGCAGTGACAATTCCTCTGAAAAATCTCTATTAAAACATTCAGATGGTTGGCACACATCTAATAGAAAGAAATAACTCCCTGGAGAGTATATTCTCTGTCTAGTGAATTCTCTGTCTCACAGTATTGCAATTTAGAAAGGATAAATCAGCTTCCAACACTTAATAAGATAATCCCGATATTGGTCATGATGCTGCATGAAAAAACACTGGTCATGATGATCCCGATATTGGATTAATCAGCTTCCACCACTATCTACAGGAATTAAAAGAAGCACTTAAAATATCTAAAGTAACATCCACTAAATATATATTTGTGTTTTGAATAAGATAATCCCGATATTGGTCATGTTGCTTCATGAAAAATACTGGAATCATATTCTGACTTTGTTCTGCCGAAAACAACATCCTCTTTGACTACACTCGGCATTTGTGTTCACACCGATCTGACATACTGGATGATGGTTTTCCGATGCAGTGACATTTCAGACTGCCGATGATATGTTCTTGTCCCAACTCTGAGTGAGCTGCCATTTGGCCACAAATAACAACGTACTTGTGCCAGTGAACATGCAACACAAACTGAAGCAATCTATTGTTATCATCGTCGATGCATTGAATAGATTTGAACTGTAAAAATTTTATCATCAGCAGAAGCCTTTTTGTTCATAATACCTCTCAGCTTGACCACTTCCAAGCAATTTAATTGCACACTAAGAAAACTGCATTGTTTCATCAGCTTGTATGATAAGAATTTATTCACGTCATTGTAACATTAGTTGAAGCTATTTCTTTGGTTTTCGGGAAAAAAAAAAAACTGTAGCTGCTAATTTGGTGAGAAAGCAGACTAAAGATTTTAAAGCCCAAAGAACTGCCTTCACCAACATCTATCGGTTATCAACAAGGATTCAGATCAACAACACATAACACGGATCACCAGTTAGCTTCACTCTGAAGCTACTCTGCTAGTTAGCTGGGGAAGAACTCATCCGATCTTCATACAAAAGAAAGTCAAATCCAGCATGGTTGTTGACTCTTAGGTACATTGTCTTATGCAATGTCTTCCGTATGGTCAAAGTTTATCCAACACAAGCGAGCCGATTATTGACTTTTTATCGCTCAAGAATAGTCAACTCCTTTTCGATAGTAACATACCGGGTATTTCTCCTTAGGAATAAACTTATCCACCCTATTACCAATTCCAATGATATTTCTTCTCTCATCCTCATCAACATTGTGGACTTAGAGAAGGCTTTGGTCTTTGGTCTCAAAGGTGTCAAAAATATCATATTTAATGAATGTTGATGATTTTAAAAATATATGTTGATGATTTTCCTCTTACCATGAGAGAGAACTTTAAATTCTTATAAATCTCGCTAAAGCTCTTTACTTTGTAAAACACTCCATTTAAAGTAAATGACATATGAAATACTTTAATATTTTTTTATATCATTTTTATTTTTTTAAAATAATATCCAAGTTTGATAGTCGATATAGCTTTATATCATATTCAAGGTTGGGACAAAAAAAAAAAAAAAGAATGTCTCCTCTCATAGGCTGGAAAAATTATCCCCATCAATTTATTGATTAACTTACTATGAGAAAATCCTTAAATAAATGACAAGAGCTCCTACACAATTTTTCTGGTATCCCTCCTCTAATGCTAACAACATGTGTCCCATAAGCTAAGATAGGATCTCTTCTCCTAAAGTGGATGGTGGCTTCGCAATTAGAGATCTCATCTCGTTTGGCCAAAATAACTAGCAGTATCAAAAAAATTCTCCATCTTCTTAACAAGAAAAACCTTTCATGAATCAAGGTGTTGGTTGCCAGATATGGTTTGTTTGCACCTTGGGACAATAATTTTCTTCTCAAATCCTCTTGTTCTTGCAAGCACACCATTCAAATAAATATTCAGTAATCTAAAAGGTGGTTTGCATAATTTTATTTAGAATGGCTCAATACTAATATTCAAATCCACCCATGATTAGATAGTATACCTTTCAACATGCTATCTTTCTTAAAATTAATAGGGCGTTGAATTTTCAAAACTGTTGTTCTAATGGAACATTCAAATTCAAACGTTGAATCGATGCAATGACAAGAAAAATTACTTCGTCCACTGAAATGTCATATGGTAACTTGGTGTCCCACCTTAAGGCAAAATCTAAAGGTATTCTAAATCAATTTTTCATTCTCGAGTTGACGTATATCTCATTTGCAGACATTTTTTATGATTCTTCTAGACGTGTTCTTGAATAGTTTTGCTCGATCGAGAGATCTACGATACTGTACAAGCCAACTTGAATATATATTTTGTACTTTAACAATTGGATTAAAGAGAAGCACATAAGAAGTAATGATAAGTGGGCTGTGGTTGCTGCGGTTGCTGCGGAGTAATCGCAACTACCTCATTTTTAGCAAGAACTATGCTAATCCATTCTCCCTTTGGTGCAAGAATTGCTGTCATTTGTAATGCTTCCTCTGAAACTATCCTTCCAACTAAGTGGAGCCCCTAGGATTGTTACTTGCCTTCTCTGAAGGATGTTTGTCTTAACATTAATTAATCCATTCCAGTTGTGTAGGTTTTGGATTATGTAAAGCTAGCGATGCATGATCAAGAACATTTATATTTCACATTGATTATTCTCTAATCATCAAGCTAGCTCCTTGGCATATTTCTTGCCTTGCTCTGCAGCAGCAAAGCATGTGAACACTGTGAATGTCGACAATGATCCTGGGAGTAACTTGCAGGTCTCAAAGCACACAGCACAGTCAACAGTGCCATGGACATTCTTCTCTCCTGCTTGGATTCCATAGAGAGGGTAGAGACAAGCCATTGCATGCATTAGCAGCCCAAACCAAAGTAACATCTTCCTTTCTGATTTGGATTAGCAGCAACAGACTGCAAGCTTGCTGTTTACGCTATGCTGCTCAACTGTCATCAGCAGCTTTTAGGAGGAAGTAGGATGTTTATGTATAGCCTCTTAATTTTGACATATATAATTTGAAGAATTAAACTTGTGATCAAAACTCCAAGAAGATAGGTTTAGTAAGTACTTAACAAACTTAGTAACATCCTGATTTAGTATCATATTAGATATGGACTAAGATTAATATTGACATATAAGGATTATATAGATATATTACTGTTAACTTGGATTTAAATACTTTCAACTAATGATTCAAGCTTAACAAATTAATAAGTCAATTATTTCATCATATTATATTGTGATAATTGGTATCAGAATTGACATCATGTTATAGAATGGTGAGAGGCTCACCAAGAAGACAAACAACATATAAATATTTGCCATCATTTTTATGAAGATTTGAGCTATTACATATTATTTCAAGTCATAACAAACTAATGGACTCTCTGGACCCTATCTTCTTTGTTTTCATCTTTCTTTTCTTTGAGACTTAAACTTATTACCTATCGATACCATGTCAAAGCTTATGAATGGAATGATCGATAAACTGTTAAGCTTAAGCTAGTATGAAAGGGATCAATTTATGTTAATTAATTTAAGTGAGTCAAATTTAAATCAAAGCGAAGAGATAGAACGCAATGAAGGACACTAAAGGTAGAACAAAGTAGGGAGAAAAAGGGAGAGAGACGGAGGTGGGGGCGGCGGCCTTAAAGACGTAATAATGCAGAAGGATTGGGCTAAAAATTGGGCCTTACAAGGAAAACAAACAAACATCGTTTTCTCCACGTTCTTAGAAGGTAATTTATTTATAATATAATAACCCACAAGATTTGATGTTAGAGAATAAATCAATCGAGTCTTCTGAGGTACCCAACACCTATCCAGTCCTCTTAGGCCGAATTAAGATGGTCACTAGTCGAATCCGAGACAAATACTAATAGGTAAAAATAGCCAATTGAGCCAAGCTTGGCGTGATACTATCCATTGTCATTTTTAATTGAAATCAAAGCATCCGTTTTACTTTTTGTAGAAACGTAATAATAGAGATACTACACATACAAACCTACAACACACGCAACACTTGTTCCTGTGCGGATGAGGAATTAACGTAGCACTCAAAAGTAACACACACACACACACACTCTCTCTCTCTCTCTCTCTCTCTCTCTCTCTCTCCATCCTTTAGAGAAACGGATATTATTATCTCAACATAAATTATTTAGAAAATTTTCTATTTTTCTTAAGAAAAATGTCAGCCTTAAATTTTCATAAAAGATTGGGGTAAAAAGTAGAACATACCAATTTCGATTAAGAATTAATATTAACATAATATATTAAAAAAATATAATTTAGAAAAAACCTGAAAGCATATAAACATTATCTTATGGTAAAATCATCCCTACTTGTGGGATTGATCAAAATTGATACGTAAAAATTTCAATGGTATTATCTCTCTTATGTAAGTTGATCGTAGAGTAACTTGACTGCATCTTTTAGTGAGTTGAATATCAGAACTAAATAAAAAAAGCATGTTTCAAGAAAAAAATTTAAAGAAGAGAAAAATATATGAATCTTTAAATGTATGAATTGGGACTATTTAGTATTCCAATCTATAGAGAGTTCAAAAATTCTCCAAGGGTTTCGGTAAACATGAATTGTCCCAAAAGATATATCCTTTGGTACAAGGGTTATTATAACTATCCAATTTAATTAAATAAAATTTTAAGTTTTAAGAAAAATATTTCAAACATAAAATGCTTTCATATCAACAAAAGATCAATTTCTAAAGAAACTACCTAAATCTCTAAATGACCAACGATGGATTCGATGATCCTTTCTTTTTTCGAAGCTACTAATTTGTTAAACGCATTGAGAGTCCTCTCATTTTCTAAGTCTTTAATATTTTAATTCTATTTCTATTTAGTTTTATATTTTTTTTATTTGTCTTTAATCTTCAGATGCACAGAAGCCAGCATAAGTGGTCTTGTAAACATGTGCCAAACTACGACAGAGTCAAAGAGGTTGGTGCGCTCAACAATTAGGATGCTTAACATGAACCATTATCTTCATATATATATATACATATATACATACATATATATATATACATATATACATACATATATATACATATATACATATGTATATATATGTATATACATATACATATACATATATACATATGTATATACATATATATATATACATATACATATATAAATATGTATATATGTATATGTATATATATATATATATATATGTATATATGTATATATATATATATATATACATATATATGTATATTTATATATATGTATATATATATGTATATATATACATATATATATATATATATACTTATATATATATGTATATACATATATATGTATATATATGTGTATATATATATATATATAATATATATATATATATATATATATATATATATATATATATATATATATATATATATATATATATTGTTAGGCTCATAATGACACTAAGAGGGGGGTGAATTAGTTCTATCAAAATCAAGTGATGATTTGAAAATTTTCATTTAATGAAACCATATCGGAAATGTATTTAAACTCAAAGTGTAAGTAAAAGTAGTGAACAATTAAATCAGTAAGTAATAATAATAAAAAAATATATACATTAGATTTATAGTGGTTTAGTCATCGTGATTCATGTTCACTCTCGATTCCTCTTTACTTGAGGCTATCGACTTCCACTATCGATCTTCTTTTCAATGGATGAAGAACAATTCTTTTCTCCTTTGTTACAATTCTTTTCTCCTTTTCATAGGCTTAGGAGAGAATCTTTATAACTCTTTTATAACATGTTTTCACATATCCCTTAAAATAAACTCTAAACTTAAGAAGGAGAGCACTCAATAATTTTCAAGAGTTTATAATACTTGAAAATCATAAACTTTTCATTCACATTTTATACTACCTTAAGCAAAAATAAATGGGATATTTATAAGCTCCAAATGACTTTAAAAATGAGTCAAAAAGTCTTATCCCTAGGTTTTCGAGGTACTAACGGTACTATTGCTAGTGTTGGGTGGTACTATCACTTGATAGAGCCTGGGAGACCTAGCTCTGATGGTACCACCACTTGCTTGGGTGGTACCATTGTTTGACATAGCCTATAAGACTATATCTAGGTGGTACTATCGCTAGTCTAGGTGGTACTACCATATGCCCTAGCGGTACCACCATCGGGTTTTCTAGAAAAGTATATTTCATACTTTTTAGCTCATGGGTAGTACCACCACTTGGTCTGGCGGTGCCACCACCTGACCCAATCTTAGTTTACTGAATTAGCCTTTCAATAGGCCCAGTTTATATTGAGTTTCGATTTTGATGATTAAACTAATTGATAGTGATTATGATCTGATCTGCGTTTTGAGTAGCACAGGAAGCTTCGATCAGGGAGAGATAATTAAGCTAGAAGAATAAAAAATTGGGTTAGAGGAGAACATGTCAAAAGATTGGATGTCGAGCTGAAGGATCGATCGATGTATCGGCAGAAGGCTTCGTGCCATGGGATTCGAGCATCGAGCCAAGAAGAGCGGAATTGCATAAGGATATTGGAGTTGTAAAGGTCAATTGCTGATTGGGCAATAGGCCGCACGAGAGGATGATGCGCTGAAGAATCAGATGAAGTGCCAATGAACCAATGACATGCCAGACATCATTCGATTAAGCTTTATAATAATTATCTAGATCGAAGTAGGTTTAAAATATAATTATATTAGAATTAGGTTAACTCAATTAGGGACCAATTAGGCCCAAGTTTGGGCTATGTTCGGCTAAGTGAAAGGCCCAAATAGTGACCAATAGGTGGGTTAGGCGGTTCCACAACTAAAATAGGCTGTGGAACCGTTGGTGGCTCAATCTTTAAGACACAGTCTTGGAGACTGTGTCAGGTGGTAGTACCACTGGACTAGGCGATGGTACTACTTAGTATCAAGTGGTGGTACTATTAGACTTGGCGATGATACCATCTAGTGTTAGGGCAGATTGGGTGGTGGTATCGTCTAGTACTGGTGGTGGTACCGCTAATACCATGAAGACTCAGGATGATTCAAATTTTGGCTCCAAGCTTAAATCCCCTTAAAGCTTATAAATACCTCTCTCATCCCTAGTTAGTATACACACTAACTGAGAGCAAAAAGAGGGAAACTCTATTATAATTGTGTGAGAAATCCTCCCTTCTAGGTTTAAGTGTTGGTTAAGTTTAAGAGAGGGGTGAGTGGGGGTATCAAGGTCCTTTCCTGAATATATCAAAAGGAGAATTTAATCATAAGGATAGTTGGTCTTTGCCCATTTGAAGGAAGGTCGATAGTGAAAGTCAGTGGCCTCGACAGAAGAGGAATCAAGAGTGGACTAGGACGACTGAACCACTATAAATTAGTTTATAATTTCTATTCTACTTTTTATTTATATTACAAATTGCTTTACTTGCTCACCGCCCTCACTCATTACAAACATCTTTAAGTTTAAAGTGTTTCTGCTATAGCTTTCATCGAAATGAAATCTTTGAACCGAAATAAATTTTTCGAAACATCGACATTTTTATTGCTACGCTAATTCACCCCCCCCTTAGTGTTGACTGTGATCTTAATAATTGATATTAGAGCCTTGTTATTTCTTATTTGGATTAACACCCAAGAGAAATGGCTTTTTTCAATTTTCAAGAGGTTCACTCTATTATTTGTCCTCCTATGTTTAATGGGATGGACTACACATATTGAAAAACTCGAATGAGAGTTTTCTTATTTTCTTTGGATTTGAACTTATAAAATATTATTGAAAATAGCTTTCAAAAGTCTTCCAAACAAATGAATGATTGGAATGATTTGGAAAAGAAGACTTTTTCTTTAAATGCAAAGGCTATGAATGTCTTATTTTGTGCCTTGGATAAAAATAAATTTAATCATATTTCTATTTATGAAACTGTATAAGAGATTTGGCACACTCTTGATGTCACATATGAAGGTACTAGTAGAGTTAAAGATTCTAAAATAAATCTTTTGACGTATGATTTTGAATTATTTCGAATGGCATCAAGTGAAACCATTGAAGACATGTACATCCAGTTTATGGATATCATCAATGGTTTAAAAAGTCTTAGTGAATATTTTTCTAATTTTGATCTTGTTAATAAAATATTAAGATCCCTTCCAAAAAGTTGGGATCCAAAAGTAACCGCAATACAAGAGATAAAGGACTTGAACTACTATCCTATTGAAAAACTTATTGGGTCCTTAATGACCTATGAGATGACATGTATGACTCAAAATGAACATGAGAATAACCTTCCAAAGAATAGGAATATAATTACACTTAGAATGGAAGAAGACCACTTGAGTGATAACTCAAGCGATGATGATGATGGCATTGAACTTATCACTATAAAATTTA
The DNA here is from genome assembly GCA_024322285.1 of Musa beccarii. NCBI lineage: Eukaryota > Viridiplantae > Streptophyta > Magnoliopsida > Zingiberales > Musaceae > Musa > Musa beccarii. The sequence continues at coordinate 9,066,491 of CM044402.1, read as the reverse complement.
AAAAATTCATAAAACAAGAAATTAAAAATATAAATGAACTTAAAAAGAGGAAGATGCCAAAGAAGAAGAAAGAATTCAAAGATAAATCAAGTACATCCAAAGGCGAGGTGGTGAACTACACTTTGATGGCTTTCGACAATTAAGAAGTTGATGCATGTTTTGAATTGGCATAAAATTACTTGAGGCTTTTCATGAGTTGCTTGATTTAGTTTGTAAGAAATAAAAAAAATTATAAAAATATTTCATGCTTTTCTTTCTAGTGATTTTGAAAATTAAAAATCTTGAGCATGACTATTGTATATTGATTTCTTGCACTAAGGTAGATTCATTTATGAAGGAAAATATCTTATTACAACTAACAACAATAAAAGAAAGATAATTGGAATTAAAATAATTTTAAAGATGCCTTATGAAATCATGCTTGATAATTTTAATGATGTAATGAAAATGTTGAAAGTTTTTACATCATGCTTGATGATTTTATATTATGGTATCAAGCATGAGGATTTGAAGTAATGATGATTTGAAATCTTATGTTTTGGATTAATGTGTTATATATGTTTTTGGTCTTAATGATTTTCATGATGAAATTTGTTTGTCTGTCTTAAAAGTTGATGCATGTTTTGAATTGGCACAAAAGACAAAGGCATGAGATAACTCACTTGAATCGAAACATATAAAAAGGGAATGTATTTTCTCAATCTCTATCTTATTGAATTTTTGAGATTATTAATAATGAATCTAGTTATGCTACTTATAAATCTCTTGAAAGTGATTTTGATGATTTGATGATTTAAATTTAAATGAGGCTTATCCAAATCATGAACTTAATACTTAAATTTTCTTTATCAAGATCTCTGATCTCTTAAGATTTCTTGTACTATTTATTAAAGAGGAGAATTTTTCAAATGAATTATGATTTTTTAGAATTATAACTTAAACTTTTTACGATGAATTGAGACACTATGCATGAATCAAGTTCTCATATGAATCTATCTACATTGCCTTCATTGAATTTATTAAAAAGTGATTTTGATGATGATTTTAGATTTATTTTCATATGATTCTTTTTACTAATGAGATGTATCTTATATGAATCATTTTATTCTCATATGACTCTTTCTTCTAAAAGAAAATATATCCAAATGAATCTTGATTCTTGACATTAATGATTTAAGATTTATTTATAGGAGTCAAGATATGATTTTATTCAGTATTTACTAAAGAGAATGTTTATCTAAATTTTTCTCTTGATTTCTCAAAATTGATGACTTAAGAATTCCTTTAAAGTTTACCTATCATTTGATCTCCTAATGTTTATTTTTGCTATTTACAAAGAAGAGACATCAAAATAAATCATGACTTGATTCCTCGTAATCTTTGATATTGATATCTTTCATGTCATGATTCTCATATGACTCTCTTGTATTAATGATTGTATACCTTATGTGATATTTGGAACATTGATTTTTCTTTCATGAATTGTATATCTCATTAAGAAATTAGTTTTTCTTGATATCTTTTATGATGAATTATTGTTGTAAAGAGAAAAATTATATCATTATATTTCTCCCTTCTTTTTGACAATGACAAAAGGAGAGTTTTGCTAGCTCGATCACTGTAAAGAAAGCAAAATTTGCTAAGCTTGCACTTCTCAAAAGAAAAGAAAGAACTTGCTATCTTAAACATCACCAAAAAATTTGCTAGCTTTCAAAGGCAAAACTTGCTTATACTTCTCAAAAGAGAAGAAATAAAAGTTGCTAGCTTGGAATATCGCAAAGAGAAGCAAAAAATTGCTATCTCAAGAAGCAAGAATTGCAAACTTGCACATTTTTAAACTTGTTAGCTTGTATGTTTAAAGTGATGTAAATCTTGCTAAATTGCTAGCTAGTATATTATAAAACTTGCATATTTCAAAAACTAACTAGATGCACTTCTCCTTTTTATTGATGATAAAGGGGGAGAAGTATGATGATAATTTCATTCATTGAATGATGAATTGAACATTATAATTATACATGATTTATTCAAAATTTTTTGAATTTTAAATTTTCTATCAATATGGCATATTGATAGGGGGAGTTAAGGTTAACTCCGTCATCAATTGGTTATTATAAAAAAGGAGAAGATTGTTGAATCTCAAATTTTGATGATGAAGCCAATTAATAGTGATTATGATCTGATATGCGTTTTGAGTGATGCAGGAAGCTTTGATCAGGGAAAGACAATTAAAGTTGGAAGAATCGGAAGTTGGGCCAGAGAAGAACATGTTAGAAGATTGGATGTCGAGTGGAAGGATCAGTCGATGTATCGGCAAAAGGCTTCGTACTATGGGATTCAGGCATCGGGCCAAAAAAAGTAAAATTGCACCAAGGAGATAGAAGTTGCAGAGGTCAACTGTTGATTGAGCAATAGGCTGCAAGAGAGGATGACGTGCCAAAGAATCGAACAAAGCGCCGATGAACTAATGACATACCGGACAATATTCGATTAAGTTTTATAATAATTATTTGATTGAAGTAGGTTTAAAATGTAATTGGGTTGGAATTAGATCAACTTAATTAGGGGCTAATTAGGCCTAAGTTTGGGTTGTGTTGGGCCAAGTGAAAGGCCCAAATAGTAACCCAACAGGTGGGTTAGGCAGTGGTACTACTAGAACAGGCGGTGGCACTGCTAGAATATGCAATGGAACCACCAATGGCTCAGTCTCCAAGACACAATCTCCGAGAGTATGTTAGGCAATGGTACTGCCCATTGTTAAGGCAAACTAGATAGTGGTATCGCCAGTACTCTAAAGACTCGGGATGATTCAAATTATAACTCCAAGTTTGAATTCCCTTGAGGCCTATAAATATCCCTCTCATCTTTGGTTAGCATACTACCAGCTGAGAACAAAAAGAGGAAAAACTCTATTGTAATTGTGTGAGAATTCCTCCCCTCTAGGTTTAAGTGTTGGTTATATTTAAGAGAGAGGTGAGTGGTGGTATAAAGGTTCTCTTATGAACCTATCAAAAGAAGAATTGAGTTGTAAGTGTAGTTAATCTTTGTCAGTTTGAAGGAAGACCGATAGTGAAAGTCGGTGGTCTCAACGGAAGAGGAATCAGGAGTGGATGTAGGTCGGGATGATCGAACCACTATACTTTACTTATATTTGTTCTACTTTTTATTTATATTGTAAATTACTTTACTTGCTCACTACCCTCACTTATTATGAACATCTTTAAATTTAAAGCGTTTTTGATATGGATTTTATTGAAATAAAATGTTTGAATCGAAATGAAGTTTTAGAAACATCGATGTTTTTATCATTGCACTAATTCACCCACCCCCCTTTTAGTGCCGATTGTGATCCTAACAGTTCAACCCTGATTCAAGCTTAATGGGACCCTAATTGAGTTGATCTAGTTACACTCAAAATCAACTCAATTAGACTTCTAAACTACTTTGATCAAGACAATAATTTACAAATCATAAAGCACATTGTCGGGCATGTCATTTGGCACTTCATCTTATCTTTTGGTACATCATTCTTTTCTTCAGTGTATTGCCCAATCTATCGGCATGTTGAACTCCCATAATATCTGATCTTGGCATAATGCCTAATCCATTTGATCCGATGCCCAAACTCATGGCATGAAATCCACCCTTCGACATGCCAACCAATCTTCTGGCTCGACGTTTAATTTCTGATACGATGCTCTTTAACCCAATGTTTGATTTTCCTGCTTCATGATTTAAGTAGAAGATTGAAGTTTCTCCTGCATTTTTTCAAATATTATTAGTCATAAATTTATCAATTGATTTCATCATCAAAATTTAGGATTCAATAATCTTCTCCCCTTTTTTTTATGACAACCAATTGATGTTGGAGTTTTAATTAAACTCTTCCTATCTATATGCTATTTTGAAATATAGCAATATGCAATTTCAAAGCATCATGAATCATAGCAACATATCATATCAAAATAACTATTGTTAGGATCAAAAGGCACTAAGAGGGGGGGGTGAATTAGTGCAGCGGATTAAACTCGTATTCTTGAAACCGATTTCGCAAAGAAACACAAGTTCGTAGGAAGATTTCGATTCAACGAAAGAGAACTTGAAAGTAATTGCTTGTGAAAAGGAACTAACTATGAACTTGCAGCCAAGAAATGAAATGATTCAGAAATATAAACACTCACACATTTAAGGACACAATGATGTATAGTGGTTCGGTCAAATGACCTACATCCACTCTTGAAGCCTTTGCGATGAGGCTCCGCTCTTCCACTAGCAAGTCCTTTGAAGGGGAAGGATCAAACACCCCTTTTACAACCCTTTACAAGATGTTCACACTGTACAAGATCTCTCAAGAAGAAGAAAGGTGAACACTTAGCAAAGAATACAACACTTTTCAAAAACTCTTCAAAAGCTCAAGACTCAAACTTTTTGCTCAAAAGGGTTCCCTTTCAAATTTGAAAAGGAAGGGGTATTTATAAGCCTCAAAGTGATTCAAATTTGGAGCCCAAACATGGAGCCAAAATTTGAATCCTTTGAGTTTTTCTATCTTGATCAAGTCTTGGCAGATCGACACACCCAGCGGTTCTATCGCTTTACCAGCCAGCGGTGCTACCGCTGCTTTCCACGCACCAGCGGTATTACGCTTCAGACCAAAGGCGGTGCTACCGCTTAGCTACGAGAGCGGGGGCGGTACTCGCCCTCAGCAAAGCGGTGCTACCGCGCTACATAGATGCCGGCTCGATGGCCAGCTCTTCGTAGCATGCACGCTATCGGTGTCGCTGGCGGTGCTACCGCCCGACCTAATCGCTGCTGGTCGAGCTACGCTTCACCCTACCGCTGGCTGGCGGTGCTACCGCCACCAATCGCTGCTGGGTCGAGCTACGCTTCAGCCACCGGCTGGCGGTGCTATCGCCAACCCGGCTTCTGCTTGGCGAGCTACCGCCTTCACCACCGCTTCTTGGCGGTGCTACGCCTGACCAATTCTTGGTTCTGGTTCTGCTTTGGTTCTGCTGGCGATGCTACCAAAGCCCGACAAAGATGCATGCAACGTGCATGCATGCACACAAGAAGATGCATGCTTCGCCGGCGGTGCAACCGCCAAAGATGCATGCAACGCGTGCATGCATGCACACAAAGCGACATGCATGCATCGCCGGCGGTGCAACCGCCAAAGATGCATGCAACGCGCATGCATGCACAAAGAAGATGCATGCTTCTGCCGGCGGTGCAACCGCCAAAGATGCATACACGCAACAAGTTGGGTTTGGGCCAAAATTTTGGCCCAAACTCATCTAATCAAGGCCCAATGGGCCCCACTTTGGGTTATCTAATCCTAACCCAAAATACGTGTTAACTACGAATTTTAAAGACGTTTCCTAAGCTATTACAAAGTTCACATGACAACTTCTTCCGGCGAGCTTCCGGTCAACTTCCGACAGTCTTCCGACGAACCTTCGGAAACCATTCCGCGGACTCACGGCAAGCTCTCGGACTTCACGATGATCTTGGCGAGTTCCCCCGAGCTTCTTTGGCAAGCACGATCTTTCTTGGCAAGCTCCGCGAACTTCCGACAAACCTCCCGGCGAACTTCCGAAAACCCTTCGGCAAGCTTCCTACTCGTTCTCGGCCAGTTCCGGCAACGCTCCCAACGAATCTTCGGACTTCCTTTGAAACTCGAACTCCCAACGATTCATCACACTTGTCTTCGGCCCTTTGTTTCGCTTTACGTCTTCATCCCTATCGTAGTCAATCCGCTTTCGATAGTAGACTCCGCATAACTCAAAACGCAGTTAGACCATAAATCACACTCAATTAGTTTCATCATCAAAATCCGAGATTCAACAATCTCCCCTTTTTGATGATGACAACTAATTGATGACCGACGAGTTAACCATAACTCCCTGAGTTTAACACAAACTCCCCCTATCAATATGCAATTGATAGAACCCTTGGATTATCCCAAATCCAAGTAACATGTATCATTCATGTAGTGAAATAAGAACAAACCATCATGCAAATATAAAATATTCAATCAATGCATGAAGTCATCAATCTACTTCTCCCCCTATGTCATCAACAAAAAGGAGAAGTATCATTATAGCTAGTTTAAAAGATATGCAGATTTTTACAACAAACTAGCTTGCACTTTGCAAGATATGCAGATTTTTACAACATCATACAACATTTTGCAATACAACATTAAGTTATACCATTCAATCATAGGAAGTTTCAAAGATGGGCAATGATGGTAATTTTCACTTGCTTGTTGAGATGTGCAAGTTGCACTTTCTTTGCTTCCTTTGCATGTTCTAGCTAGCAAAATTTTTCTTTGCAATACATAAGCTAGCAATAATTCTTCTCCCCCTTTGTTTTGTCAAAAAGTGGAGTACAAATAGCCAATGCTTTGATCATGATAAGATAACAAATTTACAATATGAATTTTTAACATATCAAGTCATGAATTCAAGAGAGTCATAAACAAATCATGGTATGAGGGAAATTTATGACAAGCAATAATGATAAGCTAGTATACTTTGCAATACGCAAACTAGCTCTCTTTCAATTTTTCTCATTTGCATCTAAGTTTCCCTTTTGCAAGTAATCAACTTCATGTTTGCAATGAGCTAGTAATTTTTGTAAAATTTATAACATTTTAAACATGCAAACTTATGAGTTAAAAAATAATGCAACTTTGCAATTTCTTTCTTCTCATTTTGAGAAGTGCAAGTTTTGCCTTTTGCAAGTTCTAGCTAGCTATGTTTGTCACTTTCACTTGTGATGCATAAGCTAGCAAGCTAACTCCCCCTTTGTCACTATCAAAAAGAAGGGATGAATAATATTTCAATGCAATAATTTTGCATCAATCAATATATCAATCATCACATGATGCATACGAGATGATATTGAAACATGAGAAATCATGTCATGAAGGATATCAATATGTAAATTCAACAAGAATCAAAACCAAAAGATATCATCCATGATTCATAACTTTTCATTTTAGCAAGATCTAGATTCATATTTATCAATTTTTAATTCAAGATAAATGTCATACAACCAAGAATCATGATATATGAAAGCATATTAATATTAAGGATCAAATCATGATTACAAGTACTAACATATTTTCTTTTCATTCACTTTCAAGCCATGATAAAAGATATGCAACCTAGAATCATGATGCATAAGAGCATAGCATTCTCATAGATCAAGTCATGATTCAATGATTCTTCATCACAAAGCAAATCAAATATTCAATTTACCACATAAGGCAAAGAAATCATATCACTTCTAGGATCATGAAATATATGACATCAAGGCTCATGATCCATTTGAAAAAATATAGCACAAAGAATAACTAGATTCATGTATAAGAATTCCAAGTATCAAATATCAAAATATTCAAAACCGGAAGACAAACTTCATTATAAAAATTGTCAAAACAACACATTGTTTCAAGACATGAGATTTAACTTATCATGATAATGTGTTTCATGTTTCAAAAGATGAGTATCAAATTTTAAAACCGAAACATGAGTTTGTCATCAAGATATGATATCACAAAGTCATTAAGCATGATAACAAACTTTTAGTATTTTTATTTCAATGATGATTTCATAATGTATGTTCAAACATTTATGTGGATCCTATCATTGTAGAAATTCAAAACATAAGTTTGTCATTATATCCATCAAGATCATATGCATCAAATATCATGACAATACATTTTCTCATCTTTATGAGTTCCATTTCAAGTGATTTGATGTTCATATGAGTATACTCATGTTTTTCATATAGATCCAAAGAGCAAGTTTCAAGAGAAATCATTAAGACCGAAAACATGAAGCACATTTTTTTAAAATATTCATCATATTTATTTTCATGAGATTCACAAGACTCATAACATGAATTCATTCATCTCAATAGAATAAAAAAGATATTTTCATTTTAAGCAATTTGATGTGAGCATATTCAAAATTTTTATGAAAACATGTATCAAAATAAAACACAAGCTTCGTCATTAAATCGTCAAGACCAAATATGTAAAAATGATAGCACACTTTCAATTTTTATGTTAAAATGCCATGTTCAAATTTTTGCCAAAATCATGCATCTATTTATAAATTCGAAAAATATGTTTCATCATCACAATATGACACTTTATTACTTCAAAAGCTCATGCATGATAAAATCATCAAGCATCATATTTGGAGACAATGTAAACCATCAAGATACACATGCATGGATTAATCCTAAGCATTATCACAAATCTTGCATCATTCATATGTTTACTTTTCAAAAATACTATAAAGAAAAGCATAGTATAATTTCAAATTTTTTTTAATTTCTAAAAACACAAGAAAAGCATTAAAAATTCCTACTAACTAAGTTAAGCATTCATGGAAATCATCAAGTAATTTCAAAATAATTCAAGGAAGTTAAGTTACTTACCTCATTGTCGAAGCCCATTAAAGCGTAGTTTGCTTCTTCTTCTTGGTGAGCCTTCTTCTTCTTCATTGGTCTATTCCTCCGTTCAAGTTCATTGTTGATTTTAGATTTTTGTTTAATGAACTTATTAAGATCGATTAAAGGTTCAAAGTCCTCTTCATTGTCCTCATCACTTGAGTCATCACTCAAGTGGCATTCTCGTGTTCTAAGTTCAACAACCTTCTTGTTCTTTAGAAGGTGGTTCATGTGTTCATCATGTTCATCATATTCATCATGTTCCATTTCATAGGTCTTTAAAGACCCAATGAGTTCATCAATAGAATAATTATTTAGATCCTTTGATTCTTGAATCGCCGTATTTTAGGATCCCACCATTTTGAAAGGGATCTTAAGATCTTGTTAGTGAGTTCAAAATTCAAAAACTTTTACCAAGACTTTTCAAGCTATTGACGACATCCGTGAAGCGGTGTACATGTCGTCGATAGATTCGCTTAGGTGTCATTTGGAAGAGCTCAAAATCATGCAACAAAAGGTTTACTTTCGAGTCTTTAACTCTACTAGTTCCCTCATGCGTGATTTCAAGAGTTCGCCAAATGTCAAAAGCCGCTTTCGCATATAGAAATCCGATTAAACTCGTTCTTGTTTAAAGCACAAAATAAGGCATTCATAGCCTTTGCGTTTAAAGAAAACGACCTTTTCTCCAAAACCGACCATTCGCTCGTCGGTTTAGAGGAAGGTTGAAAACCATTTTCAATGATGTTCCACAAATCCAAATCCATTGAAAGCATGAAAACTCTCATTCGAGTTTTCCAATATGTGTAGTCCGTACTGCTAAAGAACGATGGACTAAAACCGAAAAGCCCTCTTGAAAACCATTTAGAGCCATTTCTCACGGTGTAAATCCGAAGAGAAAGAACGTGGCTCGATACCAATTGTTAGGATCAAAAGGCACTAAGAGGGGGGGGTGAATTAGTGCAGCGGATTAAACTCGTATTCTTGAAACCGATTTCGTAAAGAAACACAAGTTCGTAGGAAGATTTCGATTCGACGAAAGAGAACTTGAAAGTAATTGCTTGTGAAAAGGAACTAACTATGAACTTGCAGCCAAGAAATGAAATGATTCAGAAATATAAACACTCACACATTTAAGGACACAATGATGTATAGTGGTTCGGTCAAATGACCTACATCCACTCTTGAAGCCTTTGCGATGAGGCTCCGCTCTTCCACTAGCAAGTCCTTTGAAGGGGAAGGATCAAACACCCCTTTTTACAACCCTTTACAAGATGTTCACACTTGTACAAGATCTCTCAAGAAGAAGAAAGGTGAACACTTAGCAAAGAATACAACACTTTTCAAAACTCTTCAAAAGCTCAAGACTCAAACTTTTTGCTCAAAAGGGTTCCCTTTCAAATTGAAAAGGAAGGGGTATTTATAAGCCTCAAAGTGATTCAAATTTGGAGCCCAAACATGGAGCCAAAAATTTGAATCCTTTGAGTTTTTCGGTGCAGTCAAGTCTTGGCAGACTGACACACCCAGCGGTTCTATCGCTTTCACCCGGCGGTGCTACCGCCTGGCTTTCCACGCACCAGCGGTATTATCGCCCGACCAGCGGTGCTACCGCAAGCTACAGAGTCGGGGGCGGTATTACTTACCGCAGCAGCAAAGCGGTGCTACCGCCGCTTTAAGATGGCGGCTACGAGTGGCCATCACTCTTGTAGCATGCACGCTATCGGTGTTGCTGCTGGCGGTGCTACGCTTCACCACCGCCTTCTTGGCGAGCTACCGCCCGACCATTTCTTGGCGGTGCTACCACCCGACCAATCTAACTGGCTGGTCGAGCTACCGCCCCAGCCTAATCTGGCGGTGCTATCGCTTCAGCCTACCGCTCTTCTTGGCGGTGCTATCGCCTACCTAATCGCTGGCGGTGCTACGCCCGACCAGCTAATCGCTGGCGGTGCTACCGCCACCGCTTGCTTTGGTTCTGCTGTTCTGCTTTGGTTCTGCTGGCGATGCTACCGCCAAAGATACATGCAACGTGCATGCATGCACACAAAGAAGATGCATGCTTCGCCGGCGGTGCAACCGCCAAAGATGCATGCAACGCGCATGCATGCATGCACACAAAGAAGATGCATGCATGCTTTGGCGGTGCAACCGCCAAAGCATGCATACACGTAGCTGATTGGGTTTGGGCCAAAATTTTGGCCCAAACTCATCCTAATCAAGGCCCAATGGGCCCCCACTTTGGGTTATCTAATCCTAACCCAAAATACGTGCTAACTACGAATTTTAAAGACGCTTCCTAAGCTATTACAAAGTCCACATGACAACTTCTTCCGGCGAGCTTTGGTCAACTTCCGACAGTCTTCCGACAGTCTTCCGACGAACCTTCGGAAACCATTCCGCGGACTCACGGCAAGCTCTCGGACTTCACGATGATCTTGGCGAGTTCCCCCGAGCTTCTTTGGCAAGCACGATCTTTCTTGGCAAGCTCCGCGAACTTCCGACGAACCTCCCGGCGAACTTCCGAAAACCCTTCGGCAAGCTTCCTACTCGTTCTCGGCCAGCCCGCCACGCCCCAACGAATCTTCGGACTTCCTTTGAACACTCGAACTCCCAACGATTCATCACACTTGTCTTCGGCCCTTTGTTTCGCTTTACGTCTTCATCCCTATCGTAGTCAATCCTGCTCGATAGTAGACCTGCATAACTCAAAACGCAGTTAGACCACAAATCACACTCAATTAGTTTCATCATCAAAATCCGAGATTCAACAACTATAAGTTAAAGTATTTCATACATAATTTCAAATTATTAAGGTACATCATAATTTCAAAAAATGTAAAATATCAAAGAGTATAAAATGTTAAAGAGTGCATTAAACTTCTCCCTCTTTGTCGTCAACAAAAAGGATGAATATGCAAGTTTTTTTATTTCTCTTTGCAATGTGCAAGCTAGTAATTTTTACTTCCCTTTGCAATGTGTAAGCTAACAATTTTTACTTCACTTTACCAGCTACTACTTATCTCTCTCCCTTTTTGTTGTCATAAAAAAGAAGAGAAAGATATCATGGATTCATGGTTCTGTCTACGCAAGATATCAAGGATAAGTTCAAATCATAAGAGATCAATTTGATGATGAATAAAAAGGAGTCATAGGAAATTAATCTTAAGTCGGTAATATCGAAAGATCATGATTCATATTGATAAATCTCTTCTTTAAAAAGAAGAAAATATAGAAGATCAAATAGTGAAAGATTTGGACTCAAAAGAAATTTCAAATCATAAATACTAAAAATTCAAAAGAAAGAATATGAGTCATTTAGAAAAATCTTTTCTTTAGCAAAAAGAAAAAATCATAGGAGATTAAGTAGTAAAAGATTTGATTAAAAATAAATCTCAAATCATGAATATCAAAAAATAAAAATAAAAATCCATAAAATAACATATGAGAAGAATTCATGTATTCGAAAGATTCAACATACATAATTCTCTTTTAATAAAATCAAATTATTCCTCATTCAATGATTTAGTAAAAATATCTACTGATTAATATTTTATGACAATAAAATCTAAAGATATATCATGATTATTAACATGATCCCTAGTAAAATGATATTCGATATCTAATATCAATGTGTTTAGTCATAGAGTATTGAATGAAGTTTTTTGTTAGATAAATTACACTAGTATTATCATATTTTATAGGGATGTTTTTAAAGTAAAATCCATAGTCTTTTAAAGTATTTTTCATCTAAATCACTTGTGCACAGCATGCACCTACAGCCATATATTCAACCTTGGTTGTAGCTAATACGACAAAATTTATTTATTAGAAGACCAATACACAAGTGCATGACCTAAAAATTGAGAAGTTCCAAAGATATTTTTTTTATTTATTCTATTTCTTGCAAAGTTAGCATCAGCAAATATAATCAAATCGAAATTTTTAGATTTTAGATACTATAATCCTAGATTAGGAGTACCTTTTAACTTCTTAAAGATTTTAATTGCTTTATGATGATATTGTTTAGGATTAGATTAAAATTTAGCATAGAGCCTAACACTAAATATTATATCAGGTCTAGTTGTAGTAAAATACAACATTTTCCTTCATTATTTATATCTAACTTGGTAGAGATGCTCATTGATGTGCTAATAGCCTTAGCACTATTTATGTGAAATCATTTTAATAGTTCTAAAGTAAATTTTGTTTGACTAATAAAAATTTTATCATTTAGTTAATTTATAATCCTAAGAAAAATATCAATTCGCCCGTTAAACTCATTTCAAATTATTAGCTCATACTTTGATAAATGATTTACATAAAAATTTATTTGTAGAATCAAAAATAATATCATCAACATAAATTTGAATAATAAAAAAATTATTTTTAAATTTTTAATAAATAATGTGGTATCGACCTTGTCTTTTGAAAAATTATTCTTAATAAGAAATGAACTAAGTCTCTCATACCAAGCCCTTGGGGCTTTCTTCAACTCATAGAGAGCCTTAGATAAGTTATAAACATGGTTTAGAAAAAAGAATATTCTCAAATCTGAGTGATTATTTAACATAAACTTCATCAGAAATAAAACCAAGAGTTGCCTACCATTTGGGGTTAGTGTGATTGGTCGAGTCTCTTGAGATCATACTAAGATACCGATTGGATTTCGATCCCTACTTAGAAATCTATTGAAGATTTTTTATTCACATACTAGAGGGAGTTGTGTATTTCGCGAGAAAAAAGTAGGAGTAGATTAAGATAAAATTCATATCTTAATTTGTTTGCAAAATCCAAAATCTGCATGTTATTTACATTTTTGCTACATCTTTATTTTTTAGAAAATGTTGCTTTTAAATATCTTATATGGTATACTTGATGTCAATTACCTTATAGATTTAAACTACATGGATTGGTTCCACAACTTGAAAATTATTCTCACATGAAAGAAAATCACGTATGTCCTTAACATAGTAATGCCTATTGAATTTCGGATTTTGATGATGAAATTAATTAATAAATTATTAATCTAATCTATATATTGAGAAAAGTATGTAGGATTAACTATGATAACAAACAAGGCATAAAGCAAAACATAGTGCTGGAGTCAAAGATCAAACGATTCGTCGGGAGTCCAAGAGTTCATCAGGAGTCAAAAAGTTCATTGGGAGTGTTACCATAATTTGCCAAGAGTTCATTGGGAGCTTGCCGAAATGTATGTCGAAAGTTCACCGAGAAGTTTGTCGGAAGTTCACCGGAGTTCACCGAGAAGATCAGAGCTCGCTAAAGAAGCTTGTTGGAACTCGCCAAGAAAATCATCAAGAGTTCAAGAGCTTGTGGGGAGTCCGTTGGAAGATCGTCAAGAGTCTATCAAAAGTCCATCGGAAGCTCGCCAGAAGAATTTTTTAACCTACCAAACTTGCTTGCTTTAGTAGATACCTTAATTGTTATAGATAGGGTATAATTAAAGTTAGGTTTGGGAGGTAATTCCACTAATTTAGTTAGGGACCAACTAGGCCCAAATTTAAACTATTTTGAGGTAAACTATTGGCCCAAACAGTATTGTTGAATCTTGTATGGCAATGGCACCACCAGATCTAGGCAGTGGAACCGCCTAGGGTTCAGTCTCCCAAGTGTTTGGATGGTGGTACCACCGATAGTTATTAACTATCAGATGATAGTACCGCTAGACTAGGTGGTGGTACTGTCCAGTTCTAGTAGCCGAGACTTTATCTGGCAGTAGTACCGTTAGAGTGGGTGGTGGTACTGTCCAATGTCAGAGTCTACTAGTGGTCGTACCGCCAGAGATAGGTGGTGGTATCGTTAGTACCCTAGAAATCCAGGACAAGACATTTTTTGGCTCCATTTTTGAAGCCAATTGGGGCCTATAAATACCCCATACTTCTTTGCTTGTTGGTCACAAAGAAGTGGATAAAAGAACTGAGATTATAGTGAAATCGCTTCTAAACTTTGAGAGTTCACCTCCACCGGTTCTAATTGTTAGAAACTTGTATAAGGAGAGTGAGCAACCTATAAAGAGTTATCAATAGTGAAAGTTGGTGACCTCATCGGAGGAGATATCCGGAGTGGACGTAGGTCAGACGACCGAACCACTATAAATCGGTGTGTTCTTTCCTTGTTTTGCACTTCTCTTCCTTATTGCTTAGCTGCATTCTATTTTTGCATAATTACAACTGCTTAACTTCTTCTCTAGTCACTTACAAATGTGTTTAAAATTAAACGTCTTTACTGAAACATGTTTTCATTGAACGAAACTTTTCATCGAAATAGTTTTTTTGAAATCAACATTTTTAGCCGCAGCACTAATTCACCCCCACCCCCCCTTTTAGTGCTGAACTTGATCCTAACAATTAGTATTAGAGAAAGATCACTCTCATTTTAGTTTGAAACCTTAGAGAGATGATATTTGCCGGTAATCAAGAGGGTCATTCAAATCACATGTCCACTTATGTCTAATGGGACAGATTACATGTATTAGAAAACTAGGATGAGGATCTTTTTGATTTCTATAGATTTTGAGTTATGAAATATCATCGAAAATGATTTTCAAAAGTTTTCTCTTCTAATGACCGATTGGAATGATTTGGAGAAGAAGACTTTCTCTTTAAATGCCAAGGCTACGAATGCCTTATTTTGCACTTTAGATAAGAATGAATTCAATCGAGTTTCTATTTATGAAACGACTTATGACATTTGGCATACACTCGAAATCACACACAAAAGCACTAGTAGAGTAAAGGAATCTAAAATCAATCTTTTGGTTCATAGTTATGAATTGTTTCGTATGAAACCAAGTAAGACTATTAAAGACATGTACAGCCGATTTACAGATGTCGTCAATGGTCTAAAAGCTCTTAGTAAAATTTTTTCTAACTTTGAACTTGTTAATAAGATATTAAGATCCCTTCCAAATGCTAGTCATATGTGCTCTGGAAGCCAATCACATGAGTGATGACTTTTGTGACTTGACATGCACTCTTTTTTTTGCTTATTATTATTAGGTATTTGTCACTTTATCTTGCGTGTTATATATATTATGATGTCTGTGATGAAATCATGATAATGAGACTGATTCACCTTTAAACATAGACTCTAAATAATCTCGGTCATAGGTTACTTGAGAGGGATATCGAGATAACAGGATAGACTGGTGTGCTGTTTATCCATCCATATGATGGAGGTGACTAGTCTCATAGCTACTCGTGTGGAGACACTAAGGATACATACAGTACAGGTGCTCAATGGAGAATGAGTTCACTGATTGATCCACTTACAGAATGTTGGATGGTTATTGATACCTCATGTCAGACAACGATTTCGTAATCCCAATAGTGTATTTGGTCCTTAGACTTGAGACATTAAGGATATCCTGTATAAGTATTCCACTCTTTTATATCGGAGTTATAGGTTTGGAAGTTTCAGATCTAGTACAGCTAGTTATTGGGAGTGGTAGCCAACCTTACGAGAGCTATTGAGTGTCAATAGAGGATCATCCACTCTCGGTATCATAAGAGGAATATCCCATGTATTCTTGCTCAAACAAATCCTTGGCCAAGGTTATTCGGATTGAGAGAGAAAGAGTTTTCCGGGAGAATTCGATTAGAGCGAGACTCGAGGAGAGACCATATGGGCTTGATAGCACCATGTCCGGTATAGGGTCTTTGGGATATTAGATGAATGAGGGACTATAGATACATGGTAATTAATGATAGATAGATCTAAAGGATTGGATTCCCCTATATCATTTGGGAATTATAGCATAGTGGTCTAGTGCATCCGCAGTCGATAAGTCAGGTGAATTATTATGGAGATAATAATTCACTAACTCAGAAGGAGTTCTGACAAGTATGACTTATGGCCAGCTCGATATTAGGCCTAGAGGATCACATATATGGTAGGTGTCGTGACGAGTAGAGGTTCATATGTGAGATATCCACTAGAGCCCCTAACTTATTGGATATCCGTTAAGCCCCTGAATTATTGGATCCTAAGATGAGATCTAATAAGAGCTAATAAGAGATTATTGGGTGGAGACCCACTAATCTAAGAGGCTTGGGTAATTGGATAGAGATTCAATACCCAATAAGGGCAAGATCTATTAGGGTTCAGTTGACACGGGGCCTCTATAAATAAGAGGGAACCAAAGGCCTATAGGTTGGGGTTTCTCTTAGTAGCCACCTTCTATTCTCCTCTCCCTAAGAGAGGAGCATCGTTGCAGTCGCTGTCGTGTGGATTATCGTTAGAGAGGAGGACATTTGAACTCCTTCATCCAGTCCTACAAATTTACAAGGATTCAGAGATATACAATCTCCCAAGGTACTTTCTTTTTATAATTATAGTTTTCAAATTTGTGGATTTGTTTTTGATGCACCGATCTTCGCACGACGATGGAACCTTTCGTGAAAATCCAGAAGTTTTATTTTTTATGTTTTTCTGCTACGCATGAGATGTCACCCCCTGGATTTCCCAACAGTGGTATTAGAGCCAGGTTGTTCATGCGAAGATCAAATTTTAAACTATGTTGTGATTTAAAGAGGCTTTTGACGTCAAAATTGTTAATGCAATAGCAAGAAAGGGGCAGCAACTGTTGCTGCCCTCGTAGAACGGCCAAAGGCTGCTTGTAGCCTTGGCCACCATTGGTGGTCTGCATGCAGTCAGTTGGTGGGTTGCAGGCCGTAAGCAGGCAACTGCTATAGGCTACCTACGCAAGTGCCTTGTCTATGCGCAGGCACTATGCCCGCTCATAGGGATGCAAGGCGGGCGGTGCCCACAAAGGGCAGTGTGCTTGTGAGCGAACCGCCCACAATTGTGCCAGGAGTAGAGCCCGCCCGCGGGTGAGGGCAACGCTCGCTTGCAGTGCTGGTGGTGCCCACAAGGGCTGCAAGCGACCGCATTCATGGGCCCACTGCCTGCAGCAGCGTCGCTCAAGCAGTGAGCGAGTCAACCATAGGGACGTGCGCCCGCAAGGACGACGCTTATGCGGGCAACGACCATCGACGGACAGACCATCAACGGGCACTGTGTGCTCGCCCATAATGGCCACTACCGATAGGGTGGTGGCGACCACAACGCAAGCAAAGTTGGGGATTAGAGTTTTTAGCCAAAAGATAGTTTTGCCCTTCGGAATTTTAGAAATTTCAGTTTCTATTCCTTCTGGCCGAATGACCACAATACCATTCGAAATTCATGAAATTCCTTGCATAACCCTGATTTCAGAAAAATATTAGTTAATTAAAAGGTTTAATTAATAATTATTATTTATCTAATAGTCCTATATAATAACATATACATGTGATGTATGATATGGATAGATGATCATGGACCGTGTGATGTGATGTGTGTACATATGATTATTATTATTGAGGCTCGCGAGCCTCTATTTTTCTCTTTTATTATGGGGCCTTTGTGCTTGTAATTATATTGTAATTACACGAGGAGACACAATAGGAATGGGACCCATGAGGTCGAGACGGATAATCTGACGCATAGAGATGCGTTGAGATGCCGACGGAGCTGACGAAGCGAGATGGATGATCACAGGGCATGGAGATGCGCCGAAGCACACATAAATCTTGAAGTGAGTGATTGGGCCCATTGACTCAGGATTGATCATATTAGGATGTGGTCCATGATCATCTGGTGTGATTGCTCATGTGATGTGTGATTGGTTATAAACCTACTATATATGTATATATATATGCATGCAATATAGATATATATTAAATATATATATATATATATATATATATATATATATATATATATATATATGTGTGTGACACATTATATTAGGAGACCAAATCAAAAATCTCCTCTATTAATAATATTAAGTCAGTAAATATGAGGTAATTAGATTGACCCACGTGGCCTTCCATTGTTATAGGTAGGAACCGATTTCTGATGTAGGTTGAGTTGGTCGAGTCCTTCAAGACTCACCTATATCGTGATTCGATATCTTACAAACGATATAGAGATGTCATCGGTGACCTGAGGACATGGTATGCTTGGTCGAGTCCCTCAAGGGTATATCATCGAATTAGACTCATCATGTAACGATGGTAATGACTTAACCGAATATCATGGTTGGTTGAGTCTCTTGAGGCCATGGTGGTTTGGAGGCCAAACAGGATGTGAATTATAAGGAGTTATGATTGGCAAGAGTTGCTTACCTTTATGGGCTTAACGTGATTGGTCGAGTCACTCGAGGTTATGTTAAGTCATCGATTGGATCTTGATCCTCACTAGAGATTCGTCGGGGTCTCTGATTCACATATCGGAGGGTGTTGTGTCTCGTAAAATATTAGTGGGAGTAGAATAAGATAGAAGTCCTTATCTTAACTATTTAATTTTTACAAAGTCTGCATGTTATTCTGCTACATCTTTAATTTCAGAAAAATATCACTTTCAAATCCTTTATATAGCATACTTGATGCCAACCACCTCACTGGTCCAAATTATACGGATTGGCTTTGCAATCTGAGAATCATTCTCACGGCGAAGAAAATAATGTACGTCCTTGATATAGTGAGCCCTACGCCCGATGAAGGGGCAAGCAAGGATGAGATCGCTCATTATATGAAGTACATAGATGATTCCACTCTTGCTCGGTGTTATTTATTAGCCTCTATGACTACTGAGTTATAGAGACAACATGAAAATATAGATGCCAATTCCATACTCTTGCATCTCCGCAAACTGTTTGAGGAACAGGGAAGAACTCAACGATATGAGATATCAAAGAGTGTTTTCTATACCAGGATGACTGAGGGGACACTGGTTTAGAACCATGTCCTTAAGATGATTGAGTGGATCGAGAAACTCACAGGTCTAGTAATGGTCCTAAAGGATAACCTATGTGTGGATCTTGTGCTTCAGTCCCTACCAGATTCCTTTTCTCAGTTTATAATGAATTTTAATATGAACAAGCTTGAGGTGACCCTCCCAAAGCTCCTCAATATGTTGAGAGAAGCAGACAACACCATCAAGAAAGAGAAGTTAGTTCTCTATATTGGTGAGACTAGAAAGAAAAGGAAGACTGAGAAGTCCCTTAAGAAGGGCAAGGGTAAGAGCAAAATGGGTAAGACAAAGGTTGCCAGGAAAGACCTAAAAAAGGACAAAGGCCAGTGCTTTTACTATAGTAAAGATGAGCATTGGAAGAGGAACTACAAAGAGTACCTTGTAGAGAGAGCGAAATAGAAGCTTGGAGAAGTTTTAGGTACATTCATGATCAGTCTCCATTTGTTAGAATCTTATGATAACATAGGGGTATTGGATACCGGGAGTGCTTATCAAATCTACAATTCATTGCAGGTTTTGGTAGGACCTAGGAGATTACAAAAATGTGAGATGGACCTTAAGATGGGCAATGGAGCAAAGGTTACTACAGTGGCTATTGGCAAGATCACCCTACAAATGCCTAGTGGAGCAATTATTGCATTAGATGCATGCTCTTATATTCCTTCTATTATCAAAAATATTATTTCCATTTCATGTTTGATAGTTAGTAGATATAAATTAGTTTTTGAGAACAATGGTTGTTCAATAGCATTAGATGATGAGATCATCATGAGAGGAATGTTGTATAATAGCTTATTTATGCTAGATATAGCTCAATACATCATGAGTGTAAGTGAGTCTAAGAGAAAACGAGAAAAGGTGAATAATGCATATCTATAGCATTGTAGGCTAGGTCACATCCATGAAGGAAGGATTGAAAAATTGCTGAAGAATGGATATATAGATCCATTCGACTATGAATCATATGTGACTTGCGAACCTTGCCTTTAGGAAAAGATGACCAACTCTCCATTTAATGAAACTAGAGAGAGAGCCACTAAGTTGCTAGAATTCATACATAGTGATGTGTGTGGTCCCATGTCGACTCATGCCATAGGTGGTTACTCCTACTTCATTACTTTTACTAATTATTTCTCAAGATACGAATATGTGTACTTGATGAAGTATAAGTCTGAGGCCTTTAAGAAATTCAAGGAATATAAGAATAAAGTGGAGAACCACATTGGAAAGAGTATTAAAACCATTCGATTAGATCGAGGAGGTGAGTACTTGAGTACAGAGTTCACCCAATTCCTCAAAGACCATGGGATTTTATCCCAATGGACACCTCCTTATACATCGCAGCTTAATGGTGTATCAGAAAGGAGGAATCGTATACTGTTAGACATGGTGCATTCTATGATGAGTTTTGTTGACCTACCCATCTCATTCTGGGGATATGCCCTAGAGACTATAGCTTACCTTCTAAATAGAATTTCAACTAAGTTAGTAGTGTCTACTCCATATGAGATATGGAATGGGAAGAAGTTTGATCTTAAGGTTGTTAAGATTTAGGGGTGCCCTACCCACGTCAAGAGATACAACCCCAACAAGTTGGAATCTAGGACGGAACGGTGCAAGTTCGTAGAATACCCCAAGGAAACTTATGGGTATTATTTCTATCACCTTGAGGACCAAAAGATTTTTGTAGCCAAGAGAGCAATGTTTCTTGAGAAGGAATACATTCTTGGTGAAGATAGTGGGAACTTGATAGAGTTGAGCAAGGTTGGAGAACCTAGCTTTCAAGCACCATTTCATAACCAGAATCTGTTCAGGTACTTAGCACACAAGTTCCAACTTTACATAGGTCCGGTAGAGTATTCTATCCTCCTAAGAGATATGTGGGACATATCAGAAAAGAGGATGTTGAGGATATTGATCCTTAGACCTATCAGGAGGCTATTATGAGTACAGACTCCAGGAAATGGCAAGAAGCCATGAATTCAGAAATGGGTTCCATGTACTTCAACAAGGTTTGGAATCTGGTTGTTGCACCTAAGGGTATTGTACCCATTGGCTGCAAGTGGATCATCAAAAGAAAGATTGAAGTAGATGGAAAGGTACAGACCTATAAAGCAAGGATAGTGGCTAAGGGGTATCGTCAAAGGCAAGGTGTTGACTATGATGAAACTTTCTTACCCATAACCATGCTGATGGAAATCATCAACTTAGCAACCATACACCCTGATAGCTAAAGAGCTATGATATATATGAAATGCAAATTGACACCCTCTAATGAATTGAAAACAAGGCGGATCGTTCAAGAATGAAGTAAAGGAAACTATTCTAATCACTTATCAATAGAAAATTGATTAAATAATTAGAATAGCACTTTGAATTCCCTTAAGACGCCACAAACTAACAAGTTTGATAAGTCAAAGGAAAAGTAAAGATTTGGGTTTGAACGCCACAAGCAGAAAAGTCGGATAAGTTCTAAAGTTCATGCAAGAACTTAAAAACAAAACACTCACCGGTGTTGAAGAATTGTTATACTTCCCAAATTGTCTGTCTTACACTAAGAGTCAGCCTCATTTATATAGTATGAGGATAGTATAAACGGAATGAATGCATTAAATAACATTCATATTCCTAATTCATGAATTTTGGTGAATATGGCTGAATGGACTTTTATTCTTCAAGATGAGGTTTTCAAATTTATCCTTCTCTCTTCATGATCATGTTGACCATTTTAGGCTCTTCTTGCAACCATAGAAGCTTGACTGAGTCTTGACTAGCTTGATCATTCCAAATGTTTTCCAATAAATAAGTTAAAGCTTCTTTCATCCTCTTAGCTTTAGCTCTTATCATTGGTCCTTCATGAATAGTTAAAGGGTCTTTAATAGAATTATGATCAACTTGATGGTTCATATCACATGCTAAAATCCATTCGAATTCTATTAGCTATTGTAGCATACTATGATTATAAGATCTGGCATATGGACGTCAAAACTGCATTCCTTAATGGTAACCTCGAGGAGTAGGTGTATATGATATAGCATGAGGGATTCATGTCCAAGGATAACCCAGATAAGGTGTGCAGATTGCTTAGGTCCATCTATGGACTGATTTGAGTAAGACTCGAGGAGAAACCATATGAGCTTGACAACACCATGCCTAGTATAGGGTCTTTGGGATATTAGATGGATGAAGGAATATAGATATATGGTAATTGAGGACAGATAGGTCCAAAGGACTGGATTCCCCTATATTGTTTGGGGATTACGGCGTAGTGGCCTAGTACGTCCGTAGTCGATGAGTTAGGTGAATTATTATGAAGATAATAATTCACTAAGACAAAAGGAGTTTTGACAAGTATGACTCGCCAGCTCGATATTGAGCCTAGAGGATCACACATATATGGTAGGTGTCACGACGAGTAGAGGTTCAGATATGAGATATCTGCCGGAGCCCCTAACTTATTGGATATCCGTTAAGCCCCTAAATTATTGGATCCTAAGTTAAGATCCAATAAGAGCTAATAAGAGATTATTAGGTAGAGACCCACTAATCCAAGAGGCTTGGGTAATTAGATGAAGATCCAATTGCTAGTCATATGTGCCCGACAAGCTAATCACACGAGTGATGGCACTTGTGACTTTACATACACTCTTTCTTTTACTTATTAGACATTTTATCACTTTATCTTGCATGTTGCATATATTGTTATGCCCTTGGATCTGTGCAATGGGAATTGGATCGTGATGAGATCACAATAATGAGACCGAGTCACCATTAAATACAGACCCAAAATAATCCCGGTCATAGGTTACTTGAGAGGGACATCGAGATAACCAGATAGAGTAGTATGTTGTATACTTATCCATATGATGGAGGTGGCTGGTCTCATAGCTACTGTGTGGATACACTAAGGATACAGTACATGTGCTCATTAGAGAATGAGTTCATTGATTGATCCGCTTATGGAATGCTGGATGGTTATTGATACCTCAAGTCAGAAAGTGATTCCATAGTTCTAGAAGTGTATCTGGTCCTTAGACTTGAGATATCAAGGATATCCTATATGAGTACTCAACTCTTTGATACCAGACTTATAGATTAGAAAATTTCAGACCTAGTACAGCCGGTTATTGGGAGTGATAGCCAACCTTATAAGAGCTATTGAGTGTCAATAGAGGATCATCCGCTCTCGGTATCATAAGAGGAATATCTCATGTATTCTTGCTTAAACAAATCCTTAGCCAAGGTTATTCGGATTGAGAGAGAAAGAGTTCTTTGGGAGAATTTGATTAGAGCGAGACTCGAGGAGAGACCGTATGGGCCTGACAACACCATGCCCGGTATAAGGTCTCTGGGATATTAGATGGATGAGAGACTATAGATACATGATAACTAAAGACAAATAGGTCCAAAGGATTGGATTCCCTTGTATCATCTAGGGATTACAGCGTAGTGGCCTAGTACGTCCGCAGTCGATGAGTCGGGTGAATTATTATGGAGATAATAATTTACTAAGTCAGAAGGAGTTCTGACAAGTATAACTCATGGCCAACTTGATATTGGGCCTAGAGGATCACATACATATGATAGGTGTCACGATAAATAGAGGTCCAGATATGAGATATCCGTCGGAGCCCTTAACTTATTGGATATCCGTTAAGCCCCTGAATTATTGGATCCTAAGATGAGATCCAATAAGAGCTAATAAGAGATTATTGGGTAGAGACCCACTAATCCAAGAGGCTTGGGTAATTAGATAGAGATCCAATACCCAACAGGGCAAGATCCATTAGGGTTAAGTTGATAGGGGGCCTTTATAAATAGGAGAGAATCAAAGGCCTATAGACTAGGGTTTTCTCTTGGTAGCCACCTTTTATTCTCCTCTCCCTAAGAGAGGAGCATTATTACAGCCCCTACCGTATGGATTATCATTAGAAAGGAGGTCATTTGAACTCCATCTAGTCCTATAGATTTACAAGGATTCAGGGATATACGATCTCCCTAGGTACTTTCTTTTTACACATTTAGTTTTTGGATTCGTGGATTTGTTTTTGATGCACCAATCTTCACATGATGACAGAATCTTTCATGAAAATCAAAAAGTTTTATTTTTTATATTCTTTCGCTGCACTTGCCTCTTGGATTTTCCAACACCAATACTCAACAAGGCAAGATCCATTAGGGTTAAGTTGATAGGGCCTCTATAAATAGGAGAGAACCAAAGACCCATAGGTTGGGGTTTCTCTTGGTAGCCACCTTTTATTCTCCTCTCCCCAAGAGAGGAGCATCGTTGCAATCCCTACCATGGGAATTATCACTAGAGAGGAGGACATATGAACTCATTCATCTAGTCCTATAGATCTGTAGGGATTTAGGGATATACGATCTCTCTAGGTACTTTCTTTTTACATATGTAATTTTTGGATTTGCGGATTTGTTTTTGATGCACCGATCTTCGCACGATGACAAAACCATTCATGGAAATCCAGAAGTTTTATTTTTTATGTTCTTCTGTTGCGCATGAGATGCTGCCCCTTAGATTTCCCAACACCAATACCCAATAGGGCAAGATCCATTAGGGTTAAGTTGATAGGGCCTCTATAAATAGGAGGGAACCAAAGGCCTATAGGCTGGGGTTTCTCTTAGTAGTCACCTTCTATTCTCCTCTCCCAAGAGAGGAGCATCATTGCAGTTCTTGTCATGTGGATTATCGCTTGAGAGGAGGACATTTGAACTCCTTCATTCAGTCCTATAAATCTATAGGAATTCAAGGATATACGATCTCCCTAGGTACTTTCTTTTTATATATGTAGTTTTTGGATTTGTGAATTTATTTTTGATGCATTGATCTTCGTACGATGATGGAACCTTTTATGAAAATACAGAAGTTTTATTTTTTATGTTCTTTCACTGTGCATGAGATGTCGTCCCTTGAATTTCTCAACATAAAAGAGTTGGGACCCTAAAGTAACAGCTATTCAAGAAGCCAAGGACTTAAATAATATTTCACTCGAAGAACTTATTGGGTCTCTAATGACCTATGAAATAACTTGTAATGCTCATGAAGAACTTGAGAACAACCTTCCAAAGAATAAGAAGGATTTGACACTAAGAACTCATGAAGCCTACTTGAAAGAAAGTTCAAATGATGAGGACAATGATGATGATGACTTGACACTTTTAACAAGAAAATTCATAAAAAAAAATAAATCTAAAAATGATACTAAAAATAAAATTGAACTCAAGAAAGAATAAATTATTTGCTATGAGTATAAGAAGCTGGACACTTCAAAAGTGAGTGTCCCCCCAAGTCAAGAAGAAGCAACCAAAGAAAAAGAAAGTGCTCAAGTTAAAAGCCAACAATCTTTGTTAAAGGCCATACCTTACATGTTTCACCATGCACTAAATGTAACTTTTGTTTTATACTCATAAATATCCATTTAAGAAATATAGTCCACACAAGTTAATTTGGGTTTCTAAAGGTGTAACATCTCTCATTTTTGAAAATTTTATAAGGGCTTGTTTGTAATGTAAGAACTTATTTGTAAATATAAGGATTATTTAATAATTCTTTTATACTAAATAATTTTATATTGAAACTTTATTGCTATGGACGAAAGTGTGAATCTTAGTAATTGGATATGATTTATAAAAGATTTATATTAAGTTAAAAGAAAAAAATGGAGGACATGTGTCACTAGCTAACCTAAGGATAGTGTCACTTATGTTTGTTCTATGAATGACACATAAGCTTCTATCATGTAAGCTTGCTACCTTACTATGTTTGCATTGGCCAAACCTAAGCAATTAGAGGAGAAATTAAAGGAAAACTTATCAAATGAGGGAAACCTATTGCAGCCAACGTAGACTTGAGAAGAGAAGGGAAGAGGAATTGAAGAAGAAGAATTTTTTGCTTTGGCTTGGGGTTTTGCATCAATTTCCCACATTTGGGAATCAAAATTTTCTAAGGTAAGTGTTCTAAACCCTATCCTTTAGCAATCTTAAACTCTGATTTCATCTCAATTCTGAAAAAAAAATTCAAAAGATTTTGACCTTGTATATGATATCTCTCCCATTTAGGAATAAAGTATGAATCTGAAATTTTTTGAGATTTTGATCTTTTTGTATTGTTCTAGCCATAACTTTTTTACCAAACTTTGATTTTAGAAAAACTAAATTCATCCAGAAATAAACTCAAATATCTTTCTTTTGATACTAAGATTGATGAATTCAAAGTCTAAATGTCTACCCAAACTATTATTTTATCTGACTTTATGAAATATGTAAAATTGAGATTGTTAGTTTTGATCTTTCGGTACTCTTTTACTTATAACTCTCTGTCAAAGAATCCAATTATAGTAAAGCCTACTTAATAAGAAACTAGACTCATAGATACTAATATTGAAAGTTTTGAGATACAAATGCCTATTGAAACATCAATTCTAATCATCTCTATAAATTCTATAAAATAAAGATGATATTCTCTGACCTTTGGTTACTAAACTATTTATAACTCCTTGTTGGAAAATCTAATTTATACAAAACTTGATTTAACTTAAACTAGATTGATATATCTTTCAAGTGTCACTTATTTTGAGTAAATTAGAGTAAAATTGGCTATCCAAATAGTTCATGAAATGTGCCTCTTAAATTCAGTTATAATCAAATTTTTATCGATCATGCCTATTCTTGTTTCATCCCTTTAAAAATTGAATTCAGCTAAAATTCTCTCTTTAATTGAGCTTTACATTATTACTTTGAATTCTTGTATACTCATTTCCTTCAATTATTTGTATATTTGAATCTATTATGTAAAGTTTATGTTTGTATCGAATTATTTCGTATAGATGCATATATATTTCATTGTTCCTCATGTGTTTCCGTTATGTGCCAAGTTTATTACTCACAGCCACTAGAGTACAAAAAGGATAGTGTGAGTATATGCTCACATATAGGAGATTAGATCATTTGAAGATCATTGGGTATTCTGACTTTGATTTTGCTAGATAACAAGACAATAGGAAATCCACTTCGGGCTACATTTATATCTTGGCTGGTGGGGTGATTTCTTAGCATAGTATCAAGTAATCTCTTATTACTTCTTCTACTATGATAGCGAAATTTATGACATGTTTTGAGACATCCAATCATAAAATTTAGTTGAGAAATTTTGTTATAGGACTACAAATAGTATAAGGGATTGAAAGACTAATAAAGATACACTATGATAATAAATCAACTATTTTATACTCTAACAATAATAGGAGCTTGACTAAGTCAAAGCATATTGATATCAAGTTCCTGGTTATGAAAGAAAAGGTACAAAATAAATAAGTTTTCATAGAACACTTAGGAACAAACTTTATATTGGTAGATCCTCTCAAAATATATACCACCCAAGGTCTTTCATAAGCATACTGCTCATATGGGTGTATTAGAATTTGAGAAAACTTCAGTTTAGTGGGAGTTTGTTAAATGTTCTATGTCAGGTTCTATATTTGCATAAATATTTTCTGATCAGAAATAAAGCTTTAGTTTGTTATACTTTGTATATTATGATTATCAAAGTTATTAATGATCTCATAAAGATAAATTTGGACCAGTTGAAAATTGACATGTATAGCATTCATGTAATTTTCATGCTATACATTTTATGATTGATCTATGTCATTTGATTATATTAATATTAGTAATCATTCATGGGTTTAACTATGATTGATATAGCAAAGACCGCTTTGATTCTATATTAATATGGCCAATGGACAAGATTGTGTTGTATGTTTTGTTTAATAATGATAATAGTTTTGAGCTCATAAAGCACAACATGTTTATAAGAATACATATATGACCCAATGGAAGATTGTTAGAATTTTAAGGGTCACACATGTATAATTAAATGAGTTAATCCATTATTCTAATTAGCCAAAATTAAAGTGATCTAATTAAAATAAATTTATTTAGCTAAGGAACTTAATTATCATAAAAATTAATTGTGTGGATACCATCAGTTATATTTCTAACTTAATGATGAGATAAGTTAGGAATATGAAACTCTTGAAGCATAATTGCATATTCATCAATTGTGAATATAATCATAATTGTAGATTCATCAGTTATGATATAAATAGGGTTATGGTCCCCAGTTGCAATATCGAATGAAGTTTCTCTTCACCCGTCAAAGAGAAATCTAAAGTTTTTAAGGATACCCTACAATTGGAAAGCCAAATCACCGATTAATTTAGAAAATATTTCGATGGATTCATCAGGTACACTTCCATGTTAATATGTTTTATAATTATTATAGGATTTCATGTATATTATTATGGATTTAATAATTCAATTTTGGATCTATAAAGTATGTTTGATCCAGATTTATTATGTTAAATCCACTAACAGATTGAGCTTCTTAAACTATTCAATTCTCGATTCATTTTGATTTGATATCTCGGATCAACCCTTTCATCCCATTGAATTAATCAAAATAAAATGAGGCAGAATCAAATATTCTCGATCACCATATAATTTCTAAACCTCAAAGAAAATTTCTACTAATCGCCATATAATTACTAAACCTCAATATATTTTGCACATCAAACTTATTAAATCTCTCAGTGATCCTCAAATCATACATCCTCAACTAGTCCAACTTTATCTTTATGAGATCATTAATAACTTTGATAATCATAATGTACAAAGTATAACAAACTAAAGCTTTATTTCTGATCAGAAAATATTTATGCAAATATAGAATCTGGCATAGAACATTTAACAAACATATGACAAACTCCCACTAAACTAAAGTTTCCTCAAATTCTAATACACCCATATGAGCAGTATGCTCATGAAAGACCTTAGGTGGTATACATTTTGTGAGAGGATCTACCAACATAAAGTTTGTTCCTAAGTGTTTTATGGAAATTTATTTACTTTGTACCTTTTTTTTTATAACCAGGAACTTGATGTTAATATGCTTTGACTTAGTTGAGCTCCTATTGTTGTTAGAGTATAAAATAGTTGATTTATTATCACAGTATATCTTTAGTAGTCTTTCGATCCCTTGTAATATTTGTAGTCCTATGATAAAATTTCTCAACCAAATTTTATGATTGGATGCCTCAAAATATGCCATAAATTCCATTGCTATAGTAGAAGAAGTAATAAGAGATTGCTTGACACTATGCTAAGAAATCGCCCCACTAGCCAAGATATAAATGTAGCCCGAAGTGGATTTCCTATTGTCTTATTATCTAGCAAAATCAAAGTCAGAATACCCAATGATCTCCAAATGATCTAATCTCCTATATGTGAGCATATGATCTTTTATCCTCTTTAAATATCTCATAACTCTTTTCGTTGTCTTTCAATGATCCATTCCAGGATTGCTTAAGTATCTGCCTAACACTTCAATAATGTATGCTCTATCCAGACACGTACAAACCTGTGCATACATTAGACTCGCTATAGCTGATACATAAGAAATCTTCTGCATTTCTTGAGTTTCTATATTTCCTTTAGGGCACTGATTGAGACTGAACTTGTCTCCCTTTGTGACAAGGATATTTCCTGGTTTGTAATCCTGCATACTAAATCTTTTGAGTACTTTATCAATATAGCTCCTTTGTGATAATCCTAAAATATCTTGAGATCTATCCGATGTATCTGGATTCCTAATACAAAAAGGCATCACTAAGATCTTTCATTTCAAAATTTCTTGATTTTGTGCAATATATCGATATCATTCGTGGTAAGTATAATGTGATCCACATACAATATCAGAAAAATGAATTTACTCCCATTAAACTCATGATACATACAATCATCATTAATATTTACCTTGAAACCATATGAGAGAATTACTTAATGAAATTTGTGATACCACTGACGGGATGCTTGTTTTAGTCCATAGATGAATTTTATCAATTTACAAACCATTTTCTTTGGATCTTCTAACACAAAGTTTTCTGGTTATAACCATATAAATTGTTTCATTAATATTTCCATTGAGAAATGCTGTTTTGACATCCATCTGATTAAGCTCCAAATCAAAATGTACAACTAGAGCCATAATTGTCCTAAAAGAGTCCTTCGTTGAAATTGGAGAGATGGTCTTTTTAAAGTCAATCCCTTCCTTTTGAGTATAGCCCTTTGCAACAAGACGTGCCTTATACCTCTCTACATTACCATTAGAATCCCTTTTGGTTTTAAAAATCCATTTACAACTAATGGGTTTCACACCTTCTGGTAACGGGACAAGTTCCCAAACTTTATTGTCTTGCATGAACTTATACTCCTGATTCATTACTTCAATCCACTTATTCGAATTAGAATCCTCCATGGCTTAATAGAAGTTGATTGGATCATCTTTTATCATACAGCTACATTTTTTATGTTCCTAAAGAAATACCATATAATTATCCGAAATAGTAGCCCTCATTTCCCTAGTGGATTGTCGCAAAGGTGCTGGCTCTTGTGGCACGAGTTTTTGAGAATGTTGAGTTTGTTCCTCATGAATAATTTCCTCATACTATATGGGAGCTGGAATGACTATATCCTTTTGAGGTACTAAATTTGCCACATCAGTGGTAACTATATAAATTGGATCAGATTGAACCAATTATTCCTCAAAGGTAAAGTCTTTAACCTTGTTTCTCCCTCTAAATTCAATATCCTCAAAGAATGTAGCAATACCCATCTCAAAAATATTTCTTGATTTGGGATCATAAAATTTATACCCCTTAGATCACTCAGAATAAATAAGAAAGTAACTGCTCACTGTTCGGGATTCTAATTTCTTTTTATTAGGCTTGTAAGGCCTTGCCTTAGCTGGACAATCCCATACGCGAAAGTGCTTTAGATTAGGCTTTCTCCTAGTCCAAAGCTCATAAGGTGTTTTTACAGTTGCTTTAGTTGGTATTCTATTAAGAATATAAGCTACAGTCTTTATTGCTTCTCCCGAGAGTGACTTTAGCAAAGTAGATTGAGAAATCATACTTCTTACCATGTCCTTAAGTGTACAATTTCATTTTTCAGCTACACCATTCATGTTAGGTGTTCTTGATATTATATATTGAGGGACAATTTCACACTTCTCTAGGTATAGAGCAAATAGTCATGGACTTTGTTCATCTGAGTCATCATTTCTACCATAATATTCTCGTCCATAGTCAGATCTGATGCTTTTTATCCTTTTGCTGAGTTGATTTTTAACTTCAGCTTTAAATGTTTTGAACACATCCAAAGATTGAGACTTTTCATGTATTAGATATAGGTATCCATATCTAGAGTAATCATCTATGAATGATATAAAGTATCATTGGCCATTCCATGAAAGTATAGGAAATGGCCCACAAATATCTATATATATCAATTCTAAGATGTCCGTAGCTCTATATGCACCTAATCTTTTAGGTTTGGTTCGTTTACCCATTTAACACAAACAACTCTATTTTTCAACTCTATTTCAACTCTATTAACTTGATAAGTCTTTCAAGTTAAATTGTTACATTAACTTGATAAGTCAATGGGAAATGGCCCACAAATACCTTTAATACATTAACTTGATAAGTCAATAGGATCAAGAATCCTTTCTAACATAAATCTTTCAACTCTATTTCTAGAGATGTGACCTAAACGTTTGTGTCATAATATACCCAGATTTTTAATTTTATGTTTAGTACCTTACAATTCTACATTCAGGGATTCATGATAGGATGCTATAGTATCAAGCAAATATAGATTATCATAAGCCATAAGTGAACCAGTTCCAATCACATTTGAATTTAAAGACAAAGTAAACTTATTATTTTCAAATGAATAAGAATAACTAGACTTGTCCAAATAAGAAACAGAAATTAAATTCCATCTAAATGATAGTACAATAAAAGTGTCTTTTAAATCTAAATAGTATCTAGTACACAAAAACAATCTAAATGTGCTTATAGCTTCCACATCTACCAATTTTTCATCTCCCACATAAATGCATCTTTCAGTATCATTGGGCCTTCGGTAGCTTAGGCAATCCTGTATTGAAACACTGATGTTGGTAGTTACACCGGAGTCTAACAATCAAGTGTTTCTAGGTATTGAAGTTAAATTAACTTCAGAACAAACTAAAGTAAGGAACGTACTCTTTTTAGCACGCCATGCGTGATTTTTGGCATAGTCCTTTAAATGCCTAGATTTCTTATAGAAGAAACAAGTATTAGCCTTATATTATTTCTTTGTGCAGAACCTTTATCAGTCTCATTCTTTCTAGATTTATATTTCCTTATATTTTTTTTACCATTGTACCTCATGGAAATCAAGCTTTAAAGTAGAGTGCTTGTTTTCACCTCATCGTTTTTAAGAAAATATTTTTCTATTTTAGCAAGAAAATCTTTGGCCTTAGTAATCATTTCGAATACTACAACCCTAAAGGTTTTTGGAATGCCACATTTAATGAACATGAGACTTATGCGATTAGACTTGTCCCACTTCTCATATAGTCTCCTTTCATCAGGAGTACTATTTATTTGTAAGATAAGCGAGTTGGTTTTCCCTTAGTGCAAGGTCCAGATCCACGTAGCCCAAAATGATTAAAATATTTTCTTTCCAATTCTTAAAGTTAGTTCTATTTAGAACCAGTATTGAATTGAGGTTAGTAGATATTGAAGCAAGAGAACTTAAATAAGAGAATAATAGACAACCATAAATTATGCTTATATATATGACCATAAACATAAGTAAATTCAGATAATGATATAACCCATCTCAAGATGCTAAGTGCAACATTAATATCTTGTCTTTGGACTTCAATATTAATTGCCAGTGGTAGTCTTGTTGTAATGATTAAACACTGATAATAAGACATATCAAATAATAAACCCATCTTTGGATTGATTTATCATTCACATATATAACTTTATAATTATCACGTGTTTACCATTACAGGTGTCTATAAAATCCTGCCAATCATTAACCTTCCTTTGGGCCGGGTAATTATCGCATGGATATAAATACACACTACATTTAATATTTTCATGAGAAATGTTACACATGAGAGGTTATTTTGACAACTTCATGCATTAAATTACCCAATCTAATATTAAGCAATCATTAATTGAATTTGAACCATATTAGTCAAATTGGTTTGACCTTAATTTTTTAACTCAAATATTTAATGCATATAAACCATTCAATTTATGTCAACAAATAACTTTATATAACTAATATTATGTTTAAACCAACATAATATTAGATGAATATTGCAACAATATTATTATTAATTAAATTTACATATTGCAATAACATAATTAAACTAACATAATATTGTAATAATAATATTATTAATTAAATTTACATAAATTTAATTAATTAGATAAAATCCAAAGGTATCTTGAAAGATTTACATGAATTACAGTGCAAAAAATGAATTTGTATACTGTAAAAAAGGAAAAAAAATCCATAAAGTGAGAGATTTAAGCCTTGCAATGTAAAAAATGAATTTGCATACTATAAAAAGGAACAAACATGAAGAGGAAAAGACATCTTAAAGTGATCTAACATTAGAAAAATACATTAAACTGAATGTGAAGCATGCTGTAGTATGATTACATAAAACCATCATCTTCTTTGATGATGATAAAACTAAATCACTCTAAAATACTAATGAAAATATCATTAAAATATATAAAAACAACCTGATATATTTAACAATCATTGTGGGATATCTCTGATACCATTGTTGGTGGATTTAACATAATAAATCTGGATCAAACTTGCTTTATAGATCCAAAATTAAATTATTAAATCCAGAATAATATACATGAAATCCTACAATAATTATGAAATATAAAAATACGAAAGCATACTTGATGAATCCATCAAAATATTTTTTGAATTAATCGATGATTTGGCCTTCTAATTGTAGAGTATCCTTAAGAACTATAGATTTCTCTTTGATGGGTGAAGAGAAACTTCATTCGATACAATCGGGGACCATAACCCTATTTATAGTCATAATTGATGAATTTATAATTATGATTATATTCACAATTGATGAATCTACAATTATGCTTCAAGAGTTTCAAATTCCTAACTTATCTCGTTATTAAGTTAGAAATATGACTGATGGTATTCACATAATTAATTTTTATAATAATTTTGTTCCTTAGCCAAATAAATTTACTTTAATTAGGCCACTTTAATTTTAGCTAATTAGAATAATGGCTTAACACATTTAATTATACATGTATAACCCTTAAAATTCTAACACAATCCTCCCAGTTTTGGTGGTGAGCCTGATCCAATGGTAGCAAAACAATAGATGATGTAGATAGAAAAAATATTTGATGTTTTAAATTACTTTGATGATAAAAAGGTTTCTCTTGCTACCTTCATGTTAGAAGGAGAGACTGAGCACTACTGGAGAATAATAAAGAGGATTTTTGAAGTTAGACATGAGCCAATCACTTGGAAGATATTTACAGAAAAGTTCAATGATAAATATTTCCTAGATTGCATTAGAGAGCAGAAAGAATTAGAGTTCTTAAATCTCATCCAACGAAACTTAATGGTAGTAAAGTATGAATCTAAATTTATTGAGCTCTTTAAATTTGCCCCACATATGATTGATGATGAATCTAGAAAGGCAAAAAGATTTGGAAGGGGTCTAAGGTAAGCAATAAGAAGTCAGATATCAACCTTAAAACTCTAAGCATATGCTGATGTGGTAGAAAGAGCTTTAATAATTGAAAAAGACTTGAAGGATGCTAGTTATAGATGCCCTACAAGCCAATCACATGAGTGATAGCACCTATAACACGTTGCGTCAATCTCTTTGCTTATCATTATTGGCATTATCTCACATTATCTAGATGTATATTGTGATGTCCTTGGATTCGTGCAATGGGAATTGGATCATGATAAGATTATAATTATGAGACCGATTCACCTTTAAACATAGACCCTAAATTATCCTGGTCATAGGTTACTCGAGAAGGACATCGAGATAATCGAATAGACTGATGTACTGTATACCTGTTCATATGATGGAGGTAGCTGGTCTCATAGCTGCTCGTGTGGGGACACTAAGGGTACAGTGCAGGTGCTCATTGGAGAATGAGTTCACTAATTGATCCACCTACGGAATACTGGATGGTTATTGATACCTCACGTCAGACAGTGATTTTGTAGTCCCAGTAGTGTATCTGGTCCTTAGACTTGAGACACCAAGGATGTCCTATATGAGTACTCCACTCTTTGATACCAGACTTATAGGTTTGGAAAGTTTCATATCTAGTACAACCGGCCATTGGGAGTGATAGCCAACCTTACGAAGGCTATTGAGTGTCAATAGAGGATCATTCACTCTCGGTATCATGAGAGGAATATCTCATGTGTTCTTACTCAAACAAATCCTTGGCCAAGGTTATTCGAATTGAGAGAGAAAGAGTTCTCCGGGAGAATCTGACAAGAGCAAGACTCGAGGAGAGATCGTATGGGTCTGACAGTACTATGCCCGGTATAAGGTCTCTGGGATATTAGATGGATGAGAGATTATAGATACATGATAACTGAGGACAGATATGTCTAAAGGATTAGATTCCCCTGTATCGTTTGAGGGCCGCGGTGTAGTGGCCTGGTACGTCTGCAGTCGATGAGTTGGGTGAATTATTATAGAGATAATAATTCACTAAGTCAGAAGGAGTTCTGACAAGTATGACTCACGGCCAGCTCGATATTGGGCCTAAAGGGTTACACACATATGGTAAGTGTTGCAACGAGTAGAGGTTCGGATATGAGATATCTGCTGAACCCCCTATCTTATTGGATATCCATTAAACCCCTGAATTATTGGATCCTGAGATGAGATCCAATAATTGCTAATAAGAGATTATTGGGTAGAAACCCACTAATCCAAAAGGCTTGGGTGATTGGATGGAGATCCAATACCCAATAGGGTAAAAAGATCCATTAGGGTTTTTAGGGGACCTCTATAAATAGGAGGGAACCAAAGCTCTATAGGCTGACGGTTTTTTGGTAGCCACCTCCTGTTCTCCTCTCCCCAGAGAAAGAGAGGTGCATCATCGCAATCTCTACCGTGTGGATACCGCTAAAGAGGAGGACGCTTGACCTCCTTCATCCTCTCCCACAGATCTGCAGGAATTCAGGGATATACGATCTCCCTAGGTATCTTTTTTTGCACGTGCAATTTTATGAATTTGTTTATGATGCACCGATCTTCGCACGATGATAGAAACTTTTTATGGAAAATTTGGGGTTTTGTTTTCTATTCTTCTGTTGCGCATGTGATGTCGCTCCCCTTGTGGATTTCCCAACAAAAGAGATCCAAGAAATTAGGGGCAAGAATGATAATGATTAGTTTATTAGCAAAATTAAGAGAGCAAGTGGACCAAAAAGATAAACAAGAGCCTTTAGTCTCACTATTCTAAGTGGTAATAAGTGATATGTAGTTTATATGAATACTTCAAGAAAAGGCCTTAGCAGTATTTTGATGCAAGGTGGGAGAGTGATTATTTAAGCTTATAGACAACTAAAGAGTTATGAATAGAATTATCCAATTCATGATATAGAATTAGCGGCAATTGTTTTTGCTCTAAAGATTTGGAGACATTATTCATATGGACAGATATTTAAAATCTTTATTGATCGTGAGAGTTTAATATACATTTTTACTTAGAAAGAGTTAAACATGAGGCAACGAAGATGGATAGAACTTTTAAATGATTATGATTACACCTTCCGTTACCACCCCAAGTAAAGCCAATATTGTAGCTAATGCATTTTGGTAAAAAAAAATCCTACAAGTTTCATGACTAGTCTAGTTGTGAAGTAATGAAAGTTATTGGAAGAAAATTACGAGTTGAATGTTATGAGGAATGTGCAATACTCAATGATATCCATATTCAATCCATATTCAATCTGATCTTATTCAACAAATTATAGAAGGACAATGATGAGATCTACATTTAGTTTACATGAGGAATGAAGTAGAAAAAGGATTGAAGTTGGATTTTTAAATTTCAAAGGATGGCCTATTAAGATTTGGAGATAGAATATGCATCCCTAATGAACGAGATATTAAGAAATAAATCTTAGAGAAAAGTTATATTTTCAAGTACACCATGCATTCGGGTAGCACTAAGATGTATAGAGATCCTAAAAGTCATTATTGGTGGGAAGGTATGAAGAATAAAATTACAATAAATGTTTCTGAATTATCAGCAAATCAAAGTGGAATACCAAAGACCTAGAGGTTTGTTGTAACCTTTAAATATTCATGAGCAGAAAATAGGAATGTAAAACCATGGATTTTGTTTCAGATCTATCCAAAACTTCTAGAAGACATGATGCTATATGGGTCATCATTAATAGGTTAACTAAATCTACATATTTCTTACCTATCAATATAACTTACTCTTCTGATAGACTTATGGATTTATATATATAAGATATTTCAATGCTCAGAAAGTATGTATCTGATTCCTCTCATATTATTAAATATGAGCTAATTGTGATTGATAATGACTTGTCTTATGTAGAAGAGCCCACTCAGATAATTGATAAGAAAGAAATGATCTTAAGAAATAAGGATCATTCCTCTAAGTAAAATGATTTGGAGGGCATCATTCTATTAATGAACCTACTTGAAAGCTAGAGAAGGAAATGAAGAAAACTTATCCTCATTTTTTTATCGATGGAGGTATGATAAATTTAGATGACTAAATTTTATTTTTAAGAGGGGGGGAGAGTATAACATCTCTCATTTTTTTAAATTTTATAAGGGCTTGTTTGTAATGTAAGGACCTATTTGTAAATATGAGGATTATTTAATAATTCTTTTGTACTAAATAATTTTATATTCAAAGTTTATTGCTAGGGACCAAAGTGTGAATCTTAACAATTGGATATGATTTATGAGAGATTCATATTAAATTAAAAGAAAAAAAATGGAGGACATGTGTCACTAGCTAACCTGAGGATGGTGCCACTTATGTTTCTTCTATGGATGACACATAAGCTTCTATCATGCATGCTTGCCATCTTACTATCTTTGCATTAGACAAACCTAAGTAATTAGAAAAGAAACTAAAGGAAAACCTATCAAATGAGGAAAACCTACTATAGCTAACATAGACTTAAGAAGAGAAGGGAAGAGGAATTGAAGTAGAAAAAGTTTTGCCTTGGCTTGAGGTTTTGTATCAATTCCCCACATTTGAGAATCAAAATTGTCTAAGGCAAGTATTCTAACCCTGTCCTATAGCAATCTTGAACTATGATTTCATCTCAATTCTGAAAAAAAAAATTTGAAAGATTTTAGCTTTGTATATGGTATCTCTCCCATTTAGGAATAAACTATGAATCTGAAATTTTTCAAGATTTTGACCTTTTTATATTATTATAGCCATAACATTTTATAGCGAACTCTGATTTCAACAAAACCAAATTCATCTAGAAATAAACTCAAATATATTTTTTTGATACTAAAATTGATGAATTCGGAGTCTAAATTCCTAT
This sequence comes from Musa beccarii, assembly GCA_024322285.1. Classification (NCBI taxonomy): domain Eukaryota; kingdom Viridiplantae; phylum Streptophyta; class Magnoliopsida; order Zingiberales; family Musaceae; genus Musa; species Musa beccarii. The sequence continues at coordinate 9,027,704 of CM044402.1, read as the reverse complement.
CCAAACAGTAATTTTATCAGACCCTATGAAATCTATAAAATAGAGATTATCAGTTCCAACCTTTTGGTACTCTTTTACTTATAACTCTCTATCAAAGAATCCAATGATGGAAAACTTATTTTATAAGAAACTAGATTCATATATCTTTCTTTTGATACTAATATTAAAATATTTGAGATAAAAATGCTTATTAAAAAATCTTTTTAATCATCTCTATAAATTCTGTAAAATAGAGATGATATTCTCTAACCTTTGGTTACTAAACTATTTATAACTCCTTGTTATAAACTCTAATTTATACAAAACTTATTTAACTTAAACTAGATTGATATATCTTTCAAATGACATATATTCTGAGCAAATTAGAGGAAAACTGGCTATCCAAATAGTTCATGAAATGTGCCTCTCAAATTCGGCCAAAATCAGATTTTTATCGATCCTGCCTATTCTTGTTTCATCCCTTTGAAAATTGAATTTAGCTAAAATTTTCTCTTCAATTGAGCTTTATATTATTGCTTTGAATTCTTATATACTCTTTTCCTTTAATTATTTGTATATCTAAATCTATTATGTAAAGTTTATGTTTATATCGAATTGTTTCATATAGGTACATGTATGCTTCTAATATATGCCAATTTTATTGCTTACACTATCCTTTTTGTACTTTGATAGTTGTGAGATTATCTAGACCTTTGTTAGAAATAGTAAAGGAATTATTTGAACCTTTGCCAAAAATGATAAAGGGATTATTTGGACCTTTACCAAAAATGGTCAATGGTATATGCTTGGAGTTCACGATGCTCTACCGGCCCCCTTTGGCTTCATCCAGACATGGATGGATGATGCTCTCAGATGTGAGAGATTTTGTTTGAGATCCCACTATACCCTTTGTGTTTTTGATATGATATCCAAAGAATTACTTATGTGTTTATCTGTGTGCTTTGGATGAGAATGAAATGAATATAATATCAGATATATTATTTGAGCTTCTCCTTCTTATTTGTTATACTGATATACTTTGAGATATCTCATATGCCATTGTTATGCTTCAAAATATGTTTTGAATTATTTTATATACCATTAATATTTTTTGAAATATTTCATATGCCGTTGATATATTTCAAAACATTTCATACGCCATTGTTATATTCTAAAATATTTTATTTGCCCTTGATATGCTCTAAAACATTTCATACATCATTGATACCTTCTGAAATATTTCATTTGCCCTTGATATGCTTTGAAACATTTCATACATCATTGATATGTTCTAAAATGTTTCATATGCCAATGATATGCTCCAAAACATTTCTTACATCATTGATATGTTTCGAAATATCCTATGTGCCATTGATATGCTCTGAAATGTCTTGTGCACCATTGATATGCTTTGAAATATCCTATGCACCATTGTTATGTTCTAAAATATCCTATGTCATTGATATGCTCCGAAATACTACTTACGTCATTTGATATACTCCAATTACTCTTAACTCCATTTATTATGAGCCAAATATATTTTGAATAAAATGACATTTGTAATTCTGTATCTGACAAGATGATATATACATTTCCTTGTATTCCTACATTACATTTTGATATCAAGTTTATTTGAAAACTATTCTCTTTTGCCAATGTATATGTTAGTCACTTGTTGAGCTCTTTATGCTCACTCTATTGCTATATAAAATTTTCAGATTAGCTTATCAATCATTGAGATGTTTAAACTAGGCTAAGGCAGTGGAAAGCTAGAAGATTTTGTGTAGATTTTTATTGATTGATAGGTTTTTGTTGTATAAGTACACTTTGCATCTGATGAAATATTAAGGATAAATATAAACTTATGTGTTGTAAAAGTTTAAAGGACCTTTCATGTTCAAGATTTTGAAATGATAAGTTTAATTGGTATAATGATATGAACTTATGGTAAATGTTGGTTTTATGATTATATGTATTCTCACATTTATAGATTTATGATGTGTTTAGTGCTTAGTTGAGTTGGCTTTAGATTTTATGAATCATTGAGTAAAGTGATGTATAATTATATACTACATAGGTTTTATGGGTGTGAATTATGACTTGAATGATTCTTAGTGTCCTCAAAAGTTAGTTTGGATCCTAGATTGGATTATTAATGAATTATAATATTATCGATTTATGACAGGGTCACACCTCCTGAATGTGATAATTTCAGGGGAGGTATGACAAAATGAACCACAAAGGACTCTATGTAAAACAATAAGTTAGGTAGATCGATTTTTGAGGCATCTAAAGTTAAATGGGTACCTAAAAACCATCCTTTCTTGTAGATATGTTTATAATCATAAGCTAGGAGCAAGAAATAGTATCTCGATGATGCATGCTCATAATCAATCTCACTAGCTAAAACAACAATGAAAGATCATTTATTGCCTAATGATTAAAACATGTTGATCGTTTATATATTAACCTTCGACCTTCAATAACGATGCTAAAACATACTAGTATTGAGACTAAGGGACACTAACTAAATTATTTTTATTAAATTTCTTAAAAAGTGATTTTGATGATGATCTTGTTTTCACTTATAATATGTCAATATTCAAAGCTTTCGTGATTCTCGAAAATGCTTATCTAAACTTCTCTCTTACTAGTCAAATTATCAATTTTGTCATTAACCATGCTTCCTTGATCCTCCTAATAGACTAAAGAAAATGTTCATGAACCTTTGATGATCATGACATCTCATCATGTAAAACCTCTTTGTATGATTGCTAAGTTGTCTCTTAAAAGAAATGAAAAAGTTCACTCTAATTGATAAACAAAAAAGAAGGGATTTGAATGATTTAAATGATGTTATTTTGCTTGATTAATTGCATGATAATTAAGTCAAACATTCAATATTAGACTCACTATAAAATAGAAGTTAAATGAGAAAGATCAACTGATCAAGTGATAAAAGTGTTGCAGCCCCAAATGAGCCTAAGGGAGTGCACCAGTGGTGGCACTATTGGAACTAGCAGTGGCACTGCTAGAGCACTCTATTCTTAGGTGATGGCACTGCCCAATTGGCAGTGGCATTGCCCGAGACTACCCTATAAAAGGGCACTTTAGGGCCGATGATAGAATCAACCATGACACCCTTCATATCCCTCAAAAACTCTCCCCTACCTCTCACTCTTCATCCTCCTTAAGAAAACCAAGAAGGCCTCTCTTCTCTACAAATCCTAGGATCAATCGTAAATTTTTGAAGATCACTGCAAAGGTAATCTTTAAAATCTCTCTTTTAATTCTTGAAGTTGTTTATGCTCTTTCATATAGATTTCTTTCATTGTTAATACATGTAGACTGATGGCACCTAAAAAATCCTCAAGGGACAAGGGGAAGAGGAGAGTAGATGAATCATATAACCACATTCTCTTTAACTCAAATGAAAATGCCCTTAGGTTATTTAAATTTGAATCTAGAAATATACACAAGGGAAAATATATAGATATAGAAGAATTAGGAGATTTGGAGCCTATCCAATGGTTTGCTAACCTAGATGTTCTTCCTATCTTGCAAATTAGTGAACCGATTTACCCTAGACTTGTTTGTTTATTTTACAATAATTTAAATGTAGATGAAGATGATAGGGTGTCAACTTATTTTCTAGAGCACCAAATACAATTACGGATAGTGAATTTGCAACCTCATAGGAATTTTTGAGAAAAGAAGAGGTTGCTACTTTAGAGGCCAACGAGACTTAGATGCAATTGGAATCACCTACTCCGAAGCCTTAGATATCATTTTTAGAAACCTGAATTTGTCGATCATTCCTAAAAGTTATGAACATATGCTGCCCTTTAATTATAAAGTACTTCATCATATCATAATAAATATTTTACTTCTAAAATAATATCATCATGATGAGGTAAATCAATTGGAGTTAGGAACGATGTATTGGATCATGGCCGGACATCAAAATTGCTTTGGATACCTAATACCATAAAACATGATCGAACTATCAACAAAAGATTTAATGATTCCATATGATGGTTTAATCATTAGGTTAATACATGTACAAGATATTGTGATTCCATCAGATGAAAAAACCATAAAGGTAGATAGATTTAATGTAAACAATAGGAACCTTTTGAGACGATTAAGATGTATACTAAGAAATGAAATTTGGACTAGCTAACTAGAAGAACTGATCCTCCCCCTCCTGAACCAGAACTTGAAACACATATTTAGGGGTAATCAGTCTCCTCTCACTAGTCCCTTTGAGGCAGTACCGACGGATCCAGCACCTTCATCATCTGCCGACCCTATAATGACTTGATTGGATCAACTTAAATCATAACAAGTTCAATTTGAATTATGACAAGATTAGATCTTAACTAAAGTGTGATAAGTTCATCATTAACTTAATACCTTGTTTAGACACTTTGGTGTACTACCCAATGAGTAGCTTGTATTTTTAAGAATTCTATGTTGTACTTCTTATGTACTATAACATTATGTGTTGTAATGCACTTCTTAACTCTTTCTATATTCTCTATGTTGTAATGGTACACATTTACTTTAAGTTTCATGTAATGCACTAATTAGGCATGTTAAATTGTCTGAATAAATGAGTTTCTTGTATATATTTTTGGACTTTTTTGATCTTTTGTAAATGAAGCTTTTATCAAATTTATTTCATATCATCCTCCTCTTGTATTGGTATTGAGTTTATTTATGGATTTTTGATACTCTTGCTTTCTTCACTTAATAATTTTTACAACCCTCTTCCTATCAATAAAAATGTCTTTCACGGATTTTATTAATACTTGATTCTTATGCAAATTTTTGCAATGATTATGAATAGATTTTATTTGAAAGAAATGTCATTCATGGACCTTATTTAATAGAAGTGTCATTAACAGATTTCATTGATACACTTGATTCTTGTATGAATCTCTTTCTTCTATTCACATCTTTTTTATGTCATGAGTCCTTTAACTCTTGATGAAAGTAGAAGGTTAATGAATTTCTGATAGCTTGAATGGACTCTTCTCCTTATACTATTCATGGACTTTTGATTGCATGATCCTTCTTGATGAATGAACCAAATGATTCTTCTTGATGAATGGACTTTTCCTTCTACTCTCACCTTTTTTCCTTTTCAAGAAGAATTCTGCTCAAGTACTAGCAAAGTTGTACTAGTTTGTTTATTATGAATGCTAGCATGAGTAGTGCTAGTTTGTATATTTCCTCTTTACTTGGCTACAAATGAAAAGTCATTATCTTGCTATCGCAATAATGTAAAATTTTGCTTGTGTGAAATGATTGTCCATTTTGTTTTTGTTGATGACAAAGGGGAAGAAAGTGGCAAATTGATGAAAGTTTGAAATGTATCATGCTTGGCATTATGAATGCTTGAAATATGCTTGGTCTCATGAATGGTATCGTAAATGCTTGAAATGTATCATGAATGCTTAAAAAAGTTTCATACTTGAAATAATAATTTTTCATCATGCTTAGAAATTGATATCATGCTTACTATCCTATTTGATTTGGTATCGAAATGATGAATGTCTATCATCATAATTTGTTATCGAAATTGAAATTTGTATCATGCTTAATATCCTATTTGAAATTGGTATCATGCTTTGAAATGATGAATGTCTATTATCATTTGGTATCGAACTTGAAATTTGTATCATGCTAAATATCGGATTTGAAATTTGTATTGTGCCTTGAAACAATGAATGTCTATCATCATTTGATGTCAAACTTAAAATGTATATCGTGCTTAGCATCATGAATGGTTATCATGCTTTCACATAATATTGATAAATTTTGGTATCATGATAAATACTTGGTATCGTGTTTGAAATGAAGAATCATGATTATGTTTAGTATCATGCTTCTAGTATCATTTTGTGCATGTTGATAAGTTGAAATGCATGTAACTTATCGGTTAGAGCTTGAATTCAAAGGCTTTGAATTCAAGTGTGCCTTTTCTCAAGTATGATATATAGATTGGGGGAGTTAAGGTTAACTCTGTCATCAATTGGTTGTCATCATAAAAAATGAGGAGATTGTTGATTCTCATATTTTGATGATGAAATTAATTAATAAATTATTGATCTAATCTGTATGTTGAGAAAAGTGTACAGGATTAACTATGATAGAGAACAAGGCATAAAGCAAAATATAGTGCCAGAGTCAAAGATTGAACGATTCATCGGGAGTCCGAGAGTTCATCGGGAGTCCAAAAATTCATCGGGAGTGTTAGCAGAATTTATCGAGAGTTCATCAGGAGCTTGCCGAAATGTATGTTAGAAGTTCATCGAGAAGTTCATAAGAAGTTCGTTGGAGCTCATCGAGAAGATCAGAGCTCACTAAAGAAGCTCATCGGAACTCGTCAAGAAGATCATCGAGAGTTCAAGAGCTTGCCGGGAGTCCACTAGAAGATCACTGAGAGTTCGTTAGAAGTCCACCGGAAGATGGTCGAAAGAATTTTTTGACCTATCGGACTTCCTTGCTTTAGTAGATGCCTTAATTATCATAGTTAGGGTATAATTAGAGTTACATTTGAGAGGTAATCCCACTAACTCAGTTAGGGGCCAATTGGGCTTGAATCTGAACTATTTTTGGCCAGACTATTGGCCCAAACAGTATTGCTAAACTTGTTTGGCTATGGCACCACTAAGGGCTCAGTCTCCCAAGTGTTTGGGCAGTGGTACCATCGGTAGTTATTAACTGCTAAGCAATAGTACGCCAGATTGGGTGGTGGTAGCGCCTAGTTCCAATAGCTGAGACTCTATCTAGCAATAGTACCGTCAGACTGGATGATGGTACCACCCAGTGTCAGAATCCACTAGTAGTGGTACCGTTAGTACCCTAGAAATCTGGGATAAAACCTTTTTTGGCTCCATTTTTGAAGCTAATTGAGGCCTATAAATACCTCATACTTCTTAGCCTGTTAGACACAAAGAAGTGAACAAAAGAACTAAGATTATAATGAAATTGCTTATAAACTTTAAGAGTTCACCTCCATTGATTCTAAGTATTAGAAACTTGTATAAGGAGAGTAAGCAACATGTAAAGAGTTCTATAAAGGGGTGATTGATATTTGCCCTTGAAGAAAGATCAATAGTGGAAGTCGGTGACCTCATCGGAGGAGGTAATGGGAGTGGACGTAGGTCGGATAACCGAACAACTATAAATCAATATGTTCTTTCCTTGCTATGCACTTCTCTTACTTACTGCTTAACTGCATTCTATTTTTGTATAACTGCAACTACTTAACTTCTTCTTTACTCACTAATGAATGTGTTCAAAGTTAAACATCTTTATCAAAATGTGTTTTCATTGAATGAAACTTTTCACCAAAATAGTTTTTCGAAATTAACATTTTTAACCGCTACACTAATTCTCCCTCTGCCCCGCCCCCCTCCCCCTCTTAGTATCAAACTTGATCCTAATAATGCCCACACCCGAGGAAGGAGTAAGTGAGGATGAGATCTCTTACTACATGAAGTACATAGACGATTTCACTCTTGCTCAATGTTACATGTTAGGCTCTCTGACTCTCGAGTTACAGAGGTAGCATGAAAAGATAGATGCTAAATCCATCCTCCTTCATCTTTATAAATTATTTGAGGAACAGGAAAGAACTCAGCAATATGAGATATCCAAGAGTTACTTTCGTATAAAGATGACTAAGGGGGCATCAGTTTATAACCATGTTCTTAAGATAATTAAGTTGATTGAGAAACTTACGGGTCTAGGAATGGTCCCAAAGGAAAAACTGTGTGTGGATCTCATACTTTAGTCCCTCCCAAATTCTTTTTCATAGTCCATTATAAATTTTAACATGAACAAACTTGAGATAGCTCTCCCTAAGTTCTTCAATATATTGAGAGATGTCAAGAGCACCATCAAGAAAGAGAAGCTAGTTCTCTATACTGGTGAGATCAGAAAGAAAAGGAAGGCAGAGAAGTCTCTTAAGAAGAGCAAAAGCAAGGGCAAATTGGGCAAAGCAAAGGTAGCAAAGAAGGACTTGGTAAAGAACAAAGGTCAGTGCTTCTATTACGGTAAAGACAAGTATTAGAAAATGAACTACAAAGAGTATTATACAGAAAAAGCGAAATAAAAGTTTGAAGAAGCTTTAAGTATATTTATGATTGATCTCCATTTATTAGAAAATATATAGGTATTAGATATCGGTAATGCATCTCATATCTACAATTCATTAGGGTCCAGCAAGGCATAGGAGATTGGCGAGAGGTGAGGTAGACCTAAGGATAGAGAATGACACAAAGGTTGTTACTATTGCCATTGGCGAGGTCACCCTATAGTTGCCTGGTGGAGCTCTTCTAGCATTAGATGCTTGTTATTTTATTCCTTTAATTATAAAAAATATTTTTTTATTTCTTATTTGATAAATAATGGATATCGATTATTTTTTTAGAATAATAGTTGTTTATTGATCCTAGATGATGAGATCATCGGTAGAGGAATATTAAATAATAGTTTATTTATATCAGATGATGCTCCGTATGTCATGAATATAAGTGTGTCTAAGAGGAAGCAAGATAAGATAAACAATGCATGCCTATGGCATTGTCGGTTGTATCATATCCACAAAGGAAGAATCCAAAGGTTGCTATAGGATGAATACTTAAATTCATTTGATGATGAATTATAAGCAACCTGCGAGTCTTGTCATCAAGGGAAATTGACCAACTCTTTATTTAGTGGAAGTGAAAGAAAGTCACTGAGTTACTACAACTCATACATAATGATGTATGAGGTTCTATGTCAACTCAAGCCATAGGTGGTTATTCTTACTTCATTGCAATCACTGATGACTTATCTAGGTATGAATATATATACTTGATGAAGAACATATCTAAAGCCTTCGAGAAATTTAAGGAATATAAAAATAAGGTAGAGAACCAAACTAGAAAGAGTATCAAAACTCTTCGATAAGATCAAGGAGAAGAGTACTTAAGTAGAGAGTGCTAGTAAAAGGTACCTTGGAAGCCAATCACTTGAGTGATGGTACATATGATATGATACACACTCTTTTTGCTTATTATTTATTTAATATTTTTTTCACTTTATATTGCTTGTTGCATATATTATGATGGTCATGGATCTATACAATGGGAATCAAATCATAATGAGATAATGTTAATGAGACTGATTCACCTTTAAACATGGACCCTAAATAATCCTGGTCATAGGTTACTTAAGAGAGACATAGAGATAGCTATATAGATTGGTATGCTGTATACCCATCTATATGATGGAGATGGTTAGTATCATAGCTGCTCATGTGGGGACACTAGGGATACAGTGCAGATGCTTATTGGAAAATGAGTTCACTAATTGATTTGCTCACAGAATACTGGATGGTTAATGATGCCTCATTATCAGATAATGATTCCATTATCCCAATTATGTATCTGGTCCTAGATTTGAGATAGCAACGATGTCTTGTATGAGTACTTCATTCTTTGATACCGAACTTATAGGCTTAGAAGTTCAAGATCTAGCATAGTTAGTCATTTGGAGTGGTAGTCAATTAGGTATCGATAGAGGATCATTCATTCTCGGTTTCATGAAAAGAATATCTCATGTGTTTTTACTTAAGCAAATCCTTGGCTAGGGTCTTTGGATTGTGAGAAAAAGAGTTTTCTAGGAGAATCCGATTAGAGCAAGATTCAAGTAGATTTTGTTTGGGCCTGACAGCACCATGCCTAGTAATACTGTCTCTGGGATATTAGATGGATGAGGGACTATAGATACATGATAACTGAGGACAAATAAGCTCGAAGGATTGAATTCCCTTCTATCATCTAAGGACTGTGGCATAGTGGACTAGTACATACGTAGTTGATGAGTCGAGTGAATTATTATGGAGATAGTAATTTACTTAGTCAAAGGGAGTTATGACAGGTATAACTCATAGTCAGCTTGATGTTGGACATAGAGGGTCATACATATATAGTAAGTATTACTGTTAGGATCGTAATGGCACTAAGAGGGGGGGGAGGGTGAATTAGTGTTTTCAAAAAATTACATTGATTCAAAAAATTCATTCGATGAAACATATCGAAAATATGTTTTGGCATAGAATATAAGTAAAAGTATTGAGCAACTGTCTTAGCAAGTAATAAAAGTGAAAAGCATAAAGGGAAAAGAGCATGTTGGATGTATAGTGGTTCAATCCTCCGACCTACGTCCACTCTCGATTCCTCCTCTATCAAGGTCATTGGCTTTCACTAATGATTTTCTTTTAATGGGCAAAGATCAACCACCCTTTTATAATTTTCTCTCCTTTTTATAAGTTTAAGAAATAATCTCTATAAGTCTCACACCTCCCTTAGATAGAATTCTAAACTTTTCAAAAGGAGGGAAGGAACACTCAACACTTTTTAAGATTACAACTTTGATTCACTAGAGTTTTAGTTCACTTTTTCTTATGTAATCATAGCAAGAATGAGTGAGATATTTATAGACCCCAAATGACTTTAAAAATGAAGTCAAAATTTAAATTTTTGAGTCTTCCGAGTATGAGTGATACCACCACCTCAATAAGCATGTTAACTCCTTGTACTAAGTGTGAAGAGTTAGATTCACTTGCACTATTTTATAAATGTGCATGAAGTTTATCCTTAATGGTTCCTATCTTCATTAGATCTCTATCCAATTATCCAATTAGATCTCTATCCAATTGGATTTTATCCAATCATCTAATTGGATCTCTATCCAATCATCTAATTAGATCTTATCCAATTATCCAATTGGATCTTATCCATAGGATCTAAACTTGAAGCTCTACGGATATCTCATATTTGCACGTCTACTTATTACAACATTCACTATATGTGCATGACCTGTTAGGCCCGATATCGAGTTAGTCGTGAGTCACTCCCGTCGAGACTCCTTCTGACTTAGAACTCCTTCTGATATAATGAATTATTATCTCTATAATAATTCTCTCGACTTATCAACTATGGACGTACTATGCTACTATGCCATAGTCCCTAGATGATATATAGGGATCTAATCCATCATACCTATCTATCCTTAGTTACCATGTATCTATAGTTCCTCATCTATCTAATATCTTAGACACCGTATATTGGGTATGGTAATATCAAGCCCATACAGAATCATGTCCGAGTCTCACTCTAATTGGATTCTCCCAAAGAACTCCTCTCTTAATTCGAATGACCTTGGTTAAGGATTTTATCTGAGTAAGCACATGCAGGATATTCCTCTCACGATACCGAGAGTAGATAATCCTCTATTGACACTCAATTTCCTTTGTAAGATTGGCTACCATTCCCGAGAACCAACTATACCAAATCTGGAACTTTCCAAACCTGTAAGTCTGACGTTAAGGAATGGAGTACTCTTACAAAACATCTTCGGTATCTTAAGTCTAAGGATCAGGCACACAATTGGGACTACGGAATCACTATCTGATGTCAGGTATCATTAACCATCCAGTATTCCATAAGCGGATTAATCAGTGAACTCATTCTCTAATGAGTATCTACACTATATCTCTAGTGACCCCACACAAGTGATTATGAGACCAATCACCTCCATCTCATGGAGAGGTATATAGTATACCAGTCTATCTAGTTATCTCGATGTCCTTTCTCGAGTAACCTATGACCATGATGTTTAGGATCTATGTTTAAAGGTGTATTGATCTTATTATCATGATCTTATCATGATCTGATTCCCATTGCACAGATCTAAGGACATCACAATATACATCTAGATAATATGTGATAAAATACTAGTAATCATAAATAAAGAGATTGGCGTAATATGTTACAAGTGTCATCACTCACGTGATTGGCTTATAGGACACATATAACTAATAATCTCCCACTTGACCTAAAGCCAATCACCTACGTATCTAATCTCCATTAGACTTTTGTGATGCTCAAATACAATCTAAGTCAATGCGTTTATCAGTAGATCTACAATATTATCTTCAGATGAAACTCTTTCTACTGCTATATCTCTATAGGCCACGATTTCTCTAATCAGGTGAAATCCCTCAGAACACTTTTGATGAGACTTGGGTTCTCTAGCTTGAGTGATCACATCATTATGTCAATATATGGGAATCGATTTTACACTGCTTGATACAATTCCCAAATCTATGATAAACTTCTTCATCCAAATGTTATCTTTTGCTGCTTCTATTGTAATAATATATTCTACCTCTATGATCGAGTCAATAGTAGTATCTTGCTTAGAACTCTTCCAACTTACTATTGCTCCATTTAGGGTGAACACATATCCTGAATTTGACTTGCTATCATTAATATCAAACTAGAAACTCTAGTCCGTGTAGTCTTGAATCTAGAAACTACCTCCTATGTATACCAGTAAATGATGTTTAGCCCTTCTCAAGTACTTGAGGATACACTTTACTGCTTTCTAGTTCTCTAAGCTTGAATCTGCCTAATACCTGCTTGTGACACTTAGAGCATGCACTATATCATGCCTAGTACATAACATAGTATACATGATAGATCCTAGAGGCATAGGATATCTTATTAATGTTTGCCCTTTCTTTAGGAGTTTTTAGAGACATACTCCAAGAAAGTGATATTTCATATCTTATCGATATGATACCTCTCTTGGAATATTTCATACCAAACCTTTTGACAATGATGTCCATGTACCTGATCTGGGACAAATAAGCATCCTTTTGAATTTATATCTATAGATTTGAATCCCCAAAATATAAGATACCTCCCCTAAGTCCTTCATGGAAAAGTGTCTAGATAACAAAGCTTTTATTGTTGAGAGCATTCCTATATCATTTCTAATAATTAGGATGTCATCCACATATAACACCAAGAAGGTGATAGCGCTCTTACTTTTCTTCATATATACACAAGGCTCATCTTTGTTCTTAACGAAGTCATAAGATCTGATTACCTCATTAAATCTTATATTCTAACTTTGAGAAGCCTACTTTAGTTCATAAATTGACTTAAGCAATGTACACACTTTATCTAGACTCTGCTTGGACACGAATCCCTCAGGCTATATCATATACACATCCTCCTTAAGGTTGCAATTGAGGAACACGGTTTTCACATCCATCTACCAGATCTCATAGTCATAATGTGCTGCAATAGCCAATAGAATTTGGATGGATTTCAGCATAGCTACGGGTGCGAAGGTTTTGTCATAATCAATGTCTTTGAAAATACCTCTTAGCCACTAGCCTTGCCTTATAAGTCTCTACCTTTTCATCTACCCCAATCTCTTTTTTGAAGATCCATTTGTAGCCGATGGGTATGATACCCTCGGGTACATCAACAAGGTTCCAAATCTTATTGGAGTACATGGATTCCATCTTAGAATTCATAGCTTCTTATTACTTCCCAGAGTTTATGCTCATAATATCCTCCTCGTAGGTTTGAGGATCAATATCCTAAGTATTTTTTCCACTGATATATCCCACATATCTCTCAAGAGGGTGTGACACTCTACCAGACTTGTACAAAGTTAAAACTTTTGTGTCAGGTATCTGAACATACTCAATCTCCAGAATGGTGCTCAAGCTAAGTTCTCTAAACTCGCTCAGTTCTATCATGCTCCCATTGTCTCCGTTAAGAATGTGTTCATTCTCAAGAAATAGTACTCTCTTGTCAACAAAATTCTTTTGGTCCTTGGGATGATAAAAATAATACCTATAAGTTTTCTTAGGGTATCCTACAAACTTACACCATTCCATCTTGGATTCCAACTTATCGAGGTCATGCCTTTTAATATAGGTAGGACAGCTCCAAATCTTAACAACCTTAAGATCAAGCTTCTTCCTTTTTCATATCTCATATGGTATATACACTACCGGTCTAGACGGAATTCTGTTCATAAGGTAAGCTGTAGTCTCTAGGGTATATCTCCAAAAGGAGATAGGTAGGTCGGTGAAACTCATCATGGACCGCACCATATCTAATAACGTATGATTTCTCTTTTCTAATATACCATTGAGTTGTGGTATATGAGGAGGTGTCCAATGGGACAGAATCCCATAGTCCTTAAGAAACTGAGTGAACTCCGTGCTTAAGTATTCGCCTCCTCGATATGATCAAAGATTCTTAATACTCTTTCCAATCCACTTTCTCTTAGACAAGCTTACATTCATGATATGTGGAGTAGCATTTAGCATAAATAAATTATTATGCAATGTCCCTTTAGTGATGATCTCATTATCCTTAATAATTGAATAACTATTATTCTCAAAAATCACTTTATGACCATTCAATGTCAAACATGAAATGGAAATAATATTTTTGATAATAAAAAGAATAAAAAAAAATATATCTAATGTAATAGTAGCTCCATCAGGCAGATATATGTTAGGATCAATACGACACTAAGATTTCAAAAAACTATTTCGGAAAGCTCGTTTTGTATGATAAAAGTCTTATCGATGAAAACCAATTTTGATTATGCTTGAAATTAAAGTAAGTGCAAGATGGAATAAGTAGGTAAAACACTTGCAAGATAAGTAAACAAGCAAGGCATAGAACACATCAGATTTTTATAGTGGTTTAGTCGTCCGACCTATGTCCACTCTCAATTCCTCCTTCGTCGAGGCCATCGGCTTTCACTATCAGTGTTCCTTCAATCAGTAAAGACCAACCATCCTTATAGCTCTCTTCTCCTTTTAACAGGTTCAGAAGTTAACCTTTTACAAGCCCACTCACCCCTCTCTTAGACTTGATAAATTCTAAACTAAATGGGAGAAATTTTGATAAGATTACAATAGAGTTTTTTCCTCTTTTCTTTCTTAGTTGGTGTGTATCTAACCAGAGATGAGATGGGTATTTATAGGCCTCAACGGGATTCAAACTTGGAGCTAAAATTTGAATCACCCCGGTTCTTAAGGATACTAGCGATACCACCGCTAGTACTGAGTAGTACCATCGCCCAAGCTTTCTGACACTGGGTGGTACCACCACCTAGTACATTGGGCTGATAGTGTACTAGGTGATACCACTGCCCAGACTCAGCTAGGGAGGCCAAGCCTTCAAGCGGTTCCACCGCCCACCTTAGCGGTGCCATCGCTTGATAAGGCTCTAGGTCATTGTTTGGACCTTTCACCTAGCCCAATACAACCCTGATTTGGGCCCAGTTGGCCTCTAATTGAGTTGGCCCAATTCCAACTCAATTACATCTTAATCCTACTTTGATTTAAATAATTATTACAAAGCTTATTCGAATTTGTTCAACATGTCATTGGTCCATTAGCGCTTCATCCGATTCTTCGGCGCATCATCCTCTCTTGCGGCCTATTGCTCAATCGACCAACCCCAATCTCCTTGGCACAATTCCGCTCTTCTTAGCCCAATGTTCAAATCCATCGTCCAAAGCCTTCTACCAATACATCAACCGGTCCTTCGGCTCAATGTCCAATCTTCTGACATGTTCTCTTCTGGCCCAACATCGATTATTCTTGCTTTAATTGTCTATTCCTACTCGAAGGTAGTCCCGTGTCACTCAAAACGTAGATTAGATCTCAAACACAATCAATTAGTTTCATCATCAAATCCTGAGATTCAATAATCTCCTCATTTTTTATGATGACAACTAATTGATGATGGAGTTAAACAAACTCTCTCTATCAATATGCTATATTGATAGATCTTTCGAAATCATAGGATTTCTACTTTTGAAATAAAAATCACGAATTATAGCAACATATCATCCATCATATTGCATACATCATTCAAAATTTCAAGTCATAACATGCATGAAATTTTAATATTGTCATCATACTTCTCCCCCTTTGTCATTAACAAAAAGGAGAAGTGTATCTAGTAAGTTTTAAATATATGCGAGTTTTTACAACATACAAGCTATGTTTACATTACTTTACAACATGCATGATCACCAAATCATCATTTTAAGGATGTGCAAGATTGCAAATTTTCAAGTTTGCACTTTTTGTTCTTGAGTTAGCAAGCTAGCAATTCTTAGTGATGTTTCAAGATGGCAAATTTTTTCTTCTCTTTTGTGAAGTGCAAGCTAGCAAGTTTTGCCTATCAAGCTTAGCAAATTTTTTGCTTCATTTGCATTGATTAAGTTAGCAATTTTTGCTTTCTCTTTGAAGTATGCAAGCTAGCAATTTTGCTTTGTGATGCACAAGCTAGCAATTCTTGCTCCCCCTTTATCATTGTCAAATGGAAGGGAATAACACAATGATATAGTTTCTTCTTTTTACAACAACTTTTCACATTAATGAAAAACTTGCATCAATTAATATTTCAATCATCACATGATGCATACATGCCAAAGAAATCATGTCATGAAGGATATGATATCAAAAAAAAAATCTTAGGTATCAAGATCATGATTCATAAATATAATTTTTTTTAACAATGATTCATCATAAAAGATATCAAGAAAATTAAATTTCTTTTACATCAATTTTCAATCATCACATAAGACATACAAGCCATAAATACAAAGAAATCATGTCATGAAAGATATAATATCAAAGATCATTAAGTCATGAATACCAAAAGACATGATTTATTTTGTCAAATCTCCCTTTGCAAATAACAAGAAGAAATCTTAGGAGACCAAGGATCTTGAATCATAAAGAAAATACAAGTTGTAAATCCAAGATAACAAGAGAACAATCATGATTTATTTGGATACTTTTTCTCTTTAGTAAATGATAAGAAGAAACATAGGAGAACAAAATGAATTGATAATGATAGAAGCATAAAAAATGATTCATATTAAAATACATCTTAAGTCGTAAACAAGAATAAATCAAGCATTTGTCAAATCTGAAATCATCATCAAAATCACATTCAAGAAATTCATAAATAACAAACATAGATTCATGAATTTCTTATTGAAAAATTGATATGATTGAGATAGAGAATGCATTTTATTTTTATGTGTTTCTATTTATGTGATTTGCTTCTTATAAGTATGCCTTTGCCTTTAATACTAAATAAAAACAAGTATCAACGTTCAAGAGCAAATGCAAACTTCGTCATAAAGATCATCAAGGCCAAAAATATAATATGTCATCTTCAAAACAAATTTTGTCATAAAAATGATTAAGACCAAACACATAAAGTATCTTCAAACAAAAGATTTGATTCATCATGATAATATATTTTCCCTTTTCTTTATGTGTTTCATCGTATGTGATTGATCTCATGTAAGTATACTTAAGTTCTTTGTATAAAAGATGTGCAACATTTTTAAAACCAAAAAGCAATACAAAACCATCAAGATACACAAACATGGATTAATCTTATTAGGTGTACAAGCATTATCATAAATCATGCAATTATCATCCATAATTTTTAATTTTAAAAAAACACTAGAAGGAAAAGCGTGATATATTTTTGCAAAATATTTTTTTATTTCTTACAAACTAAATCAAGCAACTCATGAAAAGATCAAGTAATTTTATAATAAGATAAAAACATTTCGAGTGAGTCACGTACCTTATTGTTAAAAGTCATCAATGTGTAGTTTGCCATCCCACCTTCGAATGTTCTTGATTTGTCCTCGAGTTTTTTCTTCTTCTTTAGCACCTTCTTCTTTTCAAGTTTATTTTTGTTCTTTAATTCTTATTTTATGAATTTTTTAAATTTTATAGTCAAAAGTTCAAGGTCATAATCCTCATCATCATCATCACTTGAGTCATCACTCAAGTGGTATTCTATTGTTCGAAGTCCCAAATCCTTCCTATTCTTTGGAAGGTGGTTCTTATATTCATCATATTCTAAGAAGTTCATTTCATATGTCATCAATGAGTCAATGAGTTCTTCAAATAGAAAAATATTCAAGTCTTTTGTATCTTGTATCATCATTACTTTCAGATCCCACCTTTTTGAAAGGGATCTTAAAATTTTATTTACAAGTTTGAAATTAGAAAAATATTTACTAAGACTTTTTAAACTATTGACAACATCCGTGAAATAAGTATATATGTCACCAATAGTTTCACTTGGTACTATTCAAAAAAGTTCAAAATCGTGCATCAAAAGATTTATCTTAGAATCCTTAACTCTACTAATGCCTTCATGTGTGATTTCAAGAGTGTGCCAAATATCATAAGCTGTTTAGCAAATAAAAATATGATTAAACTTGTTTTTGTCCAAGGCACAAAACAAGGCATTCATAGCCTTTACATTTAACGAAAATGATTTTTTCTCAAAATTATTCTATTCATTCATGGGTTTAGAGGGTGTTTAAAAATTATTTTCAATAATGTTCCATAAATCCAAATACAAATAAAGTAAGAAAACTATCATTCAAGTTTTCCAATAAGTGTAGTCCGTCCCATTGAACATAGGAGGACGAATGATAGAAAAACTTTCTTAAAATCCAAAAAGAGTCATTTCTCTTAGATGTTAATCCAAATGAAAAATACCAAGGCTCTGATATTAATTGTTAGGATTAATATGACACTAAGGAGGGGGCGGGTAAAACATTGATTTCGTAAAATCGTTTCGGAAAACTCGTTTTGTACGATGAAAACCTTACCGATAAAAACCAATTTCAATTATACTTAGAATTAAAGTAAGTGCAAGATGGAATAAGTAGGTAAAACACTTACAATATAAGTAAGCAAGCAAGGCACAGAACACACTAGATTTTTATAGTGGTTCGATCGTTCGACCTACGTCCACTCCTGATTCCTCCTTCGTCGAGGTCATTGGCTTTCACTATCAGTGTTCCTTCAATGGGTGATGACCAACCATCCTTACAGCTCTCTTCTTCTTTTAATAGCTTCAGGAGTTAACATTTTACAAGCCCACTCAACTCTCTCTTATACTTGATCAACACTAAACTAGAGGGGAGGAATTTTGACAAGATTACAATAGAGTTTTTCCCTCTTTTCTTTCTGAGTTGGTGTGTATCTAACCAGGGATGAGAGGGATATTTATAGGCCTCAATAGGATTTAAACTTAGAGCCAAAATTTAAATCACCTCGGTTCTTCAGGATATTGGTGGTACCACCGCCTAGGTTTTATGACACTAGGCAGTACCACTACTTCATACACTGAGCTAATAGTGTACTTGGCGGTACAACTACCTAGACTCAACTTGGGAGGTCGAGCCTTCGAGCAGTTCCATCGCCCACCCTGGTGGTGCCACCACTTGACATGGCTCCAGGTCACTATTTAGGCCTTTCACTTAGCCCAACACAACCCTGATTTGGGTCTAGTTGGCCCCTAATTGAGTTGGTCAAATTTTAACTCAATTACACCTTAATCCTAGTTTAATTTAGATAATTATTATAAAGCTTAATTGAATTTGTCTAGCAAGTTATTGGTCCATCGATATTTCGTCCGATTCTTCGGTGCATCGTCCTCTCTTGAGGCCTATTGCCCAATTGGCCAACCCTGATCTTCTTATGTAATTTCGCTCTTCTTGACTTGATATCCGAATCCATCATCTGAAGCCTTCTACCAATACGTCGATTGATCCTTTGGCTCGATGTCTAATCTTCTAACATGTTCTCCTCTGGCCCAACATCGATTATTCCTACTTCAATTATCTATTCCTGATCGAAGATAGTCCCACGTCACTCAAAACACAGATTATATCTTAAACACAATCAATTTGTTTCATCATCAAAATCTAAGATTCAATAATATAAAGTGACTTCATGACAACAATAACAACAACTCTTACTCCGTTCACATTTAGTGCAAGGAGGCAACATTTCGTTATCATGCTCATTCTGTAATCTATCTAATTCATTAACTAGAGAGGCATGATCCTTTTTCAATAATTTATACTTTTTACTAACCAATTTACATTTATCAAATAAGTCATGAAAAGCATTCAACAATTCATTAAAAGATAAATTAGCATCAATTGAATTACTTACCTCATCGCTAAATGCCATTAGCGTGCAGTTTGCAACTTCTTTGTTGGTTGGCTCCTTATTTTCGAATGCACTCAAATCATCCCACATAGCTTTAAGTGCTTTTTTCTTCTTCACTTGGGGACATTCACTTTTGAAATGCCCCAGCTTCTTGCATTTGTAGTAAATTATTTAGTCCTTTCTGAGTTCATTTTTGTTTTTAGTGTCATGTTTAGTTTTGCTTTTTTATGAATTTTATGAATTTTCTTGTTAGAAGTGCCAAATCATCATCATCATTGTCATCATCACTTGAGCTTTCTATTAAGTGGTCTTCATGAGTTCTAAGTGTCAAATCCTTCCTATTCCTTTGAAGATTGTTCTCAAGTTCTTTATGTGCATTGCAAGTTATTTCGTAGGTCATTAAAGACTTAATAAGTTCTTCGAGCGAAAAGTTATCCAAGTCCTTAGCTTCTCAAATTGTAGTTACTTTAGGATCTTAACTCTTTAGAAGGAATCTTAAAATCTTAGTAATAAGTTCAAAATTAGAAAAACTTTTACCAAGTGCTTTTAGATCATTGACGATATTCGTAAACTGGGTGTACATGTCTTAAATTGTCTCGCTTGGTTTCATGCGAAAGAATTCATAACTATGAACCAAAATATTAATTTTTGATTCCTTAACTCTACTTGTACCTTTGTGTGTGATTTCAAGTGTATGCCAAATGTCATAAGCTATTTCGCAAATAGAAACTCGATTGAATTCATTCTTATCTAAAGCACAAAACAAGACATTTATAGCCTTGGCATTCAAAGAGAAAGTCTTTTTCTCCAAATCATTCCAATCGTTTATTGGAAGAGAAGACATTTAAAATCTGTTTTTAATCATATTCCACAACTTAAAATCCATAGAAATCAAGAAAATCCTCATTTTAGTTTTTTAATACATGTAATCCGTCCCATTGAACATAGGTGGACGTGTGATAGAATGAGCCTCTTGATTGTTGATAAAAGTCATCTCTCTTCGGTTTTAAACCAAATCGAGAGTGACCTCACTCTGATACCAATTGTTAGGATTAATACAGCACTAAGAGAGGGGGGTGGGGGGGGAGTGAATTAGTGCAACGATAAAAATGGTTGCGATTCAAAATTCTTTCAGCTTTACAAAAATCATATCGGTAAAGTATTTAGCTTTCAAAACAATCGTAGAAGCAAGAAAGGGAGTCAAGGCAGTATGCAATAAAAGTAATCAGCAAAGAAGGAAAGTGCACAACAAGGAAAGAAAACACCAATTTATAGTGGTTCGGTTGTTCGACCTACGTCTACTCCCGATACCTCCTCCATTGAGATCATCGGCTTTCACTATTGATCTTCCTTCAATGGGTGAAGATAAATCACCCCTTTATAGATCTCTTCTCCTTTTAATAGGTTCAGGAGTAAACCTCTTTACAAGTCGCTCACTCTCCTTATACAAATTTCTAAGGCTAAAACCGATGAAGGTGAACTCTCAAAGTTACAACAGTGATTTCACTATAATCTCAGTTCTTTTGTTTACTTTTCTATATCCCACAAGTAAAGAAGTGTGAGGTATTTATAAGCCTCAATTAGCTTCAAAAATAGAGCCAAAATAGTTCTTATCCTATATTTTCAGGGTACTAGTGGTACCACCGCCTGTGCCTAGCAGTACCACTGCTAGTGGTCTATGACATTAGGCGATACCACCACCTAGCCTGGCGATACTACCACCAAACAAAGTCTCGGCTATTAGACCTGGGTAATATCATCTCTTGAGAGTTAATAACTGCTAATGGTACTACCATCTAGTTTGAGCGGTACCACCACCCAAACCTCTTGGGAGACTAAGCCCTGGGCAATTCCATCGCCCAATCCTAGTGGTGCTACCGCTAGATAGGGTTCAGGATACTGTTTGGGCTAACAATCCGGCTCAATTGGCCCCTAACTGAGTTAGTGGGATTACCTCCCAATCCTAACTCAAATTACACCCTAAGTATGATAATTAAGATATTAACTAAGTAGATTAAGTTTGGTAAGTCAAAAGTTCTTCCGGTGGACTTCCAACAGACTCTCGGCTATCTTCCAATGGACTCCCAATAAGTTGTTAAACTCTCAACGATCTTCTCGGCAAGCTCTGACGAGCTTCTCGGCGAACTCCCGATATACTTTTTAGCCATCTCCCAATGAACTTCTCGGTAAACTCCGACAACACTCCTGACGAGCTTCTTGGCGAACTCCCAACGAACTCTTGGACTCCCAATGAATCATTCGATCTTTGACTCTGACATAATATCTGCTTTATGCCTTATTTGTTATCATAGTTAATCATGCACACTTTTCTCAATATATAGATTAGATCAATAATTTATCAATTAATTTCATCATTAAAATTCAAGATTCAACACTTATATTGCTAAGACCTTCCTTACTCCTCAAACAGTTTGTGGAGATATATGAGTATGGATTTGGCATCCATGTTTTTATGTTGTTTCTATAACTTAAGAGTAATAGAGGCCAACATATAGCATTGAGCGAGAGTGGAACCATTTATATACTTCTCATATCAGGTAAACTTATCCTAAGGTGCTCTTGCCTTAGACTACGGCATGACCATATCTAAGACATGCAATTTTCTCTACTGTGAGAACTATTCTCAAGTTTCAAAGCCAATCTGCATAGTTCAAACTAGTAAAATAGTTGGCTTAAGTATGCCACATAGAGGGTTTGAAGCAACATGTTTATGGCAAATAGGAGATATAGCATAAATAAATAATATATAGATTTTATAAAAAAATAAACAATCAAGATATTGGTTTCTATCTTAACATGCTCCCACTATTTTTCTAGCGAGTCATGCAACACTCTCAGCACGTGAAATGGAAATCTATGGTGGACTTTTAGTGGGGATTGGGATCTAATCAGCATCTTATTGTCATCTCGAGAGACTCGACCAATCACACTAAGCCTATAAAGGTAGGCAACTCTTACCTATCATAACTCTTTGTGATTTTAATCATCTTTAGCCTCTGAAATATTATGGTCTCGAGGGACTCAACCACCCATGATGTTCGATTAAGTCATCACCATTGTTACAAGATGAGCCTAATTCGATGATATACCCTCAAGAGACTTGACCAAGTATACAATATCCTTAAGTTATCAGTGACATCTCTATGTCATAGGTAAGATCTCGAATCATAATATAGGCGAGCCTCGAGGTACTTAACCAACTCGACCTATGTTAGGATTTAAATTATTCCTATAATAATGGAAGGCCACATGAGTCAATCTAATTGTCTTATGCTTATCGACTTAATAATATCTTAGGAGGAGATTTTGATTCAGTCTCCTAATATTACATGTCACACACATATATATTTAATTTATATTTATATCGTATGAAAATATATATACTTATCTAGTAGGTGTACAACAATTACATGCACAAGCACACCAAATGATCATAGACCACAACCTATTATGATCAGGCTCAAGTTAGTAGGCCCAATCATTTATATTATGATCTATGTGTGCATCAGCGCATCTTCATACCCAATGATGATCCATCCCATCATCATCAAATCTGTTGAATCTTTGATTTTGATGATGAAATCAATTGATAAATTATTGATCTAATCTATATATTGAGACAAGTGTGCAGGATTAACTACGATAACAAACAAGAAATAAAGCAAATATAGTGCCGAAGTCAAAGATTGGACGATTCATCAGGAGTCTGAGAATTCATCGAGAGTTTATCGAAAGTTCATCTGGAGTGTTGTCGGAATTTGCCAAGAAGTTCATTGGGAGCTCACCGAAATGTACATTGGTAGTTCACCGAGAAGTTCGTCGGGAGTTCACCAAAGCTCGTCATGAAGATCGAAGCTCGCCAAAGAAGCTCATCAAAGTTTGTTGAGAAGATCATCGAGAGTTCAAGAGCCTGCCGGAAGTCCGTTGGAAGATCATCGAGAGTCTATCGAAAGTCCGTCGGAAGATTACCAAAAGCTCACCGGAAGAACTTTTGACCTACTGGACTTGCTTGCTTTAGTAGATGTCTTAATTATCATAGTTAGTGTCTAATTAGAGTTAGGATTGGGAGGTAATCCCACTAACTCAGTTATGGACTAATTGGGCTTGAATCCGGACTAATTTGGGCCAGACTGTTGGCCTAAATAATATGCTAAACCCTGTTTGGTAGTGGCACCACCAGAACAGGGCAGTGGAACCGCCTAAAGCTCAGTCTCCCAAGAGTCTAGGCAGTAGTACCATTGACAATTATTACCTGATAAGTGGTGGTACTGCCTAAGTCCAATAGTTGAGACTCTATCTAGCGGTAGTACCGCCTAGTGTCAGAGACCACTATCGGTGGTATCGCTAGTACTTCGAAAATATGGGATAAGACCTTTTTTTGCTCTATTTTTGAAGCCAATTGAGGCTTATAAAGACCCTACACTTCTCTACTTATAGAATTCAAAAAAGCGAACAAAAGAACTGAGATTATAGTAAAATCGCTGCTTGTAATCTTGAGAGTTCACCTCCACCAGTTCTGGACTTAAAAACTTATATAAGGAGAGTGAGCAACTTGTAAAGATATCTGTAAAGGGGTGATTGATCTTTACCCATTGAAGAAAGATCAACAGTGAAAGTCGGTGACCTCAATGGAAGAGGTATCGAGAGTGGACGTAGGTCGATGACCTCAAATCCACTATAAATCGATGTGTTCTTTCCTTTCTATGCTTTGTTGTTTATCTTCTTTGCTCTTTTACTTAATTGCAAACTGCTCTACTTCCATTCTACTCTTCTATGATTATTTTTGAATACAAATGTATTACTGATACGATTCTTATAGAATCAAAAGATTTTTGAAATCAATATTTTTACCACTGCACTAAATCCCCCAACCCCCTCTTAGTGTCAAACTTGATCCTAACAGAATCCGCCAACACTTCGGCACATCTTCATGTATCATGATCATCCAAATTAGCCTTGTGGATCCCACTATGATCTTTAGACTTCCGCCACACCTCTTCATATAATTATAATATAATTACAAGCATACAAGTCCGACAATAAACAAAAAAAAGGAGGCTCGTAAGCCCTAATAATAATAATCACATACATATCATACGATCCATTATTATCCTTTCACATCATATATCACATGTACATATCATTATATAGGATTACTAAATAAATAATTATTATTAATTAAACCATTTAATTAACTAATATTTTTTTAAAATTTGGGATATATAGGGAATTTATAGATTTGTGAAGGGCATTTATGTAACTTGGATAGAAAGAACAACCCTTGAAATTTTTAAAATTTAGAGGGGTAAAATTATCTTTTTCAAAAAACCTAATCTCCTTCTATGGTGATCGTAGCTTCTTATGGCTATCGCTATCTCGTTGGTGCTCGCCAATACGATAGTCACGATTTTTTACAACTATCGCCTTCTCACGAGCAGGCGCCAATGTGACGACTGCAACCTATTGCGGTAATAACCTTGCCACTAGCAATCGCTAGTGTGGCATTGTGTTAGAACCCTTACGGATTCTATGCTTAGGTTGATCTCTTTAGGGGATCGACCTTCTTGAAACTCTATAAGGGTTCCTTCCTCCAAGTTATTACTCAAAGGCTACTAAAATGATTGATCTATTCATGATGAAAAGAGGGTGAATACATAACTATTTATAGGACTTCTAAACCCCAACTCCTAATAGTACTCTTACTCAAGACCCCTACTTCTAATATGACTCATTCTCTAATAGGACTCCTACTAATAGGACTCCTCTAATAAGACTCCTACTTCTAATAGGACTCATTCTTAAAGAAGCAACCTCCAAACTAATCCTAACCTAACCGACCTCTTCACCTCTTTAATAGGGGTCGGCTAGATAGGATTTACATGAATGCCCTTAGGATTTATATGTTTGCTCCGTTCAATGAAACTAAATTAGGACTCTCTTAGCTAGAGTCCTAACAGACTCACCCTCTTCAAATCAGTCTTGTCCTTGAGGTTGGCGTTCTATGAATTCTAGGAATTTGATCTTCAAGTCATCATAGTTATCCCAAGTGATATCTTCTGTTGATAGGTTTGCCTACTGTATTAACACTTCAGTAGTGGGTCATCGTCATCGAGTCACAATCCGTCGGTCAATAATGGCACTCAGTTGGGTCTAGAGCTCCCTTGGGTAGTCATATTTGGTAGGTGGCTTTGGGATGTCTTATTTTATCCCAACTTGAGCTTCAAACATGACACATGAAAGACTGGATGGATTTGAGAGCTAGCAGGTAAGTCGAATTTGTATGCTACTGCACTGATGCATTCCAAAATCTGGTAGGGTCCATAGAACCAAGGTGAAGAAATGATCGAAAATTCAACTTGCTCAGGTAGCCGCAAAAGCGCATCTGTAACAACATTCTCTTTCCCCTTTTTGTAAGTTATTTCATAATCATATCCATGAAGCTTTGTTACCCATTTTTGCTACTCGGGGGAAGATATCTTCTGCTCCAAGAAATATTTAAGGCTTTTATGGTTGGTATTAATTTGAAAGAGTCGCCCGATCAAGTATGGTCTCCATTTGGCCACCACATGCATAATTGCAAGTATCTCCTTATCGTAAATAGTCATCTTGAGATGGGAAGGAGATAATACCTTACTAGTATAAGTGAGGGGGCAGCCATCTTGCATTAGTATAGCATCAATTCCAACTCCAGAGTTATCAGCTTCAATAACAAAAGTCTTGCCGAAGTCGGGTAGCGCTAGTACGGGCATTGTCGACATTACGACATTAAGTTCGTCAAAGGCGGTGGTGGCTTTGTTCTATTAGGAAATCCATCAACGGAGCAACATCACATGCGTAGGGAAGATCAGAAAAGAAAACCCCAGCTTTCCCATAGAAAGTTTCTATTGTCGTGCGAAAATCAGTGCGTCAAAAATAAATCTGCAAAACTGCACGTGTAAAAAAAGATACCTAGGGAGATCGTATATCCCTGAATTTCTGCAGATCTGTGGGAGAGGATGAAGGAGGTTAAGCATCCTCCTCTCTAGTGGTATCCATACGTCAAGGACTGCATCGATGCACCTCTCTGGGGAGAGGAGAACAGGAGGTGGCTACTAAAAGAAACCCTTAGCCTATAGAGCTTTGGTTCCCTCCTATTTATAGAGGCCCCCTAAAAACCCTAATGGATCTTTTGCCCTATTGGGTATTGGATCTCCATCCAATTACCCAAGCCTATTGGATTAGTGGGTTTCTACCCAATAATCTCTTATTAATAATTATTGGATCTCATCTCAGGATCCAATAATTCAGGGGCTTAATGGATATCTAATAAGATAGGAGATTCAGCGGATATCTCATATCCGAACTTCTACTCATTGCAACACCTACCATATGTGTGTGACCCTCTAGGCCTAATATCGAGCTGGCCATGAGTCATACTTGTCATAACTCCTTTGACTTAGTGAATTATTATCTCTATAATAATTCACCCAACTCATCGATTGCGGATGTACTAGACCACTACGCCGCGGCCCCTAGACGATATAGGGGAATCCAATCCTTTGGACCTATCTGTCCTCAGTTACCATATATCTATAGTCCCTAATCCATCTAATTTTCTAAAGACCCTATATCGGGCATGGTGCTGTCAGACCCATACGGTCTCTCATCGAGTCTTGCTCTTGTCGGATTCTCTTGGAGAACCCTTTCTCTCTCAATCCGAATAACCTTGGCCAAGGATTTGTTTGAGCAAGAACATATGAAATATTTCTCTCATGATACTGAGAGCGGATGATCCTCTATTGACACTCAATACCCCGCGTAAAGTTGGCTACTACTCCCAATGATCAACTGTACTAGATTTGAAACTTTTCAAACCTATAAGTCCAGTATCAAAGAGTGGAGTACGCATACAGGACATCCTTGGTGTCTCAAGTCTAAGGACCAGATACACTATTGGGACTACGGAATCGTTGTCTGACGTGAGGTATCAATAACCATCCAACATTCCGTAGGCAGATCAATTAGTGAACTCATTCTCCAATTTGCACCTGCACTGTACCCTTAGTATCCCCACATGAGTAGCTATGAGACCAGCTACCTCCATCATATGAACGAGTATATAGCACACCAGTCTATCCGGTTATCTCAATATCCTTCTCGAGTAACCTATGACCAGGATAATTTAGGGTCTGTGTTTAAAGGTGAATCGGTCTCATTATCATGATCTCATCACGATCCGATTCCCATTGCATAAATCCAAGGACATTACAGTATATGCAACACGCAAGATAAAGTGATTAAATGCTTAATAATAAGCAAAGAGATAAAGTGCATATCAAGTCACAAGTGCCATCACTCATGTGATTGGCTTGCAGGGCACATATGACTAGCAATCTCCCACTTGACCTAAAGCCAATCACCAATATATCTGATCTCCATCAGACCTTTGTGACGCTCAAAGACAATATGAGTCAATAGCTTTGTCAGTGGATCTGCAATGTTATATTCGGATGGAACTCTTTCCATTACTACATCTTTTCGGGCCACGATCTCTCTAATAAGCTAGAACCTCCTCAAAACACTTCTAATGAGACTCGGGTTCCCTTATTTGAGTAATCACCCCGTAGTTGTTGCAATATAAGGGAATCATATCCTCGCTGCTCGACATGACTCTTAGGTTTGTGATATTTATCTAAACTCCCTCCTTTGCTGCCTCTATGGTCGAGTCAATAGTAGTATCTTACTTGGAACTCTTCCAATATACTGCTCCTCCATTCAAAGTGAACATATACCCTGAATTAGACTTACTATCATCGACATCGGACTAGAAGCTCGAGTCCGTGTAGCCCTCAACCTTAAGGCTACTACCTTCATATACCAGTAAAAGATCCTTAGTCCTTCTCAAGTACTTAAGGATATATTTTACTGCTTTCTAGTGCTCCAAGTGTGGATCTGCCTGATATCTGCTCATGACACTTAAATCATGCACTATATCAGGCCTGGTACATAGTATAGCATATATAATAGATTCTATCACTGATGCATATGGCATCATATCCATGTGTGCCCTTTCTTTAGGATTCTTTGGGGATATACTCCTAGAAAGTGATATTCCATGTCTCATTGGTATGAGACCTCTCTTGGAATTTTCCATGCCAAACCTTTTAACAATGGTGTCTATGTACCTAGACTGGGACAAGCCAAGCATCCTCTTCGATCTATCTCTAAGATCCGTATCCCTAATATGTAGGATGCTTTCCCTAAGTCCTTCATGGAGAAGTGCCTAGATAACCAAGTCTTTACTATGAAGAGCATTCCTACATCATTCCCAATGATCAGGATGTTATCCATATATAATACCATAAAGGTGATAGTGCTCCCACTTAATTTCCTTTACACACAAGGTTCATCTTCGTTCTTAACGAAGTCATAAGATCTAATTGCCTCATCAAATCTTATGTTCCAACTTTGGTAAACTTACTTTAATCCATAAATGGACCTAAGTAACCTGTATACCTTATCTGGGTTATCCCTGGATACGAATCCCTCAAGTTATATCATATACACCTCTTCCTCGAGGTTGCCATTGAGGAATACAGTTTTGACATCCATCTGCCTGATCTCATAATCATAGTGTGCTACAATAGCCAATAGAATTTGAATGGATCTTAGCATGGCTACAGGTGAGAAAGTTTCATCATAGTTAACACCTTGCCTTTGACGATACCACTTAGCCACTAGTCTTGCTTTATAGGTCTCTACCTTTCCATCTACTCCAATCTTCTTTTTGAAGATCCACTTACAACCAATGGGTACAATACCCTCGAGTGCATCAACTAGGTTCCAAGCCTTATTAGAGTAAATGGAATCCATTTCTGAATTCATGGCTTCTTGCCATTTTCCGGAGTCTATGCTCATAAGTCTCATCGTAGGTCTGAGGATCAATATCCTTAACATCCTCTCCTCTGATATGTCCCACATATCTCTTAGGAGGATGAGATACTCTATCGGACCTACGTAAAGTTGGAACTTCTGTGTTAAGGTATCTGAACAGATTTTGGAATGGTGCTTGAGCTAGGTTCTCCAACCTCGCTCAACTCTATCATGCTTCCACTGTCTTCACCAAGAATGTGTTCCTTCTCAAGGAACACTGCTCTCTTGGCTACAAAGACCTTTTGGTCCTCAGGGTGATAGAAATAATACCCATAAGTTTTCTTAGGGTATCCCACGAACTTGCACTGTTTCGTCCTAAATTCCAACTTGTCAGGGTTGTGTCTCTTAACGTGGGCAGGGCAATCCAAATTTTAACAATCTTAAGATCGGGCTTCTTCCTATTCCATATCTCATATAGAGTAGACATCACTAACTTAGTTGGAATTTTATTCAGAAGGTAAGCTGCAGTCTCTAAGGCATATCCCCAGAATGAGATGGGTAAGTTGGCGAAACACATCATGGAACGCACCATGTCTAACAGTGTGCGATTCCTCTTTTCTGATATACCATTAAGCTATGGTGTATAAGGAGGTGTCCATTGGGATAAAATCTTATAGTTTTTGAGGAATTGGGTGAACTCTGTACTCAAGTACTCACCTCCTCGATTTGATCGAAGGGTTTTAATACTCTTTCCTATTTGGTTCTCCACTTCATTTTTATATTTCCTGAATTTCTCAAAAGCCTCAGACTTATATTTCATCAAGTACACATGTCCGTATCTTGAGAAATCATCAGTGAAAGTAATGAAGTCGGAATAACCACCTATGTCATGAGTCGACATGGGACTGCATACATCACTATGTATGAGTTCTAGTAACTCAGTGGCTCTCTCTCCAGTTCCACTAAATGGAGAGTTGGTCATCTTTCCCCGAAGGCAAGGTTCACAAGTCGCATATGACTTATAGTCAAATGGATCTAGATATCCATTCTTTAGTAACTTTTGGATCCTTCCCTCGTGGATGTGACCTAGCCTACAATGGCAAAGATATGCATTATTCACCTCTTCTCGTTTCCTCTTAGACTTACTTATACTCATGATATGTGGAGCTGTATCTAGCATAAATAAACCATTATGCAATGTTCCTCTCGTGATGATCTGATCATCTAATATTATTGAACAACCATTGTTCTAAAAAACTAATTTATATCCAATAATTGTCAAACATGAAATGGAAATAATATTTTTGATAATAGAAGGAACATAATAGCATGCATCTAATGCAATAATAGCTCCACCAGGCAGATGTAAGGTGACCTTGCCAACAACCATTGCAGCAACCTTTGCTCCATTGCCCATCTTAAGGTCCATCTCACCTTTGTTCAATCTCTTAGGTCCTGCCAGAACCTGTAACGAATTGCAAATATGATAAGCACTCCCAGTATCCAATACCCATGTATTATCATAAGATTCTAACAAATGAAGATTGATCATGAATGTACTTGAAGCTTCTGCAAGCTTCTGTTTTGCCCTCTCTACAAGATACTCTTTACAGTTCCTCTTTTAGTGCCCATCTTTGCCGTAGTGGAAGCACTAACCTTTTTCCTTTGTTGGGTCTTTCTTGGCAACCTTTGCCTTACCCATTTTGCCCTTACCCTTGCCCTTCTTAAGGGTCTTCTCAGCCTTCCTTTTCTTTCTGGTCTCACCAGTTTAAAGAATCGGCTTCTCTTTCTTGATGGTGCTCTCTACTTCTCTCAACATATTGAGGAGCTTTGGGAGGGTCACCTCAAGTTTGTTCATATTAAAATTCATTAGGAACTGAGAAAAAAAATCTAGCAGGGACTAAAGCACAAGATCCACATACAGGTTATCCTCTAGGACCATTCCTAGACCTATGAGTTTCTCGATCCACTCAATCATCTTAAGGACATGGTTCTGAACCGGTGTCCCCTCAATCATCCTAGCGCGGAAAAGACTCTTTGATATTTTATATCACTGAGTTCTTCCCTGTTCCTCAAACAGTTTGTAGAGATGTAGGAGTATGGAATTAGCATCCATATTTTCATGCTATCTATGTAACTCAGTAGTCAAAGAGGCCAACATATAACACTAAGCAAGAGTGGAATCATCTAAGTACTTCACATAACGAGCGATCTCATCCTCGCATGCCCCTTTGTCGGGTGTAGGGATCAATGTATCAAGGACATACGTGATTTTCTCTACCGTGAAAACGATTCTCAAATTGTGAAGCCAATCCGTATAATTTGGACCAGTGAGGCGGTTGGAATCAAGTATGCCATGTAAAGGATTTAAAAGCAATATTTTTTTAAAATTAAAGATGTAGCAGAAATAAATAACATGCAGACTTTACAAAAATTAAACAATTAAGATAAGGACTTCTATCTTAATGCATTCCTACTAATTTTTTACGAGACATACAACACCCTCTGGTATGTGAATCGGAGACCCCCGATGGATCTCTAGTGGGGATTGGGATCCAATCGACGTCTTAATATAACCTCGAGGGACTCGACCAATCACGTTAAGCCCGTAAAGGTAGGCAACTATTGCTAATCACAACTCCTTGTGATTCCCGTCCTGTTCGGCCTCCGAACCACCATGGCCTCGAGGGACTCGACCAATCATGATGTTTGGTTAAGTCATCACCATCGTTACAAGATGAGTCTGATTCGGTGATATACTCTCGAGGGACTCGACCAAGCATACCATGTCCTCAGGTCACCGGTGATATCTCTATGTCGTAGATAAGATAGCGAAATACGATATAGGTGAGTCTCGAGGGACTCGACTAACTCAACCTATACCGGGAATTGGTTCCTAGCTATAACGATGAAAGGCCATATGGGTCAATCTAATTGTCTCCCGTTTACCGACTTAATATTATTAATAGAGAGGATTTTGATTTAGTCTCCTAACATAATGTGTCACATACATATATATTTAATATATATATCTACATCGCATACAAATATATATATATATATAGTAGGTGTATAACCAATCACACATCACATGAGCAATCACACCAGATGATCATGAACCACATCCTAATGTGATCAGGCCCGAGCCAGTGGGCCCAATCACTCTATATGTGTGCTTCGGCACATCTCTATGCCCTGTGATTGCCCTTCTCACTTCGTCGGTTCTGTCGGCATCTCAACACATCTCCATGCGTCGGATTGTCTGTCTCGACCTCGTGAGTCCCGCTACCGCTGCGCCTCCTCATGTAATTACAACATAATTATAAGCTCGCAGGCCCGATAATAAACAAGAAAAATAGAAGCTCGCAAGCCCCAATAATAATAATTACATGTACACACATCACATTACAGGTCCATGATCATCTATCCACATCATACATCACATGTTTATGTTATTTTATAGGACTACTAGATAAAAAATAATAGTTAATTAAAATATTTAATTAACATATATATTTTTTTGAAATCAGGGACATAGAGGACATTATCTGAATTCCCAAGGACATTCTAGTCATTCGGCCATAAGGGATAAAATTGGAATTTTAAAATTTTCTAGGGGTATTTTAGTCATTTCGTCAAAAGGGACAAAAATCGAAATTTCTGAAATCCCGAGGGGTAAAACTATCTTTTGCCCAAAAACCCTAATACATTTCCCTTTTGTAGAGTTGCGACCGTCGCCACCCTACCGACGGCGGCCACTACGATGGGGCGCGCCGCCCCTGCTCGCGGGTGTAGCGCCCGCAAGCAGTCTGTCCGTGGGCGGCGCTACCCCTTGCGAGTGTAGCACCTTTCGGTGCCCCCTGCATGCGGGGAGGGCGGCGCCGCCGCCGTTGCCCTATGGGCGGAACGCTCGTCGCCGGCGCCCGCCGGCACCCCTGCTCGCGGGCTGGCTCGCAGGCGCTACCCTACAGGCAGCCCGTCGATGCCCTTGTGGGCAGGCCGCAGGCCACCGGCAAAGGCAGCCTGCCTACGGCCAACAGCCCGTCGGCCGGCGACTGTTGCCTGTGCAGGCAGCAAGGCTGCAAGTAGCCTTGTGGCCGCTGCACGAGCACAACCAGGAAGGGCAGCAACAGTCGCTGCCCTTCCTAGCCCTTTGCGCCAATGATTTTGGCATCAAAAGCAGATCCAAAACATGACATTCACAGTTTAAGATCCGATCTTCGCACGAACAACCTGGCTCTAATATCACTATTGGGAAATCCGTTAGGGGAGCAACATCACATGCGTAGCGGAAGAACAGAAAACAAAACCCCAGATTTCCCGTAGAAAATTTCCATCATCATGCGAAGATCGGTGCGTCAAAAACAAATATGCAAAACTGCACGTGTAAAAGAAGATACCTAAGGAGATCGTATATCCCTGAATTCCTACAGATCTATGGGAGAGGATGAAGGAGGTCAAGCATCCACCTCTCTAGCGGTATCCACATAGTAGGGACTGCGTCAATGCACCACTCTGGGGAGAGGAGAATAGGAGGTGGCTACCAAAAGAAACCCTCAGCCTATAAAGCTTTGGTTCCCTCCTATTTATAGAGGCCCCCTAAAAACCCTAATGGATATTTTGCCCTATTGGGTATTGGATCTCCATCCAATTCCCCAAGCCTCTTGGATTAGTGGGTTTCTACCCAATAATCTCTTATTAGCAATTATTGGATCTCATATCAAGATCCAATAATTCAGGTGCTTAATGGATATCCAATAAGATAGGGGGTTCCGAACCTCTACTCATCGCAACACCTACCATATGTGTGTGACCCTCTAGGCCCAATATCGAGCTGACTGTGAGTCATACTTGTCAGAACTCCTTCTAACTTAGTGAATTATTATCTCTATAATAATTCACCCAACTCATCAACTACGGACGTACCAGGCCACTACGCCGCGGCTCCCAAATGATACAGGGGAATCCAATCCTTTGGACCTATCTGTCCTTAGTTATCATGTATCTATAGTCCCTCATCCATCTAATATCCCAGAGACCCTATATCGGGCATGGTGCTATCAGGCCCATACGATCTCTCCTCGAGTCTTGCTCTTGTCGGATTCTCTCGAAGAACCCTTTCTCTCTCAATTCGAATAACCTTGGCCAAGGATTTGTTCGAGCAAGAACACATGGGATATTCCTTTCATGATACCGAGAGCGGATAATCCTTTATTGACACTCAGTAGCCCTCGTAAGGTTGGCTACCACTCCCAATGACCGGCTGTATTAGATT
The DNA here is from genome assembly GCA_024322285.1 of Musa beccarii. Taxonomy (NCBI): domain Eukaryota; kingdom Viridiplantae; phylum Streptophyta; class Magnoliopsida; order Zingiberales; family Musaceae; genus Musa; species Musa beccarii. The sequence goes on along the minus strand of CM044402.1, from coordinate 8,992,674 downwards.
TGGAACTTTCCAAACCTATAAGTCGAGTATCAAAGAGTGGAGTACTCATACAGGACATCCTTGGTGTCTTAAGTCTAAGGACCAGATACATTACTGGGACTACGGAATCGCTGTCTGACGTAAGGTATTAATAACCATCCAGCATTCTGTAGGTGGATCAATTAGTGAACTCATTCTCCAATGAGCACCTGCATTGTACCCTTATTGTCCCCACATGAGTAGCTATGAGACCAGCTACATCCATTATATGAATGGGTATATAGCACACTAGTCTATCCGGTTATCTTAATATCCTTCTCAAGTAACCTATGACCAGGATAATTTAGGGTCTATGTTTAAAAGTAAATTGGTCTCATTATCGTGATCTCATCACGATCTGATTCCCATTGCACAGATCCAAGGATATCACAGTATATGTAACACGCAAGATAAAGTGATAAAACACCTAATTATAAGCAAATAGATAAAGTGCATATCAAGTCACAAGTGCCATCACTCATGTGATTGGCTTGCAAGGCACATATGACTAGCATGTTCAACCATTAGAAAGCATCTTTTTTCAATAAGGAAGTAAGGAGTGCACTGATCTTTCCATAATTTTTCATGAACTTGCGGTAGTAGCTTGTTAAACCGAGAAAGCCACATAGTGATTTTATGTTCCTCGGGGTCGACCAGTTCTGCATTGCTTCAATTTTGGAGGGGTCCACTACCACACCTTCCTCCGATATGATATGCCCAAGATACTCCATCTTCTATTGAGGAAAGCTGTAATTTGATTTTTTGACAAAAAGGATATATTCTCATAAAATTGTCAAAACATGTTGTAAGTGCTGAAAATAACTTTCTAGAGAAGGGCTATGAATAAGAATGTCATCAAAGAAAATCAGCACAAACTTACAAAGATAACTCATAAAAATATCATTTATAAGACTCTAGAAGGTGGAGGGAGCATTGGTGAGATCAAACGGCATTACCAGAAATTCGTAGTGGCCATTGTGCGTTTGAAAGGTGATTTTCGGTATGTCTTCTTCACACACTCGTATTTTATGATACCCGGATTGAATGTCTAGCTTTGTGATGATTCATGCTCCCTTTAATTTAGCAAGCAATTCATCTACTGTTGGAATAGGATACTTGTCCTTGATGGTTATGCCGTTGAGAGCTCAGTAATTAATGCACATTCGCCATGTTCCGCCCTTCTTTTGTACGAGGAGCACCAGTGAAGAGTAGGTGCTATAACTTGGCCGAATAACTCCTATTTCGAGCATCTCTTTTACAATCTTTTCTATTTCATTCTTCTAGAGATGTGGATACCGATATGACTGAGTATTTGTTGGAGGTTTGCCTGGAAGAATCGGTATACGATGATCATGCCGACGGGTAGGAGGTAGGCTGCACGGTTTATCAAATATATCTAAAAATTCAGCAAGCTAGGGAAGTAGGTTTGGATCTTCAAATTTGGTTGGCTCTCCCTTAGATTATAGCTCAAGTTATACCAAAAAGCTACTATATGCTTTGTGCAAAATTTTCTCCATTCGTTATGTGCAAATCATCATTACGTCACCCCCACGTTTCCCGCGTAGTATTACTTGTTTCCCCTTACTATAAAATTTCATAATTAGTTTCAAAAAATTTTAGGAAATATCACCTAATGTTGTCAGCCATTCGATGTTAAGCACGGCCTCATAATCATCAAGAGGGAGGAGGAAAAAATTTTCAATTATCTCTTGGTCCGGTAGCAACAGTTTCACCCACGGACACCTACGATTACACTTCAAAATTCATTCGTTGGCAACCTTAACGTCAAACCTACTATAATTCTTAATAGGTAAGGCCATTTGAATAGTAACCTTACTGTTCATAAAATTATTAGAGTTCCTGGTGTCAATAAGAACGGTGATCGGTTGTTGCTTCAGAAGTCCTCCCACTTTCATTGTTTGTGGATTTGCGTAACCAGCAAGGGCATGCATTGTAATATCAACCGGCTACTGTTCTTCATCTGCGATCTCTTCCTCATGCTCTTGGACCTCCTCCTCCATGTCTTCAAGAGGTTCAATCAGTAGGAGGTGGCTCCTTTTGCAGTAATGATCGTGGTTCCATGACTCATCGTAATGCCAACAAAGACCCTTTGTTGATCGGTCACGTAGTTCTTCTCTTGTCAATTTTTTTGGTAGTGAAGGATGGCTGGGAGTAGAAGGAGGTTTATATGCCATGGGCTTAGGAGAGGTTCTCATCCTCCAAGCATCTTGGTTGAGCCGTTCTTCTTATATTCGGGCCAAAGAAATTGCAACCGTCATGGTATGGGGCTACCGTGCCTTAACCTCCCCTTTTATCTCCGGCTTAAGTCATTTGATGAATATTCCTAACAGTTGATAGTTAGTCCAATCACGAGCAAGGTAGGATAGATTCTCAAACCTAGTTTGGTACTCTTGAATCGTAGAGGTTTGTCGAATCTTTACGAGTTGGTCGTCGATATTTTCATACTCCGTAGATCCAAAAAGGTTCAATGGTAGGTTCGTTCTTAAATTGATTCCAAGTCAGAGCCCATGATTATATTCAAGCCAATTATACCATCGAATAGCATCTCCTTCAAGATGGATAATAGCAATTTCTGCTATAGCATCATCCGACGTTCGGTAGTAGTGAAAGTAACGTTCGGCGTACGAAATCCACCCCATCGGGTCTCCTTCCCATCATGGGAAGTCCACCCTCATGCATGGCTGAAGCATGTTTGAGGGCTATCTCTCCTTCTCTGGAGACCTCTCTAAACTCTCTCCTCACTGAAATTTGGTTGGACTCGGTGGTTGTCCAATTCTGAATTCAGTAAACAAAGCGCACAATTTGTCCTCCAAGCGTGATTCAAGCCGTGATTCAATCTGAGATTCCAATGCTTCAAATTTAGCATTAATTGGATCTTGAGAAGGCATAACATATACCTCTAGATCAGAGATGTCCTTGTCTTTTTTCTATTGATGGGTTAATAGATCGGTGATATAAGGGTTCGGTTGTGATGATTTACTATTTTAGGCTGTGGTTTTTAACACTATTAGGATTATGAAAATAGATTATGATAGATACGTCTTAGGGCTAGAGGGATGCCCTAAAGACATCTTAGTTGGTGGCAGTAAGGTGGCTAGGGTTTGGTAGGTTACGGAGAAGAAAAAGGATAAAGGTACAGCACCAGATTTTTTGCCCAAAAAATTCCAACAGTAAAGATGCATTTTTTTTCAGCAATTCTCAATAGAGATTCAAGTAAAACTCAAAGGGAATCTACTAGTAAGGGAGAGGTAATATTGTTAAAAATTTTGTAGAAGGAAATGACAACAAAAGGTTTGGCAAAATTGGAGATCATGGAAAGGTACTACAGTAGATTTTTATGTCAAAAGTGCAGCAGTTTGGATGTAAAAGATTAGTGGTTTATATTGAGAATTTTTTGATGAAACTAAAGGAAAATCCACTGATAGGAAGTGTCAAAGCTGTTATAAAAATTTCATAAAGATTTGGATATAAAAAATATAGTAGCAAGATCAAACAAACAATGCTTATGCGGTTGGAATTCTATAGTGAATCTTTCATCATAAAGATGAAAACTTTACGATGAAAAGTTTATGCAGCAATATAGGAACGATTTTTTTGGATTTTTTGAATAAGGATAACTAAATTGCAATAGCAGTAAGGTAGGAAACTAGAACATATGACAATTCACGGGAAGATCAAAGGATGATCCGCGGTGGTGGAGATGATGATAGAATTCGATGACGATCTTTTAAGCAATTGTGGGAATTGTTTGGGCAGGTGAGGAGGTCTGATGGATGGCTGTGGAAGGGCAGCGAGACGCCAAGAATGCTGCTCTAATACCAAATGTTAGAACCCTTATTGATTCTAGGCTTGGGGTTGATCTCTTTAGGGGATTAGCCTTCTTATAACTCTATAGGGGTTCCTTCCTCTAAGTTGTTGCTCAAAGGCTGCTAAAAGGATTGATCTATTCATGATGAAAAGAGGGTGAATACATAGCTATTTGTAGGACTTCTAAACCCCAACTCCTAATAGGACTCCTACTTAAGACACATACTTCTAATCAACTCCTACTTCTAATAGGACTCCTTCTTTAATAGAACTCCTATTTCTAATAGGACTCATACTTCTAATAGGACTCCTTCTCTAATAGGACTCCTTTAATAAGACTTCTACTTCTAATATGACTCCTTCTCAAAGAAGCAATCTCCAAACTAATTCTAACCTAGTCAGACTCTTCACCTCTTTAATAGGGGTCGGCTAGATAGGATTACATGAATGCCCTTAGGATTTATATGTATGCCTCCTTCAATGAAACTAAATTAGGACTCTCCTAGCTAGAGTCCTAACACATTGCCTGTGCATAGGTTGTCACCTTGCATGCACTTGGCCCGCAAGTGGCCTACTGCCTCTACGGGTGGGCATCGCCACTGCCAGCAGGCGGCCTACCTATGGGTGCCCTGTCTACAGGCGACTTTGCCTACGGGTGCCCTACCTACAAACACTACCACTATTGGCAGATAGCCGCCATCCTCTTACGGCCCCTACCCACAAGTGCCACCCTTGTGGGCGGGCACTGCCCTTACCCACAAGTGGCCTACATACGAGCACCTTGCCCATGAACATTGCCTCGATGAGCAAGCAGCTCCTCCGCAACCCTTGTGCATGCACCACATTTGATTGATCCACTGGGTAACAACAGTTGCTACCCCTGTTTCTATCATATACATCAACAAATTTGATATTGAAAGATCGCTCAAAAACACCTTTCAACAACAAGATAAGGTGCTTTTCGAATCTGACAACTACATCAAACATAGTAACAATGCGTAAAATAATTTGAATACAACATATGTAGTTTATAAGCCAATCATCGCATGATGGACCTAGTTCTGGTACTAATGTTAGGAAATCTCATATCGATATCTCATGCGCAGCAGAAAACAAAAATAAAACCAAAATTTCCAAAGTTAAGTACTTGGTCGTTATGCGATGATTGGTGCGTGAAATAATCATAAAATCAAAAACCACATGTATCATATGAGAAGTGTTACCTAGGGAGATTGTATATCCCTAAAATTCCTAAATCTGATGGAGAAAATGAAGAAGAACTTGTGTGCTCCTCTCTAGTGATGATCCATATAGCAAACATGGTGGCGATGCTCTTTAGATCGTTGCGAGATCTTCCTCTCTACATGCACCACAAGGCTACTGGAGCCAAGAAAGAAGAGAGAAGGCTGAGTGAATAGGAAGGGTGAACACCAAAAAACTCTAGTCTATGAACCTTGAGGTTCCTTCTATTTATAGAGGTGTATGTAACTTAACCCTTAATAGATCCTACCCTTATTGGGTATTTGATCTCTATCCAATTACCCAAAGCTTATTGAATCTCATCCATAAGATCCAAATTAGGGGCTCCACGGATATCTCATATCCATGTCTCTACTTGTCATAATATCCACTATATGTGTATGACCCTTTGTCCGATACCAAGTTGGCCGTAAGTTGCTCCTGTCAGAACTCTTTCTGATATAGTGAATTATTACCTCTATAATAATTCACTCGACTTAATGACTATGGATGTACTAGGCCACTATGTCATAATCCCTCAATGGTATAGAAGATCTAATCCATTAGACCTGTCTGTCCTCAGAGTCTCTTATCCATCTAATTTTTTAAAGATCATATATTGGGTATAATAATGTTAGGACCTTATTGGGTATTGGATTTCTATCTAATTACCCAAAGCTCATTGAATCTCATCCATAAGATCCAAAATAAGGGCTTTACGAATCTCATATCCGCACTTCTACTTGTCGTAACATCCACCATATGTGTGTGACTCTCTAGGCCGATACCAAGCTGGCCGTGAGTTGCTTCTATCAGAGCTCCTTCTAATATAGTAAATTATTACCTTTATAATAATTCACTAAACTCATCGATTATGAATATACTAGGCCACTATGCTATAATCCCTAAATGGTATAGGGGATCTAATCCATTAGGCCTGCTTGTCCTTAATTATCGTGTATTTATAGTCCCTTATCCATCTAATTTTTCAAAGACCATATATTGGGTATAATAACATTAGGCCCATATAAAATCCTATCTATGTATCGCTCTAATTTTATTCTCTTGAAAACTCATTCTCTTTTAATCTAAATGACCCTAGTTAGGTATTTTGTATGAACGAACACACACAGGATATTCATCTCATAATGCCATGACTAAATGATCCTCTATTGATACTCAATTGCCTTCGTAAGTTGGCTGTCATTCTCGATAACCAGCTATACCAAATTTAGAACTTCCAGACCTGTAAGTCTATAGTCAAAGAATGAAGTACTCATATAAAGTATCCTTGGTGTCTTAAGTCTAAGGACCAGACACATAACCGAGATTATAAAATCACTATTTGACATTAGGTATTATTAACTATCCAACATTCTATAGGTGGATCAATCGATGAACTTATTCTCTAATGAGCACTTATATTATACCTCTAGTGTCCTTACATGAGCGACTATGAGATCAGTCGCCTCCATCATATGGATGAGTATATAGTGTATTGATCTATCCAGTTATCTCGATATCTCTCTCGAGCAACCTATAATCGGGGCGATTGAGAGTCTATGTTTTAAAAGCAAATCGATCTCATTATTATGATCTCATCATAATCCAATTCTCATTGCACAAATCCAAGGACATCACAATATATCCAGATAATATAAAATATGATAAAATATCAGTAATAATAACCAAAGAGATTGTCATAGTATGTCATGATGACATAGCACCTATAGCTAACATAGTTGTCTAATTTGAATAAAAAGAAATTAGTTCGAAAGTTAGATTACTTATTCCATCCATAATGAGTGCACTACCCATGCTAATGTTTATTGTGTTCAGGCAGGGAATAAGCAACTTCATAATTTGCTTATTAACATAGTTCTTTTCTTGAGTGAAAGGAAAGGAAAGCATAAGAGTGGAGGTGCTATGCCAGCTTAGTGTATGATCGATCTAAAGTTAAAGTTTTCATGCAATGTAGTGTATTCAATGAATAATCTCTTAAAGTCATAAGTGGGCTTACCACTATGTGGGTCTATAAGTGACAGCACAACAAATCATCCTTCAACTTCAATTTCTTCCTTTATGTGTAGATCAATTGAATTATAAATGGTACTCGCACCGCTAACACTTCAAGAGCCAAGATTTGCATTCTTAATTCATGATTAAACTCGAACTAGGCGAATAGAACAAGTAGACTTAACAAGAACAAAAAGACACTTGTAGTCGACTAGGCTAAGGGTAATTAAAATCAGGCAATTCACTTGGCACATTACAAGCACCAACCTAGCTAACACATATACCCTAAACTTTCCGCAGGCAGTTGATGATAACATATAAAATTTCCTCAATAGAATGAGGAAATCTCGATGATCAGTTGAGGGAAATCCTATCTTCCAATGTGTATAAATAGCTATTGCATTCAATAAGTTAAGTGTGCTTTTTCCATTGCATTTCACTTTCTCTTCATGGTATCAGAGCCCTTACGTGAAGCAAGGGTGTTTTTTTTTTCTTCTCCTTCACTATCCAGCAATAGCATCGAACAACACGACAACGTCGTACTTCCAAGGCCGACATCAAGGAGTGGACCCACGAGATCCTCAACATCCAACTTCCACTGCCATGAGCCGATCGTCAGGATGAACATCTTCGTCGACCGGGCAGCTCATTGAATCGTCACTAGCATATCAGCCCTTTCTCCCTTCCATCGCTACTGCCCCTACAGCTCTTCCTCGAGCGGCCAGAAAACTTGCATCTCTCTTCTTTTCTTTAGCATGTGGTGTGGTTTTAGCAAACCATGGATGATTTAACTAAAGGACAAGACTTCCAATCAATCTATCAAATTTGCTGATCTTATGGGTTTCTGGACGTATCTGCATCATATGATATCTCACAAGCATTGAGAAGCCTCTCAAATATCTATTTCCAAGTTGCATCCGTCTTTCTTCTTCTCACCGAATCCTCCTCACTACGATAGTGAGAAATCGGCAGCATCTTCAAGTGAGAAATCTGATAGCAGAGGCCACATGTGAGGGAGGTTCAAGTTCTCTTCACTAGTAGCTTTCTAGATGCAATGAAAAAAAAGCACACTTAACTTGTTGAATGTAATAGCTATTTATACACGTTGGAAGATAGGATTTCACTCAACTAATCATCGAGATTTTCTTATGCAATTGAGGAAATCTTATATGTTATCATGATTGAATCTCGATTGCCTCCTAGAGCCCTGTCAGAATCTGGCTTGCTTGGCATCGTGGATGGCTATCTTTGGAGAGCAGCAAAGCGATGAAGACGAGCATAGAGCGACCTGTGAAGTCAAGCGTCGAGGGTGGCGTAGGTGATCGTTGGATTGCAGTTGGCTAGTCGACGGCAGTAGGATGCATCCTGTGGCCGACGTCAAAGTCACGAAGAAGCACTGTAGTCACTGTTAGGAAGAAAGCGACAGTTGCAAAGCCTTATTCAGAGGTAGAGGAGGAGGCCTAGAGAGATCAGAGGCAAAAGCAGGATCAAGCATGGTCTTGCCAGAGTTGGGCGACCCCCTAGAGGATGAGGGAGCAAGCTAAGAGAGTTGTCTGCCAACTGTGTGATAAAGTCGGATACTCTACGAAAGTCTGTCGGTCTCGACCCAGACTCCCTACTCCATCACGATGGCTTCAAGTGAATCTCATGACTACTCCGACCACTAGCTAACCTAATTGAATTATGGACTCTGGAGCCTCTCATCACATCACCTCTAATCTTCAAAACTTGTTCATCCACAACAACTATGGCGGCAATGAAGATGTCATCATCGGTGATGGTAAAAGAGTTCACATTACTCATACTGGTTCCACAATACTTTATTCACTTACAACAACTTTTACACTCGATGATGACTTGTGTGCACCTCACATTAAACAAAATCTCATTTTCATTTCTTAATTTTGTAAACAAAATAATACCTCAATTGAATTCTTTCTTGACTCCTTTTTTATCAAGGATTTGAGCACGGGGGCATCCTTAGTCCAAGGCCAAAACAAAAACAACATTTATGAGTGGCCATCAGCTTCACAACTTACTCAGCCTACTGTTCACTCTTTAGTTGCAGCTCCAATTGATATGTGGCATCGTCATCTTGGTTACCTCTCGTCCTTTATCCAACACAAATTACTTTCTCGTTATTCTCTTTCTACTTTTAAAACCAGTAGCATTAACATGCATTGTGATGCTTGTCTTACTAATAAAAGTCATAGACTACCTTTTGAAACATCTTCCATATCGTTTAAAATTATTTATACAGATATTTGGGGCCTTGCCCCAACCCCTTCTTTTGACAAGTTTAAATTTTATACATTTTTGTAGACTATTTCACCAAGTACACATGGTTATATTCTCTCCACCATAAATCTAACATTTCAATAATCTTTACCAACTTTAGAAAGTTGGTCAAGAATTTCTTTTAGTCTTCAATCAAAATGGTTTACTCTAATGGCGGAGGTAAATATCAAGCCCTCACATCTTGCCTCTCAACTTGTGGTATACAACACCTCAAGTCACCCCCACATACTTCCTAATTAGTTAGTTCTATCGAATGCAAACATTGGCATATATTTGAAACTGGTCTCTCACTTCTACATCAAGTATCCATGCCCCTAACTTTTTGGTCAACAGCTTTTTAAACTGCAATCTATCTAATTAATCATATGCTCACTCCAGTCCTACAATACCAGTCATCATTTGAAAAACTTTTTCATAAGCCTCCAAATCTTCAGAAACTCAAAGTCTTTGGTTGTTTATGTTATCCATAGCTATGACCTTATATCTCATATAAGCTGATACCACGATCCAAACCTTGCACCTTTATAGGATACTCTCTTAAACATAATGCTTTTCGATGTTACAAACCCTATAATGCTTTGTGGAGTCTACTTTTTCTTTTCAAAACCATCATACCGTGCAAGCTATTCTGACAAACATACATCATTGGAGTATCCCTCCAATCCTGTCACATGAACCTCCTATGACACTATCCAGTCCTTACCCTTAGGATCCACAAACTACTATTACTCTAGTTCAACAGCTCCTCACTCCACTCCCTTCCTCACAAGTTATCCCTATTACTGAAACAATACCCTCGACAACATCACCACTAGCTTTACCTTCTCTTAGACCTAGTGACATTGAAGTGTCGCATGCTGGCCCAGCTCATGTCAATGACTCACCACCGGCTATACCAACAACACGACCTACCATAGCCCTTAGACATACAATAACAACATGCTCTAAGAGTGGTATTTTCAAACCACGTCAAGTCCATGATCTACATGCTATAACAAACTCCACCCTTGAGGCTAGTGAACCCACTACAATCACTCAAACTCAAAAATCTCTTCACTAGCGTAAAACCATTGTGAAGAATATGATGCTCTTATCTATAACTCTACATAGACCCTAGTACCCTTTCATCACACATAAAATATTATCGAGTGTAAATGGGTCTTTCGAATTAAGTATAACCTAAATTGATTCGTTGCCAGATACAAAGCACGTATAGTAGCCAAAGGGTTTCATCAACGACCTGGTGTTGACTTTACAAAGACATTCAGTCCCGTTGTTAAATCCATAATAATCTGACTTATATTAAGTTTGGCCATCTCAAATGGTTAGCACTTACGACAACTAGATGTTAACAATGCCATTTTACAGGGGTCTCTAACTGAAGATGTCTTCATACAATAGCCTCCTTAATTTGTTGTGGATACTCAGGATGAACAAAGCCAAAGGGTTGCTGCATGAAAACATCTTCAGTTAGAATCCCCTAAAAAAAGGCATTGTTAACATCCAGTTGTCGTAAGTGTCAACCTTTTGAGATAGCCAAACTTAGGATAAGCCGAATTATTATGGGTTTAACAACGGGATTGAATGTCTCTGAAAAGTCAACACCAGGTCATTGATGAAACCATTTGACTACTAAACGTGCTTTGTGTCTGGCAACAGATCTATCCGGGTTCCGCTTAATTCGAAAGACCCATTTAAACCCGATAATATTTTGTGTGGTGAAAGGATACTAGGGTCTATGTAGAATTATAGAGAAGAGCATCATATTCTTCATACATGACTTTATGCTAGTGAGGAGATTTTTAAGTTGAGTAATTATAGTGGGTTCACTGGCCTCAAGGGAGGAGTTTGCTACAGCATATAGATCAAGAACTTGACATGGTTTGAAAATACCATTCTTGGAGCGTATTGTCATTGGATGTCTAGGGGTTATGATAGGTTGTATTGTTGGTATAGCTGGTGGTTAATTATTGACATGAGTCGAGCCAGCGTGTGGCACTTCAATATCACTAGGTCTAGGAGAAGGTAAAGCCAATGGTGATGTTGCCGAGGGTATTATTTCAGCTATAGGGACAGCTTGTGAGGAGAGGAGTAGAGTGAGGAGCTATTGAACTGGAGGAGCAATAGTCTATAGATCCTGAGGGTAATGATTGGATGGTGTCATAGGAGGTTCATGTGACGGGATCGGAGGGATACTCTAGTGATGTATGTTGGGGAGACTTAAGGTGTTGTATACCACAAGCTAAGAGGCCGGATGTGAGGGCTTGATATTCGCCTCCGCTATCAGAGTAAACCATTTTGATTGAAGGCTGAAAAAAAATTTCAACCAAGTTTCGAAAGTTGGTAAAGACTGCTGAAACATCATATTTATGGTAAAGAGGATATAACCATGTGTACTTAGTGAAATAGTCGACAAAAATGATATAAAATCTAAACTTATCAAAAGAAGGGGTTGGGGTAGGGCCCCAAACATCTATATAAATAATTTTAAATGATTTAGAACAAGATATGAAAGATGTTTCAAAAGGTATTCTATGACTTTTATTGCTAAGACAAGCATCACAATGCATGTCAATGCTATTGGTTTTAAAAGTAGGAAAAGAATAACGAGAAAATAATTTTTGCTGGATAAGGGACGAGGGATAACTAAGACGACGATGTCACACATCAACTAGAGCTGCAACTGAAGAGTGAACAGTAGGCTGGGTAAGTTGTGAAGCTGATGGCTACTCATAAATATTATCTTTATGCTGACCTTGGACTAAGGATGCCCTCATGCTCAAATCCTTGACAAGAAAGGAGTCATGAAAGAATTCAATTGAGGTATTATTTTATTTATAGAATTAAGAAATGAAAATGAGATTTCGTTTAATGTGAGGTGCACACAAGACATTATCGAGTGTAAAAGTTGTAAGTGAATTAAGCATTGTGGAACTAGTATGAGCAATGGGAACTCTTTTACTATCACCGATAGTGATATCTTCATTGTCGCTATAGTTGTTATGGATAAACAAGTTTTGAAGATTAGAGGTGATGTGATGAGAGGCTCTAGAGTCTATAAGCCAATTAGGTTGGCCAGTGATTGGAGTAGTCACGAGATTCGCTTGAGGCCATCGTGATGGAGTAGGGAGTCTGGATCAAGACTGACAGACCTTCACAGAATGTTCGACTTTATCACACAACTAGTCAATAACTCGTTGTTGGCTTATGAGATCAGGATGCCAGGGTTGTTGAGTATTGAAGTCGCCATGTTGAAAGTGATGATTGAAATGTTAATGATGTGGATGAGAGGGGGTTTGTTTAGGACCCATAAGGTCATGAGGTAATTGAGCCAAAATTTTATAGATGTGCTTATTATACTGATTGCTCTTCCTCTTGGATTTTTGACTAACCTGAGCTGTAATAGTTGGTTCGGGCAACTTGTCATAGCACTTCAAGTACATCTCATAGTTAGTCAACTTGTCATAGAGTTCTTCAAATGATATTGGTGAGTCACATACCCGAATCGCTACTACCAGTTCTTTGTACTTGCCTCCTAGGCTATTAAGAGTATGGACTAGGACTTCTTCATCACTCATGGAATGACCTATCAAAGCCAAGTCATCGACGATAACTTTGATATTTTATAGATAATCAGCAAGAGTACTTCCCTCTTATTTCATTGTGTTGGTTTGGCAAGTCCCATAGTCCCACATCTGAATTTTCTATTCTGCTATCTCCTATTGGTGCTATAAATAAGGGCCTAGACTTTGAAGTTAGAAACACCACAGGCAACACAAGAAAAGCCGCTTTGGATTTAATTTTTATTAAGTCCATATTAAGTTAAATATTTTAGACTTTTCTTGTTTAGTAGTTTCAGGTGTTTTATGGCCTAGGAATATTTTTCCTAAGGCATTTGTAATTGTCCCTTCTATAGTAAGAGTTTTGCTCCTCCTTTGTTCGTGGACGTAGATCAATTGACCGAATCACGTAAATTCGGTGTCCCTGTTTCTTTTATCTTTCTGCTTTATTGTCTTTGTTGGGTTGTCAAAATTACCCTTTGGTAAATTTCTTGGGGCTAGCTCTAACAAACTAGTATCAGAGCCTAGTTTTGGGATCTTTTGGCAACAATGACAATAACAAAGATCGTTGTCAAGAAATTCGACAGAAATGTCAACTTCGGTATATGGCAACTCAAGATGGAGGCCATTCTAGTTTAAGACGGAGTTGATTTGGCACTATAGGGAGCTGAGAAAATTCCAAATGGTATGTTAAAGGAAGATTTTGCGAGTATGGATAAGAACGCCCGATCTAGCATTATTTTAAATCTCTTTGATTTACGGGAGGTAGCTACAGAGAGTACAGCTAAGAGCATATGGGACAAGCTCAAAGCATTGTATATGAAGAGGACAGTGAAGAACTATCTCTACTTGAAGCAGAGTTTATATATGCTTTGGATGACTAAAGGTACATTAATACACTCATATCTTGATAAATTTGATTCTTTAGTTATGGATTTGGAGAATATAGATCGAAAATTGATGATGAGAATAAGGCCCTATTACTTTTGTGTTTTCTTCCCTAATCCTTTAAGTATTTTCGTGATACTATGATTTATGAAAAAATAATAATTTCATATCAGGAAATTAAATCTGCATTAAAATCTAAGGAGCAGATAGATAGGGATATCACTGGGGAAAGTAGTGGGAATTAGGCTGAGGGTCTAGTTATCAGGGGTAGAACTGATAAAAGGGAATTTGACAGTAGTAGATCTAAATCTAGATCTAAATCCAAACATAAAAATTTGGAGTACAGATATTATCATAAAATGGGACACATTAAGGCTGATTGTTTTAAATTAAAAAATAAATTAAAACAAAAGGAAAAAATTATTGAGAAAACTACTGAGTCCGCTGAAGCTAGTGTTGCAGCTGATGAGAACTTTAGAAATATTTTTTTTGCTACTGATGACAGGACAAGATCTAAAAATGAATGGATTTTAGATTCGGGTTGTTCTTATCACCTGTCCCAATAGGGATTTATTTTCCACATATGAATCTTATAATGGTGGAATTGTTTTGATGGATAATAATGCCGCGTGTGATGTTGTTGGTAAAGGCACAATTCGAATTAAAATGTATGATGGTATTGTGAGGATGCGCACTAATGTTAGACATGTTCCTGATTTGAAAAAGAATCTTCTCTCTTTAGGCACCCTAGAAGCTCTTGGGTGTAAATACGCAGCTGAAGGTGGAGTTATGAAAGTTTCTAGAAATGCCCTTATTGTTATGAATGCTTATAGGTCTGGTAGCTTGTATATTTTGTAGGGAACCACTGTCATAGGCTCAGTTGCAGTCTCATCATCATCATTGTCTGATTCTGATATCACCAAATTATGACATATGCGTTTGAGTCATATGAGTGAAAAAGGTTTGAGCATATTAAGCAAAAGAGGTCTTCTTTATGGACAGAGTACTAGGCCACTAGATTTTTGTGAACACTGCATTTTTAGAAAGCAGAAAAGAGTCAGCTTCAATTCTCCGGTAGTTCACAAAATAAAAGGTACTCTTGACTATATTCATTCAGACCTTTGGGATCCAGCTCATGTTCAGTCTAAGGGTGGTGCTAGGTATATGTTGACTTTCATTGGCGATTATTTCAAGAAAATTTGGGTTTATTTCTGAAGCATAAAAATGATATTTTTCTAACCTTTAGATAATAGAAGGCTTTGACTGAGAAATAAACAGGTAAACAGATTAAGCGGCTTCGAACAGATAATGGCATGGAATTTTATGAAGGTGACTTTGATGAATTCTACAAAAGTGAAGGAATTATTCGGCATCGCACTGTTAGGATGACACCTCAGCAAAATGGTATGGCCGAACGTATGAACAGAATACTCTTAGAAAAAGCAAGGTGTATGATCTCAAATGTAGGGTTGACAAAGGACTTTTGGGCAGAGGCGATTAATATGGCCTGTTACGTTGTCAATCGCGCTCCTTCTGCAGTACTTAATTTTAAAACTCTAGAGGAAGTTTGGTCAGGTACTCCTGTTGATTACTTTGATTTTAAAATCTTTGGGTGTCCAGCATACATGCATGTAAATAAAGGAAAATTAAAGCCTTGAGCTAAAAAGTACATTTTCCTTGGGTATCCTTCTGGGGTGAAAGGATACAGATTATGGTATCCTGATCTCAAATCCCCAAAATTTATAATCAGTAGAGATGTTACTTTTGATGAATTGTCTATGTTATCTTCCAATGAGGAATCTACTAGTTGTACAAATAATAGTACGCAGAAGCAGGTGGAGCTTGAGATTGGTAGTTCTCATTCTTTTCAATCGAACTCTTCTACTCAACGAATGCTAGTAGATGGTCCCGAGTCTACTGACAAAGATGATCCAAAGGAAGAGCGATATTCCATAGCCAAGGATAGACCACGTAGAGCTATTCGACTACCACAAAGATATGCAAATTTAGTTATATATGCTTTGTCTGTTGTAGAAGAAATAGGTGGAGTTTTTGGAACTGTTTTCTCAAGCCTGATACCATGAAACCTGCAATAATTCTCAAAAGGACCCCTGTACTCGCCACCATTATCTGCTCGAACATTCTTCAGCTTTCTGCCAGTTTCTCTTTCAACACTGACATGAAATTCTTTGAAGACATCAAGTACCTGGTCTTTAGATTTCAAAGCAAAAGCCCAAACTTTTCTAGAATGATCATCAATAAAAGTAACAAAATAAAGAGCACCTCAAAGAGTTCTAGTTTGCATAGTACAGACATCAGTATAAACTAAATCAATAATATTTGATCTTCTAGATGGCGGATAAGTATAAAATGCAACTCTATGTGTTTTTTCAACTAAGCAATGATCACAAGATTTAAGAGATCTACCTTGCAACTCTGGTAAGAACTACTTTCTAGCAAGAGTTTGAAGTCCCTTCTTGCTGATATGACCAAGCCTCTTATGCCAAAGATCTATGCTTTCACCCTTTTGAATTGCATTAATCTCTCCTTTGTGTAGCTTAACTTCCATAATATAAAAAGAGTTCAACTTCTTTCCTCTCGCTACAACTAGAGAACCTTTAGTGAGCTTCCATTTGCTTTCACCAAAGTAATGTGTAAATCCCTCATCATCAAGTCTGCTTGTAGATATCAAATTCAAACAAATATCTGGAACATGTCTGACATCTCTGAGTATTAATTTGCTCTCAGTACTGGTCTCTAAGCAAATATCTCTAATACCCACAATCTTGGATATATCATTGTTTCCCATTCTAACATTGCCAAAATCACCAGCAGTGTAGGATCTGAATAAATCATCATGAGAAGTAACATGGAATGAAGCACCAGAGTCAATTACCTAGTTGCTGTCCTGAGCTGCAAGACTAACACATCCATCATCACTAACAGTAATGATATCGCTTTCAGCAGCAACTGTATTGGTCTCTTTCTCATTTTTCTTCCTTTCATTTTGTTCTCGCTTCCAAAACCTACACTCTTTCTTCATATGACCTGGCCTGTTGTAGTGGAAACACCTGATATCTCTTCTAGACTTGGATCTTCCTCTGTAACCATATGAATTTCTACTGTGACTTCTTCCACGTCTTTCCTGCTTTTCAGTAACAAGTGCACCAGAAGAAGATTCTCTCTGGTATTTCCTTCTGGCATCTTTATTCAGTAAACTATCTTTAACCATATCTATAATTAGAGTTCCCTCTGGCGTGGAGTTACAAATTGTCACCACATATGTTTCCCAACTTTCTGGTAAAGAGCTGAGAAGTAGCAATCCCTGCATTTCATGATCAATATTCATTTTCATAGCAACCAACTTGTTTGCAAGACTCTGAAATAGGCTTATGTGCTCAACAATGTTGTCACCATCTTTATACTTCAAATTAACAAGCCTTCTAAGGAGAGAAATTCTATTTCTCATTGTCTTTTTCGTAAACAGATTTTCTAGCCTTTGTCAAACAATATCAGCTCTGGTTTCATCAGAAATATGCTCATGCAGATTTATATCCATCCATCTTCTAATATAAGCAATAGCTTTCCTGTGTTGGACCTCCCATTCCTCCTCTTCCATAGTAGAGGGTTTTTCTTTAACTTTGATGGGCTTATACAAATCTTTGCAATAGAGCAAGTCTTCCATCATACGCCTCCAAGTAGAATAATTTGATGAGTTCAATTTAATCATACCACCTGATTCTTCCATTTCAATCACACAAGAAAATTAGTAGAAAATAACAACCTGCTACTCTGATACCACTTGTTGGGAAAAACCTGTAAATGCGGAATAATACTTTTCCCTCTTTATGTTCCTCATCAAAAATACCAACTTGATATTAAAAGAAAGTATTAACCGGAACAATATTATCAACAGAATAACTGATCAATCATAGGTGAGACCGAATTTTAACGTGGAAAACCCAATGCGGGAAAAACCACAGGACCGTAGTCCACTTCAAACTTCCATTATCACCAATAATGATAACAGGTTTATAATATGTCTTCTCTCAAATAATAAGAGGATCACAGTAACATCAAGATCAGATATCTAGGCTCAACAATAGTGCATCATTGTCATATAAATGGATCTCATCTAAGAAAAGTTTTAGATCTCACCAAGTAAACATAGCAGGAAAGCACCTTAGAGAGGATAAATCATAGATCAGTACTGTTAGGATTGTAGAGTTTACTGCAAGGATTCACCATGTCAAATCTGGGCCAAAACCGACGAAGTTTGGTCACCGATCGTCAAGTAGAAAAACTCAGATCCTAGTTTTCTTCTTTCTTTTCTCTCTCTTCCCTTTCTCTCACTGTGCCGCACGCCGCACGTCGCATGCCGCTGCTCTCTGCTGTTTTTTTTTCTCAATTGCACTCACACCAATAGAAACCCTTGGTTTCTATTTAATTAATTGATTTGGGCTCGGGCCTAATTATCTGGTCCAAGCCCACATATGGGCTGGACCCAACACAGAGAGAGGTCTCGGCGTTTGCGGTGGCAGCCAGTGCTTGCGATGGTCATGGGGAGGATTCTGTTTCGCCACAGTGCAAGGGCTGTTGGAAGATAGCGGTGACAGGGGGAGAAAACAACTACGGTTGCGGCCCAAGAGGAGACAGCAAAGAGCGTCGGGGCAGAAATTGATGGCGCTGACTTGTTTCTATCGCACCGCACACTGGCTATGGCTGTTGCTGCTTATGTCGATAGTGAAAAAGGGGGTGCATAGTGCTACCCTGTTTCTGTCTCACTGCACAGGAGGAGGCAGCGAAGAGCAGCGACGCTTCTTCCTCCTTTCCGCTTCTCTATTCTACCACATTGAGGGAGGAGTTTGGTTGCATAGTGCCATCTTCTTCCTCCACAGGAAGAAGATGGGGGCGTTTCCATCCTGTTGTCTGCTGGTGGCATGAAGTCCATCGATTGTGATTAGATCGGCGGCAAAGAGAGAAGGCCACCGAGCAATGACCGTTGTGAGCAGATTGGCACGGGTGACAACCCTGTCATCACAGGTTCATCACAGTAGAGAGCTCTTCACCAATAGATCTCGGTTGAGATCTATTTTCGTCGATGTGACCAGAGAGGGGTTGTTGTCGCTGGAGGGAATGCTGGCGAGCTGCTGTGATTAGAAGAGTGATGCAGCACCTATGTCTCCTTTGGGAGCATCGTCCACAGGGGAGTGAGGAGGATCCGAGGAAGACGTCGGCAGTGCGATGTAGATAGCAGTAGGCGTCAGCCTTTCTTCTTTCTCGGCTTCTTCTTCTTTTGCCGAGGGTCATTGCCCTCACACTGCTCTCGGGTGGGAGGCGCGACAACTGCTGTTGCGACCCAAAGAGAGGTGACGAGGGGAGCTTGCTCTAAGCAAGCGGCTCTGATACCATAAAGAGAATGAGAAGTATAATGAAAAAGTACACTTCAATAAGGTGAATATAATATCTACTTATACAAGTTGAGGGAGAAGATTTTTCTCAACCAAACATCAAGATTTCCTCATACGATTGAGGAAAATCTCATCTTCTATCAGTGGGATACTTAGGATTTAGCTTAGAACATTAGGAATCGATAGTTGAAATGAATGAATGAGTTAACTAGGCACAAGAATCAATGTTAGCATCTATGAATATTGCGCTAATGGCTTATTAAAGATTTAGAGGCAACGAACCCTTTGCAGCCTCATCCTTAATTGTCATGGAGAGAGGTAGAGATGATTGTGTTGGTGTGACTTAATATTTCAATTTTGAAAGTTGAATAGTAGTTCGTTGAGTCTCATATAGAATATGGAGCAAGATCAGGATCGTCAGCTGCAAATGGGAAGTCGACAAGAGAAGAAACTGTGTTGTCTACGATATCAGCTCTTTAAGAATACTCACATATCGAGGATAGTGAGTTTGCTAGAGCAAGACATTCTTCAAGTAGCGAGTAACAATCGATTTAGAAAGTTAAGTTCTTGTATCTAAGTCTGTGAGAGAGGTTCAAGAGAGGAAGTATCAACAAATGAAATTATTAAAGTAATATAATCAACTATGCGAGTTAAGTCTAGATGTGATCTGTGCTATTGTAGTTCGAGTTTAATCATGATGATCATCATATACATATATAGAAGCTTGACTCTTCTAATGCTTGGTGAGAAAGTCTGTTGCTTTAATTCTTGTTAATTACTCGGTCCTCCGATGCAATGGAAGGTCCCAATCCAGTATCGCATCAATTGCTGAAGCTAATGTGATTAAAGTTGAATCATGAAGTTTGAATCGAATGCGCACTTAACTCTTAACGTGTGGTGAGAAAGTATGTTGCTTTAATACTTGTTGTTGGGTTCAACCCATATGTGGGCTTGGACTGAACGATTAGACTTTTGAGCCCAAATCAATAAAAAAAAGAAAAAGAAAAAAAGACATGTGAGTTGAGGGCGAACAATAAATTTATTAGTTTTGATCTAAATTTTATGTGAAAAATCTTTACAATAAATTTTACAATCCTAACGGTACTGATCACGCGGCATCTCTAACCATTTAGTTAGCATCTTTCACTTAATGAATCACGCCTTTTCATAGCATTATGAGTGCAGGTTCAATGATTCATGCCATGTCGGATGAGCAAAATATCCGGAAGATGGGGGGCTTGCCTCCTCGTTTCCTTTATCCTATGCTTGATGCTCATAGGCAGCTTATCTCGGCTTTCTTTTTCCAACTGGATTTTATTCTAAAGATGCGATCTTAGATCTCGCTTACACAAAGTATACCTTCAGTGGGAACTTTGCTTTCTGGTTGGAAAGTGTCTCTGTCCTTTTCACATCTTATTACTCTGACATTTATAGTACCTATCTTTCTCGTATGGTGTGTGCTTGTTCTGCTTGCCAACCCAATCAATAGGAATCTATCGATTGCCCAATCTTCCTAAAGTCATAATCTTTCTTCTAATTTTTCTAAAGCCACACTACGTTTCCAAGATAGGGTAAAGCCTTTGTCAGAGTTATATCTGTAAGTGATCATGATATGTTATTATACAAAAATTTTAATATTAAATTTTAAAATCAAATGACAATAGAACTAAATTTATAATACGTACATTTTGATATCGTTTAGAAAATTTTTATCTGATCTATGATCGTCTTGTCATCAAACTCCAAAACTATAAAGATATCAATTTACAAGGAAAACTAAACTCACTTTCTTCTATATTCTTATTCTTTATAGAACCATATGAGTGATGGATTTAGGAAAGAGAAGAGAAAATCTATAATTTCTTAATCATGTCATGTATTCTTGCTTCTCTTATCTATATATCAATATATTTGTATATATGCACATTGTGTGTATAGTCCCCAACTCTATCTTGTCTATTTGTAAGCGAGAGTAGAGGATCTAGGATAAGTAAGTATAAGAATCCCTCCCATCAATATTATCTCCTAATAAATCATATTATAATTGAACTTCCATCAATAACTATAATCAAAATCTAATTATATCCATAATATATCTTATCTAATTAGATAGGAGCACATAATCTAATATTATCTTACTTAGCTCATTAATTAGTAATATATAAAAGGGTTCAAAATAAAAATAAATAAAATAAAATTTATTTGATAATAATTTTATCTAATTAGATTCTAAATTTTGAAAATAATTTATACGTACATGAATTTAAATAAATGGACTAATAAGTCTAATAAATATAATAATACTATATTAAGTCCGACTAGCAATGCGAGTTATAAGGGTTGTATATTATCAATATCATACTTCTTTCTATATACCATAACATTGTTAGCTCTTCTTAATATAGTCCAAAATGACCCATATAATTTATCTTATTAAGATATTCTTAGTATTATATTTAATCATAATATATACATATGTAAATATCAACAGCATAACATAAATAAATAATTTTAAATACGTAAGTAAGAACGTCAATTATAATGTTCACTCAAACATGCATCACCAGATCTTTTTTGGATTACTCATAAATCCAATCATAAAAACATATATTATTAAATAATTTGAGCTATAAGTCTTAAATAAAACTCAAGTTATTAATTCATATTAGTTGTTTATGGATTCTTTTCTCTAACTATTAAATACTTTATATCATAGTGCATAGAGCTATAATAATACTTGTCATTCTTATAAAAAAAATATTGTGACATGTCATAAAATATTTTTAATAATTTAACAATTAAGTCTGACCATACTAAGTTTTAAAATAAAATTCCACAATCACAAAGCTCAATTAGTGGCCTCGAAACATAGTAAAAATCATCTATCATTAGTAAAAATCATCTATCATTATTAATGATATAAAAATATATTATTATATATTTTTATTATAAATTATCCTTTCAATTAATATAGATAGATACCTCTTAGGATCAAGTTGGCAATAAGAGTAGGGGGTGAAAGGGGGGAGGGTTGAATTAGTATTGTCAATATGATTCGATTCAAAAAACTTTATTTTAATAAAACCTTTGACAACTCAAAAAAGATTGTATCGGAAATAAGATTAACATGAAAACATTCATAAGCATAGTGAGTAAGTAAATTAGTTTGTCGTATGAATGAAAAGTATAAAGTAAATGCAAACCAAATTTTATAGTGGTTCGGTCATCCTAACATACGTCCACTCTCATTCCTCTTCACTCGAGACTATCGGCTTTCACTAACCAATCTTCTTTCAATGGGTGAAGATCAACTACCCTTACAATACTATTCTCCTTTTAACAAGCCTAGGAGAGAACCTTTATAGCCATTTTTACAAATGTTCCCTCACACTCTTCTTTAAAACAACCTCCAAGTATATGGAGGAGGGAACTCAACTTTTCTAATAAGGTTTACACTATAGAATTATAGAGTTTTGTTTTACTTTCTTACTATTACAAGCAGGAATAGCTGGGGTATTTATAGGCTCCAAATGACTTAAAAAAAGAGTTAAAATTTTAAATACCTTGAGATTTCGAGGTACTAGCAGTACCACCGCTAATACTAAGCAATACCACCGCCTAGTCTACTTTAACACTGGGTGGTACCACCACTCAGTCTGACAATATCATAGCCTGACACAATTTTGGAGACTATGTCTCGGAGACTGAGCTATAGACGGTTCCACCGCTTGTTCTAGCAATGCCACTACTTGACCCACCTATTGAGTCACTATTTGGGTTTTTCTTTTAGCCCAAAATAACCCTAACTTAGGCCCAATGAGCTCCTAATTGAGTTGGCCTAATTCTAACATAATAACAACTTAAAACTACTTTGATCTAGATAATTATTACAAAGCATGAATCATTTATTGTCCAACAGGTCATTGGTTCATCGGTGCTTCGTCCGATCCTTCGGCACATCATCTTTTGTGACCTATTGCCCAATCAACATGTTGACCCCATAACTTTAATCTCCTTGGCACAATATTTGCTCTTCTTAGCCCAATGCCTGAACTTATGGCACAAAGCCTTCTATTGATACATCGATCGATTCTCCGGCTTGATGTCCAATCTTTTAACATATTCCACTTTGGCTCAACGTTTGATTCCTCTTGCTTTAATCATCTCTCCATGATCGAAGCTAGTCTTGCATCACTCAAAACATAGATTAGATTAACCCTATCAATTGGTTTCATCATCAAAATTTGAGATTCAATAATCTCCCTCTTTTTGATAATGACAAACCAATTGATGACGGAGTTTAAACTAAACTCCCCCTATCAATATGCCATATTGATATAAATGAAAAATAAATTTTGAATTAAGAAAATCATAAATCCAAGCAACATGTTATCATAAAATTATGCATAAATAAAATATTCAATACATCATTTTATGCATGATCATCATCATAACTTCTCCCCTTTGTCATCAACAACAAGGAGAAGTGTAATTAGCAATTTTTTGAAGATATATATGTTGAATCTCATATTTTAATGATGAAACAAATTAATAGAGTTTATGATCTAATCTACATTTTGAGTGATGTAAGACTAGCTTCGATTAGGAAGAGATAATTAAAGTAGGAGGAATCGGAAGTTGGGTCGGAGTGAAACATGTTAGAAAATTAGATGTCAAGATAGAGGATCAATCGACGTATCGGCAGAAGGCTTCGTGCAATGGGTTTAGGTATCGGGCCAAAAAGAGAAAAAATTATATTAAGGAAATCAGAGTTATAGAGGTTAACTGACCGATTGGACAATAGGCCGTAAAAGAGGACGATGCACCGAAGAATCGGATGAAGCACCGATGGACCAATGACATATTGGACAATAATTAATTTAAGCTTTTTAATAATTATCTAGATCAAAATAGGTTTAAATTATAATTAGGCCAACTCAATTAGGGGCCAATTGGGCCCAAGTTTGGGCAGTGTTGGGTTAAGTGAAAGGATAAAACAATGACCCAACAGGTGGGTTAGGTGGTGGTACCACCAGAAAAGGTGATGAAACCACCGGTGGAATAGTCGTTGAGATAGTCTCCAAGACTATGTCAGGTGGTGGTATCGCCTAGTGTCAGGTGGTGGTACCGCCAATACCCTAAAGACTCTGGGTGATTCAAAATTTGACTCCAAGTTTAAATCCATTTGGAGCCTCTAAATACCCCTCTCATCTCTAGTTAGCTAATACACCAATTGAGAACAAAAAGAGGGAAAACTCTATTGTAATTGTGTGAAAATTCCTCCTCCTCTCTAGCTTTAAGTTTTGGTTAAGTCTAAGAGAGAGATGAGTAGAGTTGTAAAGGTTGTCTCTTAAACCTATAAAAAAAGAGAAAGGGTTGTAAAGGGTAGTTAATCTTCACTCGTTGAAAGAAGATTGGTTAGTGGATGCCAATGGCCTCGACAAAGGAGGAATCGAGGGTGGACGTTGGTCGGATGATTGAACCACTATAAATTTGTTATGCACTCTCTTCTTGTTTTCTTTTTCCTCTTTACTACTTAGTCTATTTGCATACTACCTTACTTTATTATTATCTGCTTTATGAATGTTTTCGAAGTTAAATGATTTCCAATACAGCTTTCATCAAATTGAAGTTTTTTGAATCGACGACATTTTTATCGTCGCACAAATTCACCTTCCCCTTCCCCTTCCAACCCAACCCCCCCTCCCCCCCGCGCCTTGCCCTTAGTGCCAATTGTGATCCTAATGTTAGGATCAAGTTATTGGAAAATCTAAGGGTGACATCTAATGCGTAGTAGAAGAACATAAAATAAAATATCCTAGATTTTCATGAAAAGTTTTGTCGTCGTGCGAAGATCGATGCGTGAAAATAAGTCCACAAATTTGAAAACTATGTATGTGAAAAGAAGGTACCTAGGGAGATCATATATCCCTAAATTCTTATAGACCAATGGGGAAGATAAGGAGGTCAAGCGTCCTCCTCTCTAGCGGTGATCCACACGATAGGGACTATGACGATGCTCTTTTTTTAGGAGAGGAGAATAGAAGATAGTTACTAAGAAAACCCTAGCCTACGGGCCTTTGGTTCCCTCCTATTTATAGAGGCCCCCTATTAACCCTAATGAATCTAACCCTATTGGGTATTGGATCTCTATCCAATTGTCCAAGCTCCTTAGATTAATGGGTCTCTACCCAATAATCTATTATTAGCTCTTATTGGATCTCATCCATGGGATCCAATAATTCAGAGGCTTATTGGATTCCAATAAGTTAGGGGCTCTAGTGGATATCTCATATCCGAACCTCTACTCATCGCAACACTTACTATATGTGTGTGACCCTCTATGCCCAATATCGAGCTGGTTGTGAGTCATATCTATCAGAACTCCTTCTGACTCTGTATATTATTATCTCTATAATAATTCACTCAACTCATTAACTACAAACGTATTAGGCCACTACGCCACAATTCCTAGACGATATAGGGGAATCCAATCCTTTAGACCTATCTATCCTCAGTTACTATGTATCTATAGTCCCTCATCTATCTAATATCCCAGAGATCATATATTGAGTATGATACTGTCAGGCTCATACAGTTTCCACTCGAGTCTTGCTCTAATCAGATTCTTTTGGAGAACTCTTTCTCTCTCAATCTAAATGACCCTAGTTAGGAATTTGCCTAAGCAAGAATACATGAGATATTCCTCTCATAATACCGAGAGTGGATGATCCTTTATTGACACTCAATAGCCCTCGTAAGGTTGGCTGCCACTCCCAATAACCGGTTGTACTAGATTTGGAACTTCCAAACCTATAAGTCCAGTATCAAAAAGTGGAGTACTCATACAGGACATCCTTGGTGTCTCAAGTCTAAGGACCAAACATGCTACTGGAACTATGGAATCGTTGTTTGATGTCATGTATCAATAACCATCAAGTATTCCGTAAGCGGATCAATTAGTAAACTCATTCTCCAATGAGCACCTACACTGTACCCTTAGTATCCCCACATGAGTAGCTATGAGACCAGCCACCTCTATCATATGAATGGGTATACAGCACAACAGTCTGTCTGGTTATCTCGATATCCCTCTTGAGTAACCTATAACCGAGATTATTTAGGGTTTGCGTTTAAAGGCGAATCGATCTCGTTATCATAATCTCATCACGATCTGATTCCTATTGTATAGATATAAGGATATCATAATTTACATCTAGATAATATGAAGAAATGCTAGTAATCATAAGCAAAGAGATTGATATAACATGTTACAGGTGCCATCTCTCACGTGATTGGCTTGTAGGGCACCTATAACTAACAATCTTCCACTTGATCTAAAGTCAATTATCTACGTGTCTGATCCTTATCAGACCTCTATGAAGTTCAAAGATAATATAAGATAATGGCTTTGTTAATGGATCTGCAATGTTATCTTCGGATGGAACTCTTCTACTACTACATCTCTTCGGGCCACGAGCTCTCTAATAAGTTGGAACCTCCTTAGAACACTTCTAATGAGACCCGAGTTCCCTCATTTGAGCAATACAAGGGAATCAACTTCTCGCTACTTGGCACAACTCCTAGATCTATGATGAATTGCTTCATCTAGACTCCCTCCTTTGTTGCCTCTATCACAGCAATATACTCTGCCTCTATGGTCGAGTTAGTAGTAGTATCTTACTTAAAACTCTACTAGCATACTACTCCTCCATTCAGGGTGAACATATATCCTGAATTAGACTTGCCATCATCGACATCGGACTGAAAGCTCGAGTCCGTGTAGCGCTCAATCCTGAGGCTACTTTCTCCATATACTAGTAAAAGATTCTTAGTCATTCTCAAGTATTTAAGGATACACTTTACTACTTTCCAGTGCTCCAAGCTTGGATCCGCCAGATACCTGCTTATTGTTGGGGATCAAGAACGGCACTAAGGGGGAGGGGGGGGGGTGAATTAGTGTAGTGGTAAAGTATGACAAATTTGATGATTTAAATGATTTCAGAAACTTTGTAGGGAAATAATCACATTTCGATGAAAGCCATATCGGAAATGTGTTAAGCTTGAAAGCGATTCGAGTAAATGCAGTAAGGCAAAGGCTTGCAGCAAAGATAAACAATAATAGAAATGCAAACCTGATTTTATACTGGTTCAGTCATACGACCTACGTCCACTCCAGATTCCTCTTCTTTTGAGGCCACCGGCTTTCCACTAGCTATCTTCCTTCCAATGGTGAAGACCAACTCCCTTACAGTGCTCTCTCCTTTTGATGGGCTTAGAAGGTAACCCTTACAAGCACTCTCTCCTCTCTTTTAACTTGAATATAAGTGAGGACTAGAGGAGGGGATTTCTAGAGAGATTTGAATATCGTTTTTCTACTTTCAAAGTGTGTGTGCTAGTGTGTTCAACACAAGGATAAGAGGGGTATTTATAGGCTCCAATTTGATTCAAACTTAGAGCCAAAAACCATCCCATCCTAGTTCTATCAGGTACTGGTGGTACTATCGCCAGTGCACATTGGTTCTATCTCTAACGATACCACCGCCCAAACAAATGTTAGTGGGCAGTGCCACCGCCCATACTCAGTCTTAAAGACTAAGCCTCTAGGTAGTTCCACTGCTCACCTGGCAATGCCACTACCTGACATGGCATTAGGGCACTATTTTGGGCCTTTCATCCGGCCCAACATAGCCCCAATTCAGGGCTAGTTGGCTCCTAATATGGTTAATGGGATTACCTTCCAAATCTGACCCTAATTATATGCTAAATATGAAATTAAAGATATTTCCTAAGATAAAATATAATACGGTATGTCAAGTCTTCTTCCGGTAAGCTTGTGGTGAACTTTCGGTGGTCTTTTGATGAACCCTCAAATACCATTCTACGGACTCCCGGCAAGCTCTTGGACTTCACGATGATCTTGACAAGTTCCGATGAGTCTTCTTTGGCAAGCTCTGATCTTTTTCGATGAGCTCCATGAACCTCCGATGAGTCTTTCTGGCGAACTTCCGATGAACCCTTCGTCAAGCTCCTGACTCACTCTCGACCAATTCCAATAGTACTCCGATGAATCTTTGGACTTCCATCGAACTCTCGAACTCCCAACGATTCATTTCTACTTAACTCTGACACTTTGTTTCGCTTTATGTTTTCATCATTATCGTAGTTAATCTTACAAATTAATTAAGTCTTAACCCTACTTTGATCTAGACAGTTATAACGAATCTGTTGGAAAATCCTATGGGGCGACATCTCATATGCAGTGGAAG
The DNA here is from genome assembly GCA_024322285.1 of Musa beccarii. NCBI lineage: Eukaryota > Viridiplantae > Streptophyta > Magnoliopsida > Zingiberales > Musaceae > Musa > Musa beccarii. The sequence goes on along the minus strand of CM044402.1, from coordinate 8,964,147 downwards.
AACAAAAAACAAAACCACAGATTTCCCGTAGATAGGTTCCGTCATCGTGCGAAGATCGGTGCATCAAAAACAAATCTGCAAAAATTGCATGTGTAAAAGAAAGAACCTAGGGAGATCGTATATCCTTGAATCCCTACAGATTTGTAAGAAGGATGAAGGAGGTCAAGCATCCTCCTCTCTAGTAGTATCCACACAGTAGGGACTACGACGATGTGCCTCTTTGGGGAGAGGAGAATAGCAGGTGGCCACCAAAAAGAACTCCCAGCCTATAAAGCTTTGGTTCCCTCCTATTTATAGAGGCCCCTTGTAAACCCTAATGGATCTTACCCTATTGGGTATTGGATCTCCATCCAATTACCCAATCCTCTTGGATTAGTGGGTCTCTACCCAATAATCTCTTATTAGCAATTATTGGATCTCATTTGAGAATCCAATAATTCAAGGGCTTAATGGATATCCAATAAGATAGGGGCTCCAGCGGATATCTAATATCCGAACCCCTACTCGTCACAACACCTACCATATGTGTGTGACCCTCTAGGCCCAATATCAAGCTAGCCGTGAGTGATACTTGTGAGAACTCCATTTGACTCAGTGAATTATTATCTCTATAATAATTCACCCGACTCATTGATTGCGGACGTACTAAGCCACTACGCCGTAGTCCCTAGACGATACAGGGGAATCCAATCTTTTGGACCTATCTATCCTCAATTACCATAGATTTATAGTCCCTCAACCATATAATATCCCAGAGACCCTATACCGGGCATGGTGCTGTCAGGCCCATATGGTCTCTTCTCGAATCTTGCTCTAGTCGGATTCTCCTGGAGGACTCTTTTTCTCTCAATCTGAATAACCTTCGCCAAGGATTTATTCGAGTAAGAATACATGGGATATTCCTCTCATGATACCGAGAGCGGATGTCCTCTATTAACACTCAGTAGCCTCGTAAGGTTGGCTACCACTCCCAATAACCGGTTGTACTAGATCTGAAACTTTCAAACCTATAAGTCCGGTATCAAAGAGTGGAGTACTCATACAGGATATCCTTGGTGTCTCAAGTCTAAAAACCAGATACACTATTAGGACTATAGAATCGTTATCTGACATAAGGTACTAATAACCATCAAGCATTTCGTAAGCGGATCAATCAGTGAACTCATTCCCCAATAAGCACCTGCACTGTACCCTTAGTGTCCCCACACGAGTAGCTATGAGACCAATCACTTTCATCATATGGACGGATATACAGCACACCAGTTTATCCAGTTATCTCGGTGTCCCTCTTGAGTAACCTATGACCAGGATTATTTAGGGTTTGTGTTTAAAGGTGAATCGGTCTTATTATCGTGATCTCATCATGATCCGATTCCTATTGCACAAATCCAAGGATATCACAATATATGCAACACATAAGATAAAGTGATAAAATGCCTAATAATAAGCAAAGAGAAAGAGTCCATATCAAGTCATAAGTGCCATCACTCATGTGATTAGCTTGCAGGGCACATATAACTAGCAGAATCAACTTCCTGTTGCTTGACACGTCATTGGTCGGTACTTCGTTTGGTTCTTCGATGCATCATCCTCCCTTGTGGTTTGTTGTCTAACCGACGGTTGACCTCCATAACCCTAACCTTCTTGGCACAACACCACTCTTCTTGGCCTAATACTCGATATCTTTATCCGAAGCCTTTTATTGATTATCGACTGGACCATCGGCTCGACGCCCAATCTCCTGACGTGATTTCCTCCGACGCAACGTCAATTCATTCTGTGTCAACTATCTAATCTTGATCGATAATAGACCTACGTCACTCAAAACACAGTTAGACAATAAAATACAATCAATTAGTTTCATCATCAAAATATGAGACTCAATAGTCTCCCCCTTTTTTATGATGACAACTAATTGATGACAGAGTTAACCTTAACTCTCAGAGTTTAACCAAACTCCTCCTATCAATATATTATATTGATAGAACACTTGGATTTCAAAAAATCCAACATTTCATAAAAAACATGTCATTTAAAAACATCATGTAAATATATAAAAATATTTAATATAATGCATGAAGTCATCAATCTACTTCTTCCCCTATATCATCAACAAAAAGGAGAAGTTGCATTAAGCTAGTTTAAAAGATATACAAGTTTTACAATGCACTAGCTATCAATCTAGATATTCAATTTTCAAGCTAAAGATTTGCAACATATATCACTTTGAAACATTCAATGACAACAAGTTTTTAAGGATGTGTAATCATGGTAATTTAACACTTGCTTCTTGTGCAAGTTTGAAATTGCTAGGTAGCAATTTTTGTGATGTTCGAGATAGCAAGTTCCTTCATTGCAATGATCAAGCTAGCAAATTTTTCATTGTGTGCAAGCTAGCAATAAATTTTCTTCCCCTTTGTTTTTATCAAAAAGAAGGGAGAAACCAATGATAGAGACTTTTACATCAATTGTAAATATGCATTAATAAAAATTCTACATCAATCTTTTAATCATCACATACAAGGCAAAGATATCATGTCATTTTTATGTCATAAATGTTGAATCTCGGATTTTGATGATGAAGTCAATTGATGGTTATTTGATCTAATCCATTTTTGAGATAAGTGTGCAGGATTAACTATAATAGAGCAAATTACTGGAGTCAAGTTGCTGGAAGTTCAAGAGTCCACCAGAAGTCCGAACGATCATCGGAAGTGCTACCGGAGCCAACCGAGATGAAATCGGGGACTTGCCGAAAGTTTCGAAAGTTCGCCGGAAAGATTGTCGGAGGTTCGTGGAGATGATCGAGAAGGTTTGGAAGGGTGCCAAAGACTCGTTGAACTCACCATAGAATCTGGGAGCCTGTTGGGAGTCTACCGGAAGGAATCCGAGGGAGTGTTGGAAGTCAGCTGGAAGATCACCAGAAAGCTCTTCGGAAGATAACTTGATGGTGTTAGTTTAATTTTGCTTTAGAAGTTCATAGTTAGCACTTAATTAGGGTATAGACTAGGTGTTAATCCTGTCTAGACCTGGATTAGGCCTATTGGGCCTTTATTGGGCTATATTGGGCCGAAGGTTAGGCCCATACAATTTCTGCCAAGGGCAAGCGGTAGCACCGCCGGACCCAGGCGGTAGCACCGCTTGTTGACCGAACCCAAGCGGTAGCACCGCCCCAGGTAGGCGGTGGTACCGCCTGACAGGTGGTTGCAATCACTTATGTCAGGTGGTAGTACCGCCAGTGCCAAGCGGTAGTACCGCTAGCACACTAACACATGCAATGGTGTGTCAGGCGGTAGTACCGCCAGTGCTAGGCGGTAGTACCGCCTACAGTCCAAAATTTTGGACGAGACCTCTTTGAGCGGGATTTTTGAATCCCAAAAATGCTCTATAAATACCCCTTTACTTTTAGCTGGTTGGGTTACCTTTTGCAGTGTTAGAATTGAGTCTAAGCTATAGCTAATTCCTGCTTTCAATTGCTCAAGTGTTCACCTCCTTCTTCTACTTGTAAAAATTCTGTAAAGAGAGGGAACCTCTTGTAAAAGGCTGTAAAGGGGTGTTTGGTCCTTCCCCTTCAAGAGACTTGCTAGTGGAAGTTGGGAGCCTCATTGGAGGAGGCTTCAAGAGTGGACGTAGGTCATTTGACCGAACCACTATACATCGTTGCGTTTACTTGCTGTGTGAGTACTTAAAATTCTGCATCATAAATTTCTTAAGCCGCAAAATGATTGGATTTCTTCTCCCTACTTCAACTTTTATTTACCTAAATATTTTCAAGTTAAAGTCTCTTTCGGTGAATCAAGTTCTTAAGCAAATTTTCGGATTCGATTTTCAAGCTTTATTCATTTTAATCCGCTGCACTAATTCACCCCCGCCCTCTTAGTGCCACTCTCATATTTGGTTTAAAACCCAAGAGAGATGGCCTTTTCCGGTATGCAAGAGGGTCACTCCAATACTCGTCCACCTATGTTTAATGGGTTGGATTATACATATTGGAAGACTCGTTTGAGAATTTTTCTTATTTCTATAGATTTTGAGCTTTGGAATATCGTTGAAAATGGTTTTCAAAAATCTTCTCTTCTGACGAGCGAATGGAATGAGTCGGAGAAGAAGGTGTTTGCTTTAAATGTCAAGGCTATGAATGCCTTGTTTTGTGCACTAGACACAAATGAATTTAATCGTGTATCGATTTGTGAATCGGCTTTTGATATTTGGCGAACTCTTGAGGTCACTCATGAAGGCACTAGCCGAGTGAAAGAGTCCAAAATCAACATTCTTGTGCATTCTTACGAGCTTTTTCGCATGAAACCAAGTGAGTCCATTGGAGACATGTACACTTGCTTTACGGATGTCATCAATGGACTCAAGGCTCTTGGTAAAGATTTTTCTAATTTTGAATTAGTAATAAAAATTTTAAGATCCCTTCCGAAATGTTGGGATCCAAAGGTTACGGCCATTCAAGAGGCCAAGGACCTTAAGACTTTTCCTATTGAAGAACTCATAGGGTCTTTAATGACCTATGAAATAACATGCCATACTCATGATGAGCTAGAGAACCCCCTTCCAAAGAACAGGAAGGATATGGCATTAAGAACTTAAGAAGACCACTTGAAAGGAACATCAAGTGATGAGGACCTTGACGAGGACATTGCACTCTTAACTAGAAAATTTAAAAAATTCATTAAAAAGGGCAAATTTAAAAATGAATTCAAGAACAAACTTGAACCAAAGAAGGACCAAGTCATATGTTATGAATGCAAGAAGTCGGGGCACTTCAAAAATGAATGCCCCCAAGCTAAGAAGAAGCAACTTAAGAAGAAGAAGGCATTGAAGGCTACATGGGATGACTCGAGCGATTCCGAGAATGAAGAAGTAAGTATCAAAGAGGAGGCCAACTTCGCTCTAATGGCTTTGGGAGAAGAGGTAAGTGATTTACTTAATGAAGATTTATCTTTTGATGAGCTTTTAATTGCTTTCCATGAATTATTTGATGAATGCAGAACTGTTACAACAAGCTTCAATTCTTTAAAAAAGGAACATGCTTTATTGCTAGATAAGTTTAAGAGTCTTAAGTATGATTCTCTCTCTCTACTCCCATGCTCTAATTGCAATCACTTAGAAGCAATAAAAAAGGAGAACCTGCTACTCAAAGAAACCTTAAATAAGTTTAAGGTCGGTAGCAAGAGCTTAGAAATGATCCTTGCTAACAAGGGACATGTCAGAAATAGATGTGGAATTGGATTCGTGAGTGGATCTCACCGAACTCAAACCACATTCATTAAAGGGCCAACATTACATGTCTCCTCTCATTTAAAATGTAATTTTTGTTACAAATCCGAACATGTTGTCTACAAATGTCCATATAAGAAACTTAGCCCAAATAAATTAGTATGGGTTCCTAAAGGATCAATCAGGAACTCATTGAATAATGATAAATTTAGTAGATCAGTTTTTAAGGCACTCAAGTCAAAATGGGTTCCTAAAAACCATCCTTTCTTGTAGACAAAAACACCCACACAAGCTAGGAGCAAGAGATAGTACCTTGATAGTGGATGCTTAAGGCATATGACCGGAGATCCATCTCAATTCTCTAAGCTCTCTAGCTAAGATGAAGGGTTTGTCACCTTCGGAGACAACAACAAGAGTAAAATCATTGGCAAGGGTACTATAGGTAACAAATCAACCTTTTCAATTGATAATGTGTTATTAGTAGATGGTTTAAAACATAATCTCTTGAGCATTAGTCAATTATGTAATGATGGTTATATTGTAAGATTTGAATCTAATACTTGCATCATCAAAAAACCCCACAACAATACATCTATAATTGCAATCAAGCAAAATAACGTCTACACTATTAATCTTGATGATCTTAGTAGTGAAATATGTTTTTCGGCTTTGAATGAGGACGCTTGGCTTTGGCATAAAAGATTAGGTCATGCTAGCATGAAACTAATCTCTTAAATCACATCTAAAAACCTTGTAAGAGGCATTCCTAAAGTTAAGTTCATTAAAGATAAAGTATGTGATGCTTGTCAACTAGGAAAATAAATTAAAACTAGTTTCAAGCCAAAAAATCAAATAAGTACCTCTAGACCATTACAATTGATCCATATGGATTTGTTTGGACCAATTGACATAACAAGCCTAGGAGGTAGTAAATATACCTTTGTGATTGTAGATGACTATAGTAGATTCACATGGACCTATTTCTTAGATCACAAAAGTGATTCTTTTAAATGTTTCTCTAAATTCTGTAAACTTACTCAAAATGAAAAAGGTTTCATGATTTCATCAATTCGGAGTGATCACGGTGGTGAATTCCAAAACTGTGACTTCCAAAATTTTTGTGAATCAAATGGGTATAACCACTTCTTCTCTACTCCAAGAAATCCTCAACAAAATGTAGTAGAAAGAAAGAACAGAAATTTACAAGAAATGACAAGAACCATGTTAAATGAACATAATCTACCCAAATATTTTTGGGCCGAAGTCGTAAATACGGCTTGCTATATCATGAATAGGGTTCTAATAAAACCATCTCTATCAAAGACCCCTTATGAATTATGGAATGACAAAAAACCTAATGTTTCTTACTTTAAAGTTTTTGGTTGCAAATGCTTTATTTTAAATGAAAAGGATGCCTTAGGAAAATTCGATGCTAAATCTGATGAAGGCATCTTTCTTGGCTACTCTTCCGTTTCTAAAGCTTTTCGTGTTTTTAACAAAAGAACCTTAGTTATAGAAGAGTCTATTCATGTGGTTTTCAATGAAGTTTCCGAAATTAAGAAAAATGATCTTGATGATGATTTCGTTTTTGATAATTTAAATTTAAATGAACCCCCTCCTTAAAATGGCAACTTGGAAGCATCTTCTTCGGAATATTCCTTACCTAAGGAATGGAAGTATGTGGATGCCCATCCTAAGGAGCTAATTATAGGAGACACATCAAAAGGGGTTCAAACTCGCTCCTCTCTTAAAAATTTTTGTGCTCATGCCGCTTTTCTTTCTCAAATTGAACCCAAATGCATTGTCGAAGCCTTGAAAGATAATTCTTGGGTTATCGCAATGCAAGAGGAATTGAACCAATTTGAGAGAAATGAGGTATGGAAGCTTGTTCCTAGACCAAGTGACCATTTAGTTATCGATACTAAATGGGTCTTTAGAAACAAGCAAGATGAACATGGTATCGTGGTTAGAAATAAGGCTAGATTAGTGGCCAAAGGTTTCAACCAAGAAGAAGGTATCGATTACAAAGAAACCTTTGCTCCTGTGGCTAGATTAGAAGCCATTAGGATGCTCCTTGCCTATGCTAGTAGTAATAACTTTAAGCTTTTTCAAATGGATATCAAAAGTGCTTTTTTGAATGGCTTTATTTCTGAAGAGGTTTATGTTGAATAACCACCCGGTTTTGAAAACTCTCTTCTTCCTAATCATGTGTTTAAATTAACTAAAGCTCTCTATGGATTGAAACAAGCCCCTAGGGCTTGGTATGAGAGGCTTAGTTCTTTCTTAATTTCAAATAATTTTACTAAAGGCAAGGTTGATACTACATTGTTTATTAAACATTTTGAAAATAATTTTCTTATTATTCAAATTTATGTTGATGATATCATTTTTGGTTCTTCGGATGAATCACAATGTGAATCATTTGCTAAGAGTATAAGTCATGAATTTGAAATGAGTCAATGGGTGAGTTAAACTTCTTTTTAGGACTACAAATTAAGCAACTTAGTGATGGAATATTTCTTAATCAAACCAAGTATACATTGGAACTGTTAAAATGTTTTAACATGGATAGTTCTAAAGCCATCAATACTCCAATGAGTACTTCCACCAAGTTAGACTTGGATGAAAATGGAGAAAATTTTGATCCAAAAACATATAAGGGAATGATAGGTAGCTTACTCTATCTCACTGCAACTAGACCTGATATCATGTTTAGTATAGGTCTATGTGTAAGATTCCAAGCTAATCCTAAGTTATCTCACCTTAAAGCTATTAAAAGAATCCTTAGGTATCTTAAAGGAACTCCTAATCTAGGATTATGGTATCCAAAATTTGATAACTTTGATTTAATGCTTATGCAGATGCCGATTTTGGCGGATGTAGAATCGATAGAAAAAGCACATTCGGAACATGCCAATTTCTAGGACATGCACTTGTTTCTTGGACATCCAAGAAACAAAATTCTATTGCATTATCTACGGTGGAAGCCGAATATATAGCTACAAGTGCATGTTGTGCACAAGTTGTGTGGATGAAAAATACTTTAGAAGATTATGGAATTAATTTAAAAAATATTCCAATAAAATGCGATAACACAAGTGCTATTTGTCTAACAAAAAATCTCATTCAACACTCAAGAACTAAGCACATTGATATTAGTGTTAGAACCCTTCACGGATTCTAAGCTTGGGGTTGATCTCTATAGGGGATCGGCCTCCTTGGAACTCTATAGGGGTTCCTTCCTCCAAGTTACTGCACAAAGGCTGTAAAAATATTGATCTATTCATTGATTAAAAGAGGATGAATACATGGCTATTTATAGGGCTTCTAAGCCCCAACTCCTAATAGGACTCTTACTTAAGACTCCTACTTCTAACCAACTTCTAATTAGGACTCCTTCTCTAGTAGGACTTCTACTTCTAATAGGACACTCTTCCTAATAGGACTTCTACTTCTAATAGGACTCTCTTCCTAATAGGACTTCTACTTCTAATAGGACTCTCTCCCTAATAGGACTTCTACTTCTAATAGGATTCTTTTCCTAATAAAACTCTTACTTATAATAGGACTCCTTTCCTAATAGGACTTCTACTTCTAATAGGACTCTTTTCCTAATAGAATTCCTACTTATAATAGGACTCCTTTCCTAAGAAGCAACCTAACCCTAACCTAGCCGGCCTCTTCACCTCTTTAATAGGGGTCGGCTAGATAGGATTTACATGAATACCCTTATCAATGAAACTAAATTAGGACTCTCATAGCTAGAGTCCCAATGCACCCGCCCTCTTCAAATCAGCCTTGTCCTCGAGGTGGCGTTCCCATGACTTCACGGGATTTGATATTCAAGTCGTCGTAGTTCTCCCAAGTGGCATCTTCTGCTGGTAGGTTTGCCCACCGTATTAACACTTCAAGATGTGAGGTCATCATCATCGAGTCACGATTAAATCGATCAATAATGGCACTTGGTTGGGTCTGGAGCTCTCCTTGGGTAGTTATATTTGGTAGATGGCTTTGGGCTGTCTCGTGTTGTCCCAACCTGAGCTTCAAACATGATACATGGAAGACTGGATGGATTCGGGAGCTGGTGGGTAAGTCCAATCTGTATGCTACTTCTCCGATGCGCTCCAAGAAATATTTTAGGCTTTTATGGTCGGTCTTGATGTGAAAGCGTCGCCCAATTAAGTATGGTCTCCATTTGGACACCGCATGCATAATCGCGAGCATCTCCTTGTCGTAAATAGTCATCTTGAGGTGGGAAGGAGATAATGCCTTACTAGTATAAGCGAGGGGTGTACTGATCTTTCCATAGTCTTTCACGAACTTACGGTAGTAACTTGTTAAACCAAGAAAGCCGCACAGTGATTTTATGTTCCTCGGGGTTAGCCAGTTCTGCATTGCTTCAATTTTGGAGGGGTCCACTGCCACCCCTTCCTCTGATATGATATGCCCAAGATATTCCACTTTTTGTTGAAGAAAGCTACACAGAAATTCATAGTGACCGTTGTGCATTCGAAAGGCAGTTTTCGGTATGTCTTCTTCGCACACTCGTATTTGATTATATCCGGATCGAAGGTCCAACTTTGTGAAGACTCGTGCTCCCTTTAATTCATCAAGTAATTCATCTACTACTGGAATAGGATACTTGTCCTTGACGGTTATGTCGTTGAGAGCTCGGTAATCAACGCACATTCGCCATGTTCCGTCTTTCTTTCGTATGAGGAGCATTGGTGAAGAGTAGGGGCTGCAACTTGGCCGAATAATTCCTGTTTCAAGCATCTCTTTTACAATCCTTTCTATTTCATCTTTTTGGAGATGTGGATACTGATATGGTCGAGTATTTGCTGGAGGTTTCCCTGGAAGAATCGGTATACGATAATTGTGCCGGTGGTTAGGAGGTAGCCCACGTGGTTCGTCAAATATATCTGAAAATTCAGCAAGCAAGGGAAGTAGGTTTGGATCTTTAAATTTGGTTGGCTCTCCCTTAGATTGCTGCTCAAGTTGTACCAAAAAGCTGCTGCATGCTTTGTGCAAAACTTTCTCCATTCGTTGTGTGCAAATTGTCGTTACGTCGCCCCCACGTTTCCCGTGCAGTATCACCTGTTTCCCCTTGCTGTAAAATTTCATAATTAATTTCAAAAAATTCCAGGAAATATCACCTAATGTCATCAACCATTCGATGCCAAGCACGGCCTCATAATCATCGAGGGAGAGGAGGAAAAAATATGTAATTATCTCTTGGTCCTGCAGCAATAGTTTCACCTGTGGGCACTTACGATCACACTTCAAAATTCGTCCATCTGCGAATTTAACATTGAACCTGCTACAATTCTCAATAGGTAAGGCCATTCGGACAGCAACCTTGCTGTTCATAAAATTATTAGTGCTCCCAGTGTCAATAAGAACAGTGATTGGTTGTTGCTTCAGAAATCCTCCCACTTTCATTGTTTGCGGGTTCGCATAACCGGCAAGGGCATGCATCATAATATCAATTGGCCGTTGTTCTTCATCCGTGACCTCTTCCTCATGCTCCTAGACCTCCTCCTTCATGTCTTCAAGAGGTTCAATCAATAGGAGGTGACCCCTTTTGCAGCGATGATCGCGGTTCCACGGCTCATCGCAATGCCAACAAAGACCCTTTGCTGATCGATCACGTAGTTCTTCTCTTGTTAATTTTTTGGGCAGCGAAGGATGGCTAGGGGCAGAAGGGGGTTTATATGTTGAGGTTCTAGGAGTGGTTCCCATCCTCCGAGAATCTTGGTTGAGTCGTTCTTTTTGTATTCGGGCAAAAGAAATCACAGTCATCACGGTACGGGGCTGTCGTGCCTTAACTTCCCCTTTTATCTCTGGCTTGAGTCCTTCGATAAATGTTCCTAACAATTGACGGTCAGTCCAATCACGAGCAAGGTAAGATAGCTTCTCAAACCTAGTTTGGTACTCTTGAATCGTAGAGGTTTGTCGAATCTTTACGAGTTGGCCGTCGATATTTTCATACTTCGTAGGTCCGAAACGGTTCAATAGTGCATTCTTAAATTGATTCCATGTCGGAGCCCCATGATTATATTCCAGCCAATTGTACCATTGAATAGCATCTCCTTCAAGGTGGATAACAGCAATCTCCACCATAGCATTATCCGACGTTCGGTAGTAGCGAAAGTAACGTTCTGTGCGCGAAATCCACCCCGCTGGGTCTCCTTCTTCCCATCGTGGGAAGTCCACCCTCATGCGTGGCTGAAGCACGTCCGAGGGCTGTCCCTCCTTCTCTGGGGTCCTTTCTAAATTCTCTCCTTGCTGCAGTTTGGTTGGACTCGATGGTTGTCCAATTCTGAATTCTGCAAACAAAGCGCGCAATTTGTCTTCCAAGCACGATTCAAGCCGTGATTCAATCCGAGATTCCCATGCTTCAAATTTAGCATCAATTGGATCTTGGGAAGCCATAGCATATGTCTGTAGATTAGAGATGCCCTTGTCTTTTTTCTGTTGATGGGTTAATGGCATGGGGTGGTGGAAGGTTCGGACAATAGATCGGTGATTGAAGGGTTCAGCTGTAATAGTTTACTGTTTTGGGCTGTGGTTTTTGATGCTGTTAGGGTTATGAAACTAGGTTATGATGGCTGCATCTTGAGGCTAGAGGGATGCCCTAAAGACGTCTTGGTTTGTGGCAGCAAAGTGGCTAGGGTTTGATAGGTTACGGAGAAGAAAAAAGGATAAAGGTACAATACCAGATTTTCCACCGAAAAAATTCCAGCAGTAAAGATGTAATTTTTTCAGAAATTTTCAAAAGAGATTCAAGTAAAACTTAAAGGGGATCTACTGATAAGAAAGAGGTAATACTGTAAAAAATTTCATAGGAAGAAACGACAACAAGAGGTTTGGCAAAATTGAGAATCACGGAGAGGTATTATAGCAGATTTTTACGTCTAAAGTGCAGCAGATTGGACGTAAAAGATAAGTGGTTTTTATTGAGAATTTTTCGACAAAACTAAACGGAAAACCACTGTTAGGAAGTGTCAAAGCCGCCGTAAAAATTCCAGAGAATTGGATAGAAAAAACGCAGTAGCAAGATCAAAAAGGTAGTGCTATGCGGCTGAAATTCTGCAGTGCGACTTTCGTTGTAGAGATGAAAACTTTGCGATGAAAAGTTTATGCAGCAATTATAGGAACGAATTTTTTTGGATTTTTGAATTAGGATAACTAAATTGCAGCAGCAGTAGGGTAGATAACCAGAACCTGTTGCAATTCACGGGAAGATCAAAGGATGATCTACGGTGGTGGAGATGATGGCGGAATTCAGCGATGATCTTCTAAGCAATTGTGGGAATTGCTTTGGCGGTTGTGGAGGGCTGGTGGATGTCTGTGGAAGGGCAGCGAGACGCCAAGAACGCTGCTCCGATACCAAGTGTTAGAACCCTCCGCGGATTCTAAGCTTGGGGTTGATCTCTATAGGGGATCGGCCTCCTTGGAACTCTATAGGGGTTCGTTCCTTCCTCCAAGTTGCTGCACAAAGGCTGTAAAAATATTGATCTATTCATTGATTAAAAGAGGATGAATACATGGCTATTTATAGGGCTTCTAAGCCCCAACTCCTAATAGGACTCTTACTTAAGACTCCTACTTCTAACCAACTTCTAATTATGACTCCTTCTCTAGTAGGACTTCTACTTCTAATAGGACTCTCTTCATAATAGGACTTCTACTTCTAATAGGACTCTCTTCCTAATAGGACTTCTACTTCTAATAGAACTCTCTCCCTAACAGGACTTCTACTTCTACTAGGACTCTTTTCCTAATAAAACTCTTACTTATAATAGGACTCCTTTCCTAATAGGACTTCTACTTCTAATAGGACTCTCTTCCTAATAGGACTTCTACTTCTAATAGGACTCTCTTCCTAATAGGACTTCTACTTCTAATAGGACTCTCTCCCTAATAGGACTTCTACTTCTACTAGGACTCTTTTCCTAATAAAACTCTTACTTATAATAGGACTCCTTTCCTAATAGGACTTCTATTTCTAATAGGACTCTTTTCCTAATAGAACTCCTACTTATAATAGGACTCCTTTCCTAAGAAGCAACCTAACCCTAACTTAGCCGGCCTCTTCACCTCTTTAATAGGGGTCGGCTAGATAGGATTTACATGAATGCCCTTATCAATGAAACTAAATTAGGACTCTCATAGCTAGAGTCCTAACAATTAGGCATCACTTTATACGAGATCATGTCGCTAATAATGATGTCACTCTAGAATTTATTGATACAAAACACCAATTAGTGGACATTTTCACAAAACCCCTAAATGAAGAATAATTTGACTTCATTAGAAGAGAATTTGGCATGCTAAATTTGTCCTAATATTTAATATTGCATGTTTTTCAAAACATTTAAACTTTGATTTTGATAGGTTCACCTTTATACCTTCAATGATAGATGAAACTCTCATTTTTTAATCACTGATCATGATATTTTATGAAGAACTCATCTTTCGATCGAAAAGTTTTCATGATGTTGCCTTCATGATGTTGTTTTGTTTTATGAAACGGTTAAATTTTATGATTACATATCTTGTTTTATTCTTGAATCTCTTCATGAATTTTGATATCTCTCTCACCTTTTTGTTGATTGGCTTTAATGATATATCCTTTAGACTTACGATCATGGTTTTCATTGTATAAATGATCAAATATCTTTTGGATTTGTCTATCGAGGATGACATATTCTGGCTTTATGATTTCTGCATAAAGATTCCTCTCATATATCACTTATGTCACTCTATTTTTATCAAGTCTCACCCTTTCATCAAGTTTATTCATCTCCTTTTTGTTGATGACAAAGGGGGAGAAAAATGTGAAATTGATGACTTGTTGAATGTGGCCTTTATGAGCAAAATAATTTGATGACTTGATAAATATCATGCATTGTATTGAAAAATACCTTATATAGTGAAAAATGTCTTATAAGATTTGTTATTGCAATTCAATTGCTCTTGTCATGCTTTGTGTCAAAAACAGGTTGCAATCCTTAAAAAGTAATGCAATACATTACATTGCAATTGAAATTTATAGTTGAAAGATTCTAACTATATCATGATGTCATCTTTTGATTGATATGACAAGTTTTCATCTCATGATTTATCTGATATGGTGTCACGCTTTTTCAATCATGGGATCCTTGTTGTAATCTCAAATTTTTTGGTAACTTTTGACGAAATGATAAATGTCATGCTTTGATATTGCTTACGAATGAAACCTCATGCTGACTGAGCATGATGATAAGTTCAACGCAAGTAACTTATCGGTTTTGGTTGAATTCAAATGTTTTTATTTTCTCATTATATGGCTTATAGATAGGGGGAGTTAAGAATAACTCCGTCATCAATTGATTGTCATCATCAAAAAGGGGGAGATTGTTGAATCTCGGATTTTGATGATGAAGTCAATTGATGGTTATTTGATCTAATCCATTTTTGAGATAAGTGTGCAGGATTAACTATGATAGAGCAAATTACTGGAGTCAAGTTGTTGGAAGTTCAAGAGTCTACCGGAAGTCCGAAGGATCATCGGAAGTGCTGCCGGAGCCAACCGAGATGAAATCGGGGACTTGCCGAAGGTTTCAGAAGTTCACCGAAAAGATCGTCGGAGGTTCGCGGAGATGACCGAGAAGGTTCGGAAGGGTGCCAAAGACTCGTTGAACTCGCCATAGAATCTAGGAGCCTGCTGGGAGTCTGTCGGAAGGAATACGAGGGAGTGTCGGAAGTCTGCCGGAAGATCACCGGAAAGCTCTTCGGAAGATAACTTGATGGTGTCGGTTTAATTTTACTTTAGAAGTTTATAGTTAGCGTTTAATTAGGGTATAGACTAGGTGTTAATCCTGTCTAGACCTGGATTGGGCCTATTGGGCCTTTATTGGGCTGAAGGTTAGGCCCATACAGTTTCTGCCAAGGGCAGGCGGTAACACCGCCGGACCCAGGCGGTAGAATCTCCTGTTGACCGAACCCAGGTGGTAGCACCACCCCAGGCAGGCGGTAGTACCGCCAGTGCCAGGCAGTAGTACCGCTAGCACACTGACACATGCAATGGTGTGTCAGGCGGTAGTACTGTCAGTGCCAGGTGGTAGTACCCGCCTATAGTCCGAAATTTCGGACGAGACCTCTTTGAGCGGGATTTTTGAATCCCAAAAATGCTCTATAAATACCCCTTTACTTCTAGCTGGTTGGGTTACCTTTTGTAGTATTAGAATTGAGTCTAAGCTATAGCTAATTCTTGCTTTCAGTTGCTCAAGTTCATCTCCTTCTTCTACTTGTAAAAATTCTGTAAAGAGAGGGAACCTTTTGTAAAAGGCTGTAAATGGGTGTTTGGTCCTTCCCCTTCAAGAGACTTGCTAGTGGAAGTTGGGAGCCTCATTGGAGGAGGCTTCAAGAGTGGACGTAGGTCATTTGACCGAACCACTATACATCGCTGCGTTTACTTGCTATGTGAGTACTTAAAATTCTGCATCGTAAATTTCTTAAGCCACAAACTGATCGGATTTCTTCTCCCTACTTCAAATTTCATTTACCTAAATATTTTTAAGTTAAAGTCTCTTTCGGTGAATCAAGTTCTTAAGCAAATTTCCGGAATCGGTTTTCAAGCTTTATTCATTTTAATCCGCTGCACTAATTCACCCCCCCCCCTCTTAGTGCCGCTCCGATCCTTACAATAAAGGATATGATGTCAAAGCTCGAGAAAAAATCAAGAAGAGTATAATTCATTTGACAAATATATTTAATAATGAATCATCATAAAAGATATCAAGTAAGATCAATTTCTTGATGAGATCTATTGTTCATGAAAAATCAATGTTTTAAGCATCACATAAGGTATACAATCCTTAGTACATGGAACTCATGTCATGAAAGATATAAAGATCAATTCATGAATAAACAAAAATATTATATATTTTGTCATGAAGAAAATCTTGACACCAAATCTTCCTTTTTGCAAATGACAAGAAGAAATCTTAGGAGAATAAAGAATCTTAAAGAATCATAAGCATTAAGTATAAAGATCATGATTCACTTTGATACGTCTCTTCTTAGTAAATAGCACAAAAAAACTCTGGAGATCAAATAAGAGATCTTGATAAAAAATCTCAAGTATTTAAGTATCAAGAAATCAAGATCATTATAAAGCTCGTTCAAGAAATTTTGAATCATTAAGAAATTTCATGTATCAAACAAGGGACAAAAATTATTGATTCAAACCATCATCAAAATCTCTTTCATAATTTATGAGATTCATAAAATATCATAAAAACCATCAAGACACATTGATCATAAGCATGATACAAGCATCTATTGACAAATCATCAAGATACTTTCACGAAATTCATAACATATATAGATGTGCATTATGTTTAAAATCGAAAAGTTGATATGGAAAGCATACACAAAATAGTATTAAATTTTCAATCATCAAGATACATATTTTCATTTATATCGTTATCAATCATGATTTCTTAAAACAACATCAAAATCATTTTAATTCTAATATTCTTTCATTCATTTTTGTTAGTTATAACAATATGTTCTCTTTCTTACATGATTCTAGCTTAGTGTGAGAAATCAAGAGTCAAGCTCAAATTTTTGCTAAAAACCTTGCATCATTTTATAAATCCAAAAAATAATTTTCATCATGAAAACCATCATGTCCAAGTATAACACAAGACAACATCAAATATAAAAACATCATGATAGCATATTTTTTTTCATTTTTATGTATTTTATTTCATATGATTGATCTCATACAAGTATGTTCAAATATTTCATATGAAAGCCATCATCATATAAATTTGAAATACAAGTATTGTCATTGATGCCATTAAGACAAAATTTATCCAACATAAAACATCATGATAGTGCATTTTCTCATTTTTGTATATTTCACTTTAAGTTGATTGTTTTCATACGAGTATGCTCATGTTTTTCATATAGATCTAGAAAGCAACTTTTAAGAGATATCATTAAGACCAAAAATATGATACACACATTTATTTTCAAAACATTGATTATGATTATTTTCATGAGATTCATAAGATTCATGAAATGAGTTCATTAATCTCAATAAGATAGAAAATGTAATCTCCTTTTATGTGTTTAATCTTATAAGCATGTCTTTGCCTTTAACAAGTATCAACGTTCAAGAGAGAAAAGGCAAATTTCATAAAACAAATCATCAAGCATGATTCCATAACTTTCAAGCATGATAACATCCTTTTAATATTTTTATAGGTGTGCATCATGTTTAAAACTGAAAACCGGTATGGAAAACATACATGGAATGCATTATCACAAATTAAGCAATCATTTTGATAATTAAAAAAAACACTAGAAGGAAAAGCATAATATAATTTTTGAAAATAATTTTTTTATTTTCTACTATCTATATTAAGCTCTCATGAAAAATTTTAAGTAATTTCATAAAGCAAAGGGGCTTTGGTTGAGTTGCTTACCTTGTAGTCGAAAGCCGTCAAAGCATAGTTTGCAACTCCATCACTTGATTTGTTCTTGGGTGCCTTCCTCTTTTTTGGCCTATTCTTCCATTCATATTCATTTTTAGTTTTAGATTCTTGTTTTATAAACTTATTAAATTTTAGTATTCGAAGTTCAAGTTCATCATCAATATGGTTCTCATCACTTGAGTCATTACTCAAGTGGTATTTTATAGTCTAAAGTTTCAAATCCTTCTTGTTATTTTGGAAGGTGGTTCATGTGTTCATCGAGTTCAAAAAAACTTATTTCATACGTCATCAATGAGCCAATTAATTCTTCCAATGAAAATTCATTTAGATCTTTAGTTTCTTGTATCACCGTTACTTTAGGATCCCACATTTTTAGAAGGGATCTTAAGATCTTGTTAGTGAGTTCAAAATTCAAAAAACATTTACCAAGTGTTCTTAGACTATTGACGACATCCATGAAATAGGTGTACATGTCATTGATAGTCTCACTTGGTTCCATTCAAAAAAGCTCAAAATCATGCATTAAGAGGTTTAGTTTTGAGTCTTTGACTCTACTAGTGCCCTCATGCATGATTTCAAGTATGCGCCAAATATCAAAAACTATTTCGCAAGTTGAAATATGATTAAACTCATTTTTATCCAAAGAGCAAAATAAGGCATTCATAGCCTTTGCATTTTAAAAAAAATTTTTCTCTAAAACTGACCATTCGTTCATTGGTTTAGAGGGAAGTTGAAAGTTATTTTCAATAATATTCCATAAGTCTAAATCTAAAGAAATCAAGAAAACTCTCATTTGAGTTTTCTAACATGTGTAGCCCGACCCGTTAAACAACGGAGGACAAACGATTGAAAAATCCTCTTGAAAGCCGTGAAGAGCCATTTCTCGTGAGTGTGAATCCAAAAGAGAAATAATGTGGCTCTGATACCAATTGTTGGGGATCGAGAATGACACTAAGAGGGGGGCGGTGGGGAGTGGGGGGGGGGTTGAATTAGTGCAGCGGTAAAGTATGACAAATTCGATGATTTAAATGATTTTGAAAACTTCATACGAAAAGAATAACGTTTCGATGAAAGCCGAATCGGAAAGCTTGAAAGCAATTTGTAATGAATGAGAAGAATTCAAGTAAATGTAGTAAGGTAAAGGCTTGCAGTAAAGATAAACAATAATAGAAATGCAAACATGATTTTATAGTGGTTCGGTTATACGACCTACTTCTACTCCCGATTCCTCTTCTCTTGAGGCTATCGGCTTTCCACTTACTGTCTTCCTTCCAACAGATGAAGATCAACTCCCTTACAATGTTTTCTCCTTTTGTTGGGCTTAGGAGGTAACCCTTACAAGCAATCTCTCTTCTCTTTTAACTTGAATATAAGTAAGGACTAGAGGAGGGGATTTCTAGAGAGATTTGAATAATGTTTTTCTACTTTCAAAGTGTGTGTGCTTGTGTGTTCAACCCAGGGATGAGAGGCGTATTTATAGGCTCTGATTTGATTCAAACTTGGAGCCAAAAACCATCGCATCTTGGGTCTATCGGGTATTAGTGGTACCACCGCCTATCACTCGTGGTACCATCGCGAGTGCACACTAGTTCTGTTAGTGTACTGGATGGTACCACCGTCCAGTCTGGTAGTACCACAGCTCAGACACACTGTCAGTGGGTAGTACCATTGTCCAGTTTAGGTAGTACCATCGGTTCCACCGCCCATCTAGCGGTGCACGTTACACTAGGGCACTATTTTGGGCCTTTCATCTGGCCCAGACACAGCCCCAATTTGGGCCTAGTTGGCCCCTAATAGGGTTTATGGGATTACCTTTCAAATCTAACCATAATTGTATACTAATTATAAAATTAAAGATATTTCCTCAGATAAAACATAATACAACAAGTCAAGTCTTTTTTCGACGAGCTTCCGACGAACTTCTAGTGGTCTTCCGACGAACCCTCGGACACCATAATGTGGACTCCCGGCAAGCTCTTGGACTTGACGATGATCTTGGCGAGTTCCAACAAGTCTTCTTTGGTAAGCTCCGATCTTTCTCAGTGAGCTCCGCGAATCTCTAACGAGTCTTTCTAGCAAACTTCCGATGAACCCTTTGTCAAGCTCCCGACTCACTCTCGGCCAATTCTGACAGCACTCTAATGAATCTTCGGACTTCTATCGAACTCTCAAACTCCCAATGATTCATTCATACTTGACTCCGGCATTTTGTTTTGCTTTATGTCTTGATCGTTATCATAGTTAATCTTGCACATTAATTAAGTCTTAACCTTATTTTAATCTAGACAGTTACAATGAATTAACTTCCTATTACTCGGCACATCATTGGTCGGTGCTTCATCCAGTTCTTCGACCCATCGTCCTCTCTTGCGGCTTGTTGCCCAACCGGTGGTTGACCTCCAAAACCTTGATCTTCTTAGTACAATACCACTCTTCTTAGCCCGATGCCTGATATCTTTGTCCAAAGCCTTCTGCCAATTTTCGATTAGACCTCCGGCTCAACGCCCAATCTCCTAATGTGATTTCCTCCGGCGCAACGTCGATTCTTTTAGGATCGGAGTGGCACTAAGAGGGGGGGGGGTGAATTAGTGCAGCGGATTAAAACTAGTAAGTTTGAAATCAATTTTATAAATAGTTAGTTCATTTGGAGATTTTAATTTGATAAAAAATGACTTAGTTAAAGTAGCTCGAGTAAAGGAGATCAAGACCAAACGATTTGCAGCTTAGTAGAGAAATGATTCAGAAATTTAAACACTCACACATTCAAAGAACACTATGATGAATAGTGGTTTGGTCAAATAACCTACATCCACTTTCGAAGCCTTCTTCGATGAGGCTTTCAACTTTCACTAGCAAGTCACATTGAAGGGGAAGGACCAAATACCCCTCTTACAACCTTTTGACAAGTGGTTCACACTCTTACAGATTTTTACAAAGAGAGGGAGGTGAACACTTAGGCTATCGAAAACAAGGCTTTACTATGGCTTTTGCTTAATTTTGTAACTCTCAAAAGATTGCACTCTCAATTGCGAAAGGAGGGTATTTATAGACCCTAAGAGGATTCAAATTTGCATCAAATTTAAATTACTTTTGGGTTTCCTGGTGCTGGCGATGCCACCATGTCAGTGGCGGTGCCACCGCCTATCAGTGTCAGACTGACAGAGTACTGGGCGGTGCTACCGCCTAGCCTGGGTTCTCGGGTCATGGGCGGTGCCATAGCCCAGCCTGGGCTCTTGGGTGCTAGGCGGTGTCATCGCCCGGGCTCTTTAGCAAAGCTGAATAAGCCTTAATTTCAGCCCTATAAAGGCCTAGTTGGCCTCTACTAGGTTCAAATAGGATTATTTCCTAATCTTTACCTTAATTATATGCTAACTATAAAATTGAAACATAATTCTAAGTAATTTAAATCGACATTCTTCAAGTCTTCTTCCGGCGAACTTCCGGTGGTCTTTTGACACTCCTTCAGATTTCCTCCGGCGGACTCCCAACAGGCTCCCGGATACTGTGGCAAGTTCAATGAGTCTTTGGCAAGCTTCCGAACCTTCTCGGTGATCACCGCGAATCTCCGATGATCTTTCTGGTGAACTTCTGAAACCTTCGGCAAGTCCCTGATTCTATCTCGATTGGTTTCGGCAACACTTTTGATGATCCTTCTGACTTCTGGTGAACTCCCGAACTCCCAGCGAACTTGACCTCGGTAAATCGCTTTATGTTTTCATCCTATCGTAGTTAATCCTGTACACTTATCTCGACAATATGGATTAGAACAAATAATTCACCAATTGACTTCATCATCAAAATCCGAGATTCAACAATCTCCCCCTTTTTGATGATAATAATCAATTGATGATGGATTAATCTTAACTCCCCCAATCTATATGCCATATAATGAGATGGTAAAAATACACAAATTCAATCCTTTAAATTCAAGCCGAAACCGATAAGTTCCAACCATTGAACTTATCATTTTGCTTAATAAGCATACTCTAACATAAATATGAAACTTTGTATTTTTCTCAATGAAGATACTGTCAAGGTATGACACCTATAAATATTCATCATTACGTCAAGAGATATTAATCACAAATTGAAATAACACAAGGATCAAATGATATCAATGAAGTGCACAAATTCAAGGCATGATATCAAATAAAATATTAGCTTATCATATCAATAAAAAGAACCTAATTTTTAAATATGATATGATATCGATCTCAAAAATTTATATTTTAAGCATTCGTGATACATTACGATACGATACAAATTTTATTATGATGCTTTTTTAAAGATATCACCAATTTTCAGTTATAAAGCATGGCAAATGTAATTAAATTATAATGTTAAATGTATAAGATATTTTCATTCCATTATATTACAATATATAAGTCATTTGTCATTAATTTTATATTTTTCTCCCCCTTCGTCATCAACAAAAAGGAGGCGAAGAATTTAGACATGGTGATGAAATCCAAAAAAATTAATCTTCATCTATCAAGCTATGATGGATTCATGAAGGATTTATAAAAATGATCAATTTATATCAAGCATCAACTTAGCATTTATGACTTTATGAAATGAAACATGCATAAAGTAGGTGGAGGGAGCATGAAATCAATTAAGATTGATCATTCGAGGAAGACATCAAATTATTTAAAATATTAAAACAATATGAAGATGTCATACAAAATTCAAAAGATGTCATTCAAAATCCGAGTAGATGATATGAAAGAAATATACAATAATGTGTCACAAATATATCATTCAATATTTCATACGTAGGAGTATTTCAAAAATATGTCAATAGTAGTCATAAAGGTTTACAAAAATACGAGTCAAAAGATAACATCTATTCCTCAGGAGAAATTCCAAAATGTCTATTTAGGTGATCTATCTTCCGGTTCATCTGTCGTACTTCCTTCAAAATTTCAGCATGTTGTAAGTTGATTTGATTTTGTTGTGATTTGATTTGATTTAATGCTAACATGATTAGATTTTCAGAGGATGGAGCAGGAGCTAGTTCTGATAGTGCTGCACCAAAGGGACTAGGAGAAGGAGATTCATTTCCTATAAAAATAGGTGTTTCAGGTTATTCTACTAGTGGGGGAACTGGGTCAGTCCTTCTAGGTTGCTTAATCCATATACCATTGCTGAATATGCACCTTAGTCTCTTGAGTAGATTGCTGTTAATAGTGTTATATCTATCGACTTGGATTATTTCTTCATCAGGTGATACACAAATATTATGGGCCAGTATCAATCGAGTGATCAACCCTCCATATGGTAACATTGAGTCTATAGATATTATCTCCATCATATATTGCCGGATCAAGTATCTAAAATAGTTATTTTATCCGGTCATAATCCAATACATGGTACTTAACTCTATTAGACTAATCTCATCATGGTGAAATTGTTTAGGAATAAGGAGGCTTATGATGATATGATGAAGAATTTTAGAATTAAAGGGTAACAAGTGCTCGCAGCTTTTGGGAATAATGCCTAGGTTAGGATTTACAAAAATAGTCTCTAAAGCCTCAGAGTAGGTTGCTCCGATTGCATCCATATTTCATATGCTTTTGAAATAACAACCCCTATTCTATTCTACAATTCCAATTAGCTCATATATCGTATAATCAAAAATTCAAATTTTGGTTCCTAAAAGATAGGTAGTCAAGCTATCATTATCCACACTTAAGTTTGCGTAAAACAACTTAACCAACCTAAGGTAAATTGGTTCATCGATTTGTAAGATAGGCAAGACATCTAAATAGCAAACCATCTAATGAGTTTTAGGTTTCCTAGTTCACCTAGATCAACATATTTTCCCTTATGTATGGTTCTTACTTTAAACTTAGGGTACTTAAGAGCTACTTCATTAGATCTAAAGAGGATTGGGTCATAGGAATCTCTTTCCAACCTTTTTCCTTTAGCTTTCGATGATCTCTTAGGAGCCATATCTAAACATGATAATAGATTAACAAAGAACTTTAAGGAATAGACCAAATAATGAAAAGAATAGAAGAAAAATTTCAGATCTTACCATGTATGAGATTTCTTGGGAGGTAGCGGTTTTGATCCAAGAAAGAACCCTCTCTAAGGTTTCTAAAGGAAGAAAATGGGGTATGGAGAGGTTTAGAGGGCTTTGGAAGAGAGTTGGGAGTTTGCTCTCGGTTTGGGGGCGGTTCTACCACTGACCCTAACCCCCTCTTAATATAAGGGGGTTCTCGAGCAGTGCCACTGCCTTAGGACCGAGTGCCCAAGCGGTACTACTATCGGTTCTGGCGGTGCCACTGCTAGCACACAAAATTTTTTTTTGTTTTCAGAAGTTTTAATGTGTTTGATTTAAAATAGGATGGTGTCTTAGATCACTCTTTAAGGTGTCATACAAAATCAAAAAGAAAGAAGTCAAGTCCATGAAAATCGAAAAGAGAATGAACAAATTTTTGAGAAAGACATACAATAAGACTCATTTACGAGGATAAATCAACATGCCTAATTCCCTTCTAATAAAGTCAAATTATTCTTCATTTAAGGGTTTTGTGAAAATATCCACTAATTGATGTTTTGTATCAATAAATTCTAGAATAACATTATTATTATTGACATGATCCCATATAAAGTGATGCATAATGTCAATGTGCTTAGTTCTAGAGTGTTGAATACGATTTTTGGTTAGACAAATAGCACTTGTATTATCACATTTTATGGGAATGTTCAATAAATGAATTTCATAATCTTCTAATGTATTTTTCATCCAAATAACCTGTGCACAATATGCACTTGTAGCTATGTATTTGGCTTCGGCCGTAGATAGTGCAACCGAGTTTTGTTTCTTGGAAGACTAAGAACGAGTGCATGTCCTAATAATTGACATGTTCCGGATGTGCTTTTTCTATCTATTCTACATCTTCCAAAATCGGCATCCGTATAAGCTATTAAATCAAGGTTATCGGATTTTGGATATCATAATCCTAGATTAAGAGTACCTTTAAGATATCTAAGGATCCTTTTAATGGCTTTAAGATGGGATAGCTTAGGATCAGCTTGAAATCTTACACAAAGTCCTACACTAAACATAATATCCGGTCTCGTCATGGTAAGGTAAAGTAAGCTACTTATCATTCCCCTATATGTCTTTTGATCAAAATTTTCTCCACTTTCATCAAAATCTAACTTAGTGGAAGAACTCATAGGAGTGTTTATAGCTTTTGAACCATCCTTGTTAAATTGTTTTAACAATTCTAATGTATATTTAGATTGATTAAGAAATATACCATTACTAAGTTGTTTAATTTATAATCCTAAAAAGAAGGTTAATTCTCCCATTAGGCTCATTTCAAATTCATGAGTCATATACTTGGCAAATGATTCATATAGTAATTTATCCGAAGAACCAAAAATAATATTATCAACATAAATTTGAATAATAATAAAATTATTTTCAAAATATTTGATAAACAATGTAGTATCAACCTTGCCTTTTGTAAAATTATTTGAAATAAGAAAGGAACTAAGCCTTTCATACCAAGCTCTGGGAGCTTGTTTTAGTCTATAGAGAGCCTTAGTTAATTTAAACACATGATTAGGAAGAAGAGAGTTTTCAAATCCGAGTGGTTGTTCAACATACACTTCTTCGGAAATAATGCCATTTAAGAAAGCACTTTTGACATCAATTTGAAAAAGCTTAAAGTTATTACTACTAGCATAGATAAGGAGCATCCTAATGGCTTCTAATCTTGCCACAGGAGTGAAGGTTTCTTCGTAATCGATACCTTCTTCTTGGTTGAAACTTTTGGCCACTAATCTAGCCTTATTTCTGACCACGATACCGTATTCATGTTGCTTGTTTCTAAAGACCCATTTAGTACTAATGACTAAATGGTCACTTGGTCTAGGAACAAGCTTCCATACCTCATTCCTTTCAAATTGATTCAATTCTTCTTACATTACGATAACCCAAGAATCATCTTTTAAGGTATCGTCAATGCATTTAGGTTCAATTTAAGAAAGAAAAGCGGCATGGGCACAAAAAGTTTTAAAAGAAGAACGAGTTTGAACCCCTTTCGATGTTTCTCCTATAATTAACTCATTGGGATGGGCATCTACATACTTCCATTCCTTAGTTAAGGAAATTTAGGAAGAAGATGCATCCAAGTTGCTATTTTGAGGAGAGGGTTCATTAAAATTCAAACCATCAAAACCAAAATCATCATCAAAATCTTTTTTCTTAAATTCAAAAATTTCATTAAAAACTATATGAATAGACTCTTCTATACTAATGTTCTTTTGTTAAAAACACGAAAAACTTTAGAAACATAAGAGTAACTAAGAAAGATGCCTTCATCGGATTTAGCATCGAATTTTTCTAAAGCATCCTTTTCATTCAAGATGAAGCATTTACATTCGAAAACTTTAAGATAAGAAATATTTAGTTTTTTATTATTCTATAATTCATTGGGGGTTTTGGATAGAGATGGTCTTACTAGAACCCTATTCATGACATAGCAAGCCATATTAACGGCTTCGACCCAAAAGTACTTGGGCAAACTATGTTCATTTAATATCGTTCTTGTCATTTCTTGTAAATTTCTATTCTTTCTTTTCACTACTCTATTTTGTTGAGGATTTCTTGGGTAAAGAAGTTGTGGTTATACCTATTAGATTCACAAAAATTTTGGAAGTCATGGTTTTGGAATTTTCCACCATGATCACTTTGAATCGATGAAATCATGAAACCCTTTTTATTTTGAATAAGTTTACAAAATTTAGAAAAACATTTAAAGCAATCACTTTTGTGAGCTAAAAAATAGGTCCAAGTATATCTACTATAATCATCTACAATGACAAATGCATATTTGCTACCTCCTAGACTTGTTGTGTCGAATAAATCCATATGGATCATTGTAATGGTCTAGAGGTGCTTATTTGATTCTTTGATTTGAAGCTAGGTTTTATTTATTTTCCTAGTTGATATGCATCACATACTTTGTCCTTGACAAACTTGATATTTAGAATTCCTCGTACTAGTTCTTTAGAAGAAATTTTAGATATTAGTTTCTAGCATGCATGGCCTAATCTCCTATGCCAAAGCCAAGTATCATCATTTAAAATTGAGAAGCTCATTTCATTACTAAGTTCTTCAATGTTAATGGTGTAAACATTATTTTATTTTAACACAATTATGGATATGTTGTTATTTGGTTTTTCTATGATACAAGCATTAGATTCAAATCTAATAATATAACCTTTATCGCATAATTGACTAATGCTCAAAAGATTATGTTTTAATCCATCAACTAGTAATACATCATCAATTGAAAAACTTGATTTGTTACCTATGGTTCCCTTACCAATGATTTTACCCTTGTTGTCTCCGAAGGTGACATACCCTTCTTCTTTGTTAGTGAGCATAGAGAATTAAGATGGATCTCCGGTCATGTGCCTTGAGCATCCACTATCAAGATACCATCTCTTGCTCTTAGCTTGTGATGGTGAATGGTTCTACAAAAGAGGATGGTTTTTAGGTACCCATTTGATTTTGGGTGCCTCAAATATTGATCTACTGACTTTGTCATTTAGCATTGAATTATTTATGGTTCCTTTACATATCAATTTATGTGGATTAATTTTTTTAAATGGATATTTATAAACAATATGTCCAGATTTACAACAAAAATTTCATTTTAAATGAGGTGGTACATGTAATGTGGGTCCTTTAATGAAGGTGGTAGGATTTCAGTGAGATCCACTCATAAATCCAATTCCACTTCTATTTTCGATGTGACCCTTGTTTGCAAGGATCATGTCCAAGCCCTTGCTATGGACTTTAAACTTGTTTAGGGTCTCTTTAAGTAGCAAGTTCTCATTTTTGATTGCTTCTAAGTGTTCACACTTAGAGCATGGGGGTAAAGAAGGAGTTTGGAGGCTATCAAACTTATCTTGTAATAAAGCATGCTCTTTCTTTAATAAATTGAACTTCTTACATATAGTTCTACATTCATCAAATAATTCATGAAAAGCAATAGAAAATTCATCGAAAGATAAGTCTTCATTAAATAACTCACTAAATTCTTCTCCTAAGGTCATTAACGTGAAGTTGGCATTCTCTTTGTTGCTTGCTTCTTCATCCTCAAAGTCACTTAAGTCATCCTATATAGCCTTCAATGTTTTCTTCTTCTTAAGTTGCTTCTTCTTGGCTTGGGGGCATTCATTTTTGAAGTGCCTTGGCTTTTTGCATTCGTAACATATGACTTAGTCCTTTTTTGGTTCAAGTTTGTTTTTGGATTCATTTTTAAATTTACCCTTTTTAATGAATTTTTTAAATTTTCTAGTAAAGAGTGTAATGTCTTCGTCAAAGTCCTCATCACTTGATATTCCTTTCAAGTGTTCTTCTTGTGTTCTTAATGTAATATCCTTCTTGTTCTTTGGAAGAGGGTTCTCTAGCTCATCATGAGCATGACATGTCATTTCATAGGTCATTAAAGACCCTATGAGTTCTTCGATAGCAAAAGTTTTAAGGTCCTTGGCCTCTTGAATGACCATAACCTTTGGATCTCAACTCTTTGGAAGGGATCTTAAAATTTTTGTTACTAGTTCAAAATTAGAAAAATCTTTACGAAGTGTCTTGAGTCCATTGATAACATCCGTGAAGCGGGTGTATATGTCTCCGATGGACTCACTTGGTTTCATTCGAAAAAGCTCGTAAGAATGCACAAGAATATTGATTTTGGACTCTTTCACTTGGCTAGTGCCTTCATGAGTGATTTCAAGAGTGCGACAAATATCAAAAGTCGATTCACAAATAGAAATGTGATTAAACTCATTTTTATCAAGTGCACGGCATTTATAGCCTTTGCATTTAAAGTAAAAACCTTCTTCTCCGATTCATTCCATTCGCTCATTGGAAGAGAAGATTTTTGAAATCCATTTTCGATGATATTCCAAAGCTCAAAATTCATAGAAATAAAAAAGATCCTCATATGAGTCTTCCAATACATGTAAGCCGACCCATTAAACATAGGCGGACGTGTAATGGAGTGACCCTCTTGCATGCCAGAGTAAGCCATCTCTCTTGGGTTTTAAACCAAATATGAGAGTGAACCTTGCTCTGATACCAATTGTTAGGATTGGAGTGGCACTAAGAGGGGGGGGTGAATTAGTGTAGCGGATTAAAACTAGTAAGTTTGAAATCGATTTCGCAAAATAGCTAGTTCGTATGGAGATTTCAATTTGATGAAAAATGACTTAGTTAAAGTAGCTCGAGTAAAGGAGATCAAGACCGAACGATTTGCAGCTAAGAAGAGAAATGATTCAGAAATTTAAACACTCACACAATCAAGGAACACCATGATGTATAGTGGTTTGGTCAAATAACCTACATCCACTTTCGAAGCCTTCTTCGATGAGGCTCCCAACTTCCACTAGCAAGTCACGTTGAAGGGGAAGGACCAAATACCCCTCTTACAACATTTTCACAAGTGGTTCATACTTTTATAGATTTTTGCAAAGAGAGAGAGGTGAACACTTAGGCTATCGAAAACAAGGCTTTGTTATGGCTTTTGCTTAATTTCTAACTCTTAAAAGGTTTCCCTCTCAGCTCAGAAAGGAGGGGTATTTATAAACCCCAAGAGGATTCAAATTTGGGCTCTAAAGTTGAATTACTTTTGGGTTTTTCGGTGCTGGCGGTGCCATCGCCTGTTAGTGTCAGACTAATAGAGTACTGGGCGGTGCTACCACCCAGCCTGGGTTCTCGGGTTGTGGGCGGTGCCACCCCCTAGCCTGGGCTCTCGGGTGCTGGGCGGTGCCACCGCCTAGTCTGGGTGGTGTCACCACCTAGCCTGGGATCTCGGGTGTTGGGCGGTGCCACCACCCGGGCTCTTCAGCAAAGCTGAATGAGCCTTAATTTTGGCCCAAATCAGCCCTATAAAGGCTCGGTTGGCCTCTACCAGTTTAAACAGGATTATTTCCTAATCCTTACCCTAATTACATGCTTACTACGAAATTAAAATATAATTCTAAGTAATTTAAACTGATATTCTTCAAGTCTTCTTCCGATGAGCTTTCCGGCAAACTTCCGGTGGACTTTTGACACTCCTTCGGATTTCTTCCAGTGGACTCCCAGTAGGCTCCCAGATTCTGTGGCAAGTTTAACGAGTCTTTGGCAAGTTTCCAAACCTTCTCGGTGAGCTCCGTGAACCTCCGACGATCTTTTCGGTGAACTTCCGAAACCCTCGGCAAGTCCCTGATTCTATCTTAGTTGGTTCCAGCAACACTTTTGATGATCCTTCGGACTTCCGGTGAACTCCCGAACTCCCAGTGAACTTAACCTCAGTAAATCGCTTTATGTTTTCATCCTATCATAGTTAATCCTGCACACTTATCTCGGCAATATGGATTAGAACAAATAATTCACCAATTGACTTTATCATCAAAATTCAAGATTCAACAAATTCATCATATGTCAACTGTCTAATCCTGATCGATAATAGACCTACGTCACTTAAAACATAGTTAGATAATAAAATATAATCAATTAGTTTCGTCATCAAAACATGAGACTCAACACTCGTGACACTTAGAGCATGTGCTATATCAGGCCTAGTACATAACATAGTATACATGATAGACCCTATCACTAAGGAATATGATTTTCTACCCATGTGTGCCCTTTCTTCAGGAGTCTTTAGGGACATACTCTTAGAAAGTGATAGCCTATGTCTCATCGGTATAAGACCTCTTTTGAAAATTTTCATGCCAAACCTTTTGACAATGGTGTTTATATACCTAGACTAAGATAAACTAAGCATCCTCTTGGATCAATCTCTACAGATCTGAATCCCCAATATGTAGGATGCTTTCCCTTAGTCCTTCATGGAGAAGTATCTAGATACCTAAGCCTTTACTATAGAAAGCATTCCTCCATCATTCCCAATGATTAGGATGTCATCCACATGTAGCACCAAAAAGGTGATAGTACTCCCACTTACCTTCCTGTATACACAAGACTGATCTTCATTTTTAACAAAGTCATAAGATCTGATCGTCTCATCAAATCTTATGTTCCAACTTTGGAAAGCTTGCTTCAGCCATAGATGGACCTAAACAACCTGCACACCTTATTTGGACTATCCTTGGTTATAAATTCCTTATGCTATAACATATACACCTCCTTCTCGGGGTTGCCATTGTGGAATGTAATTTTCACATCTATCTGCCAGATCTCATAATCATAGTGTGCTACAATAGCCAATAGAATTCAGATGAATTTTAGCATAGCTATGGATAACAAGGTTTCATCATAGTCAACACCTTGACTTTGACAACACCTTTTCATCTACCCTGATCTTCTTCTTTAAGATCCACTTACAACCAATGGGTACGATACCCTCGGGTGCATTAACTTGGTTCCAAACCTTGTTGGAGTACATGGAATCCATATTTGAATTCATAGCTTCTTGTCACTTCCCAAAGTCTATACTCGTAATAGCCTCCTCGTAGGTCTGAGGATCAATATCCTCAATATCCTCTCCTTTGATATGTCTCACATATCTCTTAGGAGGATAGGATACTCTATCGAACCTATGTAAAGTCAGAACTTATGTGCTATATACCTGAACAGACTATAGCTGTGGAATGGTGCTTGAGTTAGGTTCTCCATGTTAGGGATCGAGTGGCACTAAGAGGGGGGGGGGGGTGAATTAGTGCAGCGGTAAAGAATGATAAATTTCTATGATTTAAAACAAGTTTGAAAACTTCGTATGATAAAAATCATGTTTTTGATTAAAACCGTTTCTATTGTGTTAAAAGCGTACGTAAGAAGATGAGGGCAGTAAACTTAGCAAAGTAAAGGTTTGCAAAAAGATAAATGTGAGAACATAAATGCAAACCATTTTTATAGTGGTTTGGTCATCCGACCTACATCCACTCCTGATTCCTCTTCGCTTGAGGCTACTAGCTTTCCACTAGCTATCCTCCTTCCAATGAGCGAGGATGAACTCCCTTAAAACACCTCTCCTTTTGACGGGCTTAAGAGGTAACCCTTACAAAGCCTCTCAACCCTCTCTAAGGCTAGATCATACTTTAGAACAAGAGGGAGTGTTTTGACACAATTTTAACAAAGTTTCCCCTTCTTTTTCAATTTTTGTGTGTGTTTAAATCATGGATGAGAGGGGTACTTATAAGTCTCAAGAGGATTTAAATTTGAAGCCCAAATTTGAATTGCCTCGGTTTTCCCAGTGTTGGCGGTACTAGGTGGTGCCACCGCCTGGGCTCTTGGGTGCTGGGCGGTGCCACCTCCCCAGCCTGGGCGGTGCCACCGCCTGAGCTATTCCAGCTCACTGGTTGGGCCTTAAACTCGACCTAAACTAGTCCGAAACAAGGCCCAATTGTCCCCTACTTGGGTTATAAGATTAACACATAATCCTAACCCAAATTAATGTGCTAACTATGAAATAAAAGACATTTCCTAAGCTATTACAAAATCTGATAAGTCAAGACTTCTTTTAGCGAGCTTCCGACGGTCTTTTGATGAACCATTGGAAATCATTCTGCGGACTCCTGGCAAGCTCTTGGACTTCACGATGATCTTAGCGAATTCCAACGAGCTTCTTTGGCAAGCTCCGATCTTTCTTGGCAAGCTCCGTGAACTTTCGACGAACCTTTCGGCGAACTTCCAAAAACCCTTCGGCTAGCTCCTTACTCATTCTCAACCAATTCCGATAGTACTCTCAATAAATCTTCGGACTTCCATCGAACTCTCAAACTCCCAACGATCCATCACACTTGTCTTCCGGCACTTTGTTTTGCTTTACATCTTCATCGTTATCGTAGTTAATCTTGCACACACACAAACAAAACTCTACTTCGATCTAGGTAATTATTACAACGTGAATTGACATTCGGTTGCCCGGCACGTCATTGGTCAGCACTTCATCCGATTCTTCGACGCATCATCCTCTCTTGCATTTTGTTACCCAATCGGTGGTTGACCTCCGCAACCCTGATATCCTTGGTACAACACGCTCTTCTTGGCCCGATGCCCGACGTATGAAGCCTCCTACCGATTGTCCAATATCCTAACGTGATTTCCTCCAACACAACGTCAATTCCTCCAACATCAACTGTCTAATCCTGATCAATAATAGACA
The DNA here is from genome assembly GCA_024322285.1 of Musa beccarii. Lineage (NCBI taxonomy): Eukaryota > Viridiplantae > Streptophyta > Magnoliopsida > Zingiberales > Musaceae > Musa > Musa beccarii. The sequence goes on along the minus strand of CM044402.1, from coordinate 8,931,281 downwards.
TGCGTAACTCAAAACGTAGTTAGACAATAAAACACAATCAATTAGTTTCATCATCAAAATCTGAGATTCAATAATCTCCCTCTTTTTGATGATGATAACTAGGATTTTAACCAAACTCCCCCTATCAATATGCCATTGATAGAAACCTTGGATTATCCCAAATCTAAGCAATATTTATCACAACTTAAGAGAATCATCAATTCATCATGCAAATATAAAAAAAATATTCAATTCATTGCATGAAGTTATCAATCTACTTCTCCCCCTATGTCATCAACAAAAAGGAGAAGTTGCATCATAGCTAGTTTAAAAGATATGCAAATTTTACAATCATATTGATTATCAATCAGGATATTCAACATACATCACATTCAATCATAGCAAATTTTTAAATTCTTTCTAAAGATAAGCAAGATGGTAATTTTTCATTACTTGCTTCTTGTGCAAGTTTGCACTTTGCTTTTGTAGCATGCTAGCAACTTTTGACATTGCAAGGTGGCATTTTTTGATATTCAAGATAGGAACTTCCTTCATTTCAATGATCGAGCTAGCAAATTTCTCATTGAAGTCGCAAGGTAGTAATAAATTTTCTCCTCCTTTATTTTTGTCAAAAAGAAGGGAGGGCTCAATGACTAAAAATTTCAATCATTATACAAGCCATATAAGAAAATCATGTCATGAATGATATAATATCAAGAAAAGTCAAAAAGAACATGATTCATTTGGTAATAGATAGCAAGGCCACTTGATTCATGCATTCAAGCTATCATTACTCATCATGTGTAATTTCAAAAATATAAAGGTTATCAACCATGATTCAAAAACATTCATTCTCAAGCTATGATAAAGAAGAGTAAATAAATGATTCAATCATATCATGTCATAAATTCTAAAAGACATATGAAGTTATCAAAATCATGAATTCATAAAGATTCAAATATTAAGTTTCGAGAAATCAAAATCATGATTCACAAATATTTTATTTAGCATCAATTTTCAATTCATGATAAAGGGTATACAACCAAGAATCATGATGCATAAAAACATATCATTCTCATAGATCAAGTCATGATTCATTGATTCATCATAAGACAAATTTCTTTTATATCAATTTTTCAATTGCCACATAAGGCATACAAGCCAAAGAATTCTTGTCATTTCTATATCATGAAAGATATGATGTCAAGGCTCATGATTCATTTGATAGTAAAAGCAACAACTTGATTTATGCATGATAGATCTAAATTCATCATGAATCATAAAAATAATTTCAAGTATCACTTATCAAGTAATAATCACATTTCTTGAAATTTCTTAAGTCAAGACATCAAAAGAAGGTTCATGATTCAGTTGAAACAAAATCTCATTCAAGTCAATTCGTCAACTCGAAATCCATAATCAAATCATCAAAATTACTTTCATAATTTACGAGATTCATAAGATATCATGAAATCATTAATCTCGATAAGAAGAGAAAAGCTTTTTCTTTTTAAGTGATTCTTTTAAAACATCATCAAAATCTCATTCATAATTCAAGTGATTCACAAACTATCATAAATGAATTCATCACTTGTATTTCATGAAAAATCAAAAATTTTAAAAAAATCATACATTTTAAAAAAATCATACATTTCACTTTTTATGATTTGCATTGATTTTGTATAAATATGCCTTTGTCTTCTTTTATGTTGAATAAAAGAATAAAAACAAGCATGAATGTTCAAGACATAAAGGCTAAATCTCATAAAGCAAATTGTCAAGCATGATTTTAAATATCCATTTTCAAGATATGATAAAAAGAGTAAATCAAGGATTCAATTATATCATGTCATGAATTCCAAAAGGCATCTTAAGTTATCAAAATCACATTAAAAGGATATTTAAAAAAAATATCGATAAGTGATTCATTCATGATTCATTTGGTAGGTTCTCCTCTTTAGTAAATCAAAAAGAATTTTAGGAGAACAAAATAAATTAAGGGAGATAGAACATGATTGAAGCATTTAACATGATTGAAGCATGATTCATATTTAAAATATATCTTACGTCGTAAATATGAATCAAGCATTTGTCAAATCCAAAATTATCCTCAAAATTACATTCAATAAATTCATACATGACAAACATAGATTTATTGAAAAATCGATAATATAGAGGATTGTGTTGGGGATCGAGCGGCACTAAGAGGGGGGGGGGGGTGAATTAGTGCAGCGGATAAAACGATAGATTTTTCAGCGATTTAAAACAAGCGTCGAAAACTTCGTACGATGAAAGCAATGTTTCGTTTGAAACCGATTTTTGCGTTCTAACTTTAAAGCATGCGTACAAAGATAAAAAGGAAGTGGAGCAAGTAAAGTAAAGGCTCGTAGCAAAGTAAAACAGAAATTTAAACACTCACACAATCAAGACGCAGCGATGTATAGTGGTTCGGTCAAAGTGACCTACATCCACTTCCTAAGCCTTCTCCGATGAGGCTCCCTTCTTCCACTATCAAATCCTTTGAAGGGGAAGGATCAAATACCCTCCCTCTTACAACTCTTTACAAGTGGTTCACACTCTTACAAGATTTCTCAAGAAAAGAAGGAGGTGAACACTTAGCAAGAACAAGACTTTTCAAAAGCTCAAAACTAAGATTCTAACTCTCAAAAGGGTTGTGTTTTTCAGCTGAAAAGGAAGGGGTATTTATGAGCCTCAAAGTGATTCAAATTTGGAGCCCAAACTTGGAGCCAAAAATTTGAATCTTTTGAGTTTTTTCTTTGTCGGTCTTGGCCTTATGACACACCAGCGCAGTGCTACTACACTGGCTTTCCACGCACCAGCGGTACTCTTCGCTCACCAGCGGGTACTCTGCTTTGCTACAAGTCTTGAAGCGGTGCTACCACCCTAGGAAGGTGGTGCTATCGCCTGCTACAGTAGCCGACTACAATAACCGGCTATAGTAACCGGCTACAGTAACAACTACAGTGCCATGCTACAGTGCCATGCACGTAGCATGCACGTAGCATGCGTTGGTGCTGTTTGGGCCAAAATCTTTGGCCCAAACGAAGGCCCAATGGCTCCTTCTTCGGGTTAAAGGATTAACACCTAATCCTAACCCAAATTAATGTGCTAACTACGAAATTAAAGACATTCCTAAGCTATTACAAAGTCCGTAAGTCAAGTCTTCTTCCGTCGAGCTTCCGGTGAACTTCCGGCGATCTTCCGACGATCCCTCGGAAACCATCCTACGGACTCTCGGTAAGCTCTCGGACTCCACGATGATTTTGGCCAGTTCCCCCAAGCTTCTTTGTCAAGCTCCGATATTTTGTTGGCAAGCTCCGTGAACTTCCGACGAACCTCCCGGCGAACTTCCAAAAACCCTTCGGCAAGCTCCCTACTTGTTCTCGGCCAGTTCCGGCAGCACTCCCAACGAATCTTCAGACTTCCATCGAACACTCGAACTCCCAATGATCCATCGCACTTGACTTCAACCCTTTGTTTCGCTTTGCGTCTTCATCCTTATCGTAGTTACTCCTGTACATAAACAACAAACACTCTACTTCGATCTAGACAGTTATTACAACACGAATTGACATTCAGTTGCCCGGTATGTCATTGGTCGGCACCTCGTCCGATCCTTCGGCACCTCGTCCGATCCTTCGGCACATCGTCCTCTCTTGCGGTCCGTTGCCCAATCGGCAATTGACCTCCGCAATCCCGATATCCTTGGCATAACTGTTAGGGATCGAGCGGCACTAAGAGGGGGGGGGGTGAATTAGTGCAGCGGATAAAACGATAGATTTTCAGCGATTTAAAAACAAGCTTTGGAAACTTCGTACGAATGAATGCAATGTTTCGTTTGAACCCGGAAAGATTACGTTTTAACTTTAAAGCATACGTAATAAGATGATAAGAAAGTTGAGTAAGTAAAGTAAAGGCTTGCAGCAAAGTAAAACAGAAATTTAACCACTCACATAATCAAGACGCAGCGATGTATAGTGGTTCGGTCAAAGTGACCTACATCCACTTCCGAAGCCTTCTCCGATGAGGCTCCCTTCTTCCACTACCAAATCCTTTGAAGGGGAAGGATCAAATACCCCTCTTACAACCCTTTACAAGTGGTTCACACTCTTACAAGATTTCACAAGAAGAATGAGGTGAACACTTAAGCAAATGAAGAACAAGACTTTCCTAAGACTTATTTTCAAAATCTAACTCTCTAAGGGTTGTTTTTTTCAGCTGAAAAGGAAGGGGTATTTATAAGCCTCAAAGTGATTCAAATTTGGAGCCTAAACATGGAGCCAAAAATTTGAATCTTTTGAGTTTTTTTGTCTTTGTCGGTCTTGGCGATCGACACACCAGCGGTTCTACAGCTTGATCGGCAGTGCTGCTACGCAAGCTTTCACGCACCAGCGGTACTACCGCCCGGCCAAGCAATACTACGCCTGGCTCACGATGCGGGGCGGTACTACCGCCCAGCGGCGATGCTACCGCTTTGCTCACGATGGCCAGGACCTTCTGATGGCGGACGCCTTCTGATGGCCGGACTCTGATAGCATGCACGTAACCCAAAGATGCATGCATTTGGTTCGGTTTGGGCCAAAATTTTGGCCCAAACTCATCTAATCAAGGCCCAATGGGCCCCACTTTGGGTTATCTAATCCTAACCCAAAATACGTGCTAACTACGAATTTTAAAGACGTTTCCTAAGCTATTACAAAGTCCACATGACAACTTCTTCCGGCCAGCTTCCGGTCAACTTCCGACGGTCTTCCGAAAAACCTTCGGAAACCATTCCGCGGACTCACGGCAAGCTTTCGGACTTCACGATGATCTTGGCGAGTTCCCCCGAGCTTCTTTGGGAAGCTCCGATCTTTCTTGGCAAGCTCCGTGAACTTCCGACGAACCTCCCGGCGAACTTCCGAAAACCCTTCGGCAAGCTCCCTACTCGTTCTCGGCCGATTCTGGCAACGCTCCCAACGAATCTTCGGACTTCCGTTGAACACTCGAACTCCCAACGATTCATCACACTTGTCTTCGGCCCTTTGTTTCGCTTTACGTCTTCATCCCTATCGTAGTCACTCCTGCACAAACAAACACCAAAAACTCTACTTCGATCTAGACAGTTATTACAACGCGAATTGACATTCAGTTGCCCGGCACATCATTGGTCGGTGCTTCATCCGATCCTTCGGCACATCGCCCTCTCTAGCGGCTTGTTGCCCAATTGACGGTTGACCTCCGCAACCTCCATGGCGCAACTCTGCACTTCTTGGCCCGATGCCCGACGTACGAAGCCTCCTGCCGATAGTCGACCGAACCTCCGGCTCGACATCCAATATCCTGACGTGATCACCTCGGCGCAACGTCAATTCCTCCAGCGTCAACTGTCTATTCCTGATCGATAGTAGACCTGCGTAACTCCAAACGCAGTTAGACCACAAATCACACTCAATTAGTTTCATCATCAAAATCCGAGATTCAACAATAACACGCTCTTCTTGGCCCGATGCCCGACGTACAAAGCCTCCTGCCGATAGTCGACCGAACCTCCGGCTCGACATCTAATATCCTGACGTGATCACCTCTAGCGCAACGTCAATTCCTCCAGCGTCAACTGTCTAATCCTGATCGAAAGTAGACCTGCGTAACTCAACACGTAGTTAGACCACAAATCACACTCAATTAGTTTCATCATCAAAATCCGAGATTCAACAATCTCCCCCTTTTTGATGATGACAACTAATTGATGACTGACGGAGTTAACCACAACTCCTCGGAGTTTAACCAAACTCCCCTTATCAATATGCCATTGATAGAATACTTAGATTATCCCAAATCCAAGCAACATTCATCACAATATTATGAGAATTGTCAAACCATCATGCAAATATATAAAATATTAAATATAAAGCATGAAGTCATCAATCTACTTCTCCCCCTATGTCATCAACAAAAAGGAGAAGTAACATCATAGCTAGTTTTCAAGAATATGCAAATCTTTACAACATACTAGCTATTTATCACATCATACAACATTTTTACAATACAACATCAAATAATACTATTCAATCATAGCAAGTTTCAAGGATGGACAATGATGGTAATTTTCACTTGCTTCTTGAGATGTGCAATTTGGCACCTTCTTTCTCATGATAGCAATATTTGCATCCTTTGATATAACAATTCTTAGCTTCTCATGAAGTTGCAAAATAGGAATCAAGATGGCAAATTTTTGCAATGTTCGAGCTAAAAACTTTCTCCCCCTTTGTTAGCATCAAAAAGAAAGGGAGGATCAAATATTTCAAATAATCTTGCATGAGATTCAACAATAATTTGTAACAAAAAATGTAAGCAATTTTGAAGAAGTGAAATTGAGCAAGATTTTTGCCTCTCTTGAGATAACAACTTTTTGCTTCTCAATGTTCAAGCTAGCAAAATTTTTCTTTTGATGCACAAGCTAGCAATTTTCTTCCTCTTGAATGAGCTAGCAAATTAATCATGCAAGCTAGCAATAAATCTTCTCCTCCTTTGATTTTGTCAAAAAGAAGGGAAGAATATAATTCTTTTCCATTTACATGAGTGCTTCCATCATAACAAAATAACAAATTTTCATCATGAATTTTTAACATATCAAGTCATGAATTCAAGAGAGTCATAAACAAATCATGGTATGAGGAAAATTTATGACAAGCAATAATGATAAGCTAGTATACTTTGCAATACGCAAACTAGCTCTCTTTCAATTTTTCTCATTTGCACCTAAGTTTCCCTTTTGCAAGTAATCAACTTCATGTTTGCAATGAGCTAGTAATTTTTGTAAAATTTATAACATTTTAAACATGCAAACTGATGAGTTAAAAAAATAATGCAACTTTGCAATTTCTTTCTTCTCATTTTGAGAAGTGCAAGTTTTGCCTTTTGCAAGTTCTAGCTAGCTATGTTTGCCACTTTCACTTGTGATACATAAGCTAGCAAGCTAACTCCCCCTTTGTCACTATCGAAAAGAAGGGATGAATAATATTTCAATGCAATAATTTTGCATCAATCAATATTTCAATTTTTTCCAAGATGCATACAAGATGGTATTAAAACATGAGAAATCATGTCATGAAGGATATCAATATGTAAATTCAACAAGAATCAAAATCAAAAGATATCATCCATGATTAATAACTTTTCATTTTAGCAAGATCTAGATTCATATTTATCAATTTTTAATTCAAGATAAATGTCATACAACCAAGAATCATGATATATAAAAGCATATTAATATTAAGGATCAAATCATGATTACAAGTGCCAACATATTTTCTTTTCATTCATTTTTAAGCCATGATAAATGATTCAAATATTAAGCACATTTTTTTTTATCAAATTTTCAATCATCACATAAGGCATTCAAGGAAGTATTGAAACAATAAAAAGAATCAATTTTAGCATATAATGTTTTAATCTTCAATCTTGAGTCATGAATCAAAAGGTTCATGAATCATTTTGACAAGTCTCTTTTTAGGAAATAACAAGTGGAAGTCTTAGGAATTTTTACCAAGATCACATTTCATAAGAATCAAGACACGAATTCATAAAAATTCAAGTATTGAATTCCGAGAAATCAAAAGACAAGTTACATTTCATTTAAGGAATTTTCTTTCGATAAGACGGAAGGAGCATGGTAAAAGATCTTGATTTATAAAGAGTTTCAAGTCATAGTTGTCAAGATCATAATTTCAATAAAATATCTTTATAGGAAAATGAAATCTTTTAGAACTTGATTCAAGCATTAAATATGTCTTAACAAGTCATAATTCCAAAAGATTCAAGAATCATTAAAAGAAAAATCATTCAAGCTCAATTCATCAACTCAAGACTCATAATCAAATTATTATTTTTGAGATTCATAATATGAATAAAGTTATTATTGTATCATCAAAATCATTTGTAATTCTAGTGATTTACAAAATATCATAAATGAATTTATCACTTGTCTTTCTTTAAAAATCGAAAACTTTAGAGATAGAAAGATTTCAAGAAACATACATTAATGTTTCAATCATCAAGTCATGTATATTGAAACATAGGAGAAAAATCAAGTTATGCATGCAATGTTTCAATTTTCAAAACATATTTTCTCAAGTTGAGTATCAATAAGTTAAGAGAAAATAATTTATGATTCATTTAGATTTTTCTTCAACAACATGGGAGAATCATGATATGAAGTGAGAGATCTTGAAAGACTCAAGTTATCAAGATCACAATGTAGTTTAAGCTCAATCAAATCAAATTATTAACTTGGAACTCATAATCGAATCATCAAAATTAATTTCGAGATTCACAAAATATCATGAAATCATTAATCTCGATAAGATAGGAAAAATATCTTCTTTTTAAGTTATTTGTTTCATACAAGTGTGCTCATGTTTCTAAAAAGAGTATCAAATTTAAGACCAAAACATGAGTTTGTCATCAAGATATAATATCACAAAGTCATTAAGCATGATCACAAACTTTTAGTATTTTCATTTCAATGATGATTTCATAATATATGTTCAAACATTTATATGGAACCCATCATTGTAGAAATTCAAAACATAAGTTTGTCATTAAATCCATCAAGATCATATGCATCAAACATCATAATAGTATATTTTCTCATCTTTATGAGTTTCAATTTATGTGATTTGATCTTTCATAAGAATGTTCAAATTTTTCATATGAAAATGTCATGCATCATATTCAAAAACGAAAATATCATCAAAATCATTTTAATTCTTTCTTACATTAGTTATAACAAGATGATCGATGCTCAAATTTTTGGTAAAATCATGCATCATTTTATAAATCTGAAAAATAATTTTCGTCATGAAAATCATCAAGTCCAAATGTAATACAAGGCAACATTAAAATCACATTTCTTTTATTTAGAAAATTTATGGGTTAGGTCTTTATAATTGATTTCATGAAGACATGTATCATCTAAAAATTTCATCATAAAAAGGGTCAAGACCTATTAATCCAAGATAGAAGTTTTTAAATCAACATCACTTCAACAACTCATGCATGATATAAAATCATCAAGCATCATGTTTAAAGACAATGTAAACTATCAAGATACTCATGCATGGGTTGATTCTATTAGGTGTCTAAACATTATCACAAATCATACAATCATCATTCATATTTTTATTTTTCAAAAATACTATAAAGAAAAGCATAGTATAATTTTGAATTTTTTTTAAATTTCTAAAAACACAAGAAAAACATAAAAAAATTCCTACTAACTAAGATAAGCATTCATGGAAATCATCATGTAATTTCAAAATAATTCAAGGTAGTTAAGTTACTTACCTCATTGTCGAAGCCCATGAAAGCGTAGTTTGCTTCTTCTTTCCTTGATTCTTCTTTCCAAGCCTTCTTCTTCTTCTTTGGCCTCTTTCTCCATTCAAGTTCATTTATGTTTTTTAAATTTTTTTTAATGAACTTGTTAACATTCATTGTTATGTGTTCAATGTCCTCATTATCCTCATCACTTGAGTCATTACTCAAGTGGCATTTCATAATTCGGAGTTCAAAAACCTTCTTGTTCTTTAGAAGGTTGTTCATGTGCTCATCATGTTTATCATATTCATCATGTTCCATTTCATAAGTCTTTAAGGACCCAATGAGTTCATCAATAGAGTAATTATTTAGATCCTTTGATTCTTGAATCGTCGTTATTTTAGGATCCCACCATTTTGAAAGGGATCTTAAGATCTTGTTAGTGAGTTCAAAATCCGAAAAACTTTTACCAAGACTTTTCAAGCTATTGACGACATCCGTGAAGCGGGTGTACATGTCGTCGATAGATTCTCTTGGTGTCATTTGGAAGAGCTCAAAATCATGCAACAAGAGGTTTACTTTCGAGTCTTTAACTCTACTAGTTCCCTCATGCGTGATTTCAAGTGTTTGCCATATATCAAAAGCCGTTTCGCAAGAAGAAATTCGATTGAACTCATTTTTGTTCACAGCACAAAATAAGGCATTCATAGCCTTTGCATTCAAAGAAAAAGATTTTCTCTCTAAGTCCGACCATTCGTTCATCGGTTTAGAGGAAAGTTGAAAGCCATTTTCGATGATGTTCCACAAATCCAAATCCATTGAAAGTATAAAAACTCTCATTCGAGTTTTCCAATAAGTGTAGTCTGAACCGTTAAAAAACGGTGGACGAAAAACCAAAAAGCCCTCTTGAAAACCATTTAGAGCCATTTCTCATGGGTGTGAATCCGAAAGAGAAAGAACATGGCTCTGATACCATTTGTTAGGGATCGAGCGGCACTAAGAGGGGGGGTGAATTAGTGCAGCGGATAAAACGATAGATTTTTCAGCGATTTAAAATAAGCTTCGGAAACTTCGTACGATGAAAGCAACGTTTCGTTTGAAATCGATTTTTGCGTTCTAACTTTAAAGCATGCGTACAAAGATAAAAAGGAAGTGGAGCAAATAAAGTAAAGGCTCGCAGCAAAGTAAAACAGAAATTTAAACACTCACACAATCAAGACGCAGCGATGTATAGTGGTTCAGTTAAAGTGACCTACATCCACTTCCTAAGCCTTCTCCGATGAGGCTCCCTTCTTCCACTATCAAATCCTTTGAAGGGGAAGGATCAAATACCCCTCTTACAACCCTTTACAAGTGGTTCACACTCTTACAAGATTTCTCAAGAAAAGAAGGAGGTGAACACTTAGCAAGAACAAGACTTTTCAAGACTTTTCAAAAGCTCAAAACTAAGATTCTAACTCTCAAAAGGGTTGTGTTTTTCAGCTGAAAAGGAAGGGGTATTTATAAGCCTCAAAGTGATTCAAATTTGGAGCCCAAACTTGGAGCAAAAAATTTGAATCTTTTGAGTTTTTCGGTGCTGTCAGTCTTGGCAGACTGACACACCCAGGCGGTGCTACCGCCTGGCTTTCCACGCACCAGGCGGTACTACCGCCCCAGCCAGGCGGTACTACCGCCTGGCTCACGATAGCGGGGCGTGCTACCGCCCAGGCGGTGGTGCTATCGCCACTACTGATGGCGACTACAATAACCGGCTATAGTAACCGGCCACAAACTCATAACAACTTCTGATGCCATGCTACAGTGCCATGCACGTAGCATGCACGTAGCATTCGTTGGTGCTGTTTGGGCCAAAATCTTTGGCCCAAACGAAGGCCCAATGGCTCCTTCTTCGAGTTAAAGGATTAACACCTAATCCTAACCCAAATGAATGTGCTAACTACGAAATTAAAGACATTCCTAAGCTATTACAAAGTCCGTAAGTCAAGTCTTCTTCCGTCGAGCTTCCGGCGAACTTCCGACGATCTTCTGACGATCCCTCGGAAACCATCTTGCGGACTCTCGGCAAGCTCTCTGACTCCACGATGATTTTGGCCAGTTCCCCCGAGCTTCTTTGGCAAGCTCCGATCTTTCTTGGCAAGCTCCGAGAACTTCCGACGAACCTCCTGGCGAACTTCCAAAAACCCTTCGGCAAGCTCCCTACTCGTTCTCGGCCAGTTCCAGCAGCACTCCCAACGAATCTTCAGACTTCCATCGAACACTCGAACTCCCAATGATCCATCGCACTTGACTTCAACCCTTTGTTTCCCTTTGCGTCTTCATCCTTATCGTAGTTACTCTTGCACATAAACAACAAACACTCTACTTCGATCTAGACAGTTATTACAACACGAATTGACATTCAGTTGCCCAGTACGTCATTGGTCGGTGCCTCGTCCGATCCTTCGGCACATCGTCCTCTCTTGCGGTCCATTGCCCAATCGGCGATTGACCTTCGCAATCCCGATATCCTTGGCGTAACACGCTCTTCTTGGCCCGATGCCCGACGTACGAAGCCTCCTTTCGATAGTCGACCGAACCTCCGGCTCGACATCCAATATCCTGACATGATCACCTCCGGCGCAACGTTAATTCCTCCAGCGTCAACTGTCTAGTCCTGATCGAAAGTAGACCTGCGTAACTCAACACGCAGTTAGACCACAAATCACACTCAATTAGTTTCATCATCAAAATCCTAGATTCAACAGATTGCATTTCATTTTTATAAATTTCTATTCATGTGATTTACTTCTTATAAGCATGCTTTACCTTAAAAAGAAATGTTAACATTTAAGATGGAAAGACAAATTTCATCATAAAGATCATGAAATTGTAACTCATTAAGTATGCGGCATTTTCCAAAATTGATTCAAGAGATTCATATGATTCATGAAATGAGTTCATTAATTTCAATAGGATAGAAAATACATTTTCATTTCATGCAATTAATTTCATATGAGCATGTTCAAATTTTCATGTAAAGACCATGCATCATTTTTAAAACTGAAAGCATCATCAAAACCATTAAGATTCATGGATTCATCATACACATTATTTCAAAATATGAGATTTTAAGACATCAAGTATGATACAATCATTAAGCATGTTTTCATAATGCATCATCAAAATCATTTTAATTCTTTCTTTCATTTGTTATAACAAGATGATCAATACTCAAATTTTTGCTAAAATCATGCATCATTTTATAAATCTGAAAAATAATTTTTGTCATGAAAATCATCAAGTCCAAATGTAATCAAGGCAACATCAAAACCACATTTCTTTCATTTGGAAAATTTGTGGGTTAGGTCTTTTGATTTCATGAAGACAAGTATCATCTAAAAGTTTTATCATAAAAAGGATTAAGACCCATTAATCCAAGATAGAAGTTTTCAAATCAACATCACTTCAAAAAGCTCATGCATGATATAAAATCATTAAGCATCATGTTTAGAGACAATGTAAAACATTAAGATACACATGCATGAGTTAATCCTATTAGGTGTACAAACATTATCACAAATCATACAATCATTATTCATATTTTTAATTTTCAAAAATTACTAGAAAGGAGAAAAGTAAAAAAAAATTCCTACCAACTATATTAAGCAACTCATGAACGGACCATGTAATCTCAAAATAACGTAAGAACATTTTAGGTGAGTTACTTACCTCGTTGTTGAAACCTATCAAAGCCCAATTCGTTGTTTCACCTATGGAAGTTCTTGATTTGTCCTTGGGTTTCTTCCTCTTCTTTGGCCTCTTCCTCTGTTCAAGTTCATTTTTGTTCTTTAATTTTTGTTTAATGAACTTGTTAAATTTTAATATTAAATGTTCAATGTCCTCAACATTGTCCTCATCACTTGAGTCATCACTCAAGTTGCATTTTATAGTCTGGAGTTTCAAATCCTTTCTATTCTTTAGAAGGTGGTTCATGTGTTCATCATGTTCATTGTGTTCCAAGAATGTCATCTCATAGGTTATTAAAGACCCAATGAGTTCTTCAAGAGGTAAGTCATTTAAAGTTTTAGCTTCTTGTATGGCGGTTATATTTGAATCCCACCTTTTTGTAAGGGATCTTAAGATCTTGTTAGTGAGTTCAAAGTTTGAAAAACATTTACCAATTAGACTATTGACAACATCCGTGAAATGGGTGTACATCTCACCGATAGTCTCACTTGGTTTCATTTGGAAAAGCTCAAAATTATGCAATAAGAGGTTTACTTTTGAGTTTTTGACTCTACTAGTTCCCTCGTGCATGATTCAAGTGTTCGCCAAATGTCAAAAGTCGTTTCACACATAGAAATATGATTGAACTCGTTCTTATCCAAAGCACAAAATAAGGCATTCATAGCCTTTGCATTTAAAGAAAAATATTTCTTCTCTAAATCCGACCATTTGTTCGTCGGTTTAGAGGGAAGTTGAAAATGGTTTTCAACAATGTTCCACAAATCCAAATCCATTGAAAGCAAGAAAACTGTCATTCAAGTTTTCCAATAAATGTAGTCCAAACCGTTAAATAACAGAGGATGAACAATCGAAAAACCCTCTTGAAGGCTGTTAAGAGCCATTCCTCATGGGTGTGAATCCAAAAGAGAAATAACGAGGCTCTGATATCAATTGTTAGGGATCGAGTGGCATTAAGAGGGGGGGTGAATTAGTGCAGCGGTAAAGAACGATAAATTTCTATGATTTAAAATAAGTTCAGAAACTTCATACGATAGAAATCACATTTTTGATTAAAACCATTTCGATTCCATTGAAAGCGTATGTAAGAAGATGAGAGCCATGAATCTAGCAAAGTAAAGGTTTGCAGAAAGATAAATCATGCAGCGGATTAAAATCGTAAGTTTGAAACCGATATTTGGTAAAATAGTTAATTCGTATGAAAACTTCGATCCAATGAAAAATAACTTGGTTGAAGTAGCTTGAGTAAGGATAATGAAAAACTAAATGGTTTGTAGCCAAGTAAAAGGATGAAATAGAACTTTAAACACTCACACAATCAAGAACGCGAAGATGTATAGTGGTTCGGTCAAAGTGACTTGCATCCACTTCCGAAGCCTTCTCCGATGAGGCTCCCAACTTCCACTAGTAAATCCTTTTGAAGGGGAAGGACCAAACACCCCTCTTACAATCATTTTACAAGAAGTTCACACTCTTATAGATTTTTCAAAGAGAAAGGAGGTGAACACAAGCTATTGAGAATAAGACTTTTGCAAGACTTTTGCTTAATTTCTAACTCTAAAAAAGGATGCCCTTTCAGCTGAGAAAGGGGGGGTATTTATAGATCCAAAGTGTATTCAAATTTGGGCTCCAAATTTGAAATCAATTTGGATTTTCCGGTGCTGGCGGTGCTACCACTTGTCAGTCATTAGACTGACAGTGCGCAGGTGGTACTACCACCGTTGCACACTAGTACTGGGCGGTACTACCACCCCAGGTTGGGCAGTAGTACCACCCAGAATTTGGCTACCAGGCGGTTCTACCGCCTGGCCCATTTAGTAATGCTGAATGGGCCTTGTTCAAGGCCCAAAAAGGCCTAGTAAGAGCCCAGTTGGCTCCTACCAGATTTGAGCAGGATTAATTCAAAATCCTTGCCCTAAGTATGTGCCAACTACAAAATTGAAATATAATTAACAGTGATTTGAACCGACATTCTTCAAGTCTTATTCCGATGAGCTTTATGATGAGACTTCGGCGGTCTTCCGATACTTCTCTCGGATTTCTTCCGGCGGATTCCCATCATTCTCCCGGCTTGTATGGCACACTCAACGAGTCTTCGGCAAGCTTCCGAACCTTCTTGGCAAACTCTGCGAATCCTTCGACGATCTTTGCAGTAAACTTCCAAAAACTTCAGCAAGTCCCTGATTCGATCTTGGTTGGTTCCGGCAACACTTCCGACGATCCTTCGGACTTCCGATGAACTCTTGAACACCCGATGGACTTGACCTCGGCAAATCACTTTATGTTTCTAAACCATCGTAGTTAATCCTACACACTTATTTTTGACAATATAGATTAGAACAAATATTTTATCAATTGACTTCATCATCAAAATCCAAGATTCAACAATCTCCCCCTTTTTGATGATGATAATCAATTGATGATGGAGTTACTCTTAACTCCCCCTATCCATATGCCATATCATTAGAAGGTAAAAGAACTTGAATTCAATCTTTTGAATTCAAGCCAAATCCGATAGATTTCATAAATCTTAATAAACAAGCTTAGGCATAAATACGAAAACTTCATATTTTAAACAATGACAAGGTATGTACACCTATAATAACAAGAGATATTAATTCCAACATAATAAGGATCAAGTGATATCCAAAAGAGTGTTTCAATGATATCAAATAAAAAAGTAGCTTATCTCAAGAATGAGAATTTTTAAGCATTTGCGATGCGATACAATCGATTTATATTTCACTTTAAGCATTTACTCCAACATAGCAACAATTACTCCATCATAGCAATTTATATTTTTCTCCCCCTTTGTCATCAACAAAAATAATGGAGGTGAAGAAACCATTCATTACTTCGTAGAAGAAAAGAAAAAAACCTCATTTATCTAGCCATGAGAGGGAGAATACAAAAGCCGATCAATTATTGAGCCATGGAGGGAGCATGAAATCGTTCGAGGGGGACATCAAGTCATATAGTAATATGAAAGTGTCATCCAAGAATTACGATCTAACCAAAAAAAAATTCATTCAAAAGCTAATTAGATGAAAATAACATCATGCAACATCATCCATAGTAGTCATAAGCATAACAAGACAAGTGTTTAAAAAGAGAACAACAGCTATTCCGGAGGGGGAACACCAAAATGCCTATATAAGTAATCTATTTTGCGGTTCATTTGTTGCACTTCCTTCAAAATTTCAGCTTGCTGCATGGTGATTTGATTTAAAGCAAGCATGATCGGATCATCGTGAGATGGAGCAGAGCGCTCTCGATGGTCTTTGGATCAACGAGGACTAGGCAGAGGAGATTCATTTCCCCTAAAAATTGGTGTTTCAGGTCGCTCTACTAGTGGGGGTACTATATCAACCCTTCTAGGTTGCCTAATCCATATGTCATCTCTAAAGGAGCATCTAAGTCGCTTTAGAAGACTTCTGTTTATTGTGTTATATCTATCAACCTATATTATTTTCTCGTCGGATAACACACAAATGTTATGGGCAAAAATGAATCTAGTGATCAACCTGCCATATGACAACATTGAGTCTCTAGAGAAAATTTCTATCACGTGTTGTCTAATCAAATAACCAATGTAGTTGTTTTGTCTAGTCATGATCCAATACATCGTACTTAGTTCTAACATACTCATCTCATCAGGGTGAAACTGCTTCGGAAGTAGAATGCTTATAATGATGTGATGAAGTAATTTTGAATTAAAAGGTAATAAGTACTCGCAGCTTTTAGGAATGATGCCTAGGTTAGGATTAGCAAAGATCGTCTCTAAGGCTTCGGAGTGGGTTGCTCCGATTGCATCCATATCCCATTGCCCTCTAAAATAACATCCTCTATTCTTTTCTTCAATTCCAAGTAGCTCACATATGGTACGATCAGAAATCTGAATTGTGGTTCCTAACATATAGGTAGTCAAAACATCATCTTCAATAATCATTTTAGCATAAAATAGCTTAACCAACCTAGGATAGATTAGTTCATTAATTTGCAAGATAGGTAGAGCATTTAGATTGGCAAACCATCTAATAGGTTCTAGATTTCCTAGTTCACCTAGATCAACATGTTTACCCTTATGTATGGCTTTAGAATCAAAATTTGGGTATCTTAAGGCTACCTCATTAGATCTAAAAAGGGTTGGGTCAAATGAATCTCCTTCCAACCTTTTCCCTTTACCTCTTGATGATTTCTTAGGAGCCATATCTATGCATGATGAAGAAACAAAAGGAAACACTAAGGAAAAGACAAGCAAATGTGAAGAGAAGAGAAAATTGTAGATTTTACCTTCTTTGAGTTTCCTAGGGAGGTGAGGAGCTTGAATCAAGAAAAAACCTTTGATAGCCCTTTAGGAGGAAGAAGAAATGGAGAGGAGAGAGTTTGGAGGAGTTTAGGAGGAAGAGGGCTGAATGGGTGGGTGTTTCAGTTGGTTCTACTGCCAACCCTAACACCCCCTTTAATATGGGGGTGTTCGGGTGGTACTACCGCCAACCAGGCGGTGCTACCGCTTGGGAGCCGAGTACCCAGGTGGTACTACTGTTGGTTCTGCCCCACAATATATATATATATATATATATATATATTAAATTTTCTAGTGTTGAAATGAGATGTAATCATAGATCATTCCTTGAGATATAGAATTAAAATGAGGGAGGCAAATCCGCGAGAGCCGAGTTTTCGTAAAATCCACGAAAGCCAAAAGAAAACATATATAATGCTGCTCATTCACAAGGACAATATAACATGCCTATTTCCTTCCTAATGAAGTCAAATTGTTCTTCATTTAAAGGTTTCGTAAAGATGTCCACTAATTGATGTTTTGTATCGATAAATTCAAGAGTGACATCGTTACTATTAACATGATCTCGTATAAAGTGATGTCTTATGTCAATATGCTTAGTTCTAGAGTGTTGAATAGGATTTTTGGTTAGACAAATAGCACTTGTATTATCATATTTTATGAGAATGTTATTTAAATGAATTTCATAATCTTCTAGTATATTTTTCATCCAAATGACTTGAGCACAACATGCACTTGCGGCTATGTATTCGGCTTCCGTCGTAGATAGTACAATCGAATTTTGTTTCTTGGAAGTCCAAGAAACAAGTGCATGTCCTAAAAATTGGCATGTTCCGGATGTGCTCTTTCTATCTATTCTACATCCACCAAAATCTGCATTTGCATAGGCTTTTAAATTAAAGTTATCAGATTTTAGATACCATAATCCTAGATTAGGAGTACCTTTAAGATATCTAAGAATTCTTTTAATGGCTTTAAGGTGAGACAACTTAGGATTAGCTTGAAATCTCACACAAAGTCCTACGCTAAATATAATATCTGGTCTAGTTGCCGTAAGATAGAGCAAGCTACCTATCATCCCCCTATATGTCTTTTGATCAAAATTTTCTCCACCTTCATCCAAGTCTAACTTGGTGGAAGTACTCATTGGAGTGTTGATGGCTTTTGAACCATCCATATTAAATTATTTTAACAATTCTAATGTATATTTAGATTGATTAAGGAATATGCCATTACTAAGTTGTTTAATTTGTAATCCAAGAAAGAAGGTTAATTCTCCCATTAGACTCATCTCAAATTCATAACTCATACACTTGGCAAAAGATTCACATAGTGATTCATCCGAAGAACAAAAAATAATGTCATCAACATAAATTTGAACAATAAGAAAATTATTTTCAAAATGTTTGATAAACAATGTAGTATCAAACTTGCCTTTTGTAAAATTATTAGAAATAAGAAAGGAGCTAAGCCTTTCATACCAAGCTCTAGGAGCTTATTTTAGTCCATAGAGAGTCTTAGTTAATTTAAACACATGATTAGAAAGAAGAGAATTTTCGAATCCGGGTGGTTGTTCAACATATACTTCTTCAGAAATAAAGCCATTTAAAAAAGTACTTTTGACATCCATTTGAAATAGTTTAAAATCATTACTACTAGCATAGGCAAGGAGCATCTTGATGGCTTCTAATCTTGCCACAGGAGCGAAGGTCTCTTCATAATCAATACCTTCTTCTTGGTTGAAACCTTTGGTCACTAATCTAGCCTTGTTTCTAACCACAATGTCGTATTCATCTTGCTTGTTTCTAAAGACCCATTTAGTACCAATAACCAAATGGTCATTAGGTCTAGGAACAAGCTTCCATACCTCATTCCTCTAAAATTAATTTAACTCTTCTTGCATTGCGATGACCCAAGAATCTTCTTTCAAGGCATCATCAATGCATTTTGGTTCTACTTGAGAAAGAAAAGCGGCATGGGTGCAAAAATTCTTAAATGAAGAACGAGTTTGAACCTCTTTAGATGTATCTCCTATAATTAACTCCTTGGGATGGGCATCTACATACTTCCATTCCTTGGGTAAGGAAATTTGGGAAGAAGATGCATCCAAGTTGTCATTTTGAGGAGAGGGTTCATTCAAATTCAAATCATTAAAACCAAGATCATCATCAAAATTTTTTTTCTTAGATTCAAAAAATTCATTAAAAACCACATGAATAGATTCTTCTATAACTAAATTTCTTTTGTTGAAAACCCAAAAAGCATTAGAAATAGAAGAGTAACCAAGAAAGATACCTTTATCAGATTTAGCATCGAATTTTCCTAAGGCATCCTTTTCATTTAAAATAAAGCATTTATAGCCAAAAACTTTAAAGTAAGAGACATTGGGTTTTTTATTATTCCATAATTCATATGGAGTCTTAGATAGGGATGGCCTTACTAGAACTCTATTCATAACATAGCAAGCCATGTTTACGGCTTCGGCCCAAAAATATTTTGGTAAATTATTTTCATTTAACATGGTTCTAGCCATTTCTTGTAAATTTCTATTTTTCCTTTTCACTACTCTATTTTATTGAGGATTCCTTGGAGTAGAGAAATTATGGTTATATCCATTGATTTCATAAAAATTTTGGAAGTCATGATTTTGAAATTCACCACAGTGATTGCTCCGAATTGATGAAATTATGAAACCTTTTTCATTTTGAGTAAGTTTACAAAATTTTGAGAAATATTTGAAACAATCACTTTTGTGAGTCAAGAAATAGGTCCAAGTGTATCTACTATAGTCATCCATAATTACGAAGGCGTATTTGTTACCTCCTAAGCTTGTTATGTCAATTGGTCCAAAGAAATCCAAATGGATCAATTGTAATGGTCTAGTGGTGCTAATTTGAGTTTTTGGTTTGAAGCTAGTTTTTATTTGTTTTCCTAGTTGACACGCATCACATACTTTGTACTTAACAAACTTCATATTGGGAATTCCTCGTACTAACTCTCTAGATGAAATCTTAGATATTAGTTTCATGCTTGCATGGCCTAATCTCCTATGCCAAAGCCAAGCATCATCATTCAAAACCAAAAAACATATTTTATTACTTAATTTATCAAAATTTATGGTGTAGACATTGTTTTGTTTTAAAGCAATCATGGATATATCATTGTTTGGTTTTTCAATGATGCAAATATTAGATTCAAATCTAACAACATAACCTTTATCGTATAATTGACTAATGCTTAAAAGATTATGTTTTAAACCATCAACTAGCAACACATCATCAATTGAAAAACTTGATTTGTTACCTATGGTTCCCTTGTCAATGATTTTACCCTTGTTGTTGTCTCCGAAGGTGACATACCCTTCTTCTTTGCTAGTGAGCATAGAGAAATGAGATAGATCTCCGGTCATGTGCCTTGAGCATCCACTATCAAGATATCATCTCTTGCTCCTAGCTTATGAGTTTGTCTACAAAAGAGGATGGTTTTTAGGTACCCATTTGATTTTGGGTGCCTCACAAATTGTTCTATTTATTTTGTAATTCAACATTGAATTGTTTATGGTTCTTTTAGGAACCCATATCAATTTATGTGGACTAATTTTCTTGAATAGACATTTGTAGACAACATGTCCAGTTTTACCACAAAAATTACATTTCAAATGGGGTGACAAATGCAATGTGGGTCCTTTAATGAAGGTAGTGGGATTTCGGTGAGATCTACTCACAAATCCGATTCCACTTCTATTTTCGACGTGACCCTTGTTAGCAAGGATCATGTCCAAGCCCTTCCTACCGACGTTAAACCTGTTTAGGGTCTCTTTGAGTAGCAAATTCTCATTTTTTATTGCTTCTAAGTGTTCACACTTAGAGCATGGGGGTAGAGAAGGAGTTTGGAGGCTATTGAACTTATTTTGCAATAAAGCATGCTCTTTCTTTAGTAAATTAAACTTCTTACTAATAGTTCTACATTCATCAAATAACTCATAAAAAGCAATAGAAAGCTCATCGAAAGATAATTCTTTATTAAATAACTCACTAACCTCTTCTCCTAGGGCTATTAGCATGAAGTTAGCCTCCTCTTTGTTGCTTGCTTCTTCAACCTCGGAGTCACTTGAATCATCCTATATAGCCTTCAATGCCTTCTTCTTGGGTTACTTCTTCTTGGCTTGAGGGCATTCATATTTGAAGTGCTCTGGCTTCTTGCATTCGTAGCAAATAACTTGGTCCTTTTTATGTTCAAGTTTATTTTTTGTGTCATTTTTAAATTTATTCTTTCATATAAATTTTTTGAATTTTCGAGTTAAAAGTGCAATGTCATTGTCACTGTCCTCATCACTTGATGTTCCTTTCAAGTGGTCTTCTTGTGTTCTTAGTGCCATATCCTTCCTGTTCTTTGGAAGGGGGTTCTCGAGTTCTTCATGAGCATGACACATCATTTCGTAGGTCATTAGAGACCCAATTAGTTCTTCAAGGGGAAAAGTCTTAAAGGTCCTTGGCCTCTTGAATGGCCGTAACTTTTGGATCCCAACTCTTTGGAAGGGATCTTAAAATCTTAGTTACAAGTTCAAAGTTAGAAAAACCTTTACCAAGTACCTTAAGTCCATTGATGACATCCGTAAAGCAGGTGTACATGTCTCCAATGGACTCACTTGATTTTATTCGGAAAAGTTCATAAGAATGTACAAGAATATTGATTTTGGACTCTTTCACTCGGCTAGTGCCTTCATGAGTGATCTCAAGAGTATGCCAAATATCAAAGGCCGATTCATAAATTGATATATAATTAAATTTGTTTTTGTCTAGTGCACAAAACAAGGCATTCATAGCCTTTGCATTTAAAGCAAAAACCTTCTTCTCCGATTCATTCCAATCGCTCATTAGAAGAGAAGATTTTTGAAAACCATTCTCAATGATATTCCAAAGCTCAAAATCCATAGAAATAAGAAAGATCCTCATACGAGTCTTCCAATACATATAATCCGACCCATTAAATATAGGCGGACATGTAATGGAATGACCCTCTTGCATACCGGAATAGGCCATCTCTCTTGGGTTTTAGATCAAATATGAGAGTGAACCTGCTCTGATACCAATTGTTAGGATCTGATAGGCACTAAGAGGGGGCGGGGGTGAATTAGTGTAGCGGATTAAAATCGTAAATATGAAACCGATTTTGGTAAAATAGTTAATTCATATGAAAACTTCGATCCGACAAAAAATAACTTGGTTGAAGTAGCTTGAGCAAGGATAATGAAAAACTAAATGGTTTATAGCTAAGTAAAAGGATGAAACGGAACTTTAAACACTCACACATTCAAGAACGCGAAGTTGTATAGTGGTTGGGTCAAAGTGACCTACATCCACTTCCGAAGCCTTCTCCGATGAGGCTCCCAACTTCCACTAGCAAATCCTTTTGAAGGGGAAGGACCAAACACCCCTCTTACAACCCTTTTATAAGAAGTTCACACTCTTACAGATTTTTCAAAGAGAAAGAAGGAGGTGAACACAAGCTATTGAAAACAAGACTTTTGCAAGACTTTAGCTCAATTTCTAACTCTAAAAAAGGATGCCCTTTCAGTTGAGAAAGGGGGAGGGTATTTATAGATCCAAAGTGGATTTAAATTTGGGCTCCAAATTTGAATCCAATTTGGATTTCCCGATGTTGGTTGTGCTATCGCATGTCAATCGTCAGACTGATAGTGCATAGGCGGTACTACTGCCCCAAGTAGGTGGTACTACCGCCGCTGCACACTAGTGCTGGGCGGTACTACCACCCCAGGCTGGGTAGTAGTACCACCCAACATTCGGCTGCCAAGCGGTTCTACCGCTTGGCACAGGCGGTTCTACCACCTGAATGGGCCTTGTTCAAGGCCCAAAAAGGCCCAGTAAGAGCTCGGTTAGCCCCTACCAGATTTAAGCAGGATTAATTCGAAATCCTTGCCCTAAGTACATGCCAACTATGAAATTGAAACATAATTAATAGTAATTTGAACTAACATTCTTCAAGTCTTATTCTAGCGAGCCTTATAGTGAGACTTCGACGGTCTTCCGATACTTCCCTCGGTTTTCTTCCTGCGGATTCCCATCATGCTCCCGGCTTGTATGGTGCGCTCAATGAGTCTTCGGCAAGCTTCCAAACCTTCTCGGCAAACTCTACGAATCCTTCGACAATCTTTGCAGTGAACTTCTAAAAACTTCGGCATGTCCCTGATTCGATCTCGGTTGGTTCCGGCAATACTTCCGATGATCCTTCGGACTTCCGATGAACTCTTGAACACCTGACGGACTTGACCTCGGCAAATCGCTTTATGTTTCTAACCCATCGTAGTTAATCCTGCATACTTATCTTTGACAATATAGATTAGAACAAATATTTCACCAATTGACTTCATCATCAAAATCCAAGATTCAATAAAGGTTTGCAGAAAGATAAATGCAAGAACATAAACACAAACCGTTTTTATAGTGGTTCGGCCATCCGACCTACATCCACTCTCGATTCCTCTTCGCTTGAGGCCATTGGCTTTTCACTAGCTATCGTCCTTCCAACAGGCGAGGATGAACTCCCTTAAAACACCTCTCCTTTTGATGGGCTTAGGAGGTAACCCTTATAAGGCCTCTCAACCCTCTCTAAGGCTAGATCACACTTTAGAACAAGAGGGAGGGTTTTAACATAATTTCAACAAAGTTTTCCCTTCTTCTTTCATAGTTTTTGTGTGTGTTTGAATCATGGATGAGAGGGATATTTATAGATTTCAAGAGAGTTTAAATTTGGAGCCCAAATTTGAATTACCTTGGTTTTCCCGGTGCTGGCGGTACTGGGCGGTGCCACCACTCAGGCTCTCGGCCACTAGGTGGTGGCACCGCCCCAGCCAAGCGGTGCCATCGCTTGGGCTCTTGGGTGCTGGGTAGTGCCACCGCCCCAGCCTGGGCGGTGCCATCGCCCGAGCTATTCTAGCTCATTGGTTGGGCCTTAAACTCGGCCCAAACCAGTCCAAAACAAGGCCCAATTGGCCCTACTTGGGTTATAGGATTAACACCAAATCCTAACCTAAATTAATGTGCTAACTACAAAATAAAAGACATTTCCTAAGCTATTACAAAGTCCGACAAGTTAAGACTGTTGAATCTCGAATTTTGATGATGAAGTCAATTGATGGTTATTTGATCTAATCCATTTTTGAGATAAGTGTGCAGGATTAACTATGATAGAGAAAATTACCAAAGTCAAGTTGCTGGAAGTTCAAGAGTCCACGAGAAGTTCGAAGGATCATCGAAAGTGCTGCCGGAGCCAACCGAGATGAAATCGGGGACTTGCCAAAGGTTTCGGAAGTTCGCCGGAAAGATCGTCGGAGGTTCGCAGAGATAAACGAGAAGGTTCGGAAGGGTGCCAAAGACTCGTTGAACTCGCCATAGAATCCGGGAGCCAGCTGGGAGTCCACCGGAAGGAATCCAAGGGATTGCCGGAAGTCCATCGAAAGATCGTCGGAAAGCTCTTCGGAAGATAACTTGATGGTGTTGGTATAATTTGGCTTTAGAAGATCATAGTTAGCACTTAATTAGGGTATAGAATAGGTGTTAATCCTATCTAGACCTGTATTGGGCCAATTGGGCCTTTATTGGGCTGTATTGGGCCGAAGGTATGGCCCATAAAGTTTCTGGCAAGGGCCGGCGGTAGCACCGCCGGACCCAGGCAGTAGCACCGCCGGACCCAGGCGGTAGCACCGCCTGTTGACCGAACCCAGGCGGTAGTACCACCACAGGCAGGCGGTGGCACCACTTGACAGGTGGTTGCAACCACCTGTGTCAGGTGGTAGCACCGCCCCAGGCAGGCGGTGGCACCACCTGACAGGTGGTTGCAACCACTTGTGTCAGGCGATAGTACCGCCAATACCAGGCGGTAGTACCGCCAGCACACAGACACACGCAAAGGTGTGTCAAGCAGTAGTACCGCCTACAGTCCGAAATTTCAGACAAGACTTTTTTTTTAGCGGGATTTTTGAATCCAAAAAGCTCTATAAATATCCCTTTACTTCTAGCTAGTTGGGTTACCTTTTGTAGTGTTAGAATTGAGTCTAAGCTATAGCTAATTCTTGCTTTCAATTGCTCAAGTGTTTACCTCCTTCTTCTACTTGTAAAAATTTTGTAAAGAGAGGGAACCTCTTATAAAAGGCTGTAAAGGGGTGTTTGGT
Organism: Musa beccarii; assembly: GCA_024322285.1. NCBI lineage: Eukaryota > Viridiplantae > Streptophyta > Magnoliopsida > Zingiberales > Musaceae > Musa > Musa beccarii. Next base: position 8,905,764 of record CM044402.1, on the reverse strand, counting down.
TCTTTCCCTTCAAGAGACTTGCTAGTGGAAGTTGGGAGCCTCATTGGAGGAGGCTTCAAGAGTGGACATAGGTCATTTGACTGAACCACTATACATCACTGTGTCTACTTGCTGTGTGAGTACTTAAAATTCTGCATCGTAAATTTCTTAAGCCGCAAACTGATCAGATTTCTTCTCCCTACTTCAACTTTCATTTACCTGAATATTTTCAAGTTAAAGTCTCTTTCGGTGAATCAAGTTCTTAAGCAAATTTCCGGAATCGGTTTTCAAGCTTTATTTATTTTAATCCGCTGCACTAATTCACCCCCCCCCCCTTAGTGCTGCTCCGATCCTTATAATTGGTATCAGAGCCACGTTCTTTCTCTTTCGGACTTACACCCGTGAGAAATGGCTCTAAATGGTTTTCAAGAGGGCTTTTCGATTTTTCGGCCACCGTTCTTTAACGGTTCGGACTACACATATTGGAAAACTCGAATGAGAGTTTTCATTATTTCAATGAATTTGGATTTATGGAACATCATCGAAAATGGCTTTCAACCTTCCTCTAAACCGATGAACGAATGGTCAGATTTGGAGAAAAAGTCTTTTACTTTAAACGCAAAGGCTATGAATGTCTTATTTTGCGCATTAGACAAGAACGAGTTCAATCAGATTTCAATGTGCGAAACGACTTTCGATATTTGGCGAACACTTGAAATCATGCACGAGGGAACTAGTAGAGTTAAAGACTCGAAAGTAAACCTCTTATTGCATGATTTTGAGCTATTCCGAATGACACCAAGCGAAACTATCGGCGATATGTACACCCACTTGACGGATGTCGTCAATAGCTTGAAAAGTCTTGGTAAATATTTTTCAAAATTTGAACTCACTAACAAGATTTTAAGATCCCTCCCAAAGAGTTGGGATCTAAAAGTAACTGCAATACAAGAGACTAAAAATTTAAATGATTTTTCATTGGAAGAACTAATCGGTTCATTAATGATATATGAAATGAGTTTCTTCGAACATTTAGAACATGATGAACATATGAACCACCTTCTAAAGAACAAGAAGGATTTGGAACATCGGACAAATGAATGCCACTTGAGTGATGACTCAAGTGATGAGGACAATGAGGACATTGAACTTTTAATGAATCTTAATAAGTTCATTAAACAAAAATCTAAAATAGACAATGAACTTGAACGGAGGAAGAGGCCAAAGAAGAAGAAGGAAGAGGCCAAAGAAGAAGAAGAAGGCTTGCAAAGAAGAATCAAGTAGAGAAGAGGCAAAATGGACTTTAACGGTTTTCGACAATAAGGTAAGAAACTCACCCAAGTTGCTTCTACCTTATTTTGAAATTACATGATGCTTTCCATGAATGCTTAACTTAGTTAATAGGAATTCTTTTTTCATGCTTTTCTTGTGTTTTTAGAAATTAAAAAATATTTTAAAAATTATACTATGCTTTTCTTTATAGTATTTTTGAAAAGTAAAAATATAAATGATGATTGTATGATTTGTGATAATGTTTAGACACCTAATAGAATCAACCCATGCATGAGTATCTTGATGGTTTACATTGTCTCTAAACATGATGCTTGATGATTTTATATCATGCATGAGCTTTTGAAGTAATGAAGTGTCATATTATGATGATGAAACTTATTTTTTGAATTTATAAATAGATGCATGATTTTGGCAAAAATTTGAACATGGCCTTTTTACATAAAAATTGAAAGTGTGCTATCATTTTTATGTATTTGGTCTTGACGTTTTATGACTAAGCTTGTGTTTTGTTTTGATACATGTTTTCATAAAAGTTTTGAATATGTTCACATCAAATTGCTTAAAATAAAAATATTTTTTTTTTCATTCTATTGAGATGAATGAATTCATGTTATGAGACTTGTGAATCTCATGAAAATAAACATGATGAATATTTTAAAAAAAAATATATGCCTCATGTTTTCGGTTTTAATGATTTTTCTTGAAACTTGCTCTTTGAACCTATATGAAAAACATGAGTATACTCATATGAATGTCAAATCACTTGAAATGGAACACATAAAAAATGAGAAATTGCACTATCATGATACTTTACATGTAATGATTTTGATCTTAATGGGCTAAATGATAACTTATATTTCAAAGTAATATAATGATGACTTTCATATAAATAATTGGACATACCTTATGTAATCATCATTGATAATGATAGTTGGTTGTCATGCTTAATGATTTTATGATATCATGAGTATTTAAAGGCATTATATCTTGATGATAAACTCATGTTTTGGTCTTGAATTTGATACTCATTTTAGAAACATGAGCACACTTGTATGAAACAAACAACTTAAAAAGAAGATATTTTTCCTATCTTATCGAGATTAATGATTTCATGATATTTTGTGAATCTCGAAATTGATTTTGATGATTCAAGTTAATAATTTAATTTGAATGAGCTTAAACTACATTGTGATCTTGATAACTTAATTCTTTCAAGATCTCTCACTTCATACCATGATTCTCCCATGTTGTTGAAGAAAAATCCAAATGAATCATAAATTATTTTCTCTTAACTTATTGATACTCAACTTGAGAAAATATGTTTTGAAGATTGAAACATTGCATGCACAATTTGATTTTTCTCTTATGTTTCAATACACATTACTTGATGATTGAAATATTATTGCAAACACTTAAAATATCACTTGTCATGATTTGAATATTGATTTAAAAGAAATTTTGCTTGACTTGATATCTTTTATGAATTTGAATAAGACTTATTAAAGATTCTTGATTCATCTCTTGATCTCTTGAAATCATAACCTTGAATTCTTGACTTGAGATATTTTTGGGAATCAAAATATTCTCCTCTATGATTGCTTCTTTTTATCAATTACTAAAGAGGAAAACAATTCAAGTTTACGTCATTTGTGAATCTCACAAACTATGTTAATGATTTTGATGATTCGAACTTGAATGAGCTTTGTCATAATCCAAGTCTTGATATTTTGATATTTGATACTTGGAATTCTTATACATGAATCTAGTTACTCTTTGTGCTATATCTTTTCAAATGGATCATGAGCCTTGATGTCATATATTTCATGATCCTAGAAGTGATATGATTTCTTTGCCTTGTGTGGTAAATTGAATATTTGATAAATAAAATTTGCTTTATGATGAAGAATCATTGAATCATGACTTGATCTATGAGAATGCTATGCTCTTATGCATCATGATTCTAGGTTGCATATCTTTTATCATGGCTTGAAAGTGAATGAAAAGAAAATATGTTAGCAGTTGTAATCATGATTTGATCCTTGATATTGATATGCTTTTATATATCATAATTCTTGGTTGTATGATATTTGTCTTGAATTAAAAATTAATAAATATGAATTTTAATCTTGCTAAAAAGAAAATTATGAATCATGAATGATATCTATTGGTTTTGATCCTTGTTGAATTTATATATTGATATCCTTCATGACATGATTTCTTTGCATTGTTGTCTTATTTGCATCATGTAATGATTGAACAATTGATGTATATTTTTCATTGATGTAAATCTATAATTGATATGAAAAATGGCTTGTATAATGATTGAAATTTTTAGCCATTTAGTCCTCTCTTCTTTTTGACAATGATAAAGGGGGAGAAAAATTGATACCTTGCAATTTCACAAGAAGTTAAGGATTGCTATCTCAAAGGATGCAAATATTGCTATCTTGAATATCTCAAAAAACAAAGGTAAAATATAAAATTTCAAAAATTTGGAATGTTACACTTGCCATGCCGTTATGTTTGTATGTTTAATGAAAAGTTAGCATATATGTTTAAAGTGAATATACATAATTGCTAATAAAAAGTTGATAGCTTGCAAAGGCAAAACCTAGTTACAATTTATTGATACAAAGCACCAATTAGCGGATATTTTCACAAAACCTCTAAATGAAGAACAATTTGACTTCATTAGAAGAGAATTAGGCATGCTAAATTTGTCCTAATGTTTAAATATTACATGTCTTTCAAAACATTTAAACTTTGATTTTGATAGTTTCACCTTTATATCTTCAATGATATACGAAACTTTTATTTTATTGATCATAATATATTGTGAAGAACTCATCTTTCGATCGAAAAGTTTTCATGATGTTGTTTTTAACGGTTAAAAATTTTATGACTTCATATCTCGTTTTATTCTTGAATCTCTTCATGAATTTTAATATCTCTCTTACCTTTTGATTGGCTTTAATGATGTATCCTTTAGCCTTGCGATCATGGTTTTCACTGTATAAATGATAAAACATCTTTTGGATTTGTCTATCGAGGATGACATACTCTGGATTTATGATTTCTGCTTCACTCTATTTTTATCAAGCTTCACCCAGCTTCATCAAGCTTCACCCTTTCATCAAGTTTATTCATCTCCTTTTTATTGATGACAAAGGGGGAGAAAAATGTGAAATTGATGACTTGTTAAATGTGACTTTTATGAGCAAAATATTTTGATAATTTGATATAGTGTAATGAGAAATAAAAGATGTGTCATAAGATTTGTTATTACAATTCAATTGCTCTTGCCATGCTTAGTGTCAAAAACAGGTTGCAATCCTTAAAAAGCATTGCAATAAATGCAATACATGACATTGCAATTCTGTAGTTGAAAGATTCTTACTATATCATGTTTATCAAATGACATCTTTCGATTGATAAGACAAATTTTCATCTTATGATTTATCTAATATGTTGTCACACTTTTCAATCATGAGATCCTTGTTGTAATCTCAAAATTTTTGGTATCTTTTGGCGGAATGATAAATGTTTATCATCTTTCGACTTAAAATTAAATGTCATGCTTTGATAATGCTTACAAATGAAACCTCATGCTGATTGATCATGATAATAAGTTCAATTTAAGTAACTTATCGGTTTTGGTTAAATTCAAGAGATTAATTCAAGTGTTTTTACTTTCTTATTATATGGCTTATAGATAGGGGGAGTTAAGAATAACTCCGTCATCAATTGATTGTCATCATCAAAAAGGGGGAGATTGTTGAATCTCGGATTTTGATGATGAAGTCAATTGATGGTTATTTGATCTAATCCATTTTTGAGATAAGTGTGTAGGATTAACTATGATAGAGCAAATTACCAAAGTCAAGTTGCTGGAAGTTCAAGAGTCCACCAGAAGTCCGAAGGATCATCAGAAGTGCTGCCGGAGCCAACCGAGATGAAATCAGGGACTTGCCGAAGGTTTCGGAAGTTCGCCGGAAAGGTCGTCGGAGGTTCGCGGAGATAACCGAGAAGGTTCGGAAGGGTGCCAAAGACTCGTTGAACTCGCCATAGAATCCGAGAGCCAGCTAGGAGTCCGCCGGAAGGAATCCAAGGGATTGCCGGAAGTCCGCCGGAAGATCGTCGGAAAGCTCTTCGGAAGATAACTTGATGGTGTTGGTATAATTTAGCTTTAGAAGATCATAGTTAGCACTTAATTAGGGTATAGAATAGGTGTTAATCCTATCTAGACCTGTATTGGGCTAATTGGGCCTTTATTGGGCTATATTGGGCCGAAGGTAAGGCCCATACAGTTTCTAGCAAGGGTCGACGATAGCACCGCTGGACCCAGGTGGTAGCACCGCCTGTTGACCGAACCCAAGCGGTAGTACTGCCCCAGGCAAGCAGTGGCACCACCTGACAGGTGGTTGCAACCACCTATGTTAGGCGGTAGTACCGCCAGCACACAGACACATGCAAAGGTGTGTCAGGCGGTAGTACCGCCAAAGATGCCAGCTGCAGAGCAGGGACCGCCTCACCCAAAATTTCGGACAAGACTTTTTTTTGAGCGGGATTTTTGAATCTAAAAAGCTCTATAAATACCCCTTTACTTCTAGCTGGTTGGGTTACCTTTTGCAGTGTTAGAATTGAGTCTAAGCTATAGCTAATTCCTGCTTTCAATTGCTCAAGTGTTCACCTCCTTCTTCTACTTGTAAAAATTCTGTAAAGAGAGGGAACCTCTTGTAAAAGGCTGTAAAGGGGTGTTTGGTCCTTCCCCTTCAAGAGACTTGCTAGTGGAAGTTGGGAGCCTCATTGGAGGAGGCTTCAAGAGTGGACGTAGGTCATTTGACCGAACCACTATACATCGCTGCGTCTACTTGCTGTGTGAGTACTTAAAATTCTGCATCGTAAATTTCTTAAGCCGCAAACTGATCGGATTTCTTCTCCCTACTTCAACTTTCATTTACCTGAATATTTTTAAGTTAAAGTCTCTTTCGGTGAATCAAGTTCTTAAGCAAATTTTCGGAATCGGTTTTCAAGCTTTATTTATTTTAATCCGCTGCACTAATTCACCCCTCCCCTCTTAGTGCCGCTCCGATCCTTACAAAGACTTCTTTCGGCAAGCTTCCGGCGGTCTTTTGACGAACCCTCGGAAATCATTTTGCGAACTCCCAGCAAGCTCCTGGACTTTACGATGATCTTGGCGAATTCCAACAAGCTTCTTTGGCAAGCTTCGATCTTTCTTGGCAAGCTTCCCAAACTTTCGACGAACCTTCCAGTGAACTTCCAAAAACCCTTCGGTAAGCTCCCTACTCGTTCTCGACCAGTTCCGACAGCACTCCTAATGAATCTTCAGACTTCCGTCGAACTCTCGAACTCCCAACGATCCATCACACTTGTCTTCCAGCACTTTATTTTGCTTTACATTTTCATCGTTATTGTAGTTAATCCTGCACACTCACAAACAAAACTCTACTTCGATCTAGACAATTATTACAACGTGAATTGACATTCAGTTGCCTGGCACGTCATTGGTCGGTGCTTCGTCCGATTCTTTGGCACATTGTCCTCTCTTACATTTTGTTGCTCAATTGGTGGTTGACCTCTGCAACCCCGATATCCTTAGCGCAACACACTCTTCTTGGCCCGATGCCCGACGTACGAAGCCTCCTACGGATTGTCTAATATCCTGACATGATTTCCTCTAGCGCAATGTCAATTCCTCATGCATCAATTGTCTAATCCTGATTAATAGTAGACCTACGTAACTCAAAATATAGTTAGACAATAAAACACAATCAATTAGTTTAATCATCAAAATCTGAGATTCAACACTCCAACCTCACTCAACTCTATCATGCTCCTATTATCTCCACCAAGAATGTATTCCTTCTCAAGGAACGTAACTCTCCTTGCTATAAAGACCTTTTGTTCCTTAGGATGTTAGAAATAATGCACATAAGTATTCTTAGGGTATCCCATGAACTTGTACCGTTCCATCCTGGATTCTAACTTATCGAGGTTGTATCTCTTAATATGGGTAAAGCAGTCCTAAATCTTAACAACCTTAAGATCGAGCTTCCGTTTTAATATCTCATATGGTATAGACACTACCGACTTAGTCGAAACTCTATTCAGAAGATAAGCTACAGACTCTATGGCATATCCCTAGAATGAGATGGGAAGGTCGACGAAACTCATCATGGACTGTACTATGTCTAATAGTATGTGATTCCTACTTTCGGGTACACCATTAAGCTAGGGTGTATAAGGAGGTGTCCATTGGGACAAAATCCCATAGTCCTTGAGGAACTAGGTGGACTCTGTACTCAAGTACTAATCTCCTCGATTTAATTGAAGAGTCTTGATACTCTTTCTAATCTGATTTTCTACTTCATTCTTATATTCCCTAAATTTCTTGAAGGCTTCAGACTTATACTTTATCAAGTACATATGTCCATACCTAGAGAAATCATCAGTAAAAGTAATAAAGTAGAAATATCCAACTATGGCTTGAGTTCACATAGGATCGCATATATCATTATGTATGAGTTTTAACAACTTAGTGGCTCTCTCTTTCCAATTCCACTAAATGGAGAGTTGGTCATATTTCCATGAAGGTAAGGTTCGCAAGTTGTATATAACTCATAGTCAAATGGATCTAGGTATCCATCTATCAACAACTTTTGAATCCTTCTATCATAGATATGACCTAGCCTACAATGTCATAGATATGCATTATTCACCTCATCTCATTTCCTCTTGGACACACTTACATTCATGATATGTGAGTAGTGTCTAGCATAATCAAACTATTATGCAATGTTCCTCTCATGATGATCTCATTATTCTTAATAATTAAATAATTATTATTCTCAAAAACTACTTTATAACCATTCAATGTCAAATATGAAATGGAAATAATATTTGTTATAATAGAGGGAATAAAATAACATATATTTTAATGCAATAGTAGCTTCACCAGGCAAATGTAGGGTAACCTCGCCAATAGCAATAACAACAACTCTTACTTTATTACTCATCTTAAGGTCCATCTTGCCTCTCATCAATCTCCTAACTCTTGCTAGAATCTACAACGAATTGCAGATATGATAAATACTCCCGATATCCAATACCTATGTATTATCATTTGAGTCTAACAAATGGAGACTGGTTATGAATGTACTTGAAGCTTCTCCAAGCTTCTGTTTTGCCTTTTCTGCAAGATACTCCTTGCAGTTCCTCTTCCAATGCCCATCTTTGCCATTGTGGAAATACTAGTGTTTGTCCTTTGTCGGGTCAATCATAGCAACCTTTGCTTTACCTAATCTGCCCTTACCCTTGCCCTTCTTAAGGGACTTCTCTATCTTTCTTTTCTTTCTAGTCTTACTAGCATAGAGAACTATGAAAAGGAATCTAGTAGGGACTAAAGCACAAGATCCACACATAGGTTATCCTCGAGAACCATTCCTAGACCTATGAGTTTCTTTATCCACTCAATCATCTTAGGGTCATGATTCTGAACCGACGTCCTCTCAGCCATCATAATGCGGAAGAGACTTTTCGATATCTCATATCGTTAAGTTTTTCCCTTTTCCTCATACAATTTATGGAGATGCAAGAGTAATAGATCTGACATCCATCTTTTTATATTGTCCATGTAACTTAGGAATCATGGAGCCCAACACGTAACACTAAGAGTGGAGTCATTTGTATACTTTACATAGCGAGCGATCTTATTCTCGCTTGTCCCTTCGTCGAGTGTAGGGATCACTGTATCAAGGACATGCATGATTTTCTCTGCTATAAGAAATATTGTCAGGTTATGGAGCCAATCTGTATAGTTTGGACCAGTGAGGTGATTGGCATCAAGTATGCCACGTAGAGGGTCTAATTATGATATTTTCTAAAAATAAAGATGTAACAAAAATAAATAACATGCATATTTTGTAGAAATATAAATAATCAAGATATAGACTTCTATCTTGACATGCTCCCACTATTTTTCTAGCTAGTCATACGACACCCACAGCACGTAAAATGGAAGACTCCCGTAGACTTCTAGTGGGGATCGAGATCCAATTGGCATCTAAGTATAACCTTGAGAGACTCAACCAATCACATTAAGCCCAAAAGGTAGGCAATTCTTGTCAATCATAACTCTTTATGATTTTCATCCTATTTAGCCTCTGAACCACCATTGCCTCAGGGACTTGACCAACCATGATATTTGGTTAAGTTATCACCATCATTACAAGACGAGTCTGATTCGATGATATACCCTTGAGGGACTCGACTAAGCATACTATGTCCTCAAGTCACTAGTGACATCTCTATGTCGTTAGTAAAATAGCGAATCGCAATATAGGTGAGCCTCGATAGACTCGACCAACTCAACCTATACTAGGAATCGATTCTTATCCAAAACGATAGAAGGCTACGTGGGTCAATCTAATTGCCTCATGTTTACTGACTTAATATTTTTGAGAGAGGAGATTTTTAATTCGGTCTCCTAATATGCCATGTCACATACATACATATGTAATATATATCTACATCATATACAAATATATATATATATATAGTTGATGTATAAGTAATCACACATCATATGAGCAATCACACCAGATGATCATGGACCACATCCTAATATGATCAAGCCCGAGCCAGAGAGCCCAATTACTCACATCACGATCTATGTGTCCCATGGTGCATCTCCATGCCCTGTGATTGTCCATCTTGCCTCGTCGGTTCCATCAACATCTCTATGTGTCGCGATCGTCCGACTCGATCTCGTGGGTCCCGTTATCACTTCCACGCTCCCATTGTGCCTCCTCATGTAATTATAATATAATTACGAGCATACAAGCCCGACAATAAATGAGAAAATATAGAGGCTTGCAGGCCCCAATAATGATAATCACATATACACACATATCATACGGTCCATGATCATCCGTCCACATCATACATCACATGTACATATCATCATGATGTAGGACTACTAGATAAATAATAATAGTTCATTAAACTTTTTAGCTAACTAATATTTTTTCTAAAATCAGGGACATGTAGAAAATTTTTTTAATTATGAAGGGTATTTTGGTCATTCGATCAAAAGAGATAAAAATTAAAATTTCTAAAATTCTAAGGGGCAGAAGTATCTTTCGATCGAAAACCCTAATCCCCTTCCCTGCTTTGCTGTGTTGTGACTACCGCCACCCTACTAGCGGTAGCCTTTGTGCGGGGGGCACAGTGGAGGCGCCGCCCTTACCCACGGGAGGCTTGCCTACGGGTGGCGTTGTCATAGCAGGCGAGTGCAGCACTCACAGGCGGTGTGCCCATGGGTGGTGCTACCCCTTGTGGGTAGCCGCCGCCACCTCAGGCACCACCCTTGATAGCGCGCGCCCGTGGGCGGCGCTGCGCTCGCAAGTAGTGTGCCATGGGTGTTACTGTCGCTTGTGGGCGGTCGCCACCCCTGCGAAGGGCTCGCCCGTAGGCGGCGTTGGCCCCATGGGTGCCACCCTTGTTGGCGACCTCTACAGGCAACACCCACCCCTTGTAACCAGGCAGGCTATGCAGTCAACCTGCAAGTGCTACCTGCCTACGGCCCGTTGGCCGGCTACATGCAGACTACTAGTAGTGGCCAAGGCTGCAAGCAACCTTTGGCTATTTTGCGAGGGCAACAATAGTTGCTGCCCCTTTCTTGATATTACATCAATTTTAACATTAAAAACTATTCTAAATCACAACACATGTAGTTTAAAATTCGATCTTCGCATAAACAACCTGGCTCTAAGACCAATGTTAGGAAATCCAAGGGCGATATCTCATGTGTAGTGGAAGAATAGAAAGAAAAACATCCTATATTTCTATGAAAAGTTTCATCATCATGCGTCGATGCATAAAAATAAGCCTGCAAATCCAAAAACTACATGTATAAAAAGAAAGTACATAAGGAGATCGTATATCTCTGAATTCTTACAGATATATGGGAACGATGAATGAGGTTAAGCATCCTCCTCTCTAGCAATGATCCACATGGTAGGGACTACAACAATTCTCCTCTTTGGGGAGAGGAGAATAGAAGGTGGCTACCAAGAAAACCCTAGCTTATGGGCCTTTGGTTTCCTCCTATTTATAGAGGCCCCCTATTAACCATAATGGATCTAGCCCTATTGGGTATTGGATCTCTATCCAATTACCCAAGCCTCTTAGATTAATGGGTCTCTACCCAATAAACTCTTATTAGCTCTTATTGGATCTCATCCATGGGATCCAATAATTTAGGGGCTTATTGGATATCCAATAAGATAGGGACTCCGACGGATATCTCATATCTAAATCTCTACTCCTCGTAACACCTACCATATGTGTGTGACCCTCTAGGCCTAATATTGAGCTAGCCATGAGTCATACTTGTCAGAACTCCTTCTGACTTAGTGAATTATTATCTCCACAATAATTTACTCGACCCATCGATTGCATATGTACTAGGCCACTACGCCGCAGTCCCCAAATAATATAGAAGAATCCAATCTTTTAGACCTATCTATCCTCAATTATCATATACCTTTAGTCTTTTATCCATCTAATATCCCAAAGATCGTATATCGGGCATGGTACTATCAAGTCCATACAGTTTCCACTCGAGTCTTGCTCTAATTAGATTCTCCAAGAGAACTCTTTCTCTCTCAATCTGGATGACCTTGGCTAGGGATTTGCTTAAGCAAGAACATATGAGATATTCCTCTCATGATACTGAGAGTGGATAATCCTCTATTGACACTCAATAGCCTTCGTAAGATTGACTATCATTCCCGAGAATCGATTGTACCAGATCTGGAACTTCCAAACCTATAAGTCCGGCGTCGAAGAATGGAGTACTCATATAAGGCATCTTTGGTGTCTCAAGTCTAAGGACTAGACACACAATTGGGACTACAAATTTACTATCTAACATCATGTATCAATAACCATCCAATATTTCGTAAGCGGATTAATCAGTGAACTCATTCTCCAATTAGCACCTGCACTATACCCTTAGTGTCCCCACATTAGTAGCTATGAGACCAGCCACCTCTATTATATGGACGGGTATACAACACACCAGTTTGTCTAGTTATCTCGATGTTGACTGGGATTATATAGGGTCTACGTTTAAAGGTGAATCGGTCTCATTATCGTGATCTCATCACGATCTGATTCTAATTGTACAGATCCAAGGACATCACAATATATATCCAGATAATGTGAGAAAATATCAGTAATCATAAGCAAAGAGATTGATGTAGCATGTTACAAGTGTCATCACTCATATGATTGGTTTGTCGGGCACCTATAACTAACACGAGTTCGGCACTAAGAGAGGGGGGAGGGGGTGTGAATTAGTGCATCAATTAAAAACATCAATTTCGGAAAACCATTTAGTGAAAGTTTTGTTCAACGAAAACATGTTTCGACAAAGATGTTTAACTTTGAATATATTCATAAGTTAGTAGAGAAAAAATTGAGCAGTAGCAGTTAGGCAAAAAATAGAATGCAGTTAAGAAAAAAAAGTGTACAATGAAAGAACACATCAATTTATAGTGGTTCGGTCCTCTGACCTATGTCTACTCCTAATACCTCCTCTGATAAGGTCATCAGCTTTCACTATTGATTTTTCTTCAAGGGCAAAGATCAATCACCCCTTTACAGAACTCTTTACAAGTTGCTCACTCTCCTTATACAAGTTTCTATCACTTAGAATCGGTGGAGGTGAACTCTCAAAGTTTATAAGTGATTTCACTATAATCTCAGTTCTTTTGTTCACTTCTTTATATCCAACAAGTTGAGAAGTAAAGGGTATTTATAGGCCTCAATTGGCTTGAAAAATAGTGCTAAAAAAGGTCTTGTCTCATATTTCTAGGGTACTAGCGACACCAACGCCTGTCCCTGGCGGTACAACCACTAGTGGACTTTGACAGTTATTGGTACCATCATCTAGTCTGATGGTACTACCACTAGACAGAGTCTTAGTTATCGTAACTAAGTGGTATCACTACCCAAACACCTAGGAGATTGAGCCATAGGCAGTGCCACCACCGAGTTCTAGCGATGCCACAATCGGATAGGGTTCAACAACATTGTTTGGGCCAATAGTCCGGCCCAAAATAGTTCGAACTCTGGCCTAGTTGGCCCCTAACAGAGTTAGTGGGATTACCTCCCAAGCCTAACTCTAATTACACCTTAACTACGATATTTAAGGCATATACTAAATTATGTATGTTCGGTATGTCAAAATCTCTTCCGGTGATCTTTCGGCGAACTTTCGACAAACTCTTGGCGATCTTCTAGTGGACTCTCGGCAAGCTCTTGAACTCTCGACGATCTTCTTGGCAATTTCTAATGAGCTTCTTTGGCGATCTCCGATATTCTCAGCGAGCTCTGGTGATCTTCTAATTAACTTCTTCGTGAACTTCTGATGTACATTTTAGTAAGCTCCTAACGAACTGTCAATAAATTCTGGCAACACTCCCGATGAACTTTTAGACTCCCGATGAATCGTTCGATCTTTAACTACGGCACTATGTTTACTTTATGCTTTGTTCGCTATCGTAGTTAATCCTGCACACTTTTCTCTATTAGGGATCGAGTGGCACTAAGAGGGGGGGGGGGCGGGTGAATTAGTGCAGCGATTAAGAATGATAAATTCGATAATTTAAAACAACTTTCAAAAACTTCGTACATTGAAAATTATGCTTCGATTAAATCCGCAACGAAAGATGTTTTAGAAGTAAATTGATTCGTAAGAAGGAGATGAGAAGGTAGAGCATCAAAGTGAAGATGGTTTGTAATAAAGTAAATTGCAAGAATATAAATGCAAAGCGATTTATAGTGGTTCGGTCATAACGACCTATGTCCACTCCCAATTCCTCTTCACTTGAGGCCACTGGCTTTTCCACTAGCTATCCTCCTTCCAACGGGTGAGGATCAACTCCCTTATAGCTTTCTCCTTTTGACGGGCTTAGGAGGTAACCCTTATAAGGCCTCTCACCCCTCTCTTGGACTAGAACACACTTAAAGCTTTGAGGGAAGATTTTGATACTATTTCAACAAAGTTTTTCCTTTTTCTTTCTTAGTTCTAGACCCCCTTTCAACCATGAATGAGAGGAGTATTTATAGGCCTCAAGAGGATTTAAATTTGGAGCCCAAATTTGAATCACCTTGGTTTTCCCAGTGCTGGCGGTACCACTGCCAATTTGACACTGACATTGTCAGTGTACTGGACGGTGCCACCGCCTAGCCAGTGGTGGCACTGCTTGGGCTCTCGGGTCCTGGGCGGTGCCACCACCCTAGCCAGACAGTGCCATCACCTGGGCTCTCGAGTCTTGGGCGATGCCACCGCCCAGCCTGGTGGTGCCACCGCCAGACTCATTCCAACTCACTAGCTGGGCCTTAAACTCAGCCCAAACCAGTCCATTATCAAGTCCAATTAGCCCCTACTTGGTTATAGGATTAACACCTAATCCTAACCCAAACTAATATGCTAACTATGAAATTAAAGACATTTCCTAAACTATTACAAAGTCTGACAAGTCAAGACTTTTTTCGACGAATTTTCGGTAGTTTTCTGACAAACCCTCGGAAACCATTCTGTGGACTCCCGGCAAGCTCCTGGACTTCACGATGATCTTGGCGAGTTCCAATGAGCTCCTTTAGCAAGCTCCGATCTTTCTTAGCAAGCTCCGTGAACTTCCGACGAACCTTCCGGTGAACTTCCGAAAACCCTTCGGCAAGCTCCCTACTCGTTCTCGGCCAGTTTTGATAGCACTCCTAACGAATCTTCAGACTTTAATCAAACTCTCGAACTCCTAACGATCCATCACACTTGTTTTCTAGCATTTTGTTTCGCTTTATGTCTTCATCGTTATCGTAGTTAATCCTACACACACACAAACAAAAACTCTACTTCGATCTAGACAATTATTATAACGTGAATTGACATTCTATTGCCCGGCATGTCATTAGTCGACGCTTCATCTGATTCTTTGATGCATCGTCCTCTCTTGCGTTTTGTTGTCCAATCGGCAGTTGACCTCCACAACCCCGATATCCTTGGGCAACACGCTCTTCTTGGCCCGATGCCCGACGTACGAAGCCTTCTGCCGAATATCGACCGAACCTCTAGCTCGACATTTAATATCCTGATGTGATTACCAGACACAACGTCAATTCCTCCAGCATCAACTGTCTAATCCTGATCGATAGTAGACCTGCATTACTCAAAATATAGTTAGACCACAAAATACAATCAATATGTTTCATCATCAAAATCCAAGATTCAATAATCTCCCCCTTTTTGATGACAATAACTAATTGATGATGGAGTTAACCTTAACTCCCCCTATCTATATGCCATTCTTGAGAAAATACACACTTGAATTCAAAACATTTGAATTCAAGCTCTAACCGATAAGTTATATGCATTTCAACTTATCAATATGCACAAAATGATACTAGAAGCATGATACTAAACATGATCATGATTCTTTATTTCAAACATGATACCAAGTATCTATCCTGATACCAAAATTTATCAATACGATGCCAAAGCATGATAACCATTCACGATGCAAATTTCAAGTTTGATACCAAATGATGATAGACATTCATCATTTCGATGCCAAATGATGATAGACATTCATCATTTCGATACCAAATCAAATACGATAGTAAGTATGATAAAAATTTATCATTTCAAGTATGAAACTTTTTCAAACATTCATGATACATTTTAAGCATTTACCATACCATTCATGATACCAAACATATTTTAAGCATTCATAATACCAAGCATGATACATTTCAAGCTTTCTTCATTTTGCCATTTTCTCCCCATTTGTCATCAACAAAAAGGAAATAGACAATCATTTTATGCAAGCAAAATTTTACATTGTTGCGATAGCAACATAGTAACTAGCACTACGTATGCTAGCATTCCTTTATAGCTTTGAAGTAGTTAAGTTAACAAAGATGAAATAAATGAACTGGCACAACTTTGTTAGTACTTGAGCAGAATTCTTCTTGAAAGGGAAAAAGGTGAGAGTACAAGAAAAAGTCTATTCATTAAGAAGGATCTAGCAATCAAAAGTCCATGAATAGTACAAGGAAAAGAAATCATTCAAGCTATCGAAAATTCATCAAACTTCTACTTTCATCAAGAGCTCATGACATAAAAATGTGAATAAAGAAAAGAGATTCATACAAGAGTCAAGTGTATTATTTCATGACATATGAAATCTGTAAATAACATTTCTATAAAATTCATGAATGTCATTTTTATCAAATAAAATTCATTCATAATGATTGCAAAAATTCGCATAGGAATCGTGGCAATGAAATCCGTGAAAGACATTTTTATCGATAGGAAGAGGGTTGTAAAAATAATTAAGTATCAAGGTAAGAGTATCAAAAAATCCATGAATAAACTCGATACCAATATAAGAGGAAGATGATATGAAATAAATTCGATAAAAGCCCCATTTATGAAAAATCAAAAAAGTCTGAAAAGTATTTAAGAAACTCAAGCATTCAGATAATTTAATATGTTTAATTAGTGCATTATACGAAACTTAAAGGGAAATGTGCACCATAACAATATAGAGAATATAAAGAGAGCTAAGATGTGCATTACAACTCATAAAGACATAGTACACAAGAAGTACAACATAGAGTTTTAAAAAATACAAACAACTCATCGGGTGGTACACCAAAGGATCTAAACAATGCATTAAGTTAACGATGAACTTGTCACACTTCAGTTAAGATCTGATCTTGTCATGATTCAAGTTGATCTAGTCAAGTCATTATCAGGTCGGCAGATGATGAAGGTACTGGATCCGTCGGTGCTGCCTCAAAGGGACTAGGAGATTGATTACCCTTAAAAATAGGTGTTTCAGGTTTTGGTTCAAAAGGAGGAGGATCAGTTCTTCTAGGTAGCCTAGTCCAAATTTCATTTCTTAGTATACACCTTAATCGTCTTAGTAAGTTTTTATTGATTACATTAAATCTATCTACCTTTATTGTTTCCTTATCTTTACTCATCTGGTAGTATCATAATATCATATGCATGTATTAGTCTTATGATTAGACCATCATATGGAAGTATTAAACCCTTTATTGATAGTTCGATTATGTTTTGTCATATTAGGTATCCAAAATAATTTTGATGTCCGACCATAATCCAATACATTGTTTCTAACTCCATTTGATTTACCTCATCATGATGATATTATTTTGGAAGCAAAATACTTATTATGATATGATGAAGTACTTTAGAATTAAAGGACAGCATATGTTTACAACTTTTAGGAACAGTCGACAAATTCGGGTTTCCAAAAATGATACATAAGGCTTCGAAGTAGGTGATTCCAATTGTATCTAAGTCTCATTGGCCTCTAAAGTAGCAACCTCTTCTTTTCTTGGAAATTCCTATGAGATTGTAAATTACACTATCCATAAATGGTATATGGTGCCCTAGGAGGTAGGTAGATACCCTATCATCTGTGTCTACATTCAAATTATTGTAAAATAAATAAACAAGTCTAGGGTAAATCGGTTCACTAATTTACACAATAGGAAGAACATCTAGGTTAGTAAACCATTGGATAGGCTCTAAATCCCCTAATTTTTCTAGATCTACATATTTTCCCTTATGTACATTCCTAGATTCAAAGTTAGGAAACTTAAGGGCACTTTCATTTGAGTTAAAGAGAATGGGGTCATATGATTCATCTACTCTCCTCTTCCCCTTGTCTCTTGAGAATCTTCTAGGTGTCATTGGTCTACATGTATTATCAATGAAAGAAATTAGTATTAAATGGCAGAAACATCTATAAGAATTAAGAGAGGGATTTCAAAGATTACTGATCTCCAAAAAGTTGAGATTGATCCTAGGATTTATGGAGAACAAAGGCCTTCTTGGTTTTCTAGAGAAGGAGAATGAAGAGTGGGAGGTAGGGGAGAGTTTTTGAGGGAGGTGAAGGGTGTTCGGGTCGGTTCTAGTGTCGGCCCTAAAGTGCCCTTTTATAGGGCAGTCTCTGGCGGCGCCACCGCCAACTGGGTGGTGCCACCGCCTAAGAACAAAGTGCCCTGGTGGTGCTACCACCAGTTCTAGTGGTGCCACCATTGGTGCACTCCCTTAGGCTTATTTGGGTTGCAACACTTTTATCAATTGATCTTTCTCATTTAACATCTATTTGTAGTGAGTCTAATATTAAATGTTCAACCTAATTATCATATAATTAATCAAGCAAAATAACATCATTTAAATCAATCAAATTGCTCCTTTTTTTTGTCAATTAAAGTTAACCTTTTCATTTCTTTCAAAAGAAATAACTCATCAAACCTTTTCAACTAAGATTCAATCATACAAAGAGGTTTTACATGATGAGATATCATGATCATCAAAAGATTCATGAACAATTTCTTTATTCTATTAGGAGAATCAAGGGAGAACGGTTAATTGCAAAGTTGACAATTTAATTTGACTATTAAGAGAGGAGTTTGGATAAGCATTTTTGAGAATCATGAAAACTTGAATACCAAAATATTATAAGTGAAATCAAGGTCATCATCTTTCAGGAAATCTAATGAAAGCAATTTAGCTAGTGTCACTTAGTCTCAACACTAGTATGCTTTAGCATCATTAATCAAAGTTGAAGTTTAATGTATAAACAATCAACATGTTTCAATCATTACGCAATCAATGATCTTTCATTATTGTTTGAGCTAGTGAGCTTGATTATGAGTATGCATCATCGATATACCATTTCTCACTCCTAGCTTGTGATTATAGATACATCTACAAAAAAGGAGATTTTTTAGGTACCCATTTGACTTTGGGTGTCTCAAAAATCGATCTACCTAACTTATTATTTTGCATAGAGTCTTTTACAATTCTTTTACAAACTCAAATTAACTTGTGTGGACTATATTTCTTAAATAGACATTTATGAGCATAATGTCCAAGTTTGTAATAAAAGTTGCATTTGATGCAGGGTGAAACATGCAAGGTAGGGCCTTTAACAAAGATGGTTGTGTTAGGTACAGAGTGCCACTAAGAGGGGGGGGGTGTGAATTAGTGCAGCAGATTAAAATGAATAAAGCTTGAAAACCGATTCCGGAGATTTGCTTAAGAACTTGATTCAACGAAAGAGACTTTAACTTGAAAATATTCAAGTAAATAAAATTTGTAGGGAGAAGAAATCCGATAAGTTTGCAGCTTAAGAAATTTACGATGCAGAATTTTAAGTACTCATACAGCAAGTAAACGCAGCAATGTATAGTGGTTCGGCCAAATGACGTACGTCCACTCTTGAAGCCTCCTCCAATGAGGCTCCCAACTTCCACTACCAAGTCTCTTGAAGGGGAAGGACCAAACACCCCTTTACAGCCTTTTACAAGAGGTTCCCTTTCTTTACAGAATTTTTACAAGGTAAAGAAAGGAGGTAAACACTTGAGCAATTGAAGGCAGGAATTTGCTATAGCTTGGACTCAATTCTAACACTACAAAAGGTCCCTCAACCAGCCAGAAGTAAAGGAGTATTTATAGAGCTTTTTGGGATTCAAAAATCTCGCTCAAAGAGGTCTCGTCCAAAATTTTGGACTGTAGGCAGTAGTACCGCCTGGCACTAGCGGTACTATCGCTTGACACACCTTTGCGTGTGTTAGTGTGCCGACGGTACTACCGCTTAGCACTGGCATTACTACCACCTGACACAAGTGGTTGCAACCACCTGTCAGGCGGTACCACCGCCTGCCTAGGGTAGTGCTACTGCCTGGCCTATGGTCAACAAGTGGTGCTACCGTCGGCCCTTGCCAGAAACTGTATGGGCCTAACCTTCGGCTCAATATAGCCCAATAAAGGCCCAATTGGTCCCTTACCTGGGTTATTGGATTAACACCTAATCTTAACCCAAATTAACATGCTAACTAAGAAATTAAAGACTTTTCTAAGCTATTACAAAATTCAATAAGTCAAGACTTCTTCCGGTTAGCTTCCAGTGAACTTCCGGGGGTCTTTCGACGAACCCTCGAAAACCATTCTACGGACTCCCAACAAGCTCCTAGACTTCACAATGATCTTGGCGGGTTCCTACGAGCTTCTTTGGCAAGCTCCGATCTTTCTTAGCAAGCTCTGCGAACTTTTGACGAATCTTTCGGTGAACTTCCGAAAACCCTTCGGCAAGCTCCCTACTCATTCTCGGCTAGTTCCGATAGCACTCCCAATGAATCTTCGGACCTGCGTCAAACTCTCAAACTCCTAACGATCCATCGCACTTGACTTTCGACACTTTGTTTCACTTTACGTCTTCTTCGTTATCATAGTTAGTCCTGCACAAAAAGTAAAACTCTACTTCGATCTAGACAATTATTATAATGCAAATCGACATTCTGTTGCCTAGCACGCGTCATTGGCTTATTGGCGCTTCGTCCGTTTCTTCGGCACACCGTCCTCTCTTATGATCCGTTGCCCAATCGGTGGTTAACCTCCGCAACCCCGATATCCTTGGTGCAACTTTGCTCTTCTTTGCCCGATGCTCGACGTCCGAAGCCTTCTGCCGATTGTCCAATATCCTAACGTGATTTCCTCCGGTGCAATGTCAATTCATCCAGCGTCATTTATCTAATCCTGATCGAGTAGACCTGCGTAACTCAAAACGTAGTTAGACAAACAAAACATAATCAATTAGTTTCATCATCAAAATTCGAGATTCAACAATCTCCCCCTTTTTGATGATGACAACTAATTGATTAATCACCAGAGTTAACCTTAACTCCATGGAGTTTAACCGAAACTCCCTCTATCAATATGCCATTGATAGAACACTTGGATTATCTCAAATCCAAGCTACATGTATTACATGTTGAGAGAAAACATCAAGCCATCATGCAAATATATAAAATACTCAATCAGCATCCCATTGCATGAAATCAATCTACACTTCTCCCCCTTTATCATCAACAAAAAGGATAAGTAATATTTTGCTAGTTTTTAAAAGTTATGGTTCAGGTTTTAAATCATACTAGTTAGATTTTCATTAACATTCAATCACGGCAAGTTTATCATCATATGCAAGATAGCACTTGTTGTGATGATGTTCATGATAATTCAACACTTGCTTCTAGTGCAAGTTTGCACTTTGCTTTTCTTGAGATTGCAAGGTAGCAATTTTGTTATTGTCAAGATAGCAAGTTCCTTTATGGCTAGTAAGATATCAAAAATGAATATTGACATTAATGCTTCAATCATCAAAATTTGAAGTCATGAATATGAATTAACCATTTAAGAAAAAATAAATCATGATACCAATTGTTGATAAGCAAGCAAGCAATAATGATAAGTAAGCTAGCATTCTTTGCGATACACAAGCTAGCTCTCTTTCAATTTTTGCAACTAAGTTTTTCTTTCGTAAGCTATCAAAATTTTGTTTGCAATGAGCTAATAATTTTGTAAAATTTATAGCATTTTTAAACATGCAAGCTCACGAGTTAAAAAAAAACTTTACAATTTTTAGCTAGCTATGTTTGCCACTTTCTCTTGTGATATCCAAGCTAGCATGTTAACTCCCCCTTTGTCATTGTCCAAAAGAAGAGAAGAATAACATTTCATTTAAATAATTTTACATCAATCAATATTTCAATTTTTATGTGATGCAAACAAGCCATAGAC
The DNA here is from genome assembly GCA_024322285.1 of Musa beccarii. Taxonomy (NCBI): domain Eukaryota; kingdom Viridiplantae; phylum Streptophyta; class Magnoliopsida; order Zingiberales; family Musaceae; genus Musa; species Musa beccarii. The sequence goes on along the minus strand of CM044402.1, from coordinate 8,883,782 downwards.
GTAAAGAATTTATGAAAGATATCAATATAAGACAAGGATCAAGTCATGAATTCCAAAAGACATCTTAAGTTGTCAAAATCTTTTTAGAAAGATATTTCAAAAGGATATATCGCAATCGTAAATATTGATAGGTGATTCATTTAAATGTATCATTTAACTCAAAAACTCATGATCAAAATTACATTCAAGAAATTTATGAGATTCATAACATGAATAAAGTCATTACCACATCATCAAAATCTCGTTCATAATTCAAGTGATTTATAAATAAATTCATTCACATCAATAAGATAGAAAATGCAATCTCTTTTTATGTGATTCATTCTATAAGCATGCTTTTGCCTTTAGTAGAAACATGTATTAACATTCTAGAGCGAAAGGCAAACTTCATCCTGAAAATCGTTAAGTCAAATCACATTAAGTATGTGACATTTTCCAAAAGATTCGATTCAAGAGATTCACATGGATTCATCAAAACCGAAAACTTTAGAGATAGAAAAATTTTTAAGATCATGCATTTTCTTTTTATGATTTATTTCAAATAAGCATGCCTTTGCCTTTAACAAGTTTCAACATTTAAAAACAAAAGGCAAATTTCATAAAACAATTTATCAAGCATAATTCCATAACTTTCAAGCATGATAACATCTTTTTAATATCGAGATGTTCATCATCAAGTAAGATTTCAAAAGGTATGTTCAAGATTTTTTTATTCAAAAGCCATGTATCATCATACAAATTGGATATTATTATCAAAATCTTTCATTCGGAAATTTTACTTAGAACAATATAGATTAATTATATGTAAGCATGCTCAAGTCCCCCTTTTTCTTTTTTATAAAAGTTGTGTATCAAGTTTAAGACCGAAAAGGTGATCTCATCAAAGCCATCAAGAATAAACACATAAAGTGTAAAAGACATCATGATAGCACATTTTCCATCTTTATGCGATTGATCTTTCATAAGAATTTTCAAATTTTTCATATGAAAATGGCATGCATCATATTTTTTAAAAAAAATGAGAGCATCATTAAAATTAGTTATAACAAGATGATCAATGCTCAAATCTTTTGCTAAAATCACACGTCATTTTATAAATCCGAAAAGTAATTTTTATCATAAGATCCGAAGTACATAATCATGGTTAACCCTATTAAGCCTAATCATGCTAATTAACTTTTGTGTTAAAACCATGCATCAAAAACTGATACGAAAATCATAAACATTCATGGAATTAATCTTGTACACAAATCAAGTGATTATCACCCATAATGTTGCATCATTCAAAATTTCAAAACGTAACATGCATGAAAGCTTAGCAATATAATTTTCATGGTCTAAGTTTTTAATTTTTAAAGATTTTAAAAAGAGAAACATGATATAATTTTTGAAAAATAATTTTTATTACCTACTTTCTAAATTAAGCACTCATGAAAAAGATATCATGTAATTTCAAAATAATTCAAGGGAGTTAAGTTGCTTACCTTGTAGTCGAAGCCCGTCAAAGCCCAATTCACCGTTTCGTCATTTGATTCTTCTTTACGCTTCTTCTTCAACTTTGATCTCTTCCTCCATTCAAGTTTATTGTTTATTTTAATTTTTGTTTAATGAACTTGTTAAAATGCATTGTTATGTGTTCAATGTCCTCATCACTTGAGACATTACTCAAGTGGCATTCATTTGTCCAATGTTCCAAATCCTTCCTGTTCTTTGGAAGGTGGTTCAAGTGTTCTTCGGGTTCAAAATATTCCATAAGTGTCATTTCATAGGTCATTAATGACCTGATTAGTTCTTCTAATGGAAAATCATTTAAGTTTTTTATCTGTTATATTGCAGTTATTTTAGGATCCCACCTTTTTGGAAGGGATCTTAAGATCTTGCTTACGAGATCAAAATTCGAAAAATATTTACCAAGAACTCTTAGACTATTGATAACATCCGTGAAACGGGTGTACATGTCGTATATAGCCTCGCTTAGTTGTATTCGAAAAACCTCAAAATCGTGCATCAAAATATTAACTTTCGAGTCTTCGACTCTACTCGTTCCTTTGTGTGTAACTTCAAGTTTGTGCCAAATTTCAAAAGCCGTTTTGCACATTGAAATCCGATTAAACTCGGTTATATCGAGAGCACAAACTAAGGCATTCATAACCTTTGTATTTAAAGAAAAATATTTTTTCTCTAAGTCCGACCATTCATTCGTCAGTTTAGAGGGAAGTTAAAAATTATTTTCAACAATATTCCATAAATCCAAATTCATAGAAATCAAGAAAACTCTCATTCGAGTTTTCCAATAAGTGTAGTCCGATCCGTTAAACAACAGTGGATGAAAAATCAAAAAGCCCTCTTGAAAGCCATTTAGAGCCATTTCTCACAGGTGTAAATCCGAAATGAGAAATACCGGGCTCTGATACCAATTGTTAGCTATAGAGTGGCACTAAGGGGGGGGGGGGTGAATTAGTGCAGTGGATTAAAATGAATAAAGCTTGAAAACTGATTCCGGAGATTTGCTTAAGAACTTGATTCTGCGAAAGAGACTTTAACTTGAAAATATTCAAGTAAATGAAATTTGAAGTAGGGAGAAGAAATCCGATAAGTTTGCAGCTTAAGAAATTTACGATGCAGAATTTTAAGTACTCACACAGCAAGTAAATGCAGCGATGTATAGTGGTTCGGTCAAATGACCTACGTCCACTCTTGAAGCCTCCTCCAATGAGGCTCCCAACTTCCACTACCAAGTCTCTTGAAGGGGAAGGACCAAACATCCCTTTACAGCCTTTTATAAGAGGTTCCCTCTCTTTATAGAATTTTTACAAGGTGAAGAAAGGAGGTGAACACTTGAGCAATTGAAGGCAGGAATTTGCTATAGCTTAGACTCAATTCTAACACTGCAAAAGGTCTCTCAACTAGCTAAAAGTAAAGAGGTATTTATAGAGCTTTTTGGGATTCAAAAATCTCGCTCAAAGAGGTCTCGTCCGAAATTTCGGACTGTAGACAGTATTACCGCCTGGCACTAGCGGTACTACCGCCTGACACACCTTTGCGTGTGTTAGTGTGCTAGCGGTACTATCGCCTGGTATTGGCAGTACTACCGCCTGACATTGGCAGTACTACCACCTGATATAGGTGGTTGCAACCACCTGTCAAGCGGTACCACCGCCTGCCTAGGGCGGTGCTACCGCCTGGCCTATGGTCAACAGGCGGTGCTACCGCCGACCCTTGCCAGAAACTATATAGGCTTAACCTTTGGCCTAATACAGCCTAATAAAGGCCCAATTGGCCCCCTACCTGGGTTATTGGATTAACACCTAATCCTAACCCAAATTAACATGCTAACTATGAAATTTAAAACTTTTCTAAGCTATTACAAAATCCAATAAGTCAAGACTTCTTCCGGCGAGCTTCCGGCGAACTTCCGGGGGTCTTCCGACGAACCCTCGGAAACCTTTCTGCGGACTCCCGCCAAGCTTCTAGATTTCACGATGATCTTGGCGAGTTCCTACGAGCTTCTTTGGCAAGCTCCGTGAACTTCCGACGAACCTTCCGACGAACTTCCGAAAACCCTTCGGCAAGCTCCCTACTCATTCTCGGCTAGTTCCGGTAGCACTCCCAATGAATCTTCAGACTTGCGTCGAACTCTCGAACTCCTAACAACCCATCGCACTTGACTTTCGGCACTTTGTTTCACTTTACGTCTTCTTCATTATCGTAATTAATCCTGTAAAAAAATAAAACTCTACTTCGATCTAGACAATTATTATAATGCGAATCGACATTCTGTTGCCCAGCACGTCGTTGGCTTATCGGCGCTTCGTCCGTTTCTTCGGCACACCGTCCTCTCTTATGATCCGTTGCCCAATCGGTGGTTGACCTCCGCAACCTCGATATCCTTGGTGTAACTTCGCTCTTCTTTGTCCGATGCCTGACGTCCGAAGCCTTCTGCCGATTGTCCAATATTCTGATGTGATTTCCTCCAGTGCAACGTCAATTCATCCAGCGTCATTTGTCAAATCCTGATCGAGTAGACCTGCGTAACTCAAAACGTAGTTAGACAAACAAAACATAATCAATTAGTTTTATCATCAAAATTCGAGATTTAACAGGTTGGCTTTTGATGACTGCTACTCACAAAGCCGATTCCATCTCTTCTATGAATGTGACCCTTATTGGCAAGGATCATGTTCAAGGATTTGCTACAAATCTTAAACTTTTCTAGAGTTTTATTTAGTAGTAAGTTTTCCTTTTTAAGTGCTTTTGAGTATTCACATTTGGTGCATTGAGACGATATATCATTGTTATGCTTAATTTTTAATTTTTTAAAATTCACTATTTAGAAAGGCATGCTCCATTTTTAATAAATTATACTTTTTATTAATTAATCTGCATTCATCGAATAAATCATGAAAAGCACTCAATAATTTATCGAAAAATAAATTTGTTGAATCTCGGATTTTGATGATGAAATCAATTGGTGAATTATTTGTTCTAATCCATATTGTTGAGATAAGTGTGCAGGATTAACTACGATAGGATGAAAACATAAAGTGATTTACTGAAGTCAAGTTCGCTAGGAGTTCGGGAGTTCACTGGAAGTCCGAAGGATCATCGAAAGTGTTGCCGGAACCAACCGAGATAGAATCAGGGACTTACTGAAGGTTTCAAAAGTTCATCGGAAAGATCGTCGGAGGTTCGTAGAGATCACCGAGAAGGTTTGGAAGCTTCCCAAAGATTCGTTGAACTCGCCATAGAATCCGGGAGCCTGCTGGGAGTCCGTCGGAAGAAATCCGAAGGAGTGTGTGTTTAAATTTCTGAATCATTTCTCTACTTAGCTGCAAATCGTTCGGTCTTCTTCTCCTTTACTCGAGCTTCTTTAACTAAGTCATTTTTCGTCGAATCGAAATCTTCATACGAACTAGCTATTTACGAAATCAATTTCAAACTTACTAGTTTTAATCCGCTACACTAATTCACCCCCCCCCTCTTAGTGTCACTCCGAACCTAACAATTGGTATCAAAGCAAGGTTCACTCTTATATTTGATTTAAAACCCGTGAGAGATGGCTTACTTCGGCATGCAAGAGGGCCACTCCATTACACATCCGCCTATGTTTAATGGGTCAGATTACACATATTGGAAGACTCGTATGAGGATCTTTCTTATTTCCATAGATTTTGAGCTTTGGAATATCATCGAAAATAGATTTTAAATATCTTCTCTTCTGATGAGCGAATGGAATAAATTGGAGAAGAAGGTTTTTACTTTAAATGCAAAGGCTATGAATGCCTTATTTTGTGTACTTGAGAAAAATGAGTTTAATCACGTTTCGATTTGTAAATTGGATTTTGATATTTGGCGCACTCTTAAAATCACTCATGAAGGCACTAGTCGAGTGAAAGAGTCCAAAATCAATATTCTTGTACATTCTTATGAGCTTTTTCGAATGAAACCAAGTGAGTCCACCGGAGACATGTACACTCGCTTCATGGATGTCATCAATGGACTCAAGGCACTTGGTAAAGATTTTTCTAATTTTGAACTAGTAACAAAAATGTTAAGATCCCTTTCAAAGAGTTAAAATCCAAAGGTTACGACCATTCAAGAGGCCAAGAACCTTTAAACTTTTCCTATCGAAGAACTTATAGGGTCTTTAATGACCTATGAAATGATATGCCATGCTCATGATGAGCTAGAGAACCCCCTTCCAAAGAATAGGAAGGATATGGCATTAAGAACACAAGAAGACCACTTGAAAGGAACATTAAGTGATGAGAACTTTAACAAAGATATTGCACTCTTAACTAGAAATTTTAAAAAATTCATTAAAAATGGTAAATTTAAAAATGAATCCAAAAATAAATTTGAACCAAAAAAGGACTGTCATATGTTACGAATGTAAGAAGCTGGGGTACTTCAAAAATGAATGCCCCCAAGCCAAGAAGAAGTAACTCAAGAAGAAGAAAGCATTGAAGGCTACATGGGATGACTCAAGTGACTCCGAGGATGAAGAAGCAAGAAACAAAGAGGAGGCCAACTTTGCGTTAATGGCCTTAGGAGAAGAGGTTAGTGAGCTATTTAATGAAGAGTTATCTTTCGATGAACTTTCTATCGCTTTTCATAAATTATTTGATGAATGTAGAACTATTAGTAAGAAGTTCAATTTATTAAAGAAATAGCATACTTTATTACAAGATAAGTTTGATAGCCTCCAAACTCCTTCTTTACCCCCATGCTCTAAGTGTGAACACTTAGAAACAATAAAAAAATGAGAACTTGCTACTTAAAGAGATCCTAAACAAGTTTAAGGTCGATAGCAAGGGCTTAGACATGATCTTTACAAATAAGGGTCACGTCGGAAATAGAAGTAGAATTAGATTTGTGAGTGGATCTCACCAAAATCCTACCACCTTCATTAAAGGACCCATATTACATGTATCACCTTATTTTATAATTTTTGTTGTAAATCCGGACATGTTGTTTACAAATGTCTATTTAGGAAAATTAGTCCACATAAATTGATATGGGTTCCTAAAGGAACCTTAAATAATTTAATGCTAAATGACAAAGTAAGTAGATCAATATTTGAGGCACCCAAAATCAAATGGGTACCTAAAAATCATCCGCTTTTGTAAAACCATTCACCATCATAAACTAAGAGCAAGAGATGGTATCTTGATAGTGGATTCTCAAGGCACATGATTGGAGATCCATCTCAATTCTCTATGCTCACTAGCAAAGAAGAAAGGTATGTCACCTTCGGAGACAACAATAAGAGTAAAATCATTGGCAAGGGAACCATAGGTAACAAATCAAGTTTTTCAATTGATGATGTATTACTAGTTGATAGATTAAAATATAATCTTTTGAGCATTAGTCAATTATGCGATAAAGGTTATATTGTTAGATTTGAATCTAATGCTTGCATCATTGAAAAACCAAACAATAACATATCTATGATTACGTTAAAACAAAATAATGTTTACACTATTAACATTGAAGAACTTAGTAATGAAATGTGCTTTTCCATTTTAAATGATGATGCTTGGCTTTGGCATAGGAGATTAGGCCATGCAAGCATGAAACTAATATCTAAATTTTTTTCTAAAGAATTAGTACAAGGAATTCCAAATATCAAGTTTGTCAAGGACAAAGTATGTGATGCGTGTCAACTAGGAAAACAAATAAATACTAGCTTCAAATCAAAGAATCAAATAAGCACCTCTAGACTATTATAATTGATCCATATAGATTTAGTTGGACTAATCGACACAACAAGTCTAGGAGATAGCAAATATGCATTTGTCATTGTAGATGACTATAATAGATAGACTTGGACCTATTTTTTGGCTCACAAAAGTAATTGCTTTAAATGTTTTTCTAAATTTTGTAAACTTACTCAAAATGAAAAGGGTTTCATGATTTCATCGATTCGAAGTGATCATGGTGGAGAATTCCAAAACCATGACTTCCAAAATTTTTGTGAATCTAACGGGTATAATCACAACTTCTCTACTCCAAGAAATCCTTAACAAAATGGAGTAGTGGAAAGAAAAAATAGAAATTTACAAGAAATGACAAGAACGATGTTAAATAAACATAGTTTGCCCAAGTACTTTTGGGCCAAAGCCATTAATACGGCTTGCTATGTCATGAATAGATTTCTAGTAAAACCATCTCTCTCCAAAACCCCCTATGAATTATAGAATAACAAAAAATCAAATATTTCTTATCTTAAAGTTTTCGATTGTAAATGCTTCATCTTGAATGAAAAGGATGCTTTAGAAAAATTCGATGCTAAATCTGATGAAGGCATCTTTCTTGGTTACTTTTCCGTTTCTAAAGCTTTTCATGTTTTTAATAAAAGAACATTAGTTATAGAAGAGTCTATTCATGTAGTTTTTAATGAAATTTCTGAATTTAAGAAAAAAGATTTTGATAATGATTTTGGTTTTGATGGTTTGAATTTAAATGAACCCTCTCCTGAAAATAGTAACTTGGATGCATCTTCTTCCCAAATTTCCTTACCTAAGGAATGGAAGTATGCAGATGCCCATCCCAAGGAGTTAATTATAGGAGATACATCGAAAAGGGTTCAAACTCGTTCTTCTTTTAAAAAATTTTGTGCCCATGTCGCTTTTCTTTCTCAAATTGAACCTAAGTGCATTGACAATACTTTGAAAGATGATTCTTGGGTTATCGCAATGCAAGAAGAATTGAATTAATTTAAAAGGAATGAGGCATAGAAGCTTGTTCCTAGACCAAGTGACCATTTAGCTATTAGTACTAAATGGGTCTTTAGAAACAAGCAAGATGAATACGATATCGTGGTTAGAAATAAGGTTAGATTAGTGGCCAAAGGTTTCAACTAAGAAGAAGATATCGATTATGAAGAAACCTTCGCTATTGTGGCAAGATTAGAAGCCATTAGGATGCTCCTTACCTATGCTAGTAGTAATAACTTTAAGCTTTTTCAAATAGATGCCAAAAGTGCTTTCTTAAATGGCTTTATTTTCGAAGAAGTGTATGTTGAGCAACCACCCGGATTTGAAAACTCTTCTTCCCAATCATATGTTTAAACTAACTAAGGCTCTCTATGGATTAAAACAAGCCCCTAGGGCTTGGTATGAGAGGATTAGTTCTTTCTTAATTTCAAATAATTTTACTAAAGGCAAGGTTGATACTACATTGTTTATTAAATATTTTGAAAATAATTTTTTTATTGTTCAAATTTATGTTGATGATATTATTTTTGATTCTTCGAATGAAGCACTATGTGAATCATTTGCTAAGTGTACGAGTCATGAATTTGAAATGAGTATAATAGATGAATTAAACTTCTTTTTAGGATTGCAAGTTAAACAACTTAGTGATGGTATATTTCTTAATCAAACAAAAAATACATTAGAATTGTTAAAATGATTTAACATAGATGGTTCAAAAGCCATCAACACTCTAATGAGTACTTCCACCAAGTTAGACTTGGATGAAAGTGGAGAAAATTTTGATCAAAAAACATATAGGGGAATGATAGGTAGCTTACTTTACCTCACCGCAATTAGACCAGATATCATGTTTAGTGCAAGTCTATATACAAGATTCCAAGCTAATCCTAAGTTATCTCACCTTAAAGCTATTAAAAGAATCCTTAGGTATCTTAAAGGAACTCCTAATCTAGGATTATAGTATCCAAAATCTGAAAACTTTGATTTAAAAGCCTATGCGGATGCAGATTTTGGTGGATGTAGAATAGATAGAAATAGCACATCCAAAACATGCCAATTTTTAGGACATGCACTTGTTTCTTGGACTTCCAAGAAACAAAATTCGGTTGCACTATCTACGGCAGAAGCTGAATACATAGCTGCAAGTGCATGTTGTGCACAATTTGTTTGGATGAAAAATATGTTAGAAGATTATGGAATTTATTTAAAGAACATTCTCATAAAATGTGACAATACAAACACTATTTGTCTAACCAAAAATCCAATTCAACACTCTAGAACTAAGCATATTAACATTAGGCATTACTTTATACGAGATCATGTCAATAATAATAATGTTATTTTAGAATTTATTAATACAAAACACCAATTAGTGGACATCTCCATAAAACCCCTAAATGAAGAACAATTTGACTTCATTAGAAGATAATTAGGCATGCTAAATTGTTCTAATACATGATGTTGTATGTTTCTTTTTTGAAAATTTCCAACCTCGGTTTTAATTGTGTCATCTTAATATTATCTCTTCATTTTTTAATGACATTGTTACAATATCATCTTGGCATTTTGATTAAAGCTCTCATTTTTATCTTCATATTTTGATTCTCCTCTTCAATTGATGAATTTTTGAGTTATGTCATGACTTTTGATGAAATGATTAAATTTTTAGTTTTGATAGTTTCACATTGATATTATATTTTCGCATTTTGATAACATCTTTATATCATGGAGCTCTCATTTTTATCTTTCTATCATAATCTTGATGAAAGCTATCATGATGTTGTTTTCCTCTTTCTTTAAATAGTAGATACTAAAGATGTAGTAAAAACTGATTTTATACCCTCCTTTAAGTATGACTAAAGATATTTCATGACTTGCATTTTATATGAAGCTTAACATATGCATAAATTAATATCATGAATTGTGTAAAATTAAGTTCTTAAATGTTTATTTTTGATTTTTATTCTTGTGCTAATCGGTATGATTCAAGGTTTTATGACTTCCTCCTCATGAATCACTACAAGAATGCCACGTCGAATTTTTTTTTCTTCAAATTTTTTATATTGATATATTTCATTCATTGAAGTTTTATGAATTTTGACATCTCATTCTCATGGAGTTTACCTTCAAATATGAAATCTTTGATGAATGACTTTAATGATATATCCTTTCACAATTCTATGCTTGAATTCTCAATAAAAAAAATTAAGCCTTAAAATTTTCATGTATAAATTCTTCATGAGCATTTTGAAACTCTAATGTTTTTTTTTTGGATCTCATGAACATGAATAAAAATGATCCAAATATTTTTCAGATTTATCCGTCAAGGATGACATATTTTGCATTATATTCAACTCATTTATCATATGCTTGATAATTGACCACTCATTTTTTTGTGGTATGATACCTTGTGGTGGCTACTTCACCTCCTTTTTGTTGATGACAAATGGGGAGAAGAATGTGTAAATTGATGACGCATGAAAAGAACTTGATAAAATATCTTGCATAGTATTAAAAAGAATAGTATTGCAATATAATGGAATGAAAATATCTTATATGTTTAATATTACAATTTAATTATGTTTGCCATGCTTTATTACTGAAAATTGGTGATATCTTTAAAAAAGCATCGTAATAAAATTTGTAACGTATTGTAATGTATCACGAATGCTTATAATGTAAATTTTTGAGATCGATATCATATCATGTTTAAAAATTGGATTCTTTTTATTGATATGATAAGCTAATATTTCATTTGATATCATGCCTTAATTTTGTGCACTTCATTGATATCATTTGATCCTTGTGTTATTATAATTTGTGATTAATATCTCTTGACGTAATGATGAATGTTTATAGGCGTCATACCTTGACATTATTTTCATTGAGAAAAATACGAAGTTTCGTATTTATATTAGAGCATGCTTATTAAGCAAAATGATAAGTTCAATGGTTGGAACTTATCGGTTTCGGCTTGAATTCAAAGGATTGAATTTGAGTGTTTTTATCATCTCATAATATGGCATATAGATAGGGAGAGTTAAGATTAACTCTATCATCAATTGATTGTCATCATCAAAAAGGGGGAGATTGTTGAATCTCAGATTTTGATGATAAAGTCAATTGGTGAATTATTTGTTCTAATCCATATTATTGAGATAAGTATGCAGGATTAACTATAATAGGATGAAAACATAAAGTGATTTACCGAGGTCAAGTTCGCTGGGAGTTCGGGAGTTCACCGAAAGTCCGAAGGTTGGAAGTATTGCCAGAAACAACTGAGATAGAATCAGGGACTTGCCAAAGGTTTCGAAAGTTCACCGAAAAGATCATCGGAGGTTTGCGGAGATCATCGAAAAGGTTCAGAAGCTTGCCAAAGACTCGTTGAACTCGCCACAGAATCCGGGAGCCTACTGGGAGTCCGTCGGAAGAAATCCGAAGGAGTGTCGGAAGTCCACCAGAAGTTCACCGAAAGAAGACTTGAAGAATGTCGGTTTAAATTACTTAGAATTATGTTTTAATTTCATAGTAGCATGTAATTAGGGTAAGAATTAGGAAATAATCCTGTTTAAACCTTGTAAAGGCCAATCGGGCCCTTATAGGGCTGATTGCGACTGAAATTAAGGCATATTCAGTGTTGCTTAAGAACCCAGGCTGGGGCGGTGGCACCGCCCACCACCCGAGAACTCAGGCTGGGTGGTAGTACTGCCCAGTACTCTATTAGTCTGACACTAATAGGCGGTGGCACTGCCAGCATCGGAAAATCCAAAAGTAATTAAAATTTGGAGCCCAAATTTAAATCCTCTTGGGGTCTATAAATACCCCTCCTTTCTCAACTGAGAGGGCAACCTTTTGAGAGTTAGAAATTGAGCAAAAGCCATAGCAAAGCCTTGTTTTCGATAGCTTAAGTGTTCACCTCCCTCTCTTTGCAAAAATCTATAAGAGTGTGAACCACTTGTAAAAAGGTTGTAAGAGGGGTATTCGGTCCTTCCCCTTCAACGTAACTTGCTAATGGAAGTTAGGAGCCTCATCAAAGAAGGCTTCGGAAGTGGATGTAGATCATTTGACTGACACTATATATCGTGGTGTTTCTTGAATGTGTGAGTGTTTAAATTTCTGAATCTTTCTACTTAGCTGCAAATCGTTCGGTCTTCATCTCCTTTACTCGAGCTACTTTAACTAAGTCATTTTTCATCAAATCAAAATCTTCATACGAACTAGCTATTTATGAAATCAGTTTCAAACTTACTAGTTTTAATCCGCTGCACTAATTCACCCCCCCTCTTAGTGCCATTTCGATCCTAACAAAATTTGCATCAAAAGAACTACTTACCTCATCGCCAATTGTCATTAGCATGTAATTAGCAATCTCCTTGTTATTTTGCTTCTCATCTTTGGAAGCGCTCGAATCATCTCACGTAGCCTTGAGTGCTTTTTTCTTCTTTGGTTGCTTCTTCTTCATTTGGGGACATTCATTTTTGAAGTGTCCCAGCTTTTTGCATTCGTAGCAAAAGATTTATTTTTTATTAAGTTTAATTTTGTTTTTGGTGTCATTTTTAGATTTGTTTCTTTTTAAGAATTTTTTGAATTTTCTTATTAAGAGTGCTAAGTCATCATCATTATCCTCATCACTTGAGCTTTCTCTCAAGTGGTCTTCATGAGTTCTTAGTGTCAAATCCTTCCTATTCTTTAGAGGATTGTTTTTAAGTTCTTCATGTATATTGCATTTCATTTCATAGGTCATTAGAGACCTAATAAGTTTTTTGAGTGGAAAGTTATTCAAATCCTTGGCTTTTTGAATAATCGTTACTTTAGGGTCCTAACTCTTTAGAAGGGATCTTAATATTTTATTAATAAGTTAAAATTTAGAAAAACTTTTACTGAGAGCTTTTAGACCATTGACAACATCCCTAAACCGGGTGTACATGTCTCCAATGGTCTCACTTAGTTTTATGCAAAACAATTTATAATTATGAACTAAAAGATTTATTTTAGACTCCTTTACTCTACTAGTGCCTTCGTGTGTGATTTCTAGTGTATGTCAAATGTCAAAAGTCATTTCGCAAATAGAAAATCAATTGAATTCATTCTTATCTAAAACACAAAATAAGACATTCATAGCTTTGGCATTTATAGAGAAAGTCTTCTTCTCCAAATCATTCCAATCATTCATTGGAAGAGAAGACTTTTGATAGCCATTTTCGATGATATTCCATAACTCAAAATCTATAGAAATAAAAAAAATCCTCATCCTAGTTTTCCAATACGTGTAATCCGTCCTATTGAACATAGGTGGACATGTGATTGAATAACCCTCTTGATTGCTGGAAAATACCATCTCTCTTATGTTTTAAACCAAAATGAGAGTGACCTCGCTCTGATACCAATTGTTAGGATCAAGTTCGGCACTAAGGGGGGGGGGATGAATTAGTACAACTATTAAAAACATCGATTTCGAAAAATCATTTTGGTGAAAAGTTTCATTCAATAAAAATATGTTTCGGCAAAGACATTTAACTTTAAATACATTTATAAGTAAGTAGAGAGGTTGAGTTGTAGCAGTGAGGCAAAAAATAGAATGCAGTTAAGAAAAGTGCACAATAAAAGAACACATCGATTTATAATGGTTCGGTCCTCCAACCTACATCTACTACTGATACCTCCTCCGATGAGGTCATCAACTTCCAATATTGATCTTTCTTCAAGGGCAAAGATTAATCACCCTTTTATAGAACTCTTTACAGGTTGCTCACTCTCCTTATATAAGTTTCTAGCACTTAGAATCGGTGGAGGTGAACTCTCAAAGTTTATAAGTAATTTCACTATAATCTTAGTGCATTTGTTCACTTCTTTGTATCCAACAAGCTGAGAAGTAAAGGATATTTATAGGCCTCAATTGACTTCAAAAATGAAGCCAAAAAAGGTCTTGTCCCAGATTTTTGGGGTATTAATGGTACCACCGCCTGTCTCTGGCAGTTCCACCACGAGTGGACTCTGACACTAGGTGGTACCACCACCCAGTCTAGTGGTACTATCACCAAACAAAGTCTCGATTACTAAAACTGGATGGTTCCACCGCTTGGCAATCAATAACTATCGACGGTACCACTGCCCAAACACTTGGGAGACTTAGCCTTAGGCGGTTCCACCATTGAGTTCTGGTGGTGCCATCGCCAGATAGGATTCAGCAACACTGTTTGGGCCAATAGTCTAACCTAAAACAGTTCAGACTCAGGCCCAGTTGGCCCCTAACAGAGTTAGTGGGATTATCGCCTAACCCTAACTTTAATTACACCATAACTACGATATTTAAGGCATATACTAAGGCACGTAAGTCCGGTAGGTCAAAATCTCTTCCAGCGAGCTTCCAACGATCTTCCAACAAACTTTCGACAAACTCTTGGCGATCTTCTAGTGGGCTCCCAGCAAGCTCTTGAACTCTTGACGATTTTCATAGTGAATTTCGATGAGCTTCTTTGGCGAGCTCCGATTTCTTGGCGAGCTCCGGTGATCTTCTGACGAACTTCTCGGTGAACTTTTGACGTACATTTCGATAAGCTCCCGATGATCTCTCAGCAAATTCTGGCAAAACTCCTGATGAACTTTCGGACTCCTGATAAACTCTTGGACTCCCGACGAATTGTTCAATCTTTGACTCCAGCACTATGTTTGCTTTATGCCTTATTCGCTATCATAGTTAATCCTGCATATGTTTCTCAACATATATATTAGATCAATAATTTATCAATTGATTTTATCATAAAAATCCAAGATTCAACACTTAACAGTTGGTATCAAAGCTACGTTATTTCTCGTATTAGTTTAACACTTAAGAGAAATAAGTCTTTTCGGCTTTCAAGAGGGTCACTATATTGTTCATCCTACTATATTTAATGGGATGGACTACACATATTAGAAAACTTGATTAAGAGTTTTCTTACTTTCTTTAGATTTAAACTTATGGAATACTATTGAAAAATTATTTTCAAAAATCTTCCAAACCATTGAATGATTAGAATGATTTGGAAAAGAAGACTTTTTCTTTGAATGCAAAAGCTATGAATGTTTTATTTTGTACCTTGGACAAAAACAAATTTAATCGGGTTTCTATTTGCAAAAGTGTGCATGACATTTGGCACATACTTGAAATCACATACGAAGGCACTAGTAGTGTTAAAGATTCAAAAATTAATCTTTTGATGTATAATTTTAAATTATTTTGAATGGAACCAAGCAAAACTATTAATGACATATACACCCATTTTATGGATGTCATCAATAGTTTAAAAAGTTTTGGTAAAGATTTTTCTAATTTTGAACTTATTAACATGATTCTAAGATTCCTTTCAAAAAATTGGGATCCGAAAGTTACGGCTATACAAGAGTCAAAGAACTTGAACTGTTATTCTCTCGAAGAACTTATCGGGTCTTTAATGACCTATGAAATGACTTGTGTTGAACATGATAGATATAAGAATCACCTTCCAAAGTACATGAAGGATATTGCACTTAGAATGAAAGAAGACCACTTGAGCGAAAGCTCATGACTTTGAACTCCTAACAATAAAATTTAAAAAGTTCATAAAACAAGAATTAAAGAATAAAAATAAACTCAATCCGGACACAACCACTTATTATGATTGTAAGAAGTTGGGGCTCTCCAAAGACAAGTATATAAAAGTGAAGAAGAAGAAGGCGAATTGGGACAAATCGAGTACATCAAAAGATGAGGCTACAAATTGTGCTTTAACGACCTTCGATAACAAGGTAAGTGACTTAATCAAATTTGTTTTACCTTACTATAAAATTACTTAGTGCTATACATGATTTGATAATTTTGAATTAGTTAGTAGGAAATATAAAACACAAAAAAAATATATATATCACGCTTTTCTTTCTAGTGATTTTGAAAAATAAAAAAAATTGAGCATAATACCTATATGTTAATTCCTTACACTAAGAATAAAGTATTAGACTCACTTAAGAAGGAAAATATATTATCATTGTAATTAAAAATGATAAATTGAATCTTTTGTTTGAAGATGCCTTATGTTTAATATGTTATATTTTTTGTCTTGATGATTTTTTATGACGAAATTTATTTTTCAGTATTAAACATTGATGCATGGTTTTATTTGGCATAAAAAGACAAAGGAATGCTTTATGATAAAGGAATAAAATGTTAAATTTAAATCTAATGCTTGTACACAAAACAAGAATAATTTCATGTATGTTTTGGGAAGCATTAATGTGTATCTTGATGATTTGGTATTGCTTTTCGGTTTTAAACATGATGCTTGGTTTTTGTATGAAAAACTTGAACAAGCTTATATGAAATCAATCGCATGAATTGAAACTAAAAACAAGAAAGTATTTTTCTTAAAAATTTTGCTATCTTTAAAACTTTTAAATTTTTCAATAAAAGATTAATGAATCCATGTGTATTATCTTTTGTGATCTCTTGAAAGTGATTTTGATGATTTGATAAATTGAATGAAAATAATGATGCTTTTATATCATGCTTGATGATTTTACATTTTGAAATTATGCATGATGAGTTGAAGTAATGATGGTTTGAAAAATATTTATTCAAATGCATGAATCGACAATCTTTTTATCATATGAATCATGATTCCTTCACTTGATAATTGAAATTTTTTATATATCATGATCTTGAATTCTTGGAATTATAACTTGAGATTTTCTTTTTATGAATTAAGATCCTTGTTTCTCCTATGATTCTATTCATCATTTACTAAAGAGAAGAATCATCTAAATATCATGATTGTTCTTTTATTATCTTGGATTTACAACTTAAATTTTTTTTATGAATCAAGATCCTTGATCTCCTAAGATTTCTTTTTGTTATTTGCTAAAAAGGAGATTTGTTAAAATGATTTATGGACTTTTGGATTCATGACTTGATCTTTCATTCATTTATGTGATGGTTGAAATATTTGTACCCTTGAATTCTTCTCTTCTCCTTTCCTTTTTCCTTTAATGACAAAAGGGAGAGAGAAAAGATGCTAGCATTGGTATTCATGACTTGATTTTGATGATTGAAATATTGATATAAACTTTTGATATCTTACTTGTGATGATTTGAAAATTGATGTAAAGGAAAAATATTTATAACTTTGTATTATTCCCTTCCTTTTAACAATAACAAAGGGGGAGAAAGTATCACTAACTTGCACTTCTCAAAAGAGAAGAAAAAAACTTGTTATCTTGAATATCGCCAAGAATTACTAGCTTGTAAAGAAAGGCAAAACTTAGTTGCACTTCTCGAAAGAGAAAAAACAAAAGTTACTAGCTTGAAACATCACAAAGAGAAGCAAAAAGTTACTATCTCAAGAGAAGCAAATTTGCAATCTTGCATATCTTTAAAACTTACTATGCTTGCATGTTGTAAAGTGATAAATTGCTAGCTTGTATGTTGTAAAACTTGCATATCTTAAAAACTTGCTAGATGCACTTCTCCTTATTATTGATGATAAAGGAGGAGAAGTAATGATGATTTGAATTATACATGATATGATGTACTTTTGTATCTTGAAACATTGCATAATTTCTAGAATTAAAGGATCTATCAATATGACATATTGATAGGGGGAGTTAAGGTTAACTCCATCATCAATTGTTTGTCATAATAAAAAAGGGGGAGATTGTTGAATCTTAGATTTTGATGATAAAACTGATTGATAGGGTTTATGATCTAATATGTATTTTGAGTGACGCAGGACTAACTTCAATCAGGAAGAGAAAATTAAAGTAGGAGGAATCAGAAGTTGGGCCAGAGTGGAACATGTTAGAAGATTGGACGTCGAACCGAAGGATTAGTCGACGCTTCGGCAGAAGGCTTTACGCCATGGGTTTGGGCCTCAGGCCAAGATAAATGAAAATTATGCCAAGGAAATCAGAGTTGTAGAGGTCAACTGACCGATTAAGCAATAAGCCACAAGAGAGGATGATACGTCAAAACATCGGACAAAGCGCCGATGGACCAATGATATGCCGGACAATAATTGATTCAAGCTTTGTAATAATTATCTAGATCGAAGTAGGTTTAAATTATAATTAGTTAAAATTAGGTCAACTCAATTAGGGGTCAATTGGGCCCAAGTTTGGGCTATTTTAGGCCAAGTGAAAGGCCCAAACTGTGACCCAACAGGTGGATCAGGCGGTGGAACCACCGGTGGCTTAGTCTCCGAGACAATCTCCAAGACTGTGTTAAGCAGTGGTACCACCCAGTGTCAGGTGATGATACCGCTAGACTGAGTGGTGGTACTGCCTAGTGTTAGGGTAGATTGGGCGGTGATACCGTCTAGCATTAGCGGTGGTATCACTAATACCCTGAAGACTCGGGATGGTTCAAATTTTGGCTCCAAGTTTGAATCCACTTAAGGCTTATAAATACCCTCTCATCCCTAGTTAGCCAATACACCAACTAAGAATAAAAAGAGGAAAAACTCTATTGTAATTGCGTGAAAATTCCTCCCCTCTAGCTTTAAGTTTTGGTTAAGTTTAAGAGAGGAGTAAGTTGGGTTGTAAAGGTTTTATCCTAAACTTATAAAAATAAGAAAGGGTTGTAAAGGGTAGTTAATCTTTGCCTATTGTAAGAAGATCGGTTAGTGGATGCCGGTGGCCTCGACGAAGGAGGAATCGGGAGTGGACGTAAATCGGATGACCGAACCACTATAAATTTGGTGTGTACTCTCTTCCTTTTCCTCTTTGCTGCTTAGTCTATTTACGTACTGACTTACTTGATTATTATCTGCTTTACAAATATTTTTGAAGTTAAATGATTTTTTATATGGCTTCCATCGAACCAAAGGTTTTCGAATCGACGATGTTTTTATCGTTACACTAATTCACCTTCCCACCCCTCCTTAGTGTTGACTGCGATCCTAACAATGCTTAGCAATTTTGTAAATTTTTCATTACTTTAGAACATGCAAGCTAATAAGTTTTTTCTTTTTTTTTTTGAGAAGTGCAAGCTAGCAATTCTTGCTTTTCTTTTGAGATGTGCAAGCTAGCAATTCTTACTTTTCTTTTGAGATGTGAAAGTTTGCAAATTTTGCTTCTAGAGATAGGCAAGCTTTTGCTTCTTTTTGCAATATGCAAGCTAGCAAGTTCTTACTTCCTTTCGAGCTAACAATTTTTGCTTCCTTTGCAATGTTCAAGCTAGCAATTTTTGCAATATTTGAGTTAGCAAGTCTTTCTCCTCCTTTGTCATTGTCAAAAAGAAGGGAAGAATAAAATTTTGTAATTCTTTTCCCTTTAAATCAATTTTCAAATTATGACAATCAACAAAGATAAATTTTCATCAAGAGTGATCGATGGGGTATAGATATTATGAATACAAGGGAATATTGAAACATAAGAGAAAAATTCAATTTATGTATACAATGTTCCAAGAATCAAAGTACATTTTCTTAAGTTGTGGTTATCAAAAAATTAAGAGAAAATAACTTGTAATTCATTTGGATAAACATTCTCTTTAATAACATAGAAGATAAATAAAATTTAAGTTATAATTCTGAGAATTCAAGGTAGAAACTATGATTTATTTGGATCATTCTTCTTGTTAGTAAATAGCACAAGAAACTTAAGAGATCAAATAAGAGATCTTGATTCACAAAAAGAATCTCAAGTATCAAATATTAAGAAATCAAGATCATGATTTCAATAAAGCTTCTCTTTAATACATTGCAAATAGAATCATAGGAGAACAAGGACCTTGATTCTTAAAAAAAAAAAATCTCAATTCATAAATGTCAAGAATCAAGATTCATTTAGATAAAACTTCTCTTAGAAGATAGAAATGTATGAGAACAAAATGAATTGAGAAAGATAGAAACATCGAAAATGATTCATATAAAATGCATCTCAAGTCATAAACATGAATAAATCAAGTGTTTGTCAAATATGAAATCATCATCAAAATCACTTTTCTTTTATTCAGGAAATTTATTGAAAGCAATGTAGATTGATTTCTATAAGATTAAAAGTAGCTAAAGTTCTTTTAATTTCAAATTTTGTGATTGATTTCTTGCTCTAGTCTTTCTTACAAAAGCCATGTATCATTGTTTAAAACCAAAAAGTAATACAAAAATCATCAAGATACACATTATTGCTTCTTAATTTCATGATAAGGTAAAATAGAATTGATTGAGTTACTTACTATATTGCTAAAAGCTGTCAAAGAGTAGTTCGCCACTTTATCTTCGGATGCACTCGATTCATCCTTGAGTGCTTTCTTTTTTGTTTGTGTGAGCATTTTTTTCTTCACTTTTGTACACTTGTCTTTGGAGTGCTTTAGCTTCTTACATTCATAGCAAGTGGTTGTGTTCTTTTCAAGTTTATTTTTATTTTTTGTTTCTTATTTCATGAACCTTTTAAATTTTATAGTGAGAAGTTTAAGGTCATCATCATCATCACTTGAGTTATCACTCAAGTGGTTTTCTATTGTTTAAAGTGTCAAATCTTTTTTATTCTTTGGAAGGTCATTTTCATGTTCATCATATTCTAAACAAGTCATTTTATAGGTCATTAAAGATCCGATAAGTTCTTCAAGTGAAAAGTTATATTAGGTCCTTTGTCTCTTGTATTGCCATTATTTTCGGATCCCAACTTTTTGGAAGGGATCTTAGAATCTTGTTTACAAGTTCAAGATTAGAAAACCATTTACCAAGACTTTTTAAACCATTGACAACATCCATGAAACGGATGTACATGTCTCCAATGGTTTTGCTTGGTTTCATTCGAAATAATTCAAAACCATACATTAAAAGATTTATTTTAGAATCTTTACACTACTTGTGCCTTCATGAGTGATTTTAAGTGTGTGCCAAATGTCATGTGTAATTTCACAAATCAAAATATGATTAAACTTATTTTTATCGAGAGCATAAAATAAAACATTTATTGCTTTTGCATTTAACGAAAAAATCTTCTTTTCCAAATCAGTCCATTTGTTCATTGGTTTGGAGGAATTTTGAAAATTGTTTGTAATAATATTTCATAAATTTAAATCTAAAGAAAGCAAGAAAACTAGCATTTGAGTTTTTTAATACATGTAGTTTGTCCCATTAAACATAGGAGAACGAATGATAGAAAGATCCTCTTGAAAGCCGATAAAAGTCATTTCTTTTGGGTGTTAAATGAAACAAGAAAGAATGTGGCTATGATACCAACTATTAGAATCAAGTTGGTAGGTACTAAAAGGGGGCGGGTTGGGGGTTTGGGTGGGGCAACGCGGGGGGGGTGGTAGGGTGTGGAGTTGTTGGGTTGAGTTAGTGCTATCAATAAAAATGATTTGATTCGGAATACTTCATTTTAATGAAACCTTTGATGACTTGAAAAAGTCTGTATAAAAAATGAGTTTAACTTGAAAACAATCGTAAGCATAATGAGTACGTAAATTAGTTTACTATATTTTATAGTGGTTCAATCGTCCCAACCTACGTCCACTCTCAATTCCTCTTCACTCGAGGCTATCAACTTCCACTAACTGATCTTCTTTCAATGGGCAAAGATCAACTAGCCTTACAACTTTATTCTCCTTTTGACAAACTCAGGAGAGAACCTTTACAATACCTTTTATAAATGTTCCCTCGCACTCTTCCTTAAAACAACCTTTAAGTATATGGAGGAGAGAACTCAACTTTTTTTAATAGGATTTATAGCTCTAGAATTATAGAGTTTTATTCTATTTTCTTGCTATTCCAAGCAGGAATAGCTGAGATATTTAGAGACCCTAAATGGCTTTAAAATTGGAGCCAAAATTTTAAATACCTCGGGATTTTGAGGTACTAGCGGTACCACCGCTAGTGTTGGGCAATACCACTACCCAGTCTGCTCTGACACTAGGTGGCACCATTACCCAGTATGGTAGTACCATCGCCTAACATAGTCTTAGAGACTTTATCTTAGAGATTGAGCCATCAACGGTTCCACCGCCTGACCCACCTATTGGGTTATTGTTTGGGCCTTTCTCTTAGCCCAAAATAGCCCTAACTTAGGCCCAATAGACTCCTAATTGAGTTGATCTAATTCTAGCCCAATTACAACTTAAAACTATTTTGATCTAGACAATTATTATAAAGCATGAATCATTTGTTGTCTGGCATGTCATTGGTTCATTGGTGCTTCATCCGATCCTTTGGCGCATTGTCCTCTCTTGCAGCCTATTGCCTAATCGACATATTGACCCCACAACTTTGATCTCCTTGGTGCAATATTCACTTTTCTTGGCCCGATGCCTGAACTCATGGCATGAAGCCTTCTGTCGATACGTTGATCAATCCTTCGGCTTGACGACCAATCTTCTAACATGTTCCACTCTAGCCCAACATTCGATTAGAGAACAAATCCAGCTTTAATCATCTCTCCATGATCGAAGCTAGTCATGTGTCACTTAAAATATCGATTAGAATATAAATCTTATCAATTGGTTTCATCATCAAAATTTGAGATTCAACAATATCAATTGTAAAATGAACTCCTTGTTATTGAGACTTAATTTACAAAATCAGTAGTTGAAAAATACCATCATTTCAAGCTGATCTAATTTCATATATGTGAGTATATAATCTTTTATCCCTTCTAGAGATCTTATTGCTTTTTTTTTATAATGTTTTAGTATTTTCATTCTTGGGTAACTCTAGTATCTACCTAATATTTCAACTACAAAACCAATATATGATCCAACATAGGCTTAAGCATATAATAGACTTTTTACTGTGCATACATAAATAATATTTTTCTTTATTTGATTCTTTTTTAAGTTATATTTAAAATATTTATTTTGATTAAAATATTTATTTTTATTATTTATTGAATAAAATTATATATTAAATCTTTCCAAGACCTGGTTAATATATTCTTTCTAAGACAATCCTAATAATTATTGAGATAAATCTCTGAACATCTTAATATGCCACATTCATATCAATCATTTTATTATTCTTAGTGAAAAAAATTTTGGTTCAATATTATAAAACAAGATCACTATTAACAAGCAAAATATTATCCATATATAAGACTAATATACTTTCAGTGATCTTTAGAAAAATACTAATCAATAATATTTTTTTTAAATATGATGGAAGTAATGATATAAAGAAACTTTATATACTATTGTCTAGAAACTTGTTTAAGGTCATAAATATATTTCTTAAATTTACATATCAAATTTTATATTTCTTTCATATTCTTTATGAATCATTTAAGTTAATATATATACTTCTAGATCCCTAATTAGAAAACTTATTTTTATATCCTTATAATGTAATATAAAATCATAATAAGTTACTAATGTCATGATGATTCTTAATGAGCTCATTTAAAAAATAGAAAAGATACTTTTTTTATAATCAATGTATTTTTTATGTGTAAAACTTTTGATCACAAATATAGTGTTATATCATTCGATATTATCCTTTGAGTGATGTTTATATAATAGACTCTTTTATAATTATTAGGTAATTCAATGAGTTCTCAAACATCTTCTGGTCCATTGATTTTTACTCTTCTTTTATTGCATTATATCACTTTTCAGAATCACTACTTTCTATAACTTGTGAAAATAATAATGGATCCTTTCGATTTCTATATCATAATCTAATTTTTATAGATATATCACAAAATAATTAGAAATGATAAGTCTCTTTTTGCTTTGATATATTCTCAAAATTATCGATTATAGTTATTCTATAAAGTCATTGGTAGTGATATCAATATTATATGAGAGTTCACTAATATTATTTTATTGTTTGTCTCTATCAAATAATTTAATGATTTAATAACAACCTCTCGAATGATAAAGGAGTATCAACATATATCATATTAATATCAAAATTAAAATTTAAGATTTTCACTCCCACTAATTTGCTATTTTCTAGTAATCTTACAATACTAGATTCAACCATCTTCATACTCTGATCAAGGCAATAAAATATATATCTTTTTAAATTTTTTTAGATAAATAATAAAATATCCAAAAATAGTCTTTAAATCTAATTTCTTTTCATATGAATTGAAAAGTATTATCTCTATAGGATAATCCTAAATATGTAAATATTTTAAGTTGAATTTCATATCAATCTATAACTTAAAAGAAGTTAATAGAATTGACTTATTATGAACCCTATTTAATATATACATAATCATTTTTAGAACTTCTTCTTATATTGATTTGGTTATAGAAAAATAATTCATCATGCTCTTAACTATATACATAAGAGTATGATTTTAACTTTTAGCAATCCTATTCTTTTGTGGCACATCCAGTAAAATTATACTGAGCACAAATATCCTACTTTTCTAAGAATCTAGCCAAAGAACTAAAATTATAATCTAGTTCATCATAACTATTATAAAATTTATCACCCTTCTTAGATTTGATAATTTTAACTTTTTCTTATCTAATTATCTTTTGACTTAATTTATGTACACCTAAAGGTTTTAATAACTTGAGACCTATATGAATTAGACATATACAATTATATCTTGATAGATTATCCATAAAAGTGATAAATTTATCTTTTCATTAAAATAAAAGCATGGAGTGACTTACAAATATAAGTATATATAATCTCAAGAAGTTTATAAAACTATATTTTATCAATATTCGAATATAGGATCATCGTAAACCTAATATTCATATTAATTCTATATAGAACATCATATAGACTTAAAATGTTAACTTTTATTGAATTATACTGAGTTTATGACCACCAATAGAGAAACAATATCCTAACAATTCTATGTAAAGAACTTCAATTTATATAATTATAAGAACATAACATATATTCTTAAGATCCATCAAATGAATCATCTCTAGGTATAGGCGATGGGTGCCAACTACTTTCGGTTTCAATTTAAGATAATTCCTTGTAATGATGAATATTTCATTCTCTTTTGATTTCTATGTAAAATGAAACTCTATTATTGATAACATATGTTGAAGCGTCAAAATTAATTCACCAAGTGCTAGAAAAATATTTCTATAATGTTTAATTTGAAATATACAAAAGTAAAACTTATACCTTTCCCTTTCAAACCAAACTCTATAATATTTCTTCATATGACTTTTCCTATCACAAAAGTAGTGAAGATTTTTCTTTTATGAGTTTATATAGTATTTAAAATCTTAAGTAATTTATGCTTCGACTTTCTTTTATTATTACTCACTCTTTAAGTAGTACTCAATATATTATAAGTATTTTCTACTTTAATCTTAATTCTTTTCAAATACATATACTAGTCGGCTCATTTAAGTATCACTTATACTTAATTTTATTATAGTAAATTTTAAATGAGCCAAACTAAGAAAAAAAATAAAATTAAGAATAAATTATATTTGAAAAGACTCAACTATATTTGCTCAATGTTCTTGAGCTTATTACTTTATCAATCATATTAAGGATATAATCTTGAATTCCTCAAATACTATTATTCTAAATTTTAATAAGTTTTTTATTAATATGCCAGCCAATGACTTATCAATAAATTTAAATTAATATTTAAACTATTCCAATGTGATAATTGTAGACTATAATGAAGTCTAAATATTATTAGTAATTATTATAAGACTATGTCTTTTAGACCTTTCCTAATCAATTATCTTAATTATTTGTTTCACCAAACATTTAGTAATTAAGTTTGTGATCCTTTTAACTAATTGATCAAGGTCCAACAGACCTATGTAAATTACATATGCTCAAGTCATTTTTAATAATTGAATTTAAAATATATAGGGATATTTATAAGCATACAATAAAAGAAGTACTATTATAATAAAATAATACTTTAAGTTTTTCAAGTAATGTTCAACTATTGATATTACCTCTATTTCACCTTTGGGTGAAATATTGACATATCTAGTTTTCATACAAAAATATTTATAGAGAACTGATACTATCCTCATATAATAGTGTTATTATCTTTGGGTATATAACATTAAAAATATAAGAATATCTAAAAGAGCATCATCCTATCTCATCACATAATTATTTAAAGTAGATTCTCCTTTAAAATTATCTAAATCTCTTAATTATATGTCATTATGAATTTAATTTTTTTAATATCATTTAGGATTAATTCATTAAAATTATTTTATAAGTTATTGGTCTAGGTTATTTTGGTGGATACAAGACCAATATAATAATATAAAATATAGATTAAAATATCTTATAAATGATAAAACCTTTATTATAAATTACATTGCATAATCCTATCATCCAAAACCACTTTTTTAGCTACTAGTCAAATAAAACTTAGAGATATAAGTTATAAATAATATTCAATAAATTTTTTAATCTAATTTATACTGAAATAGTTATATTATAAAATAATAACTATAATAATTATTGAATATTAATTCACATAAAAAAAACTCATATGTTAATTATAATCATGATGAAACATAAATCATACCTTTATATGAAAAATAAATATTATTTTATTATATATATATATATGTGTGAATAATCAAATAAATATCTAAGAACAATAATTAGATTTTTATTTATTGCATGAAAAATATAATCAATAAATCATATGAGAAAACTATAAAAGAAAATCATAATTTATATTTTTTAATTCCATAAAAAACCCTTATACTAACCAACCTTATTTAATTAGACAAACCCAAAATTAGGCTATACATCAATCCAATTAAGTTATTCAAAAATTAAAATTGATCAAAATAAAAAATTGATCAAAAAATTTGATTTTTACTAAATTTGATCAAGACTTAATTGATTGAATCCAAATCCAATCAAATAATAAAAATATAATTATGATCAAGTTCAATCAAACTATTTGATTAAAATAAATCAAATTAGTTAATTTTATAATTGAGGACATGATTTAGAAATTTTTAATTTTTAAAGGATTAAACTATAATTTTAACTTAGAATATATGGAGAAAATTTCTAACTTTTGTAGGGGCAGAAATGAAAAGTAAATATAGGGACATAAATTGAAATTATCTTATTTATGAGGGATAAAACTATCTTTTTAGTAAAAAAAAACTAACTATCATTTTTTGTAGTCTCTAAGCGATGCGTGATCGCCACTATGCATAATTGTTGCCTATGCAAGATGCTACAATCACTGTCTACGATTGTTGCCTATGCAAGGCGTCATAACCACCATCCGTGGCTACTATGTGAGACATGATACCCACCATCTGTTGTGTGAGGTGTGACAACTGCCATTCATGATTGCTACACAAGGCATAGCCTCCGACATCTAGTTGATGTAGGCCACGACCAACAAATATTATTGCAACTATCACAAGCAACAGTGGTGCTACTATAGCCACTATACACAGTGGCACTATATGTTGAATCTTGGATTTTGATGATGAAACCAATTGATAGAATTTATAATCTAATCTGCATTTTGAATGACGTGGGAAGCTTCAATCAGGAAAAAACAATTAAAGCAGAAGGAGTTGAATGTTGGGCTAGAGTGGAACATGTTAGATAATTGTATGTCGAGTCGAAGGATCAATCAACATAATCGGAAGAAGGCTTCGGACGATAAGTTTGTTAGGATCAAGTTCGGCACTAAGAGGGGGGCGGGTGAATTAGTGCAGTAGTTAAAAACATCGATTTTGAAAAATCATTTCAATAAAAAGTTTCATTTAATAAAAATACATTTCGGCAAAGATGTTTAACTTTGAATACATTCATGAGTGGAGAAAAAGTTGAGCAGTTGCAGTTAGGCAAAAAATAGAATGCAGCCAAGAAAGAAAAGTGCACAAGGAAAGAATACACTGATTTATAGTTATTCAGTCCTCAGACTTATGTCTACTCTCGATACCTCCTCCCTTGAGGTTACCGGCTTCTACTATTGATCTTTCTTCAATGGGCAAAGATTAATCAACCCTTTACAGATCTCTTTACAAGTTGCTCACTCTTTTTATATAAATTTCTAACACTTAGAATCAATGGAGGTGAACTCTCAAGGTTACAAGCAATAATTTCACTATAATCTTAATTCTGTTGTCAACTTCTTTATATTCAACAAGTAGAGAAGTGTGGGGTATTTATAGGCTTTAATTGACTTAAAAAATGAAGCCAAAAAATGTCTTGTCCTAGATTTTTGGTGTACTGGCGGTACCATTATCTGTTTCTGGCGATACCATTGTTAGTTGACTCTAACACTTTATGGTACCATCATCCAGTCTAGCGGTACTACCACTAAACAAAGTCTCGGCTACTGGACCTGGGGGGTACCACTGCCTAGACTCCTGGGAGATTGAGCCCTAGGTGATTCCATAGCCCAATTCTGGTAGTGTCATCACCAGACAGGGTTCAGTACACTATTTGAGCTAGTAGTCCAGCCCAAACCAGTCTGAATTCGAGCCCAGTTGGCCCCTAACAGAGTTAGTGGGATTATCTCCCAATCCTAACTCTAATTATACTCTAACTATGAAAATTAAGACATCTTCTAAAGCAAGCAAGTCTGGTAAGTTAAAAAGTTCTTCCGGTGAGTTTATGGTGATCTTCCGATGGACTCTTGGCGATCTTCCAATGGACTCCCAGCAAGCTCTTGAACTCTTGACTATCTTCTTGACAAACTTCGACGAGCTTCTTTAGCAAGCTCCAATCTTTTCGTCGAGCTCTGACAAACTTCTAATGAACTTCTCGGTGAATTCTTGACGTACATTTTGGTGAGCCCCTGACGAACTTCTCAGCAAATTCCAGGAACACTCCTAAACTTTTGACGAACTCCCAATGAACTCTCAGACTCCTAATGAATCATTCGATCTTTGACTTTGACACTATATTTACTTAATGCCTTATTCGCTATTGTAGTTAATCATGTACACTTTTCTCAATATATAGATTAGATTAATAATTTATCAATTGATTTCATCATCAAAATTTGAGATTCAACAATCTCCCCCTTTTTGATGATGATAATCAATTGATGACGGAGTTAACCTTAACTCTCCCTATCTATATGCCATACTTGAGAAGAGACATACTTGAATTCACAACCTTTAGAATTCAAGCTTTAAACGATAAGTTTTATCAATATGCACAACATGATACTAAGCATGATTCTTCATTTTAAAACATAATATTATGCATTTATCATGATACCAAAATTTGTCAACATGATGCCAAAGCATGATAACCATTTTCAACTCCGATACCAAATGATGATAGACATTCATTATTTGAAAGAATGATACCAACTTCAAATGCAATGTTAAGCATGATACCAATTTCTAAGTTCGTTACAAAAATTATTAACATGATGATAAACATTCATCATTTTGAGGCACGATACCAACTTCAAATTATAATATTAAACATGATACCAATTTCTAAGCATGATATTTATTATTTCAAGTATGATGCTAAGCATAATACAAATTTCAAATTCGATACCAAGTTATGATGAGTCATTCATTATTTCAAATACAATACCAAATTAGCACGATACCACACATATTTCAAGTATGATACATTTCAAGCAATTATCAATTTGTCATTTTCTCTCCCTTTGTCATCTAACAAAAAAGACATGGGCAATCATCAATGTACAAACTAGCACTACTCTTGCTAGCATTCCTTTGTAGCTTTGAAGTAAGTAAGTTAGCAAAAGATGAAAAAATAAACAATCTAACATAACTTTGCTAGCTCTTTTCGTTGGATGAGCAATGCTCTTCTTCAAAAGAAAAGGAGAGAGTTCATTTATCAAGAAGAATCGAGCTATCAAAAGTCCATAAATAATACAAGGAAAAGAATCCATTCAAGCTATCAAAAATTCATCAAACTTCCACTTTCATCAAGAGCTAAAGGATTCATGACATAAAAATGTGGATAGAAAGGAGAGGTTTATGATCATTGCAAAAATTCGTACAAGAATCAAGTGTATCAATGAAATCCGTGAATGATACTTTAATCAATAAAATCCATGAATGACACTTTTATCGATAGTAAGGGGGTTTTATGAGTATCAAAAGTCATCAAGTGACAGAATAAGGGTATCAAAAAGA
Organism: Musa beccarii; assembly: GCA_024322285.1. Taxonomy (NCBI): domain Eukaryota; kingdom Viridiplantae; phylum Streptophyta; class Magnoliopsida; order Zingiberales; family Musaceae; genus Musa; species Musa beccarii. The sequence continues at coordinate 8,853,536 of CM044402.1, read as the reverse complement.
AATTCATGAAATAAACTTGATACCGAGATAAGAAGAAGATGATATGAAATAAATTTGATAAAAGCTTCATTTATGAAAAATAAAAAAAAGTTTCAAAAAGTATACAAGAAACTCATGCATTTGGACAATATAACATTTCCAATTCTCTTCTAATAAAATCAAATTATTCCTCATTTAAAGGTTTTGTAAAAATATCAGCTAATTAATGTTTCGTATTAATAAATTCTAAGGTTACATCATGGTTATTAACATGATCTCTTATAAAGTAATGCCTAATATCAATATGTTTAGTTCTTGAGTGTTGAATGAGGTTTTTTGTTAAACATATTACACTTGTGTTATCACATTTTATGAAAATATTGTTTAAGTGAATTCCATAATCTTCTAATGTGTTTTTCATCTATATAACTTGTGCACAATATGCACTCGCTGGTATATATTCAGCTTTGGCTGTGGATAGTGCAACCGAATTTTGTTTCTTGGAAGATCAAGAGACAAGTGTATGACCTAAGAATTGACATGTTTCTGATGTGCTTTTTCTATCTAATCTACATCTTGCAAAATTAGTAACAACATAAGCAGTTAATTCAAAGTTTTTAGATTTAGATACTATAATCCTAGATTATGGGTTCCTTTTAGGTATCTAAGAATTCTTTTAATGGCTTTAAAATGAGATAGCTTAGGATTAGATTGAAATCTAGTATAAAGTTTAACACTAAATATAATATCTGGTCTAGTTGTAGTGAGGTATAATAAACTACCTATCATACCCTTATAAGTTTTTTTATCAAAGCTTTCTCCACTATTGTCCATATCTAACTTAGTAAAGATACTTATTGGTATTTTGATAGCCTTTGAACTATCTATGTTGAATCATTTTAGTAATTCCAATGTAATTTGGTTTAACTAAGAAAAATTCCATCACTAAATTTTTTGATTTGTAATTCTAGAAGAAAGTTAGTTCACCCATTAAGCTCATTTCAAATTCTTGGCTCATACTTTTAGCAAATAATTCACATAATGACTCATTCGTGGAACTAAAAATGATATCATCAACATAAATTTGAACTACAAGAAAATTATTTTTAAAATTTTTAATGAGCAATGTAGTATTGACCTTGCCTTTAGAGAAATGATTTTGGATAAGAAAGGAGCTAAGTCTCTCATACCAGGCCCTTGGGGCTTGTTTTAATCTATAGAGAGCCTTAGTTAACTTAAATATATGATTAGGAAAAAAAGTATTCTCAAATCCGGGAGGTTGTTCAACATAAACTTCTTTGGAAATAAAGCTATTTAAAAAAGTACTTTTAACATCCATTTGAAATAACTTAAAATTATTACAATAAGCATAAGCAAGGAGCATCCTTATGGATTCTAATCTTGCCACAGGAGCGAAGGTTTCTTCATAATTGATACCTTCTTCTTGGTTGAAACCTTTGGCCATTAATCTAGCCTTGTTTCTAGCCATGATACTAAATTCATCTTGCTTGTTTCTAAAGACCCATTTAGTATCAATCACTAACTAGTCACTAGGTCTAGGAACAACCTTCTATACCTTATTTCTCTCAAATTGATTTAACTCTTCTTACATTGTGATAACCCATGAATCATATTTCAAGGCCTCGTCAATCTATTTAGGTTCAATTTGAGAAAGAAAAGTGACATTAGCATAAAATTTTTTAAGGGAAGAGTGAGTTTGAATACCTTTTAATGTATCACTTATAATTAGCTCCTTAGGATGAGCATCTATATATTTTCATTCCTTAGGTAAGGATGTTTCGGAAGAAGATACATCCAAGTTGCTAGTGGGAGGAGAGGTTTCATTCAAATTTAAAGCATCAAAATCAAGATCATCATCAAAATCATTTTTCTTAAATTCAAAAACTTTATAAAAAAATGAATAGATTCTTCTATGGCTAAAGTTCTTTTATTAAAGACATGAAAAGTTTTAGAAGTAGAAAAATAACCAAGAAAAATGCCTTCATCGGAATTTACATTAAACTTTCCTAAGGCATCTTTTTCATTTAAGATAAAACATTTACAATCGAAAACTTTAAAATATGAGACATTGGGTCTTTTGTTATTCCACAATTCATAAGGAGTTTTAGAAAATAATGGTCTTACTAGAACCCTATTTATGACATAGCATGTTGTGTTAATGGCTTCGGCCCAAAAATATTTGGGTAAGCTATGTTCGTTTAACATGGTTCTTGTCATTTCTTGTAAGCTCCTACTCTTTCTTTCAACTACTCCATTTTGTTGTGAATTTCTTGAAGTAGAGAAATTATGGTTGTACCCATTTAATTCGTAAAAGTTTTGAAAATCACAGTTTTGAAACTCACCACCGTGATCACTATGAATTGATGAAATTATAAAGCTTTTTTTATTTTAAATAAGTTTATAAAATTTTAAGAAACAATTAAAAAAAATCACTTTTATGTGCCAAGAAGTATGTCCAAGTGTATCTACTATAATCGTCTATAATTATAAAAGTGTATTTGCTACCTCCTAGGTTTATTATATCAATTGGTCCAAATAATTTCATATGGATCAATTGCAATGGTCTAGATGTTTTTATTTGATTCTTTGATTTGAAACTGCATTTTATTTATTTTCCTAGTTGACATGCATCACACACTTTGTCTTTGACAAAATTAATGTTAGGAATGTCTCTTACAAGTTCTCTAGATGAGATTTGAGAGTGTCAATAGTGTATACATTATTTTATTTTAGGAAAATCATAGATGTGTTTTTGTGTTGTTTTTCAACAATGCAAGCATTAGATTCTAATCTTATGATGTATCCTTTATCACATAATTGACTAATGCTCAAAAGATTATGCTTTAAGCCATCTACTAATAACACATTTTCAATCAAGAAGTTTGATTTATTACCTATGGTTCGTTTGTCAATGATTTTACCTTTGTTGTTATCTCTGAATATGACATACCCTTCATCTTGGCTAGTGAGCTTAGAGAATTGAGTTGGATCTATGGTCATATGCCTTGAGCATTCATTATCAATGTATCATCTCTTGCTCCTAACTTGTGATTGTAAACATATCTACAAGAAAGGGTAATTTTTACGTACCCATTTGACTTTGGATGCCTCATAAATCGATCTACCTAGCTTGTCATTTTATATAGAGTCCTTTATTGTTCCTTTAAGAACCCAAATTAACTTGTATGGACTATATCTCCTAAATGGACATTTATGAGTATAATGTCCAAGTTTACAATAAAAATTACATTTGATGCAGGGTAAAACATACAAGGTAGGGCCTTTAACAAAGATGGTTGACTTTTGAAGAGTGTTACTCACAAAGTCGATTCCATCTCTTCTATGAACGTAACCCTTATTGGCAAGGATCATGTTCAAGGATTTGCTACTAATCTTAAACTTTTTTAAAGTTTCAATTAGTAGAACGCTTTCCTTTTTAAGTATCTCTAAATATTCACACTTAGTGGATGGAGGCGATATATCATTATCATGTTTAATTTTTAATTTATCAAATTCAATAATTAGGAAGTCATGCTCTTTTTTCAATAATTTATACTTTTTGCTAACTAATTTACATTCATCGAATAAATCATAAAAAACACTCAATAATTCATCGAAAGATAAATTAGCATCTAATGAACTACTTACCTTATCATCGATTGCTATTAGCGCATAGTTAGCAACCTCCTTGTTGTTTTGCTCATCATCTTCGGAAGCGCTCGAATTGTCCCACATAGCTTTGAGCACTTTCTTCGTCTTCAGTTTTTCTTCTTCACTTGAAGACATTTACTTTTGAAGTGTCCCAGTTTCTTGCATTCGTAGCAAATAATTTATTCTTTCTTGAGTTTAATTTTATTTTTAGTGTCATTTTTAGATTTGTTTTTTTATGAATTTTTTTAATTTTCTTGTTAAGAGTGTCAAGTCATCATCATTGTCCTCATCACTTGAACTTTCTCTCAAGTGGTCTTCATGAGTTCTAAGTATCAAATCATTTTTGTTCTTTAGAAGATTGTTCTCAAGTTCTTTATACACATTGCAAGTTATTTCATAGGTCATTAGAGACCCGATAAATTCTTCGAGCAGGAAGTTATTCAAATCCTTGGCTTCTTGAATAGTTATTACTTTAGGGTCTCAACTCTATAGAAGGGATCTTAATATCTTATTAACAAGTTTAAAGTTGAAAAATTTTTTACCAACAGCTTTTAGGCCATTAACGGCATCCGTAAACCGGGTGTATATGTCTCCAATGGTCTTACTTGGTTTCATGTGAAACAATTCATATTTATAAACCAAAAGATTTATTTTAGACTCATTTACTCTACCAGTGCCTTCATGTGAGATTTCGAGTATATGCCAAATGTCATAAGCCATTTCATAAATAGAAACTCGATTGAATTCATTCTTATCTAAAACACAAAACAAGACATTCATAGCCTTGACATTTAAAAAGAAAGTCTTCTTCTCCAATTTATTTCAATTGTTCATTAGAAAAGAAGACTTTTGAAATCCATTTTTGACGATGTTCCATAACCCAAAATTCATAGAAATCAAAAAAATTCTCATTCTAGTTTTTCAATATGTGTAATCTATCCCATTGAATATGGGTGGACGTATGATTGAGTGACCCTCTTGATTGCCGACAAACGTCATCTCTCTCGGGTTTTAAACCAAATCGAGAGTGACCTTGCTATGATATCAATTGTTAGGATCAGGTTCGGTACTAAGAGGGGAGAGGGGGGTAAATTAGTGTAGTGGTTAAAAATGTCAATTTTAGAAAATTATTTTGGTGAAAAGTTTCGTTCAATAAAAACACATTTCGGTAAAGACGTTTAACTTTGAACATGTTCGTAAGTGAGTAGATAAGAAGTTGAGTAGTTGCAATTAGGCAAAAAATAGAATGCAGCTAAGAAAGAAAAGTACACAAGGAAAGAACACACCGATTTATAGTGGTTCAGTCGTCTGATCTATGTCCACTCCTGATACCTCCTCCGTTGAAGTCATCGGTTTCTGTTGAATCTCGAATTTTGATAATGAAGTCAATTGATAGGTTATTTGATCTAATCTATATTATTGAGATAAGTATATAGGATTAACTATGATAGCCTAGAGATATAAAGAAAATTACCGGAGTCAAGTACGTTAGAAGTTTGAGAGTCCGTCGGAAGTCCGAAGGATCGTCAGAAGTGCTGTTGGAACCAACCGAGAAAGAATCAGGGACTTATACCGAAGGTTTCGGAAGTTCATCAGAAAGATCATTAAAGGTTCTAGAAGCTCATCGAGAAGATTTGGAAGCTTGCCAAAGATTCATCGAACTTGCCATAAAGTCCGGGAGCCTACTAAGAGTCCACCGGAAGAAATCTGAGGGTGTGTCGGAAGTTCGCTAGAAAGCTCGCTAGAAGAAGACTCGACATTATCGATCTTAAATTTACTTAGAATTATATTTTAATTTTATAATTAGCATGTAATTAGGGTAAGAATTAGATAATAATCCTAATTAACCATAGTAGGGGCCAACTGGGCCTTATGTGGAATAAATTAGATCGAATTCAGGGCCCATTCAGTAGTGCTAGACTAAGTCTGGCGATGGCACCACCCTACGAACTAGTTCCCAGGTGGTCTAGGTGATGGTACTACTGGCAGTTATTACCTTCCAGTAGTGGTACCGTCAATTCACAAAGCCCGAGGACTCTATTAAGTGGTGGTACAACCTAGTATACTGACAAAGCAGGGTCAACTGGAGGTGGTACTGCCAGTACTCAAAAATCTGGGATATGACTCTTTTTTGCTCCATTTTTTATACTAATTGAGTCTATAAATACTCCTCTATTCTCAACTGGTTGAGTATATTTTGAGAAGTGAAAAATTAAGTCAAAGCTATAGCAAAAATTGTGTTCGATAGCTTGAGAGCTCACCTCCGACTTTTTCTATCAAAATTCTGTAAGAGTGTGAACCAATTGTAAAAGTTTGTAATAGGGGTGCTTGGTCCTTCCCCTTCAAGAAGTTTTGATAGTGGAAGTTAGGAGTCTCATCGGAGGAGGTTTTGAAAGTGGACGTAGGTCATTTGACTGAACCACTATACATTGCTGTGTACTACTTTGGATATGTGAGTTTTAATTTCTGCATCTTGCTTTTACTTAGCTGCAAATTTTTCAATTTACTTCTCACTACTCTCAATCACATTCACTTGAATCATGTTGCTTAAGTCTCTTTCGTTAGATCGAAATTTCTGAACGAATAACTCTTTCTGAAATCATTTAAATTTACAGGTTTTATCCACTACACTAATTCACACCCCCCCTCTTAGGATCACTTAGATCCTAACAATTGGTATCAGAGCTTGGTCACTCTCATTTGGTTTAAAACCTAAGAGAGATGGCTTATTCCGGCATGCAAGAGGATTATTCTATTACACATCCGCTTATGTTTAATGGATTAGATTACACCTATTGGAAGACTCATGAAGATTTTTCTTATTTTCATGAATTTTAAACTTTGGAATATCATTGAAAATGGATTTCAAAAATCTTCTCTTCTGATGAATGAATGGAATGAATCGAAGAAGAAGGTTTTTGCCCTCAATGCAAAGGCTATGAATGTCTTGCTTTGTGCACTTGATAAAAATGAGTTTAATCATGTTTTGATTTGTAAATCGGCTTTTGATATTTGACACACTCTTGAAATCACTTATGAAGGCACTAGCCGAGTGAAAGAGTCCAAAATCAACCTTTTGGTTCATTCTTACGAATTGTTTCAGATGAAACCAAATGAGTCTATTGGAGATATGTACACCCGTTTCATGGATGTTGTCAATAGACTCAAAGCACTTGGTAAAGGTTTTTCTAGTTTTAAACTTGTAACAAAAATTTTAAGATCCCTTTCAAAGAGCTGGGATCCGAAAGTTATGGCCATTCAAGAGGCCAAAGACCTTAAAAATTTTCCTCTCGAAGAACTCATTGGGTCTTTAATGACCTACAAAATGATATGCCATGCTCATGATGAGCTAGAGAACCCCCTTCCAAAGAATAAGAAGGATATGACATTGAGAACACAAGAAGACCACTTAAAGGAATCTTCAAGTGATGAGGACCTTGATGATGAACTTACACTCTTAACTCAAAAATTTAAAAGAAAGAATAAATTTAAAAATAATACTAAAACCAAACTCGAACCCAAAAAGAATCAAGTTATTTGTTACAAATGCAAGAAGTCAAGGCACTTCAAAAGTGAATGCCCTAAGCCAAATGGAAGCAACCAAAGAGGAAGAAAGCTCTAAAGGCGACATGGGACGACTCAAGTGGCTCCGAAGATGAAGAAGCAATCAACAAAGAGGAGGCCAACCTCGCATTAATGGTTTTAGGAGAAGAGGTATGTGAGTTATTTAATGAAGATTTATTTTTTGATGAACTTTCAATTACTTTCCATAAATTATTTGACGAGTGTAGAGGTATTAGTAAAAAGTTTAATTTGTTGAAAAAGAAGCATGCTTTGTTACTAGATAAACTTGAATGTCTTAAACTTGATACTCTCGCTCTATCTCCATGCTCTAAGTGTGAATACTTAGAGGCATTCAAAAATGAGAACTTGTCACTTAAAGAAACCCTAAACAAGTTTAAGGTTGGTAGCAAGGGCTTGGATATGATCCTTGTAAATAAGAGTCATGCCGGAAAAAGGAGTGGTATTAGATTGGTGAGTGGATCTCACCGAACTCCAACCACCTTCATTAAAGAACCCACACTACATGTATTATCTAATTTGAAATGTAATTTTTGTTACAAATCTGGACATGTTGCTTACATATATCCGTATAAAAAACTTAGCCCACATAGGTTAATATAGGTTCCTAAAGAAACTATAAGGGACTCAATGAACAATGATAAGATTAGTAGATCAATATTAGAGGCACCCAAATTCAAATGGGTACCCAAAAATCCCTCTTTATACACATTCTAAACATCACAAGCTAGGAGCAGGTAACAATACGATTCTTGATCTTTACCAAGCTCACTAGCTTGGGTAATAAAAATATTCTTGAGTGTTATACATTGTTTGGTTATGAACCTTAATGCTTCCATTAAGTCTCTTCAAAAAGGAATTTGGTAAAAACATTTGTGTTCCTTAAAATTAGAATTCCTATGTTTTGAAATGATGTGGTTTTTAATAGATTTGACAAAACTTTGTTTCGGAACTATACATGATACTAGGCCTCTATATAAGAAGTATATATCTTCTTTGAACATTCCTATAAAAAGTTGAATTCACTCCTGCATCCTCAAAGTCTACAAATTCATTCATTTGTGAATCTCGTATGTGATTTTAATGATGAATTCAAAATTAATGAATTAAGCTAGAATGTTTTTTTTTTCAAATGATTCATAACTAATCGTGCATTGATGACTTGAATGCATCTTTTTTTTTATGCAATGCATGAATCATGTTCTTATTTAAAGAAACACACAAATGAGTTGCTTATTGATAGTTATAATTGAAATATATATTTTTTTATATCTTTTGAAGATAACTCTTAGTGATAAATGTTTTGAAAACATGCTTGACTATCTTAATTATTGATTTCTAACTCAAAATTTCCTTTCCTTGATTTCTCGAATGTATGACTGTAAATAGTGTGATTCATAATTAGAGATGACATCTTTTGACGTGTCCTCTATCATCTCACAAATTGATCAAAGTTGGTATTCATAACCTTCAGAAATCACTACTTTTATATCATCCAAAATTTTCTTGTCCTTACGTTATCATTCTTATCGCTCGATGAGAAAGTTTTCAAAGCTTCTTGATTACAACACTTAATGCGATCAATCGTTTGTTTAAGTAAATGTGCTTAATAAAAATTATTACCTCATGATTAGTAAGAGATCGGAAGACATCATTTCATCTCAATCAAATACTTAATGATCAAACTAGATATCTAAGATAGATGGGATAAATTCATCAAAAATCAAGATGTTGTAGCCCTCCTTAAAACTGTCTAAGTTAGGGTGCTAGTGGTGGCACCGCCTAGGCATTCTATTCCCAAGTGATGGCACCACTCAGTTGGCGGTGGCATCGCCCGAGGGCCCCCTTATATAAAGGGGAGTTAAGGCCGATGGTGGAACTACCCCCAACTCTTGAAGCTACTTCAAAATATTCTTCCCTTCATCTCAAAACTCCATCTTCCCTCTCAAGAATACCAAAAGAGGCTTCCATCCTCTCAAATCTTGGATCACGACTTTTATCTCTCAAGAACCTCAACCAAGGTAATCTTTGGCACTCTCTCTTTGAACTCTTTGGTACATGGCTGCCTCCTTGTAATCTCCTTGTTCTATCATCATTTTCTAGATAAATGGATCTTAGGAGATTGTCTAGAGACAATGGGAAGAGGAGAGAAGGAGAGTCATATGACTCATCTCTTTTTAGCTCTAATAAAATAGCCCTTAGATACCCTAGCTTTGAAGCAAGAACCGTACATAAGGGAAAAACATGTTGATTTAAGCGATCTAAGATACCTAGAGCCCATTAGGTGGTTTGTCATTTTGGATGTCTTGCCCATTTTATAAATCAATGAACCAATTTATCCTAGATTAATTAGGTTGTTTTATGCTAACTTAAGCTTAGATAATGATGATAACATGTCAACCTACTTTTTAGGAAAATAAATTCCAATCACGGACAGCACGATATGTGACCTAATTGGAATCTCCAAAAAAGATAGGGGTTGTTATTTTAGAGGACAATGGAATATGGATACAATCGGAGTAACCTACTCCGAAGCTTTAGGGATCGTTTTTGAAAATCCAAACCTAACTATAGTCCCTAAAAGCTATGAGCATTTGTTACCCTTTAGTTCTAAAATTCTTCATCATATAGTTATAAGCATCCTAATTCCTAAACAGTATCACCACGATGAGATTAGTCAAATGGAGTTAGGTACAATGTACTGGATAATGATCGAGCAAAATAATTATTTTGGATATCTGATCCAGCAAAATATGAAAGAAATAGTATCTAAAGACTTAATGTTATCATATAAGAGGGTTAATCATAAGAATGTTACATGCATATAACATTAGAATACCACCCGATGAAGAGGTAATAAAAGTGGATAGATACAACATCATAAACAGAAATCTACTTAAGAGACTAAGGTGTACTTTTAAGAACGGAATATGGACTAGGCAGCCTAGAAGGACTGATCCAGCTCTCCCTCCAGTAGAATAACCTTAAACACCAATTTTTAGGGGTTAATGACTCTCCTCTTCCTAGTCCCTTTATTGCAGCACCATTAGAACCAGCCCTTGCTCCATTTTCTGAAGATCGAATCATAATAGAGATAAATCAAATCAAATCATAACATGCTGAAATTTTGAGTGAAGTACGATAGATGAATAAGAAATTAGATCACTTGAATAGGTACTTTGGTATTCCACTTGAGGAATAGTTATTGTAATAGAACTTTTCACTATTGTTTTGAAACCTCTATGCTATTTTGATATACTTTTGAAATTTCATGCTAAATTGTCCTAATACATGAAGATGTTGTATGTTCCTTTTTCGAAATTTATCAACTTCATTTTTATAGTCTTAACTTGTTCTCAGATTTTCGATGACATCTTTATATCATATTGTGAACAAAGCTCTCATTTTTTTTATCCTTCGATCATAATATTTTGATACTCCTTTTTTGATTGATGTTATGAATTTTGCATAAAGATTAAGCTCTTAAGTATTCATTATACTCTATTCGGATCCTCTTCGGACTTTATACTTAATTCTTGTGCTAATCTCTATGATTCGAGCTTTTATGACTTAATATCTTCCACATCATGAATTCTTATGAGAATACCAAGTTAAATCCTTCTATGAAACTCTTGATGTTAATGTATTCCACTTCATGAATTCATGTCAAAATTGAATTTTTATGAATTTTGATATCTCTCTCTCGCGAATTTTGCCTTGAATAAATGACATAAGATCTTGTTAATATGTTTGATGAATGACATTAATGATCCATCCTTCCACTTTATAATTTTATGCTTGAATTTTCAAAATTGCATCTTGAACTTTTCATCCTCTTTCATGTATGAATCTTTCATAACTTGATAAATAATCATTTTTCAAATTTCATAAATATGAATAAGAATGAACAAATCACTTTTCGGGTTTATCATTCTTATGTGTTTGATGACTATCTTTACAATTTTGATATGATTGATAAATTACTAGCATCATGAAACCTTATGTGGAATATATTTACTATTATTTTTAATCACAATTTACCTCCTTTTTGTTGATGACAAAGGGGGAGAAGAAAATGGCTAAATAAATTGATGACTCCTTAAATGCCTTACATTTGTATTATATCGCATCGAATGATAAAAGTCTTATATGTTTTATATTGCAAAATAATTGTTGTCACCGCCCGCAATTGGGTGGGTGATTATCGAAGATTATCGTCCTCAATAATACTATCACCTGTAGTAAGCTATCGATAATGGTTAATTAATCAAACATAAGGAACCTTACATCACTTGTAAGCAAGTAATAGGATGGACTAGAGAGAAAAACAAATCAACAATACCAACAAATCATTCATACGTCTTAAATAAAAGTCGATTAACACTTTTTCATGAGTGAAAAGTGCTAACAAATATATTTAAAGTATTTGATTTCACAACTATGACTCTGATACCAATTATAAGCATAAAAGACCATGATATGCTATTATACGAAAGACTTAAATGCTAAAATTTGAACTCAAATAATAATAGATCTAAATTTATGATGTATATCTTTTGATATCATTTAGAAAACTTTTATCTGATCTGCGAGCATCCCATCATTGGATTTGAAAGCTACATTAAAGACTATCTTTTCCTATCATTCACAATATTATTATGAGCGATAGATTTAGAGACAGAAAAAATAAGAAAAGATATATAATCTCTCAATGATATCACGTATCCTCATCTCTTCTTATTTATATATCCACACATTATGTGTATAGTTTTTAAGAGTTTCTATCTATTTATAGGTGAAAGCAAAGTATCTAAGACAAGTAACTAGAAGAGTCCCTCCTATCAAAGTCATATTCTAAGGAATCCTATCATAATTAGATTTCTTTTTATTGATCGATAATCATAATCAAAATCTAATCATAACCATAATATATCTTATATAATTAGATAAAACTCTGATTTGTATAATAACTTTAAAATAAAAAGATGACAGATCTACAATCTCATTGGTCTTTCCTTTCCTACACCCGAAAAAGAAGTTCGAACTTCGTCATCCATTTCAAATGAATATGACGGATGAAAACACTTCAATTCAATGGTTTTAGTCCGAATCACTCCTATCTCCTAAGCTCGGTGAAAATACTTTAATTTCCTAAGAAAGTAGCCTTTTCACTTACTTCACTTATTCCCTTACTTTAATTGGGTGGGGTATAATAATATATAAAAAGTGTGAAAATTTAGGATACTATAATAAGTGTAAGAATTTTGGAATTTAGGACTAACTCGGAAATGAAGAAGCCAAAGAATTTAAGATTGTCACAAAAGAAAATATATGTCAGAAATTAGGATTGTCCCAAAAAATAAGTGTAAGAATTTAGGACTATCTCGAAAAAGCATTGCAAAGCTAATTACAATTGCTTGCTTTCCTTTTGTTCCTGAACTTGAATTGCTTATAAAATTGGGTGAGACCTAGACTTTTATTGAACTTCTCAACGAGAGAGTCCGGGTGCTTGTGCTGTCTCCTACTCCACTTAATGTTGGCTCTAAAGAAAAATGTAGCCCCACATATAAAAATTTGTAACAACCTCTGTTTACTTAACTGCAGACAATATTAAGTTTATTGTGGTTCAAGTCCTTAATGTGCCAGTAGGTATAGGGTGGCACTGCAGCTTGTTTATCCTCAAAGTAATAGAATGGGTGTGAAAACTTTCATTGTGGTCCAAGTCCTTTCATTGTGGTTCCAAGTCCTTAATGTGCAAGTAGATATTGGGTGCCACTGTAGCTTGTTTATGCTCAAAGTAATAGAGTGCGTGTGAAAGCTTTTCCATAAACGACCTTCTATAGCCCCGAGCTCGAGATCACATTAGCACTCGATTTGCGTAACTTCCTAATGCATACCTTTTCTCACTTATGATTATTTTCGTAGTTCTTCGACAACTAAACCAATAGCGTGATAGGGAGAGGGTGGAAGTAATTAAATTTATTCGACAAAATTAGGAAGGATAATATATTATTTGATAGAATTAGACAAATTCATTTCTTTGATATAATTAAGGGCTTGACAGCCTCTTTTATTCACTGTATTATTTTCTTGATTTGACGCTCTATTTTAGGATTTTCTTTGTTTAAGTTACAATAAGATATATTTTTTATTCTAAGATTGTCTATTCTACCCTGCGCTGTCTATATCTTTGGGTGTCAAGCTATTCGTCCCTACTTTTCTATGAATAAGGAAGGCAGGTTGTCCCGACGACCAATGCTCTACCATAGGCTTTTTGTTCATGGAAATTTTCACCTTTGGAATGAATCTCATTTTCTTAATACTACGAGACAATGCCTTACTCACCTATGAATGAATTAATCTATAGAATGCCTTCTTGTCAAGCTTTGAAGCAAACTGCTAGAAGTAGGGCGAACGCATTTGACTAATCTAAAATATGCTCTTTTCATCGAAAATATTTTCTTATCAACCAAAAGTTTGTTATGCTTTTCTATGGGACTAGAATTTCAGTGACGGGGCTGTTGAGCAAAAAAGTAGGAATAAAGACAGTCACCCCTCTCTATATAATGGTTTTCGTTTGTGAAGCCAATTGCTTTATTATTATTATTTTTCATTGTTGTATAGTTTGCCTCTGCTGATGAAAAAAGAATTATTACTGGCATGTATTGTACCTAGGTCAATGTCCGCCAAGTTATTTGACTCTCTTCACTTGGCCACACAAAGGTCCTTAATTGACATTTTATTGTAGTATTGAGATAAAACACAGAAGAAAGAATAGCTAGAACGAACTACCGTGGGCCGAACCAGGTATGAAGGCTTCGATAGGACCACCAGGAGTGCCATTTGTCGAGGTCTTTATTCCAGCTTCCACTTGGCTCATAAGTGTAGATCCGGAAGTGTTCTAAATCCTATTCAATAGTTTGATGGGCTTGATCATTACAGGCTCTCTCCCCAACAGACTCCGGAAGGCATTTGGCAATAAGAGATCAGCAAACTCGGACAAAATCAGGTTAAATATACTTTGTCTTTGTTGTTGACGATCCCTGGCTACAATCACAGTTCCATTTTGAATTTAAGAAAATAAGATTGATTGAGCCAAGCTCTGTCTTTACTCGGTCCTGCAGCCACCAAGAATATTTTTTTCCTTTGAGCTTAAGCATAACAAGAAACTTGAATTTGAATACTTGGAAATGATCGACTCCAATAGATGCTCGTAATAAGCTTTTTTTCCTACTATTCTTATTGATCTTCTATTGAATAGTGCGCTGTGGTATTTTCTAGCAACATTGTAGCCTGAGCGGCTTCATAAATAGAATTGAGTGTGATTTAGATTGAATAGATATCATAAATGAAAAGATGCGCATAATAAGCTTTTTTTTCCTACTATTCCTATTGATCTTCTATTGAATAGTATGCTGTGTTGTTTGTTAGCAACATGATAGCCCGAGCGGCTTCATGAATAGAATTGAGTGTGATTTAAATTGAATACAGATCATAAATGAAAAGGACTAATGTGATGCACTGATAATGCTCAGCTCTTTCTCGGTATGTCCTTTTGTCTTATTGGAGTCGATCTACAAATCTTCGTTAAGATTCATGAGATAAAAAATAAAGAAGAACTTTTATATATAAACAAATACTAACAGGCCATATTATAGCAAAATTATATAGAAATCACAATCAAATAGAACACTAAGATTTATATAGAAAATCTCTATAACGTGAAGGGTAAAAACTACGAGCCAAACAAGAGAAAATCCACTAAAAAAATAATGAATATATAATTCTCTAAGTCTCTTACCCAAAATCTAAACAACAATCATACGAGAATAACTAAGATATAAGGATCACGTTACTGTGCACAATGTTCAAAACCTCCCCAAGCAATCACAATAAGAATTTACTGTAAATCTGATCTAACTTAAGATGAGAATATTGTTTGGATGAATGAGAACAGTCTCTGTGTGGTCCTTGTCTTCTTCCCTTTTCTTTTTCTCTTATTTTTCTGTCATTTTCTCCTTTTATTGAATCATCTTACTACTACAAAATTACTATCGTTTTGTTATAGTTTTCCTCCTAATTTTCGCAGTCATTATAGCCCCCTAATTAAACTTAGGGTTTAGATTAAGGAGAGATGGGTTGTGAGCTATTAAAGCCAATAACCTCTCCCTTTAGCCCATAAGGGAGGCTATCCCATAACTCAGTGTGAAGCCATGCCGACCAACTATCGATACATCTCATGCCTTTCTTAAATTCAAGAGACTCATTAAAATAATATAGATAGATTCCTCAATAACTAAAGTTCTTTTATTAAAAACTCGATATGCTTTAACAAAGGAATATCCAAGAAAAATACTTTCATCGAATTTTGTATCAAATTTTCCTAAGGTATCCTTTTTATTTAAAATAAAATATTTATAATAAAAAATTTAAGAATATAAAATATTGAGTCTTTTATAATTTTATAATTCATAAAGAGTTTTAGATAGTAATAGTTTTATGAGAACCTTATTTATGACATAGCATGTCATGTTCATAGCTTCGACTCAAAAATATTTGGGTAGACTTAAAAATATTTGGGTAGGCTTAAAAATATTTGGGTAGGCTATGCTCATTAAGCATGGTTTTTGCCATCTTTTGTAAACTCCTATTTTTATTGAATATCAGATTTTGATGATGAAATCAATTAATTATGATTAATGATTTAATTATATTTTGAGTGATGTAGGTCTACATTCGATCAGGATTAGACAATTGAAGCAAGAAGAATCGATATTGGGCTAGAGAAAAATATGTCAGAAGATTAGACGTCGAGAGAAGGATTGATCGCCGTATTGGCAAAAGGCTTTGGACAAATGATTCAGGCATTAGGCTAAGAAGAGCAGAGTTGCATCAAGGAGATCAGAGTTGTATAGGACAACTGTCGATTGGGTAATAGGTTGCAAGAGAGGATGATGTGCCGATGGACCAATGGTATGCCGGGCAACAAATTCGATTAAAGCTTTGTAATAATTATCTAGATCAAAGTAGGATTAGGTCTAATTAGGTTAGAATTAGGCTAACTCAATTAGAGGCCAACTAGGCCCGAATCAAGGCTGTGTTGGGCTAAATGAAAGGCCCAAACAGTGCCCTAGTGCCATATCAAGCGGTGGCACCACTTGAAGGCTCAGCCTCCAAGGCTGACACTGGGTGGTGGTACCACCCAAACTGAGCGATGGTATTTCCTAAGTCTAGTAGTCGAAACTCTACCTGAACGGTGGTATCGTCAGACAGAGTGGTGGTACCGCCTAATGTCAGAGAGTCTGGATGGTAGTATCGCCCAATGTTAGAGTCAACTAGTGGTGGTACCACCAATACCCTAAAAACTAGGGTGATTCAAATTTGGGCTCCAAGTTTGAATCACCTTGAGGTCTATAAATACCTCTCTCATCCATAGTTAGGAAATATTTTTGAATCTCAGATTTTGATGATGAAACTAATTGATTATGTTTTATGGTCTAACTATGTTTTGAGTTACGTGGGTCTACTTTCGATCAGGATTAGACAATTGATGCTGGAGGAATTGACGTTACGTCGAGTGATCACATCAAGATATTGGATGTCAAGCCAAAGGTTCGATCGACAATCAACAGGAGGCTTCGAATGTCGAGCATTGGGCCAAGAAGAGCGGAGTTATACCAAGGATATTGGGGTTGCGGAGGTCAATCACCGATTGGGCAACAAGTCGCAAGAGAGGACGATGCACCGAAGAATCGGATGAAGCGCCGACCAATGACGTGCTGGGCAACTGAATGTCAATTCGTATTTTAATAATTATCTAGATCGAAGTAGAGTTTTGTTTGTGTGTGTAGGATTAACTACGATGACGATGAAGACGTAAAGTGAAATAAAGTACCGGAAGTCAAGTGTGATGGATTGTTGGGAGTTAGAGAGTTCAATGAAAGTCCGAAGGTTCGTCGGAAGTTCACGGAGCTTGCCAAAAAAGATTAGAGCTTGCCAAAGAAGCTTGTTGGAACTCGCTAAGATCATCGTAGAGTCCAGGAGCTTGCTAGGAGTCCGTAGAATAATCGTCGAAAGACCATCGGAAGTTCACCGGAAGAAGTCTTGACTTGTCAGACTTTGTAATAACTTAGGAAATATCTTTAAAATTTATAGTTATTAGGTTAGGATTATGTGTTAATCCTATAACCCAAGTAGGGGCCAACTAGGCCTTATTTGAGCAGATTTGGGTCGAAATTAGGGCCATTCAACCTTCTTAAATAGTGTTGGAATAGTGCTAGAATAGTGTTGGTGATGGCACTACCCAGAGGCCGAGAGCACTAGCGGTGGCACCACTGGCTAGGCAGTGGCACCGCCTAGTACCGCTAGAATGCCGAAAGCTAAGGTGATTCAAATTTAAGCTTCAAATTTGAATCCTCTTGAGACCTATAAATACTCTACTCATTCAGAGTTTAGAGGGGGTCTAGAACAGAAAAAAGATAGGGAAAACTCTTATCAAATCTTTCCTCTAAGCCTTGAGTGTGTTCTAGTCCAAGAGAGGGGTAATAGGCCTTGTAAGGGTTATCTCCTAAGCCCGTCAAAAGGAGAGGTGCTATAAGGGAGTTCATCCTCACCTGTTGAAAGGAGGATAGCTAGTGGAAAAGCCAGTGGCCTCAAGTGAAGAGGAATCGGGAGTGGACGCAGGTCGCATGATCGAACCACTATAACGAACCACTATAAATCAATTTGCATTTACTTTCTCGCAACTTACTTTATTGTAAATCATATTCATTTTGTTGCCTTACTTATTTGACTTCCTCTTCATCTTCTTATGTATTCCTTCAAGTTAAAACGCAATCGAAATGGTTTCAAACGAAACATTGCTTTTAACGTATGAAGTTTCTGAAGTTGTTTTAAAAGCACTGAAGTTTATCGTATTTATCCACTGTACTAATTCACCACCCCCCCTCTTAGTGCCGCTTGATCCCTAACAATTGATATCAGAGCTACATTATTTCTCATTTGGATTTACACCCGTAAGAAATGACTCTTCATGGCTTTCAAAAGGGCTTTTTGGTTGTTCATCCACCGTTCTTTAACGGGTTAGAGTACACCTATTGGAAAACTCGAATGAGAGTTTTCTTGCTTTCAATGGATTTGGATTTGTAGAACGTTGTTGAAAATTATTTTTAACTTTCCTCTAAACCGACGAACAAATGGTCGGACTTAGAGAAAAATCTTTTTCTTTGAATGCAAAGGCTATGAATGTCTTATTTTGTGCTTTGGATAAGAATGAGTTTAATTGGATTTCTACATATGAAACGGCTTTTGATATTTGGTGGACACTTGACTACAAATCAAGAGTTGCTTGGTACAAAACAAACAGCCAATGACAATCGTTACAAGCATCAACACACGAAAAATGCTAGCATTAAAATTACAGAAAAAAAAGATTAAAAATAATAATGGGCGATTTGCTTACGCTATTGTTTTGGCATATTTTTCGTAGAGTGCTTAGGTTTTTCCTGCCGTTTCTCTACTTTTAACCTATAAACAAAAGTATCCTTAACCATTTTTATCTTTTTATAATCATTTATCTCTTAATAGAATCAGTTTAACCAACCCAAACTTAGATCAGTCCAAAATAAATAATATTTATATATTATACAATATTCAGGGCAATTTTTCTCAAAAAGCATCTCCTATTTTGTGTTTTCCCAAATGATACTCCTTAGTTCGGATAATACCAAACTATTGCTGCAGTAACCTTAAGACAGTCCAAATAGTATCTTATAGACAAACCTAAGATACCCCTATGGACCGGTTTGCTCCCCATAAGTTGATCTAAGGTTTAGACCGCCCTTTGTTTCTTCTCGCTTGATTCATAAGCAAATATAGTCTCAAGGTGTTCGATGCTTATCCATAACACTTTTCAATTCTTCTTTCTCATTGTTCTCTTATATTTTTAAATGTTTTCTTGTCGACAACATGTATGGGATAGAAAACATTATCGTAAGCCCCACTTTTATTTGCTGTCAATATTTTTATTTTATGTTTTCATCATGTAAAACTTAAAAACATTTTTAGATATATGGAACCATGAGAAGAAAAAAATGAGTAAGGAATCAGATCATTTCTTTGGTTCAATAGTCGGGAATAATCATTTTATGAAAAAAACTACAATCGAGCTAAGGAGAAAATTAAGAAGGCTTATCATAATCTTTTTATTAATTGAGATATGATAATTTAGATGACTAAATTTTTATCCGGGGGAGCGGGATGGTGTATTATCATTCATTTCTTAATTATTTATGATATTAATAATTTTTTTTGATTATTTTAATATGATAATTTATGTAATAAATTTTTATATTAAATAATTTTATATTAAAAACTTAGTACTATGGACCTAATTATGAATCTTAGAATTTGGATATAATTTATAATTTTTTTAATGTTAAATTAGCATTAAAAAAAGGGATGATATGCAGCACTAACAAACAAAAGAGGGTGTCACCCATGCTTGTTATATGTTGACTCCTAATATAATTTTGATGCAAGCTGGCCACTTGCATCAATAACACTAATCTAAACATTTGTAATTTGAGAACAAAAGTTAAGAGTTTTACTTGGTTAATCCCTATGATACCATCCACCTTACACTAGAGATGAGAAGAATTAAAGGAGAAGAAGAAAAGTATGCATGGTTTTGAGCAAATTCAGCATCTCAGGAAATTAGCTCTTTGAAGGCTTCTTCTATCTGATCCTTTACTATATTTGAGTATTCTTTGTTATTATGAGTAATTAGTAGAGCTTTACCCTTTTTTCTAATAGCATCAACTTCAACTGTGCTATAAACTTATAATTTGATATATCTATTTTATTTTAACTGTAATGTTCTATACAAAACTGTGAGCAAAATTTTAATTGAATGATTTGAAGTATATATGTCTGTCCAAATATTTATTTCAATTGATCCCTTAAATTTTACTTTCTATACAAAACTCTGAGCAAAATTTTAATTGAATGATTTGAAGTATATATGTCTATCCAAATATTTATTTCAATTGATCCCTTAAATTCTACTAAATAGAGATAAGATGATCTAACCTACTTATATTCAATTGCTTGTAACCTTTTAAAGCAACTCCAATTTATATAGAACTTATTTTGTTAGAAAGTAGACTTGCATATCTTTCTAACAAAGCCTTACTTACATAATTTGAAGCATAATTGTTCGTCCGGATATCTACTATTCCATCAAATGAGTTTTTTTAGGATCTTAATGGCATGATTAACAAAATTTATATCAAAAACACGATTAATCAAATATTGAGTATGGGTGAGGTTTGTAAATAAAATGAATAATAATAAGTAGATAATTATAAACAAAATTCATAGGTAAGGGATGCTAAGATCGAATCGGCACGAAGAGGAGGGTGTGAATTAGTGCGTTTGAAAAACTTTCGTTGATTCAAGATTTCATTCTAACAAAAATGCATTTGAGAACATTCGAAAGAGAGTGATGACCAAGTAAAGCAATTTGTAATATAAGTAAATAGCAAAAGAGAGAAGATATACTAATTTTATAGTGGTTTGATTGTCATGACCTACGTCCACTCACGATTCCTTTACCGTCGTGGGCATCGGCTTCCACTATTAATCTTCTTTTAATGGGCGAAGATCAACTACCCTCTTACAACTCTTTTCTTATTTTCTTAGATTTATGAGATAACTCTTATAGTTTTCTCAGCCCTCCCTTAAATAGAAATAATACTTAAAGAAGAGGAGGGAAACTCTCAAGGAATTACAATAGCATTTTTATATGTTTTCATTCTAGTTTATATGTATGCTGAGCAGGGTTGAGAGAGGTATTTATAGGCCCCAAATGACTTCAAAAATAGAGCCAAAAAAGGTCTCATCCTATGTTCTTGTGGTATTGGCGGTACCACCGCCAATACTGGGTGACACTACCGCTTGACACACCCTACACTAACAGTACTATCACTAGTCTAAGCGGTACTATTGCTTGACAAAGTCTCAAAGACTAGGCTCTATTGGTACCACTACTTATTTGGGTAGTATCACCACTTGACAATATTAATTGTCGATGGTACTACCACCTAGTTTGGGCAATATCACTGCCCAAACTCTATTTGGGAGGCCGAGCCTCAAGTGATTCCACCACTAGCCCTAGCAGTGCTACCACCTGATGTGGCTCCAGGCCATAATTGGGCCATTTAGTCAACCCAAATTAGCCATGATATGGGCCCGGTGAGCCCCTAATTGAGTTAGTAGGATTATTCCTAAAACTAACTCAGATTGAGACCCTAACTATGATAACTAAAATTTAAACAATTAATCAAAATAATCTCGGTTGTCCAACATATCAATTATTCCTTCGAACTTCCGATGAACTTCTGATGAACTCCCAACGAACTCTAGGCGAACTCCCGATGGTCTTCCGGTGAACTCCTAGCAAAATCCCAACAAGCTTTCGGTGCATCGTCTGAACCTTCGACGTATTGCCTGGTCTTTGACTCCGGCCCAATGTCCAATTTTTTTGCTTTAATTGTTTTGCCTTTTCATGAATGTAGTTAGTTTTGCATCACTTTTCTTAAAGCATTAGTTAGATCATAAATTCATCAATTGATTTCATCATCAAAATTTAAAATTCAACAATCTCTCCCTTTTTAATGATGACAACCAATTAATGATGGAGTTAATTTAACTCTTCCTATCTATATGCCATAGCAAATTTGAATTCAAAAAAGTGTAATAACCTTTGAATTCTAATGAAATATTTTTGATGAAGATTACTTTCACACTTCATATGTATATTTCATATGCATCATAATAAAACCATAAGCATTGCATGCATCATAATATCATTAAGAAGTGCATCATAATATCAAAAAGTACATAACATCAAGAGTATAAGTCAAGGAGTACAAGACATTAAGGAGTACAACATATCAAGTAACCATCGACTTCTCCCCCTTTGTCATCAACAAAAAAGAGGAATACACAAGCTATTCAGGTGGTGATAAACTAAAATGCCTAAATAGAGTATTAAACTATGAATTAAAAGAGTCAAGTTATTGATGAATATGTTGTATTTTAGTGAAAATTTGATCTTGATGAAGTTCAATTTGATCCAGTCGAGTTACTATAGAATCGATAGATGAGGAGGGTGTTGGATTATTCAGAGGTGATATCTCAAAGGGATTAGCATAAGGAGATTGACTTCCCCTATATATAGGTGTTTCCGATTGTAGCTCAAGTGGGGGAGGATCAGTTCTCCTAGATAATCTAGTCCAAACACCATTCATTACAATGCATCTTAATTTTCTTAACAAGTTTCTATTGATGACATTGAATCTATCTAGTTTTATTATTTCTTCATTTAGTAGAATGACTATGTCATGTGTATGTATTAGTCTAGTAATAAAACCATCATATAGAAGTATCATGTCTTTCATTGTCAACTCAATTATTTTTTATCGAATCAGATATCCAAAGCAGTTATTATTTCATACCATAATCTAATACATTGTTTTTAATTCCATTTAACTAACTTTATCATGATGGCATTATTTTGGAAGTAGAATACTTATCATGATGTGATGAAGCAATTTTGTTTTGAAAGGTAGCATATGCTCATAATTTTTTGGAATAATAGATAGATTAGGATTTCCAAAAATAGTACCTAAAGCCTCAGAATATATAATCCTAATTGATTCAATGTCCTATTATTCTCTAAAGTAGCAATCTCTTTTTTTTAGAAATTCCTATAAGATTACAAATTACACTATCTATAATAGGAATGTGATACCCCAAGAGATAAGTGGATACTCTATCATGTTCATCTACATGCAAGTTATTATAAAATAATTGAACAAGTCTAGGATAAACAGGTTCATTAATTTAAAGAATTAGAAGGACATCTATGTTAGTGGACCATTGAATTAATTTCAAATCACTCAATTCTTCTAGATCTATATATTTTCCTTTATGGATACTTCTAGACTCAAAAGTTAAGAATTTAAGGGCATGTTCAAGGGAGTCAAAGAGTATAGAATCAAATGTTTCATCTAATCTCCTCTTCCCTTTGTCCCTTGAGGATCTTCTGTGTCATGGGAACTACATATATTACCAATAAAAAATAAGATTAAGTAGTAAATTGAGAATGAAAGAAAAGTTTAAGGATTACCCTTGTTGTTAATTTTCTAATGATCTCCAAAGAAGTTAAGATTGATCCTTAGATTTGTAAAAGAGAAGGGTTTTCTTGGGTTTCTAGAGAAAGAATAAGAGGAATGAGAGGTGAAGAAGAGTTTAGAAGGGTGTAGGAAGGGTTCGTGGCAGTTCTACCATCGACCCTAAAAGGTGTTTTTATAGGGCAGGGTTTCGGGCGATGGTATCGCCAACTAGGTGGTGCTACCGCCTATGGGTAGTGTGTTCTGGCAGTGCAAGCTTCACTTTTTTTGAGATCCTAGTAAGTTTCTTTCTCTCCTTTGTCATAAAAAAAATAAGAAGAAAAAGAAGGGAGGAATTCATTTATCACATATAGATAAGAAAAAAGTCATAAGCACAAAAGTTCATGAATCAAAGTTTTTCTTTTGTAAATAGAAGGAGAGAGGATTCATCGCATAAAGGATCAAGTTGTGCACACCAAAAGTTCATGAATCAAATCCCCATTTTTTGTAAATTGCACAAAGAATGAATGATAGGAAATGATCTCGATTTCAAAAGAAGACTCAAGTTATGAAAATGGAGAAATTCAAAAAATATATAAGAACTTCATGCATTTAGAAGATTTAACATACCTAATTCTCTTCTAAGAAAATCAAATTGTTCCTCATTTAATGACTTTGTAAAAATATCAACTAATTAATATTTTATATTAATAAATTCTAAAGATATATCATGGTTATTAACATGATCTCTGATAAAATGATGCCTAATATCAATATATTTAGTTCTAGAGTGTTGAATGAGATTTTTTTGTTAAACATATTGCACTAGTATTATCACATTTTATAGGGATGTTTTTCAAGTGAATTTCATAATTTTCTAAAGTATTTTTTATCTAAATAACTTGTGTACAACATGCACCTACCGCTATATACTAAGCTTCGATTGTAGATAATGCAACCAAATTTTGTTTCTTGGAAGACGAAGAGACAAGTGCATGGCCTAGAAATTGGTAAGTTCTAGATGTGCTTTTTCTATCTATTCTACATCTAGCAAAGTCAGCATCGGCATAAGCAATTAATTCAAAATTTTTCGATCTTGAATACTATAATCTTAGATTAGGGATTCCTCTTAAATATCTAAAAATCCTCTTTACTACTTTATAATGGGATTGTTTAGGATTAGATTAAAATCTAGCATAAATTTCAACACTAAACATAATATCTAGTCTAGTTATGGTAAGGTATAGTAAACTACATATCATACCCCTATAAGTCTTTTGATCAGAATTTTCTCCATCGTGGTCCTTATCTAACTTTGTGGTAGTACTAATTGGTGCATTAATGGCCTTAGCACTATCCATATTAAATCCTTTTAATAGGTCTAAAGTATATTTAGTTTGACTAATAAAAGTTTTATCATTTAATTACTTAATTTATAATATTAAGAATAAAGTTAATTCACCCATTAGGCTCATTTCGAATTTGTGGCTCATACTTTTGGTAAAAGATTCACATAAAGATTCATTTGAAGAATAAAAAATGATATCATAAACATAAATTTGAATAATAAAAAAATTATTTTTAAAATATTTAATAAATATTTAGTATTGACCTTGCCTTTCAAAAATTTATTCTTAATAAGAAATAAACTGTCTCTCATACCAAGCCCTAGGGGCTTACTTTAATTTGTAGAGAGCCTTAAATAACTTATAAACATGATTTGAAAAATAAGCATCTTCAAAACCGGGTGGTTGTTCAACATAAACTTCTTCAAAAATAAAACTATCAAGAAAAAGACTTTTAACATCCATTTGAGATAATTTAAATTATTATAACATGTATAGGCAAGGAGAATCCTTATGGTTTCAAGTTTA
Organism: Musa beccarii; assembly: GCA_024322285.1. NCBI lineage: Eukaryota > Viridiplantae > Streptophyta > Magnoliopsida > Zingiberales > Musaceae > Musa > Musa beccarii. Next base: position 8,828,254 of record CM044402.1, on the reverse strand, counting down.
GCCACAAGAGCGAAGGTTTCTTTATAATCGATACCTTCTTCTTGGTTGAAACCTTTGGCCACTAATCTAGTCTCATTACTTACCATGATACCAAGTTCATCTTGCTTGTTTCTAAAGACCCATTTAGTGCCAAGTACTAAATAGTCACTAGGTCTAGGAACAAGCTTCCACATCTCATTTCTCTTAAATTAATTTAACTCCTCTTATATTATAATAACTCACGAATCATTTTTTAGGGTTTCGTCAATGAATTTTGGTTCAATTTGAGACAAAAAGATAGTATTAGAACAAAAAATTTTAAATGAAGAACGAGTTTGAATACCTTTTGATGTATCTCCAATGATTAGCTCCTCAGGATGAGCATCCATATACTTCTATTCCTTAGGTAAGGATTCTTTGGAAGAAGATACATCTAAGTTGCTTGGGGGAGGAGAGTTTTCATTCAAATTTAAAGTATCAAAATCAAAATCAAAATCATTTTTCTTAAATTTGGGAAGCTCATTAAAAATAACATGAATGGATTCCTCAATTATTAAAGTTCTTTTATTAAAGACACGATATGCTTTAGAAATAGAGGAATATCTAAGAAATATTTCTAAGGCATCATTAGATAATGCATTAAATTTTCTTAAGGCATCTTTTTCATTTAAAATAAAATATTTATAACCAAAAATTTTAAAATATAAAATGTTGGGTCTTTTATTATTCCATAGTTCATAATAAGTTCTGGAAAGTAATGGTCTTACAAGAACCCTGTTCATGACGTAGCATGCTTTGTTAATGGCTTCAGCTCAAAAATATTTAGGTAGGTTATATTTGTTTAACATGGTTCTTGCTATCTCTTGTAAGCACCTATTTTTTCTCTCAACTACTCTATTTTGTTGTAGATTTCTTGGAGTAGAGAAATTAAAGTTGCACCCATTTGACTCACAAAAATTTTAAAAATTACAGTTTTGAAACTCACCACTGTGATCATTATGAATAGATGAAATCATAAAACCCTTTTTATTTTCAACAAGTTTACAAAATTTTGAAAAATATTTAATGCAATTACTTTTGTGTACCACGAAGTATGTGTTGAATCTCGGATTTTGATGATGAAATCAATTGATGGTTATTTGATCTAATCCATTTTTGAGATAAGCATGCAAGATTAACTATGATAGAGCAAATTACTAGAGTTAAGTTGCTGGAAGTTCAAGAGTCCACCGGAAGTTCGAAGGATCATCGGAAGTGCTGCCGGAGCCAACCGAGATGAAATCGGGGACTTGTCGAAGGTTTCGAAAGTTTGCCGGAAAGATCATCGGAGGTTCGCGGAGATCACCGAGAAGGTTAGGAAGGGTGTCAAAGACTCGTTGAACTCGTCATAGAATCCGGAAGCCTGCTGGGAGTCCGCCGGAAGGAATCCAAGGGAGTGTCGGAAGTCCATCGGAAGATCGTCGGAAAGCTCTTCGGAAGATAACTTGATGGTGTCGGTTTAATTTGGCTTTAAAAGTTTATAGTTAGCACTTAATTAGGGTATAAACTAGGTGATAATCCTATCTAGACCTATATTGGGCCAATTGGGCCTTTAATAGGCTGTATTGGGCCGAAGGTTAGGCCCATACAGTTTCTGGCAAGGGCAAGTGGTAGCACCGCCTAACCCAGGCGGTAGCACCACCTGTTGACCATAGGCCAGGCGGTAGCACCGCCGGACCTAGGCGGTAGCACTGCCTGTTGACCGTAGGCCGGGCGATAGCACCGCCCCAGGTAGGCGGTGGTACCGCCTGACAGGTGGTTGCAACCACCTGTGTCAAGTGGTTGCAACCACCTGTGTCAGGCGATAGTACTGCCAGTGCCAGGCGGTAGTACCGCCAGCACATTGACACACGTAAAGGTGTGTCAGGCGGTAGTACAGCCAGTGCCAGGCGGTAGTATCGCCTACAGTCCGAAATTTCGAACGAGACCTCTTTGAGCAGGATTTTTGAATCCCAAAATGCTCTATAAATATCCCTTTACTCCTAGCTGGTTGAGTGATATTTTGTAGTGTTAGAATCGAGTCTAAGCTATAGTAAATTTCTGCTTTCATTTGCTCAAGTGTTCTCCTCTTTTCTTCTCCTTGTAAAAATCCTGTAAAGAGAGGGAACCTCTTGTAAAAGGCTGTAAAGGGGTGTTTGGTCCTTCCCCTTCAAGAGACTTGGTAGTGGAAGTTGGGAGCCTCATTGGAGGAGGCTTCAAGAGTGGACGTAGGTCATTTGACCGAACCACTATACATCGTTGCGTTTACTTGCTGTGTGAGTACTTAAAATTCTGTATCATAAATTTCTTAAGCTGCAAACTGATCGGATTTCTTCTCCCTACTTCCAATTTCATTTACCTGAATATTTTCAATTTAAAGTCTCTTTCGCTGAATCAAGTTCTTAAGCAAATCTCCGGAATCGGTTTTCAAGCTTTATTCAGTTTAATCCGCTGCACTAATTCACCCCCCCCTCTTAGTGCCACTCTGAACCTAACAATTGGTATCAGAGCAAGGTTCACTCTCATATTTGGTTTAAAACCCAAGAGAGATGGCCTTTTCCGACATGCAAGAGGGTCACTCCATTACTCGTCCACCTATATTTAATGGGTCGGATTATACGTATTGGAAGACTCGTATGAGGATTTTTCTTATTTCTATGGATTTTGAACTTTGGAATATCGTTGAAAATGGGTTTCATAAATCTTCTCTTTCGATGAGCGAATGGAATGAGTTGGAGAAGAAGGTGTTTGCTTTAAATGCCAAGGCTATGAATACCTTATTTTGTGCACTAGACAAAAACGAATTTAATCGCGTATCAGTTTATGAATCAGCTTTTGATATTTGGCAAACTCTTGAGATCACTCATGAAGGCACTAGCCGAGTGAAAGAGTCCAAAATCAATATTCTTGTGCATTCTTACGAGCTTTTTCGAATGAAACCAAGTGAGTCCATTGGAGACATGTACACCCGCTTTACGGATGTCATCAATGGACTCAAGGCACTTGGTAAAGATTTTTCTAATTTTGAATTAATAACAAAAATTTTAAGATCCCTTACGAAATGTTGGGATCCAAAGGTTACAGCCATTCAAGAGGCCAAGGACCTTAAGACTTTTCCTATCGAAGAACTCATAGGGTCTTTAATGACCTATGAAATGACATGCCATGCTCATGATGAGCTAGAGAACCCCCTTCCAAAGAACAGGAAGGATATGACATTAAGAACTCAAGAAAACCACTTGAAAGGAACATCAAGTGATGAGGACTTTAACGAGGACATTGCACTCTTAACTAGAAAATTTAAAAAATTCATTAAAAAGGGCAAATTTAAAAATGAATTCAAGAATAAACTTGAACCAAAAAAGGACCAAGTCATATGTTATGAATGCAAGAAGCCGGGGCACTTCAAAAATGAATGCCCCCAAGCCAAGAAGAAGCAACTCAAGAAGAAGAAGGCATTGAAGGCTACATGGGATGACTCGAGTGATTCCGAGGATGAAGAAGCAAGCATCAAAGAGGAGGCCATCTTGCTCTAATGGCTTTGGGAGAAGAGGTAAGTGATTTACTTAATGAAGATTTATCTTTCAATGAGCTTTTAATTGCTTTCCATGAATTATTTGATAAATATAGAACTATTACAAAAAGCTTCAATTCTTTAAAAAAGGAACATGCTTTATTACTAGATAAGTTTAAGAGTCTTAAGCATGATTCTCTCCCTCTGCTCCCATGCTCTAAGTGTAATCACTTAGAAGTAATAAAAAAGGAGAACTTGCTACTCAAAGAGACTTTAAACAAGTTTAAGGTTGGTAGCAAGAGCTTAGACATGATCCTTGCTAATAAGGGACATGTCAGAAATATATGTGGAATTGGATTCGTGAGTGGATCTCACTGAACTCAAACCACATTCATTAAAGGGCCAACATTACATGTATCCTCTCATTTGAAATGTAATTTTTGTTGCAAATCCGGACATGTTGTTTACAAATGTCCATATAGGAAACTTAGCCCAAATAAATTAGTATGGGTTCCTAAAGGATCAATTAAGAACTCATTGAATAATGATAAATTTAGTAGATCAGTTTTTGAGGCACCCAAGTCAAAATGGGTACTTAAAAACCATCCTTTCTTGTAGACAAAAACACCCACACAAGCTAGGAGCAAGAGATGGTACCTTGATAGTGGATGCTCAAGGCACATGACCGGAGATCCATCTCAATTCTCTAAGCTCTCTAGCCAAGACAAAGGGTTTGTCACCTTCGGAGACAACAAGGGTAAAATCATTGGCAAGGGTACTATAGGTAACAAATCAACCTTTTCAATTGATAATGTGTTATTAGTAGATGGTTTAAAACATAATCTCTTGAGCATTAGTCAATTATGTGATAATGGTTATATTGTAAGATTTGAATCTAATGCTTGCATCGTCGAAAAACCACACAACAATACATCTATAATTGCAATCAAGCAAAATAATGTCTACACTATTAATCTTGATGATCTTAGTAGTGAAATATGTTTTTCGGCTTTGAATGATGATGCTTGGCTTTGGCATAGAAGATTAGGTCATGCTAGCATGAAACTAATCTCTCAAATCATATCTAAAAACCTTGTAAGAGGCATTCCTAAGATTAAGTTCATTAAAGATAAAGTATGCGATGCTTGTCAACTAGGGAAACAAATCAAAACTAGCTTCAAGCCGAAAAATCAAATAAGTACCTCTAGACCATTACAATTGATCCATATGGATTTGTTTGGACCAATTGACACAACAAGCCTAGGAGGTAGCAAATATGCCTTTGTGATTGTAGATGACTATAGTACATTCACGTGGACCTATTTCTTAACTCACAAAAGTGATTCTTTTAAATGTTTCTCTAAATTCTGTAAACTTACTCAAAATGAAAAGGGTTTCATGATTTCATCAATTCGGAGTGATCACGGTAGTGAATTCCAAAACTATGACTTCCAAAATTTTTGTGAATCAAATGGGTATAACTATAACTTCTCTACTCCAAGAAATCCTCAACAAAATGGAGTAGTAGAAAGAAAGAATATAAATTTATAAGAAATGACAAGAACCATATTAAATGAATATAGTTTACCCAAATATTTTTGGGCCGAAGCCGTTAATACGGCTTGCTATGTCATGAATAGGGTTCTAATAAGACCATCTCTATCCAAGACTCCTTATGAATTATGGAATGACAAAAAACCTAATGTTTCTTACTTTAACGTTTTTGGTTGCAAATGCTTTATTTTAAATTAAAAAGATGCTTTAGGAAAATTCGATGCTAAATCTGATGAAGGTATCTTTCTTGGCTACTCTTCTATTTCCAAAGCCTTTCGTATTTTTAACAAAAGAACATTAGTTATAGAAGAGTCTATTCATGTAGTTTTTAATGAAATTTCTGAATTTAAGAAAAAAGATTTTGATGATGATTTTGGTTTTGATAATTTGAAGTTAAATGAACCCTCTCCTCAAAATAGCAACTTGGATGCATCTTCTTTCGAATTCTCCTTACCTAAGGAATGGAAGTATGTAGATGCCCATCCCAAGGAGTTAATCATAGGAGATACATCGAAAGGGGTTCAAACGCGTTCTTCATTTAAAAATTTTTATGCTCATGCCATTTTTCTTTCTCAAATTGAGCCTAAAAGCATTGACGATGCCTTGAAAGATAATTCTTGGGTTATCGCAATGCAAGACAAATTGAACCAATTGAAAGAAATGAGGTATAGAAGCTTGTTCTTAGACCAAGTGACCATTTAGTTATCGGTACTAAATGGGTCTTTAGAAACAAGCAAGATGAATATAGTATCATGGTTAGAAACAAGACTAGATTAGTGGCCAAAGGTTTCAACCAAGAAGAAGGTATTGATTACGAAGAAACCTTCGCTCCTGTGGCTAGATTAGAAGCCATTAGGATGCTCCTTGCCTATGCTAGTAGTAATAACTTTAAGCTTTTTCAAATGGATGTCAAAAGTGCATTTTTGAATGGTTTTATTTCCGAAGAAGTTTATGTTGAACAACCACCCGGTTTTGAAAACTCTCTTCTGTTGAATCTCGGATTTTGATGATGAAACTAATTGAGTGTGATTTGTGGTCTAACTACGTTTTGAGTTACGCAGGTCTACTATCGATCAGGATTAGACAGTTGACACTGGAGGAATTGACGTTGCGCTGGAGGTGATCACGTCAAGATATTAGATGTCGAGCCGGAGGTTCGGTCGACTATCGGCAGGAGGCTTCGTACGTCGGGCATCGGGCTAAGAAGTGCGGAATTGCGCCATGGATATCGAGGTTGCGGAGGTCAACCGTCGATTGAGCAATAAGCCGCTAGAGAGGACGATGTGCCGAAGGATCGAACGAAGCATCGACCAATGACGTGCCGGGCAACTGAATGTCAATTCGCGTTGTAATAACTATCTAGATCGAAGTAGAGTGTTTGTTGTTTGTGTGCTGGAGTAACTACGAAAGGGATGAAGACATAAAGCAAAACCAAGGGCCGAAGTTAAGTGCGATGGATCGTTGGGAGTTCGAGAGTTTGACGGAAGTCCGAAGATTCATTGGGAGTGCTGCCGGAACCAGCCGAGAACGAGTAGGGAGCTTGCCGAAGGGTTTTTGGAAGTTCGCCGGAAGGTTTGTCGGAAGTTCATGGAGCTTGCCAAGAAAGATCGGAGCTTGCCAAAGGAGCTCAAAGAAACTCACCAAAATCATCGTGGAGTCCGAGAGCTTGCCGGGAGTCCGCAGGATGGTTTCCGAGGGATCGTCGGAAGACCGCCGGAAGTTCGCCGGAAGCTCGACGGAAGAAGACTTGACTTGCAAACTTTGTAATAGCTTAGAAATGTCTTTAATTTTATGGTTAGCACATCAATTTGGGTTAGGATTAGGGGTTAATCCTTTAACCCAAGTATGGGCCCATTGGGCCTTGTTAGGAACCGGTTTGGGCCAAGTTTTCAGCCCAAACTAAATGTAGATTTATGTTGGGCGGTGGAGCCCAGCAGCCAATGTGCCCAGCAGCATGTGTGCATGCATGCATGCATGCTGGGCTACGTGCATGCATGCTGGGCGGTTGCACCGCAGCATGCGTGCTGCTACGTGCATGCATGTTATGTGCATGCATGCTGGGCGGTAGCACCGCCCAAGAAGACCAAAGAAAGATGCGTCTTTGCTCGCATACGCATGCATCTTTGGCGTAGCACCGCCATAGAGAACCAAATTTCTGCCGGTCAGCGGAGCACCGCCACAAAAAGACCACCAAGAAGACAGCTAGCAAAGATGCATGCATGCTACGTGCATGCTTCTTTGTAGCTCGCATCTTGTAGTCCGGGTACTATAGCCAGATCGTGTGCCAGCGGTAGCACCGCTTAGGTCGGGCGGTAGCACCGCTTTGGTCGGGCGATAGCACCGCTGGTCGGCGGTAGCATTGGTGCTACCGCCAGATTGCTGAAAACCAGCGGTAGCACCGCCGGTCGAGGCGGCTGTAGCACCGCTTTGGTGTGTCGATCTGCCAGATCGACAAAGATCAAAAATTCAAAAGATTTAAATTTTTGGCTCCAAGTTTAGGCTCCAAATTTGAATCACTTTGAGGCTTATAAATACCCCATCTTTCTCAGCTGAAATGAGAACCCTTTTGAGAAGTTAGAATCTTAGTTTTAAGTCTTAAAAAGTCTTATTCTTGCTAAGTGTTTACCTCATTCTTCTTGTAAAATCTTGTAAGAGTGTGAACTACTTGTAAAGGGTTGTAAGAGGGGTATTTGATCCTTCCCCTTCAAAGGATTTGGTAGTGGAAGAAGGGAGCCTCATCGGAGAAGGCTTCGGAAGTGGATGTAGGTCACTTTGACCGAACCACTATACATCACTGCGTCTTGATTGTGTGAGGTTTAAATTTCTGTTTTATCTCTTTACTTTAGAGTGTTTGTTGTTTGTGTGCAGGAGTAACTACAAAGGGATGAAGACGTAAAGTGAAACCAAGGGCCGAAGTCAAGTGCGATGGATCGTTGGGAGTGCTGTCGGAACCAGCCGAGAACGAGTAGGGAGCTTGTCGAAGGGTTTTTGGAAGTTCGCTGGAAGGTTTGTCGGAAGTTCACGGAGCTTGCCAAGAAAGATCGGAGCTTGCCAAAGGAGCTCGAAGAAACTCGCCAAAATCATCGTGGAGTCCGAGAGCTTGCCGGGAGTCCACAGGATGGTTTCCGAGGGATCGTCGGAAGACCGCTGGAAGTTTGCCGGAAGCTTGACGAAAGAAGACTTGACTTGCAAACTTTGTAATAGCTTAGGAATATCTTTAATTTTATAGTTAGCACATCAATTTGGGTTAGGATTAGGGGTTAATCCTTTAACCCAAGTATGGGCCCATTGGGCCTTGTTCGGAACCGGTTTGGGCCAAGTTTTCGGCCCAAACCAAATGTAGATTTGTGCTGGGTGGTGGAGCCCAGCAGCCAATGTGCCCAGCAGCATGTGTGCATGCATGCATGCAAGCTGGGCTACGTGCATGCATGCTGGGCGGTTGCACCGCAGCATGCGTGCTGCTACGTGCATGCATGTTATGTGCATGCATGTTTGAAGCGAGCACCGCCAAAGAAGACCAAAGAAGATGCATGCATGCTACGTGCATCTTCGCTGTAGCCGGTACTATAACCCGGCATCGTAGTTCCCCGATCTTGTAGCCAGTGTGTAGCACCACCGGCTAGGGCGTAGCACTGGTGCTACCACCCGGTGCTGAAAAACAGGCGGTGGCACCGCTGGTGTGTCGATCTGCCAGATTGACAAAGACCGAAAAAAATTCAAAAGATTCAAATTTTTGGCTCCAAGTTTAAGCTCCAAATTTGAATCACTTTGAGGCTTATAAATACCCCATATTTTTCAGCTAAAATGAGAACCCTTTTGAGAAGTTAGAATCTTAGTTTTAAGTCTTGAAAAGTCTTATTCTTGCTAAGTGTTTACCTCATTCTTCTTGTGAAATCTTGTAAGAGTGTGAATCACTTGTAAAGGGTTGTAAGAGGGGTATTTGATCCTTCCCCTTCAAAGGATTTGGTAGTGGAAGAAGGGAGCCTCATCGGAGAAGGCTTCAAAAGTGGATGTAGGTCACTTTGACCGAACCACTATACATCGCTGCGTCTTGATTGTGTGTGTTTAAATTTCTGTTTTATCTCTTTACTTTGCTGCAAGCCTTTACTTTACTTACTCCACTTCCTTTTCATCTTCGTACGAATGCTTTAAAGTTAAAACGCAATCTTTCCGAGTTCAAACGAAACATTGCTTTCATCGTACGAAGTTTCCGAAGCGTGTTTTAAATCGCTGAAAAATCTATCGTTTTATCCGCTGTGCTAATTCACCCCCCCCTCTTAGTGCCGCTCGATCCCTAACAATTGGTATCAGAGCCACGTTCTTTCTCTTTCGGATTTACACCCGTGAGAAATGGCTCTAAATGGTTTTCAAGAGGGCTTTTCAGTTTTTCGTCCACCGTTCTTTAGCTGATCGGACTATACTTATTGGAAAACTCGAATGAGAGTTTTCATGCTTTCAATGGATTTAGATTTGTAGAACATCATCGAAAATGGCTTTCAACTTCCCTCTAAACCGACGAACGAATGGTCGGACTTAAAGAGAAAATCTTTTTCTTTAAATGCAAAGGCTATGAATGCCTTATTTTGTGCTTTAAACAAAGATGAGTTCAATCGAATTTCTTCTTGCAAAACGGCTTTTGACATTTGGTGAACTCTTGAAATCACGCATGAGGGAACCATTAGAGTTAAAGACTCGAAAGTAAACCTCTTGTTGCATGATTTTGATCTCTTCCAAATGACACCAAGCGAATCTATCGACGACATGTACACCCGCTTTACGGATGTCGTCAATAGCTTGAAAAGTATTGGTAAAAGTTTTTCGGATTTTGAACTCACTAACAAGATCTTAAGATCCCTTTCAAAATGGTGGGATCCTAAAATAACGACGATTCAAGAATCAAAGGATCTAAATAATTATTTTATTGATGAACTCATTGGGTCTTTAAAGACCTATAAAATGGAACATAATGAATATGATGAACATGATGAACACATGAACCACCTTCTAAAGAACAAGAAGGTTTTTGAACTCCGAACTATGAAATGCCACTTGAGTAATGACTCAAGTGATGAGGACAATGAAGACATTGAACACATAACAATGAATGTTAACAAGTTCATTAAATAAAAATTAAAAAATACAAATGAACTTGAATGGAGAAAGAGGCCAAAGAAGAAGAAGAAGAAGGCTTGCAAAGAAGAATCAAGGAAAGAAGAAGCAAACTACGCTTTAATGGGCTTCGACAATGAGGTAAGTAACTTAACTTCCTTGAATTTTTTTAAAATTACTTGATGATTTCCATGAATGCTTAACTTAGTTAGTAGGAATTTTTTTTATGCTTTTCTTGTGTTTTTAGAAATTAAAAAATTTCGAAATTATACTATGCTTTTCTTTATAGTATTTTTGAAAAGTAAACATATGAATGATGCAAGATTTGTGATAATGCTTAGGATTAATCCATGCATGTGTATCTTAATAGTTTACATTGTCTCCAAATATGATGCTTGATGATTTTATATCATGCATGATTTTGGCAAAAATTTGAACATGGCCTTTTAACATAAAAATTGAAAGTGTGCTATCATTTTTACATATTTGGTCTTGATGATTTTATGACTAAGCTTGTGTTTTATTTTGATACATGTTTTCATAAAAATTTTGAATATGCTCACATAAAATTGCTTAAAATGAAAATATCTTTTTTATTCTATTGAGATGAATGAATTCATGTTATGAGTCTTGTGAATCTCATGAAAATAAACATGATGAATATTTTAAAAAATGTGCTTCATGTTTTCGGTCTTAATGATTTCTCTTGAAACTTGCTCTTTGGATCTATATGAAAAACATGAGTATACTTATATGAACATCAAATCACTTGAAATGGAACACATAAAAAATGAGAAATTGCACTATCATGATGCTTTACGTGTAATGCTTTTGATCTTAATGGACTACATGACAACTTGTATTTCAAAGTAATACAATGATGATTTTCATATATATAATTGGACATACCTTATGTAATCATCATTGATAATAATAGTTGGTTGTCATGCTTAATGATTTTATGATATCTTATGAATCTTATAAATTATGAAAGTGATTTTGATGATTTGTTTATAAGTTCGGAGTTGATGATTTAAACTAGAATGAGTCTTATCTATATCATGAACTTAATAACTTGAGTTCTTCAAGATCTCTCACTCCATACTCTTTTATGATTCTCCCATGTCATTGAAGAGAAATCCAAATGAATCATAAGTTATATGATATCATGAGTATTTAAAGACATTATATTTTGATGACAAACTCATGTTTCAGTTTTAAAATTTGATACTCATTTTTTCAAACATGAGTACACTGAAACAAATAACTTAAAATGAAACAAATTATCATGATATATTGAATCTCATGTCTTGAAAAAATGTGTTACATTTTTGTCTTGATAATGCCTTATGAGATTTTGCCTTTACATCTTGAACTTTCATGCTTATCTTGGTATATAAAGACAAAGGCATATTTAGATGAAAATAATTACTTGAAAAGAGAATTTTCCAAATGAAATATAACTTATCTCTTGTTTCGCGAAACTATATTTTTGAATTATTTTTATGAGATCATCATCTTGATAACTTGAGTTTTTATCTCTATACTCTCTTATGTTTCTCCCATGTTATATGAAGAAAAAAAAATATATAAATTATTTTCTCTTAACTTATTGATACTCAACTTGAGAAAATATGTTTTGAAGATTGAAACATTACATGCACAATTTGATTTTTCTCCTATGGTTCAATACACATGACTTGATGATTGAAATATTAATGCAAATGTTTGATATATCACTTGTCATGGTTTGAATATCGATGTACAAGAAATGTTGCTCTTCTTGATATCTTTTATGAATTTGAATAAGACTTGTTAAAGATTCTTGATTCATCTCTTAATCTCTTGGAATCATAACTTGACTTGTGTGAATCAAGATGCATGAAACAAATTGTTCTCTTTGCTATTTGGTGAATCATGATTGATATTATTGCTATTTTACCTCCTATGATTCACATTGTAAAATTTTATAAATCATGATGCAATAAAATTATTTATGCAACAATCAAGTGCTCATGTGATTCTTTGCTAATGAAAATACTTTAGTGAAATTATGATCTTGCAAATTATAACTTGAAGTTCTTTATAAATCAAGATCGTTTGTATCTTGTCTTTTGATTTCTCGGAATTCAATACTTGAATTTTTATGAATTTGTGATCTTGGTATCTTGATTCTTATGAAATGTGATCTTGATGAAAAATCTTATACATGAATCAAGTTACTCTTTATGCTATATCTTTTCAAATGGATCATGAGCCTTGATGTCATATATTTCATGATCCTAGAAGTGATATGATCTCTTTGCCTTGTACAATGATTGAAAATTAATTTTCTTTATGATAAATTATGAATCATGACTTGATCTATGAGATTGATATGCTTTTATATATCATGATTCTTGGTTGTATGATATTTATCTTGAATTAAAAAAATTGATAAATATGAATTTTGATCTTGCTAAAAAGAAAATTATGAATCATGAATGATATCTTTTGGTTGTGATCCTTGTTGAATTTATATATTGATATCCGTCATGACATGATTTCTTTGCATTATTGTCTTATTTGCATCATGTAATGATTGAACAATTGATGTATATTTTTATTGATGTAAACTTTTAATTGATATGAAAAATGGCTTGTATAATGATTGAAATTTTTAGCCATTTAGTCCTCCCTTCTTTTTGACAAAGACAAAGGGGGAGAAAAATTGCTACCTTACAATTTCACAAGAAGAAGGATTGCTATTTCAAAGGATGCAAATATTGCTATCTTGACTATATCAAAAGAATCAAAATGCAAAACTTCAAAAATTTGAAATGTTACATGCCTTTATGTTTGTATGTTTAAATGAAAAGTTAGCATATATGTTTAAAGTGATCATACATAATTGCTAGCTCATTGCAAACAAAAGTTGATAGCTTGCAAAGGTGAAACTTAGTTACAAAAGAGAAGAATTGAAAGGAAGCTAACTTGCGTGTCGCAAAGTATGTTAGCTTGCTTATCATTATTGATTGCTTGCTTATCATCTTTTTATCTCATATCTTGATTTTTGACTCCCTTGAATTCATGACTTAATATGCTAAAAATTCATATTGTAAATTTGTTATTTTGTCATGATCAAAGCATTGGCTATTTGTACTCCACTTTTTGACAAAACAAAGGGGGAGAAGAATTATTGCTAGCTTATGTATTGCAAAGAAAAATTTTGCTAGCTAGAATATGCAAAGGAAGCAAAGAAAGTGCAACTTGCACATCTCAAGAAGCAAGTAAAAATTACCATCATTGCCCATCCTTGAAACTTGCTATGATTGAATGGTATGATTGGATGTTGTAATGCAAAGCTATGCAAAAATGTTGTATGATATGATTGATAGCTAGTATGTTGTAAAAACTTGCATATCTTTTAAACTAGCTATGATGCAACTTCTCCTTTTTGTTGATGACATAGGGGGAGAAGTAGATTGATGCCTTCATGCATTGATTGAATATTTTATATATTTGCATGATGGTTTGTTGTTTTCTCACTACATAAATGAATGTTGCTTGGATTTGGGATAATCCAAGTGTTCCATCAATGACATATTGATAGGGGGAGTTTGTGTTAAACTCCGGGGAGTTTTGGTTAACTCCGTCAGTCATCAATTAGTTGTCATCATCAAAAAGGGGGAGATTGTTGAATCTCGGATTTTGATGATGAAACTAATTGAGTGTGATTTGTGGTCTAACTGCGTTTTGAGTTACGTAGGTCTACTATCGATCAGAATTAGATAGTTGATGCTGGAAGAATTGACGTTGCGCCGGAGGTGATCACGTCAGGATATTGGATGTCGAGCCGGAGGTTCGGTCGACTATCGGCAGGAGGCTTCGTATGTCGGGTATCGGGCCAAGAAGTGCGGAATTACGCTATGGATATCGAGGTTGCGGAGGTCAACCGTCGATTGGGCAACACACCGCTAGAGAGGACGATGTGCCGAAGGATCGGACGAAGCGTCGACCAATGACGTGCCGGGCAATTGAATGTCAATTCGCGTTGTAATAACTGTCTAGATCGAAGTAGAGTGTTTGTTGTTTGTGTGCAGGAGTAACTACAAAGGGATGAAGACGTAAAGCGAAACCAAGGGCCGAAGTCAAGTGCGATGGATCGTTGGGAGTTCGAGAGTTTGACGGAAGTTCGAAGATTTGTTGGGAGTGCTGCCGGAACCAGCCGAGAACGAGTAGGGAGCTTGTCGAAGGGTTTTTGGAAGTTCGCCGGAAGTTCGCGGAGCTTGCCAAGAAAGATCGGAGCTAGCCAAAGGAGCTTGGAGAAACTCGCCAAAATCATCGTGGAGTCCGAGAGCTTGCCGGGAGTCCGCAGGATGGTTTCCGAGGGATCGTCGGAAGACCGGTGGAAGTTCACCGGAAGCTTGACGGAAGAAGACTTGACTTGCAAACTTTGTAATAGCTTAGGAATGTCTTTAATTTCGTAGTTAGCATATCAATTTGGGTTAGGATTAAGGGTTAATCCTTTAACCCAAGTATGGGCCCATTGGGCCTTGTTCGGAACCGATTTGGGCCAAGTTTTCGGCCCAAACCAAATGTAGATTTGTGTTGGGCGGGAGCCCAAAGAACCAATGTGCCCGAAGATGTGTGCATGCATGCATGCATGCTGGGCTACGTGCATGCATGCTAGGCGGTTGCACCGCCAGCAGCCTACGTGCTGCTACGTGCATGCATGTTACGTGCATGCATGCTTTGGCGAGTAGCACGCCCAGCCAGAACCAAAGAAATCTTGGTCGGGCGGTAGCACCGCCAAAGAAGACACCAAGAAGACACCAAGAAGACCAAAGAAGATGCATGCATGCTACGTGCATGCTTCTTTAGAGTCTGCATCGTAACCTGGTACTATAGTCCGGGTACTATAGCCCGATCTTGTCAGCCAGCGGTAGCACCCGCTTTGGTCAAGGCGTAGCACCGGTGCTACCACCCAGTGCCTGGAAAACCAGGTGGTAGCACCGCCTGGCTGAGGCGGTAGCACCGCTTGGGTGTGTCAGTCTGCTAGGACTAACAGCACCGAAAAAATTTAAAAGATTCAAATTTTTGGCTCTAAGTTTAGGTTCTAAATTTGAATCACTTTGAGGCTTATAAATACCCCATCTTTCTCAGCTGAAATGAGAACCCTTTTAAGAAGTTAGAATCTTAGTTTTAAGTCTTGAAAAGTCTTATTCTTGCTAAGTGTTTACCTCATTCTTCTTGTGAAATCTTGTAAGAGTGTGAACCACTTGTAAAGGGTTGTAAGAGGGGTATTTGATCCTTCCCCTTCAAAGGATTTGGTAGTGGAAGAAGGGAGCCTCATCGGAGAAGGCTTCGGAAGTGGATGTAGGTCACTTTGACCAAACCACTATACATCGCTGCGTCTTGATTGTGTGTGTGTTTAAATTTCTATTTTATCTCTTTACTTTGCTGCAAGCCTTTACTTTACTTACTCCACTTCCTTTTCATCTTCGTACGCATGCTTTAAAGTTAAAACGCAATCTTTCCGGGTTCAAACGAAATGTTGCTTTCATCGTACGAAGTTTCCAAAGCGTGTTTTAAATCGCTGAAAAATCTATCGTTTTATCCGCTGCATTAATTCACCCCCCCCTCTGAGTGCCGCTCGATCCCTAACATCTTCTTCCTAATCATGTGTTTAAATTAACTAAAGCTCTCTATGGATTGAAACAAGCCCCTAGAGCTTGGTATGAGAGGCTTAATTTTTTATTAATTTCAAATAATTTTACTAAAGGCAAGGTTGATACTATATTGTTTATTAAATATTTTGAAAATAATTTTCTTATTGTTCAAATTTATGTTGATGATATCATTTTTGGTTCTTCGGATGAATCACAATGTGAATCATTTGTTAAGTGTATGAGTCATGAATTTGAAATGAGTCTAATGGGTGAGTTAAACTTCTTTTTAGGATTACAAATTAAATAACTTAGTGATGGAATATTTCTTAATCAAACCAAGTATACATTTGAACTATTAAAATGATTAACATGGATAGTTCTAAAGCCATCAACACTCCAATGAGTACTTCCACCAAGTTAGACTTGGATTAAAATGGAGAAAATTTTGATCAAAAAACATATAGAGGAATAATAGGTAGCTTACTCTATCTCACTGCAACTAGACCTAATATCATGTTTAGTGTAGGTCTATGTGTAAGATTCTAAGCTAATCCTAAGTTATCTTACCTTAAAACTGTTAAAAGACTTCTTAGGTATCTTAAAGGAACTCCTAATCTAGGATTATGGTATCCAAAATCTGATAACTTTGATTTAAAAGCTTATGCGGATGCCGATTTTGGCGGATGTAGAATCGATAAAAAAAGCACATCCGGAACATGCCAATTTCTAGGATATGCACTTGTTTCTTGGACATCCAAGAAACAAAATTCTGTTGCGCTATTTACGGCGGAAGCCGAATATATAGCTGCAAGTGCATGTAGTGCACAAGTTGTTTGGATGAAAAACACTTTAGAAGATTATAGAATTAATTTAAAAAATATTCCAATAAAATACGATAACACAAGTGCTATTTGTCTAACTAAAAATCTCATTCAACACTCAAGAACTAAGCAAATTGATATTAGGCATCACTTTATATGAGATCATATCGCTAATAATGATGTAACTTTAGAATTTATTGATACAAAACACCAATTAGTGGACATTTTCACAAAGCCTTTAAATGAAAAACAATTTGACTTCATTAGAAGAGAATTAGACATGCTAAATTTGTACTAATATTTAATAGTGCATGATTTCCAAAACATTTAAACTTTGATTTTGATAGTTTTACCTATATACTTTCAATGAAAATCATGTCTTTCTATGATGTATGTATCTTCACCTTCTTTTGTGATGACTAAATGGATTATATAAGCTTGACATATGCATAAATTAATGTCATGTATTCTGCATAAAAATCAAGCTCTTGAATATTTATTCATGTGCTAATCAAGTTTTTATGATTTCATATCTTCTTCCTTCATAAAAATAACAAGTTGAATCTCATCATGAATTTTCTTGGATATGGTTGATGATTGGCTTCAATGATGTATCCTTATACATATTTTGGCAAAAAATTTGATGACTTGATAAATATCATGCATTGTATTTTAAAAAAAATGACTTTATGACTCCTCTCACTTATGTCATTTTTTTTCTCAAGTTTCACCCTTTCATCAAGTTTATTCTTCTCCTTTTTGTTGATGACAAAGGGGGAGAAAAATATGAAATTGATGACTTGTTAAATGCGGCCTTTAAGAGCAAAATAATTTGATTACTTGATAAATATCATGCATTGTATTGAAAAATGACTTATATAATGTAATGAAATGAGAAATGTCTCATAAGATTTGTTATTGCAATTCAATTGCTCTTGCAATTCAATTGCTCTTGCCATGCTTTGTGTCAAAAACAGGTTGTAATCCTTAAAAAGAATTGCAATGAACCCATAAGTAATACAATACATTGCAATTGAATTTTATAGTTGAAAGATTCTTACTATATCATGTCTATCAAATGGCAATCTTTTGATTGATATGACAAGTTTTCATCTCATGATTTATCTGATATGGTGTCACGCTTTTTCAATCATGAGATCCTTGTTGTAATCTCAAATTTTTGGTATCTTTTGATGAAATGATAAATGTTAATCATCTTTCGACTTGAAATTAAATGTCATGCTTTGATATTGCTTACGAATGAAACCTCATGCTGATTGAGCATGATGATAAGTTCAACGCAAGTAACTTATCGATTTTGGTTGAATTCAAGAGATTGAATTCAAATGTTTTTACTTTCTCATTATATAGCTTATAGATAGGGGGAGTTAAGAATAACTTCGTCATCAATTGATTGTCATCATCAAAAAGGGGGAGATTGTTGAATCTCGGATTTTGATGATGAAGTCAATTGATGGTTATTTGATCTAATCCATTTTTGAGATAAGTGTGCAGGACTAACTATAATAGAGCAAATTACTGGAGTCAAGTTAATGGAAGTTCAAGAGTCCACCGGAAGTCCGAAGGATCATCGGAAGTGCTGTCGGAGCCAACCGAGATGAAATCGGGGACTTGCCGAAGGTTTCGAAAGTTCACCGGAAAGATCGTCGGAGGTTTGCGGAGATCACCGAGAAGGTTCGGAAGGGTGTCAAAGACTCATTGAACTCGCCATAGAATCTGGGAGCTTGTTGGGAGTCTACCGGAAGGAATCCGAGGGAGTGTCGGAAGTCCACCGGAAGATCGCCGGAAAGCTCTTCGGAAGATAACTTGATGGTGTCGGTTTAATTTAGCTTTAAAAGTTCATAGTTAGCACTTAATTAGGGTATAGACTAGGTGTTAATCCTATCTAGACCTTGTTGGGTCAAGCCCACATATGGGCTGGACCCAACAATTCTCCCCCTCCAGCTCATATGGTGGGCTGTACTAAGCCCGCTCTTCGCCTACAAGCTTCAAGCTTCTTCTTAGGCAAAGACTTTACCAAGCTATAGATGTGGTTCTCAAGCAAGGATCTCATCTCTTCTTGCATGGCTTTAACCCACTCACTCTTGTGCTCATGTAGAATAGCTTCCTGATAAGTTTCTGGCTCTCCCTCATCAGTAAACATAACATACTCATGTGGAGGATATCTAGTAGATGGTTGTCGCTCTCTTGTGGATCTTCTCAATGGAATCTCAACTGGTGGTGGAGGTGCTTGCTTAGTTGGTTCAACTTCATCAACTGTAGGAGTATCATCACTAACATTCTCACCACATTCTTCTTCATCATCATCTCCCCTATGATCATCATGAACTATAGGTGGAGGAACTGGACCCGAACTCCAAGGAATATAAACAGAGGTTTCTGGCTTCTCAACAGTATCACCATTATCAAACAATTGGTCTTCAAGAAACACAACATCCCTGCTTCTAACAATCTTCTTGTTCACTGGATCCCATAATCTGTACCCAAACTCTTCATGACCATATCCCAAGAAAATACATGCCTTTGCCTTATTATCAAGCTTAGATCTCTCATCTTTGGGAATATGTACAAATGCTTTACACCCAAAGACTCTCAAATGATCATAAGATACATCTTTCCCTTTCCATACTCTCTCTGGAACATCACCTTGCAGAGGAACTGATGGAGAAAGATTTATCAAGTCAACTGTAGTTTTCATAGCCTCCCCCCAAAATGACTTAGGTAACTTGACGTGAGAAAGCATACACCTAATCCTTTCTTCAATTGTTCTATTCATCCTTTCTGCCACACCGTTTTGCTGAGGAGTTTTTGGAACTATTTTCTCAAGCCTGATACCATGAAACCTACAATAATTCTCAAAAGGACCCCTGTACTCGCCACCATTATCTGCTCGAACACTCTTCTGCTTTCTGCCAGTTTCTCTTTCAACACTGACATGAAATTCTTTGAAGACATCAAGTACCTGGTCTTTAGATTTCAAAGCAAAAGCTCAAACTTTTCTAGAATGATCATCAATAAAAGTAACAAAATAAAGAGCTCCTCCAAGAGTTCTAGTTTGCATAGTACAGACATCAGTATGAACTAAATTAATAATATTTGATCTTCTAGATGGCGGATAAGTATGAAATGCAACTCTATGTGTTTTTCCAACTAAGCAATGATCACAAGATTTAAGAGATCTACCTTGCAACTCTGGTAAGAACTGCTTTCTAGCAAGAGTTTGAAGTCCCTTCTCGCTGATATGACCAAGCCTCTTATGCCAAAGATCTATGCTTTCACCCTTTTGAATTGCATTAATCTCTCCTTTGTGTAGCTTAGCTTCCATAATATAAAAAGAGTTCAACTTATTTCCTCTCGCCACAACTAGAGAACCTTTAGTGAGCTTCCATTTGCTTTCACCAAAATAATGTGTAAATCCCTCATCATCAAGTCTGCCTGTAGATATCAAATTCAGACGAATATCTGGAACATGTCTGACATCTCTGAGTATTAATTTGCTCCCAGTACTGGTCTCTAAGCAAATATCTCCAATACCCATAATCTTGGATGTACCATTGTTTCCCATTCTAACATTGCCAAAATCACCAGCAGTGTAGGATCTGAATAAATCATCATGAGAAGTAACATGGAATGAAGCACCAGAGTCAATTACCCAGTTGCTGTCCTGAGCTGCAAGACTAATACATCCATCATCACAAACAGTAATGATATCACCTTCAGCAGCAACTGTATTGGTCTCTTTCTCATTTTTCTTCCTTTCATTCTATTCTCGCTTCCAAAACCTACACTCTTTCTTCATATGACCTGGCCTGTTATAGTGGAAACACCTGATATCTCTTCTAGACTTGGATCTTCCTCTGTAACCATGTGAATTTCTACTGTGACTTCTTCCACGTCTTTCCTGCTCTTCAGTAACAAGTGCACCAGAAGAAGATTCTCCCTGTTCTTTCCTTCTGGCATCTTCATTCAGTAAACTGTCTTTAACCATGTCTATAGTTAGAGTCCCCTCTGGCGTGGAGTTACAAATTGTCACCACATACGTTTCCCAACTTTCTCGGTAAAGAGCCGAAAGTAGCAATCCTGCATTTCATGATCAATATTCATTTTCATAGCAACCAACTTGTTTGCAAGACTCTGAAATAGGCTTATGTGCTCAACAATATTGCCACCATCTTTATACTTCAAATTAACAAGCCTTCTAAGGAGAGAAATTCTATTTCCCACTGTCTTTTTCGTAAACAGATTTTTTAGCCTTTCCCAAACAATATCAGCTCTGGTTTCATCAGAAATATGCTCATGCAGATTTATATCCATCCATCTTCTAATATAAGCAATAGCTTTCTGTCTTTGGACTTCCCATTCTTCCTCATCCATAGTAGAGGTTTTTCTTTAACTTTGATGGGCTTATACAAATCTTTGCAATAGAGCAAGTCTTCCATCATACACCTCCAAGTGGAATAATTTGATGAGTTCAATTTAATCATACCATCTGATTCTTCCATTTCAATCACACAAGAAAACACTAGTAGCAAATAACAACCTCTTTGCTTGATACCACTTGTTGGGAAAAAACACAGTAAATGCGGAATAATACTTTTCCCTCTTTGTGTATCAAAATAGGTTCCTCATCAAAAATACCAACTTGATATTAAAAACAAGTAACAACCAGAACAATATCAATAGTAGAACAATTGATCAATCACAGGTGAGACCGAATTTTTAACGTGGAAAACCCAATGTGAGAAAAACCACGAGACCGTAGTCCACTTCAAACTTCCACTATCACCAATAATGATAACAGGTTTACAATCTGTTCTTCTCTCAAATAACAAGAGGATCACAATATCAAGATCAAATATCTTGGGTGAATCATCATCTTAGAGATAGATCTCTTCTGAGAAAGGATTTAGATCTCACCAAGTAAACTTAGCAGGAAAGCACCTTAGAAAGGATAAACCGTAGATCAGTACCGTTAGGATTATAGAGTTTACTGCAAGGATTCTCCACGTCAAATCTGGGCCAAAACCGACGAAGTTTGGTCACCGATCGTCAAGCAGAAAAACTTGGTATGGGCTTGGACCAGATAATTGGGCCTAAGCCCAATTCAATTGATTAAATAGAAATAAGGGTTTCTATTAGTGTGGGCAGGAACGAAAATAGCAGAGCAGCGAGCGGCATGCATGCGAACGGCAACGTGTGGCAGCGAGAGAAAGAAAGAGGAGAGAGAGAGAGAGAAAAACTAGGTTTTCTGAGTTTTTCTGCTTGACGATCGGTGACCAAACTTCGTCGGTTTTGGCCCAGATTTGACGTGAAGAATCCTTGCAGTAAACTCTACAATCCTAACGGTACTGATCTACGGTTTATCCTTTCTAAGGTGCTTTCCTGCTAAGTTTACTTGGTGAGATCTAAATCCTTTCTCAGAAGAGATCTATCTCTAAGATGATGATTCACCCACGATATCTGATCTTGATGTTATTGTGATCCTCTTGTTATTTGAGAGAAGAACAGATTGTAAACCTGTTATCATTATTGGTGATAGTGGAAGTTTGAAGTGGACTACGGTCCCGTGATTTTTCTCACATTGGGTTTTCCACGTTAAAAATTCGGTCTCACCTGTGATTGATCAATTGTTCTGCTATTGATATTGTTCTGGTTGTTACTTGCTTTTAATATCAAGTTGGTATTTTTAATGAGGAACCTATTTTGATACACAAAGAGGAAAAAGTATTATTCCGCATTTACAGGTTTTTTCCCAACAGACCTGTATTGGGCCAATTGGGCCTTTAATAGGTTGTATTGGCCGAAGGTTAGGCCCATACAATTTCTGGCAAGGGCAGGCGGTAGCATCTCCTGTTAACCATAGGCCAGGCGGTAGCACCACTGGACCCAGGCAGTAGCACCGCCTATTGATCGTAGGCCGGGCAATAGCACCGCCCTAGGTAGGCGGTGGTACCGCCTGACAGGTGGTTGCAACCACCTATGTCAGGCGGTAGTACCGCCAGTGCCAAGCGGTAGTACCGCCAGCACACTGACACACGCAAAGGTGTGTCAGGCGGTAGTACTGCCAGTGCTAGGCGGTAGTACCGCTTATAGTCCGAAATTTCGGACGAGACCTCTTTGAGCAGGATTTTTGAATCCCAAAAAGCTCTATAAATACCCTTTTACTCCTAGCTGGCTGAGTGATCTTTTGCAGTGTTAGAATTGAGTCTAAGCTATAGCAAATTTCTGCTTTCATTTGCTCAAGTGTTCTCCTCTTTTCTTCTCCTTGTAAAAATCCCGTAAAGAGAGGGAACCTCTTGTAAAAGGCTGTAAAGGGGTGTTTGGTCCTTCCCCTTCAAGAGACTTGGTAGTGGAAGTTGAGAGCCTCATTAGAGGAGGCTTCAAGAGTGGACGTAGGTCATTTGACCGAACAACTATACATCGCTGCGTTTATTTGCTGTGTGAGTACTTAAAATTATGCATCATAAATTTCTTAAGTTGTAAACTAATCGGATTTCTTCTCCCTACTTCCAATTTCATTTACCTGAATATTTTCAATTTAAAGTCTCTTTCGCTAAATCAAGTTCTTAAGCAAATCTCCGGAATTGGTTTTCAAGCTTTATTCAGTTTAATCCACTACACTAATTCACCCCTCCTCTTAGTGCCACTCTGAACCTAACAGTATGTTCAAGTGTATCTACTATAATCATCAATGATTACAAAGACATATTTACTACCTCCTAGACTTGTATCAGTTAGTCTAAATAAGTCCATATAGAGTAATTATAGTGGCCTAGAGGTACTTATTTGATTCTTTGATTTAAAACTATTTTTTATTTATTTTTCTAGTTGGCATGCATCATAAACTTTGTTTTTGACAAACTTGATGCTAGGCATTCCTCTTACAAGTTCTCTAGTTGAAATTTGAGAGATTAGTTTCATGCTAACATGACCTAGTCTTCTATGCCAAAGCCATGCATCATCGTTTAAAGCCGAAAAATATATTTCATCACAAAAATCATCAATATCAATAGTATAGACATTATTATTTTTTAAGGCAATCATAGATATATATTTATATGGTATTTCAATTATACAAGCATTAGATTCAAATTTGATGATATATCCTTTATCACACAATCGACTAATACTTAGTAGATTATGTTTTAAACCATCTACTAATAGCACCTATTCAATCAAGAGGTTTGACTTGTTACCTATGGTTCCTTTGCCAATGATTTTTCCCTTGTTATCTCCGAAGGTGACATATTCTTCATCTTGTCTAGTGAACTTAGAGAATTATATTAAATCTCTGGTCATATGCCTTGAGCATCCACTATTAAGGTACTATCTCTTGCTCATAGCTTTTGATTGTATATATATCTATAAGAAATGAGGTTTTGCTTTAGGTACCTATTTAACTTTGGATCCCTTATGAAAAGATTTACCTATTTTGACTAATGACATTAAGTTATTTATGGTTACTTTTGGAACCCAAACTAATTTGTGAGAGATATATTTCTTAAATGGATATTTATAAGCAAAATGGCCATATTTTCTATAAAAAATTATATTTATCTCTAGGTGAAATATGTAATGTGGGTTCTTTAACGAAGAAAGTTAGCTTTTGATGAGTGTTAGTCATAAAGCCAATTCCTTCATTTCTATGAACATGACCGCAAGAATCATGTTTAAAGATTTGTTTCTAATTTTAAATTTTTCTGAAGTTTGTTGTAATAACAAATTTTCCTTTGTAAATTACTTTATTTCTTCACATTGAGTACAAGAGTTTAACATACAATTGTCATGCTCATTTTTAAAAATTTTTAAATTCACTAAAAAAATACATGAACCTTTTTTAATAATTTATAATTTTTACTAATTAATTTAAATTCATTATACAAGTCATGAAAAGCATTAAGTAATTTATTGTAAAGTAAGGGGATTTTGATTGAGTCACTTATCTCGTCATTGAGAGCCATCAATGTGTAGTTCACGACCTTACCTTTATTGGTTTGCTCCTTATTTTCGGATGCACTTGATTCGTCCCAAGTCACCTTGAGTGCTTTTTTCTTTTTTGTCACCTTCTTTTTCTTCAATAGAGGATATTCACTTTTGAAGTGTCTTGACTTTTTGCATTCATAGTAGATAATTTTGTCCTTTTGAGTTTGTTTTTATTGTTGGTATCTTGTTCTACAAGATTTGTTTTGTTTCTTCTTGTAAATTTTTTAAATTTTCTTGTTAGGAGTGCCAAGTCCTCATCATCATTATCATCACTTGATTTTTCACTCAAGTGGTCTTCTTTGGTTCTAAATGCCATATCGTTCTTGTTTTTTGGAAGGTTGTTCTTAAGTTCATCATATGTATGCCATTTCATAGGTTATTAAAGACCTGATTAGTTCTTCAAATGAAAAATTGTTTAGGTTCTTTGCTTCTTATATTGTCATTCTTTGCTTCTTAGTATTTTGTTAAAAGTTTAAAATTAGAAAATTTTTTATCAAGTGCTTTTAAACTATTAAAAACATCCATAATATGGGTGTAAATGTCTTCAATGGTCTCGCTTGGTTTCATTCGAAACAACTCATAGCTATATACCAAAAGATTAATTTTTGACTCTTTAACTCTACTTGTGTCTTTATGTGTGACTTCAAGTGTGTGCCAAATATCATGTGTAGTTTCGTATATAGAAACCCGATTAAATTCATTTTTGTCTAGTGAGCAAAACAAAGCATTTATCACTTTAGCATTCAAAGAGAAAGCATTCTTCTCCAAATCATTCCATTCGTTTATTGATTTGGAAGACTTTTCAAAACTGCTTTCAATAATATTTCATAAATCATAATCCATAAAAAGCAAAAAAATTCTCATTCAAGTTTTCCAATACGTGTAGTCCATCCTATTGAACAGAAGAGGATGAGTGATTGAATGACCCTCTTGATTGTGGGTAAAAGTAATCTCTCTTGGGTGTTAAACTAAATAGAGAGAAACCTTATTTTCATACCAATTGTTAGGATCAAATTGACACTAAGAGGGGGGGGTGTGTAGGGGCGCTGGGTGGGTGGTGTTTTTGAAACACTTATGTCGATTCAAGATTTCGTTCGATTAAGCCCATGACAGAAATGCATTTGAGAACATTCGAAAGAGAGTGATGACTAAGTAAAGTAATTTGTAATATAAGTAAACAACAAAGAAGAGACGACACACTAATTTTATAGTGGTTTGTGTTAGTTATAGGTGCCTACAAGCCAATCATATGAGTGATGGCACATGTGACACGTTGTGTCGATCTCTTTGCATATTATTACTAGCATTTTCTCATATTATCTGAATGAATATTGTGATGTCCTTGGATCTGTGCAATAGGAATCAGATCATAATGAGATCATGATAATGAGACTGATATACCTTTAAACATAAATTCTAAATCATCCTGGTCATAGGTTACTTAAAAAGGATATCGAGATAACCGGATAGACTGGTACAATGTATATTCGTCTATATGATGGTGGCGACTGATCTCATAGTTGCTTGTGTGGGGACACTAGCGGTACAGTACAGGTGCTCATTGGAGAATGAGTTCACTGATTGATATGCTTACAAAATGCTGGATGGTTAATGATACCTAACGTCAAACAGTGATTCCGTAGTCCTAGTTGTGTGTTTGGTCCTTAGACTTGAGACACCAAAGATGCCTTGTATGAGTAATCCATTCTTTGATGCTGGACTTACAGGTTTGGAAAGCTCTAGATCTTGTGCAACCGGTTCTTGGGAATGGTAGCCAATCTTATGAAGGTAATTGAGTGTCAATAGAGGATCATCCACTCTTGGTATCGTAAGAGGAATATCTCGCGTATGCTCACTCAGGTAAAATCCCTAGCCAGGGTCATTCAAATTGAGAGAAGAGTTCTCCGAGAGAATTCGATTAGAGCGAGACTCGGACAGGATTCCGTACGGGCCTGACTTTACCATGCCCAATATATGATCTCTAGGATATTAGATGGATAAGGGACTATAGGTACATGGTAACTGAGGATAGACAGATCCGATGGATTAGATCCCCTAGTACCATCTAGGGACTATAGCATATTGGCCTAATACGTCCATAGTCGATGAGTTGAGTGAATTATTATGGAGATAATAATTCACTATATTAGAAGGTGTTTTGAGTCAGAAGGAGTTCTGACGGGAGTGACTCACGGCCAGCTTGGTATCGGGCCTAGAGAGTCATATATATCAGGTGGATGTTGCGATGAGTAGAGGTGTAGATATGAGATATCTGAGCCCCTAGTTTGGATCCTATGGATAAGATCCAATTGGATAGAGATCCAATTTGATACTTGGATAAGATCTAATTGGATAATTGGATAGAGATCTAGTTGGATAATTAGATAGAGATCCAATGTGAATAGGATCCGTTAAGGAAAAACTTCCTACACCTCTATAAATAGGTGGAACTCCCTGGTGCATAGGCTAGAGCTATTGGAAGTCACACCTCCTATTCTCCTTAGCCTCCTCTTCTCCTCCTTGGCTCTGACAGCCTTGTGATACGCGTGGAGATGGAGATCTCGTGGTGATCTGAGGAGCATCGTCGCTGCGTCCGCTGTGTAGATTATCACTAAATAAGAGTACGCTAGTGCTCCTCCATCCTGTTCATCGGATTTGAAAATTTCAGGAATATACGATCTCCCTAGGTAACATTTCTAATATGATACGTGCGATTTTTCGGATTTGTGATTTTTTCGCGCACCAATCATCGCACAACAGCCAAGTACTTAACTATGGGAAATCTGATCTTATTTTCTATTTTTTGTTACACATGAGATGCTGATTTATGATTTCTCAATAGTGGTATTAGAGCCAGGTTTATCATGCGATGATTGGCATATAAACTGCATGTGTTGTGTTTAATCGCATAGAATTATTTTATATGTTCTTGCTACGTTTGATGTGATTTTCTTTGATCCGAAAAGCACTTTATCTTACTAATGAAAGGTACTTTAAAGTGGTTCTTCTGTGTCAAATTTGCTAACATAAACGAAGGGAAAAGAGGTAGCAACTGTTGCTGCCTAGTGGATCAACCGGAGGTGGTGCGCATTCAAAAGTTGCGAACGAGCCGCTTGTTCGTCGAGGCAACGTCGATGGGTAAGGTGCTCACGGTGGCTGCCTTGCTCACAATAGCCAGATGCACATGGCAGTAGCCCCCACACGTGTAAGGCGACGACCGCAATGGTTGCAGCCACCGGTGCGCAAGGCAACAACCCGCTATTTGTGCAGGGCGGCTGCAAGCGGCAGCCACTTAGCGGTGGTCCATTGCATATGCGAGGTAGTCGCCTACACGCATGGCGTTGGTCGCCCCATCCACGAGGCAGCTGCGCATTACGGTAGCCACATGGCGATTGCCCACCGCCTCATGAGGCGGCCACCCTTGCGCGAGGTAGCCGCTCGTGCGTGAGTCGGTAGTGCCTCTGCGTAGGCGATTGCGCATGGCAACAATTGCCTCTGCGTAGGCGATTTCGCCACGCTTGCTCGATGCGTCGTTGCAAAGGGAGGCGGCAGCCGCCTGCCCATGGTGGCGCTTGGCAGTTGCCATTGGCAAGGTGACAACGCCAAAGGCTTGCTAGGCGGTGCCGCACGCTTGCCAAGCGGTGGCTGTAAGAAATTATGGCCACCGCACTAGCGCCGGTAATAGGGAGGGGGCATTCGCAAGAAGTTGTGGCCGCTGACTCTATTTTGGGATAGAATGGGCAAAAATAATAGTTATGCCCTTGTGAATTTTGGAAATTCCAGGGCATATTCTATAAAATTACCAAAATACCCTTGACATTTTTGAAAATTTCCTGCATGTCCTTGATATAAAAATTTTGGTTATTAAAAAAGTTTAATTAACTATTATTATTTATCTAGTAATCCTACATGATATATACATGTAATGTGTGATGTGTGATGTTGGAAGATGATCATAGACCATGTGATGTGTGTATGTGATTATTATTGGGGCCTACGAGCCTCCATTTTTCGTTTATTATCGGGCCTGCGTACTTATAATTATGTTGTAATTACCCTAGATGCATGACAGAAGCCTGGAGGTGGTAACGGGACCCTCGAGGTCGATTCAGATGATCACGACGCATGGAGATGCGTCAAGGTACCGATAGATCTGACGATGACGAGATGGATAATCACTGGGCATAGAGATGCATCAATTTTTATATAGATCCTGATGTAAGTGATTAGGCCTACTGACTTGGGCCTGATCATATTAGGTTAAGGTCCATGATCATCTGGTGTGCCTATGTGCTATACACCTACTAGATAAGTATATATATATATATTTGCATGTGATATAAATATATTAAATATATATGTGTATGACACATCATATTTCGAGACCGAACTAAAATCCCTTCCTATGATAATATTAAGTCGGTAAGCATGAGGCAATAAGATTGACCCACGTGGCCTTCCATCGTTATAGGTAGGAATCGATTCCTGACGTAGGCTGAGTTGGTTGAGTCCCTCGAGGCTCACCTATTTTGTGTTTCGCTATCTTGCCTATGATATAGAGATGTCACCAGTGACCTAAGAACATGATATACTTCGGCGAGTCCCTCGAGGGCATATCACTAAATCAGACTCATCTTGTAACGATGGTGATGACTTAACTAGACATCATGGTTGGTCGAGTCCCTTGAGGCCATGGTGATTTAGAAGCCAAACATGACGGGAATCACAAGGAGTTGTGATTGGCAAGAGTTGCCTACCTTTTTGAGCTTAGTGTGATTGGTTGAGTCCCTTGAGGTTACACTAAGATGCCGATTGGATCCCGATCCCTACTAGAAGTCTACATGAGACTTCTGTTTCATGTGCTAAGGGTGTCGCGTGACTCACTAGAAAATTAGTGGGAGCACGTCAAGATAGAAGTCCATATCTTGATTATTTATTTTTCTACAAAATCTGTGTTATTTACTTATGCTACATCTCTTGTTTATTAGAAACATGTCACCATCAGACCCTCTACGTGGCATACTTGATGCCAACCACCTCACTAGTCCAAACTATGTAGATTGGCTCTGTAACATGAGAATAGTTCTTACAGTGGAGAAAATTGCATATGTCCTAAATACAGTCATACCCCAACTTGAGGCGAGAGCACCTCAAGAAGAGTTTTCCCAATATGTGAAGTATATAGATGATTCCACTCTCACTCAGTATTACATGTTAGCCTCTATGACTCCTAAGTTACAGAGACAACATGAACAAAGAAAATATTATCAAGGTATTTTACCTTTCCTTGACTTGTTTTTACCTTAATTGTTCCTTTTCCTTCCACTTGGATTTGCTTGTTATCTCCAAGTCTAACATTCAACTTATGAGTTTCATCAATATCTCTAAATATTGATCTTATGCCTGCCATATGATTAGAACATCCACTATCCAAAAACCAAATATCATTTGAGATATCATTAACATGTGAATGAGTCACAAATAACTTACTATTGTCTTCATTTTTCTCCACATAGCTTGCTTGCTTTTTTCTTTTCCAACAATCTGCTTTCATGTGACCAAACTTTTTACAATAGTGCCATTGAATTCTATTCTTATAGTTTTTCTGATCATAATTTGATTACTTTTGCTCATCATGCCCATCAAAGTGTCCTCTTCCTCTTTCATTTCCTCTACCACAAAATCCTCCTCTGCCATGAAATCCTCCTCTGTCACATCCTCTTCCTGTTGAATTTTTATCTTCTTTTGAAGTAGAAGACTCCCTCTTAATCTGAAATGTTTTTTCTTCACTTTTCTCAAATGACCTATTCAACTGTACTTCATGTACTTGCAAGGAACCCATTAGTTCATCAAATGAATATATAGATACATCTTTTGATTCCTCAATTGCAGCAACAACATGATCAAATTTCGGAGTTAAACTTCTCAAAACTTTTGCAACAATTATATGATCATAAAAATGTTCACCATAAGATTTCATTTGACTAACAATTTCAGTCACTCGAGAAAGAAAATCTTGCACCGATTCATTGCTTTTCATAAATAAAATTTCAAACTCACGACGAAAGATTTGAAGCTTTACCATAATCACCCTTGATGAGCCTTAAAATTTGTTTTGAAGTATCAACCAAGCTTGCTTTGAGGTTGTTGCTGCTGCAATTCTTGAGAATATTGTCTCATGTACAGCTTGTTGAATGAAGAACAATGCCTTTGAGTCCTTCTTTCTATTCTCCCTCAATATGGATGCTGAATCCATACTTCTACATCTCCCCAAACTGTTTGAGGAGTAAGGAAGAACTCATGAGATATCCAAGAGTCTCTTCTGTACTAGGATGACTGAGGGGGCATCGATTCAAAACAATGTCCTGAAGATGATAGATGCTGGGAATCGGGAGATTCGGCATCTCATGCGCAGAGAAAAACAAAAACAAGATCAGATTTTCCATAGTTACGTACTTGGTCATCGTGCGACGATTGGTGCATAAAAATCATAAATCTAGAAAATCCGCATGTATCATGTCAGAAGCATTACCTGGGGAGATCGTATATCTCCGAAAATTCTAAATCTGATGAAGAGAATGAAGGAGCACTAGCGTACTCCTCTCTAGCGGTAATCCACATAATAGACACAACAATGATGCTCCTCAGATCACCGTGGGATCTCTCTCCACGTACACCGTAAGGTTGTCGGAGCTAAAGAGGAGGAGAGGAGACTGAGGAGAATAGGAGGATGACTACCAAGAGCTCTTAGCCTATGAACCAGGAGGTTCCTCCTATTTATAGAGGTGGAGGAAGCTTATCTTTAATATATCTTGTTCACACTAGATCTCTATCCAGTTGGATCTCATTGGATCTTATCCATAGGATCCAATTCGATCTCATCCAATTGGATCTTATCCAATTATTTAATTGGATCTCATCTAATTACCCAATTGGATCTCATCCACAGGATCTAAACTAGGGGCTTCACAGATATCTCATATCCATACCTCTACTCGTCGTAACATTCACCTTATGTGTATGACCCACTAGGTCCGATACCGAGCTGGCCGTGAGTTGCTCCCGTCAGAACTCCTTCTGACTCAGAACACCTTATGATATAATGAATTATTATCTCCATAATAATTCACTCGACTCATCGACTATGGACGTACTAGGCCACTATGCCATAGTCCCCAGATGGTACAGGGGGATCTAATCCTTCAGACATGTCTATCCTCAGTTATCATGTATCTATAGTCCCTCATCCATCTAATATCCCAAAGATCGTATATTGGGTATGATAAAGTTAGGCCCATACAGAATTCTGTTCGAGTCTCACTCTAATCGGATTCTCCTGAAAAACTTCTCTCTCAATCCGAATGACCCTAGTCAGGGATTTTGCTTGAACGAGCACACACGAGATATATCTCTTACGATATCGAGAGTGGATGATCCTCTGTTGACACGTAATTGCCTTCGTAAGGTTGGCTACCATTCTCGATAATCGGCTATACCAGATCTAGAGTTCTCCAAACCTGTAAGTCCGACGTCAAAGAATGGAGTACTCAAACAAGGCATCTTTGGTGCCTTAAGTCTAAGCACCAGACACACTACTAGGACTACGGAATCGTTGTCTGACATTCGGTATCATTAACCATACAACATTATGTAAGTGGATCAATCAGTGAACTCATTCTCCAATGGGCAACTACACTGTACCTCTAGTGTCCCCATACAAGCAATTATGAGATCAATCGCCTCAATCATATGAACGAGTATACAGCGCACCAGTCTATCTAGTTATCTCGATGTCCTCATCGAGTAACCTATGACCAGGATAATTTAGGATCTATGTTTAAAGTTATATCGGTCTCATTATTGTGATCTCATCACGATCCGATTCCCATTGCACAGATCCATGGGCATCATAATATTCATCCAGATAATGTGAGAAAAATACCAATAATAATATGCGAAGAGATCGATGTAACATGTCACATGTGCCATCACTCATGTGATTTAGCTTGTAGGGTACCTATAATCAACAATCTCCCATTTGACCTAAAGTCAATCACCTACGTGTCTGATCCCCATCAGACTCCTGTGATGCTCAGATATAATATGAGTCAACGGCTTTGTCAATGGATCTACAATGTTATCTTCGGATGGAACTCTTTCCACTGCTACATTTCTTTGGGCCACGATCTCTCTGATCAAGTAGAAGAGAACGTGCTTAACTTCTGATGAGACCTAGGTTCCTTTGCTTGAGTAATTGCCCCATTGTTGTCGTAATATAACGTAATCGGCTTCTCGCTATTCGACACGACTCTTAGATTTGTAATGAACTTCTTCATCCAGACTCCCTCCTTTGCTGCCTCTATCGTAGCAATGTATTATGCCTCTGTGGTCGAGTCAGTAGTAGTATCTTGCTTAGAACTTTTTCAGCATACTGCTCCTCTATTCAGGGTGAAGACATACCATGAATTTGACTTGCTATCATCGACATCGGACTGGAACCTTGAGTCCATGTAGCCCTCAACTCTGAGGCTACTACCTCCATATATCAGTAAAAGATCATTGTCCTTCTCAAGTACTTAAGGATACACTTTATTATTTTCCAGTGCTCCAAGCCTGGATCTGCCTGATACCTGCTCGTGACACTCAGAGCATGTGTTATGTCAGGCCTGATATATAGCATAGCATACATGATAGACCCTATCGCTGAGGCATATGGTATTCTATCAATGTGTGCCCTTTCTTCAGGAGTCTTTGGGGACATACTCATAGAAAGTGATATTCCATGTCTCATAGGTATGAGACCTCTCTTGAAATTTTTCATGCCAATCCTTTTGACAATGGAGTCTATGTATCTGGACTGGTTCAAGCCAAGCATCCTCTTGGATCATCTCTATAGATCTGAATCCCTAGAATATAGGATGCTTTCCCTAAGTCCTTCATGGAGAAGTGTCTAGATAGTCAAGCTTTTACTGTGGAGAGCATTCCTACATCATTCCCAATGATTAAGATGTCATCCACATATAATACCAAGAAGGTGATAGCGCTCCCACTTACCTTCCTATACACATAAGGCTCATCTTTGTTCTTAACGAAGTCATAAGATCTGATCGCCTCATCAAATCTTATGTTCCAACTTCAGGAAGCTTGCTTTAGTCCAGAAATGGACTTAAGTAATCTGCACACCTTATCTGGACTATGCTTAGACATGAACCTCTCAAGCTATATCATATGCACTTCCTCTTTGAGGTTGCCATTGAGGAATGTAGTTTTCATATCCATTTGCTAGATCTCATAGTCATAATGTGCTACTATAGCCAATAGAATTCAGATGGATTTTAGTATAGCTACGGGTGCAAAGGTTTCATCATAGTCAACACCTTACCTTTGACGATACCCCTTAGCCACTAGCCTTGCCTTATAGGTCTCCACTTTTTTATGTACCCCGATCTTCTTCTTGAAGATCCATTTGCAGCCAATGGGTACGATACCCTCAGGTGCATCAACAAGGTTCTAAACCTTATAGGTTCTTACCAATTCCCAGAGTCTATGCTCATAATAGCCTCCTCGTAGGTCTGAGGATCAATGTCCTGAATGTCCTCTCTACTAATATGTCTCACATATTTTTCAGGAGGGTGTGACACTATACCAGTACTACGCAAAATTGGAATTTATGTTTTAGGTACCTGAATAGACTTGATCTTTAGAATGGTGCCTGAGCTAGGTTTTCCAACCTTGCTCAATTTTATAATGCTCTCATTGTGTTCGTCAAGAATGTGTTCCTTCTCAAGAAACACTGCTTTCTTGGCAACAAAGACCTTTTGGTCCTTAGGGTGATAGAAATAATAATCACAAGTTTCCTTGGGGTATCCCATGAACTTGAACCGTTCCATCTTGGATTCCAACTTATCGGGGTCATGTCTTTTAATGTGGGTAGGGTAGCCTCAAATCTTGACAACCTTAAGATTGGGCTTCTTCCCTCTCCATATCTCATATGGTGTAAATACTATCGATTTAGATGAAACTCTGTTCATAAGATAAATTATAATCTGTAGGGCATATCCCCAAAATGAGATGGGTAGGTCAGCGAAACTCATCATGGACCGCACCATATCTAATAGTGTGCGATTCCTCCTTTTTGATACATCATTGAGCTGTGGTATATAAGGAGGTGTCCATTGGGATAGCATAAGTGAATAACACATAGATTTTATAAAAATAAACAATCAAGATATGGACTTCTAACTTGACATGCTCCTACTAATTTTTCTAGTGAGTCACATGACACCCTCATGCACGTGAAACGGAAGTCTCCGGCAGACTTCTAGTGGGGATCGGGATCCAATCAGTATCTTAGTACAATCTCGAGAGACTCAACCAATCACACTAAGCCTAAAAGGTAAACAACTCTTGCCAATCACAACTCCTTGTGATTCCCATCATATTTGGCCTCCGAACTATCATGGCCTCGAGGGACTCGACCAACCATGATGTTCAGTTAAGTTATCACCATCGTTACAAGATGAGTCTGATTCAGTGATATGCCCTCGAGGGACTCGACCAAGCATACCATGTCCTCAGGTCACCGGTGACATCTCTATGTCGAAGACAAGATAGCGAGACGCGAAATAGGTGAGCCTCGAGGGACTCGACCAACTCAGCCTACATTGAGAATCGGTTCCTGCCCCTAATGATGGAAGGCCACATGGGTCAATCTTATTGCCTCACGCTTACCAACTTAATATTATCATAAGAGGGGTTTTAGGTTCGATCTCGTGATATGATGTGTCACACACATACATATTTAATATATTTACATCGCATGCAAATATGTATACTTATCTAGTAGGTGTATAGCATTCACATGCACAAGCACACTAGATCATCATGGACTTCAACCTAATATGATTAGGCTTGAGCCAGCAGGCCTAATCACTTACATCAGGATCTATGTGCATATCAGTGCATCTCTATGCACGGTATCCATCTCGTCATTGTCGGATCTGCTGGCACCTCGGCGCATCTCCATACGTTGTAATCGTTTGAATCGACCTCAAGGGTCTCGCTACCACCTCTAGGCTTCTATCGTGCCTCTAGGATAATTATAACATAATTACAAGCACATAGGCCCGACAATCAACGAAAAATGAAAGCTCAAAAGCCCCAATAATCATATACACACATCACAAAGTCCATGATCATCTTCCCACATCACATCATATCACATGTATATATCATGTAGGATTACAAGATAAATAATAATAGTTACTTAAACCTTTTAAATAATTAAAATTCTAAAATCAGGAACATGCAAGAATTTTTTAGAAATTCCGAAGGGTATTTTGTTCATTCTGTCATAAGGGATAAAATTAGAATTTCTAAAATTTCGAGGGGTAAAACTATCTTTTCGTCAAAAAACCCTAATTCCCATTCCCTCTACTTTCTGCAGCATTTTGGCTGAGGCTGCCGCCACCCCATCGGCGGCGGCCATGCGTGCGGGGTGCCGCGGGGGGGCATCGCCCGTGCCTACGGGTGGCTCGTTCGCGGGTAGCGCCGCCGTTGCTTGCGCCCGCAGACGCTGCCTCTGCAGCACTGCCCCATAGTTCTCCCCGTGGACACCACTACGGTGCTGCCCTTACGGGGCAGAGCCTACAAGCGGTGCTACCCTCCCTTGCGGGCAGGCCGCCTGTGCGCCCCACGCCCGTAGGCACTGCCCCTGTTGGGTGTAGCGTTGCCTCTATGGGCGACGTCTGCCGCTGTAGGCTCCCTGTGCGTATGCAGCCAGTGCTGCCAATGCGGGCAGACAGCCACCGGCGGCCCTTCGTGCATGGCCATGGCTGCAAGCAGCCTTGTCCAAACTATGAGGGCAACAACTGTTGCTGGCCTCTCTCATCTTTTGCGTCAACAATTTTGGCATCAAAAGCACATTCAAAACATAACACATGCAGTTTATAAGCCTATCATCGCACGATGAACCTAGCTCTGATACCACTGTTGGGAAATCGGAAGATTCAAAATCTCATGCGCAGCGAAAAACAAAAATAAGACTAGATTTCCCATAGTTACGTACTTGGATGTCGTGCGACGTTTGGTGCACAAAAATCGTAAATCCCAAAAATTCACATGTATCATGTCAGAAGTGTTACTTGGGGAGATCGTATATCCCCAAAAATTCCAGATCTGATGAAGAGGATGAAGGAGCACTAGCGTACTCCTCTCTAGCAGTAATCCACATAGCAGATGCAGCAACGATGCTCCTCAGATTACCGTGAGATCTCTCTCCATGTACACCATAAGGCTACCGGAGCCAAGGAGGAGGAGAGGAGACTAGAGGAGAATAGGAGGATGACTACCAAGAGCTCTCATCCTATGAACCGAGAGGTTCCTCCTATTTAAAGAGGTGGAGAAAGTTTATCCTTAACATATCTTGTTCATACTAGATCTCTATCCAGTTGGATCTCATTGGATATTATCCATAGGATCCAATTTGATCTCATCCAATTGGATCTTATCTAATCATTTAATTAGATCTCATCCAATTACCCAATTGGATCTCATCCACAGGATCTAAACTAGGGGCTTCGCAAATCTCATATCCGCACCTCTACTCGTCGCAACATCCATTTTATATATGTGACCCTCTAGGCCCAATACCGAGCTGGCCGTGAGTCACTCCCATCAGAACTTCTTCTAACTTAGAACACCTTATGATATAGTGAATTATTATCTCCATAATAATTCACTTGACTCATCGACTATGGATGTACTAGGCCACTACGCTATAGTCCCCAAACGGTACAAGGGGATCTAATCCATCGGACCTGTTTGTCCTCAGTTACCATGTATCTATAGTCCCTCATCTATCTAATATCCCAGAGATCGTATATTGGGCATGGTAAAGTCAGGCCCATACGGAATCTTGTTCGAGTCTCACTCTAATCGGATTCTCCTAGAGAACTCCTTCTCTCTCAATCCGAACGACCTTGGCTAGGGATTTTGCTTGAGCGAGCACACGTGGGATATATCTCTTATGATACCAAGAGTGGATGATCCTCTATTGACATGCAATTATCTTCATAAGGTTGGCTACCATTCCCGAGAATCAACTATATCAGATTTGGAGCTCTCCAAACCTGTAAATCTAGCGTCAAAGAATGGAGTACTTAAACAAAGCACCTTTGGTGCCTCAAGTCTAAGGACTAGACACACTATTAGGACTATGGAATCGTTGTCTGACATTAGGTATCATTAACTATACAGTATTCTGTAAGTGGATCAATTAGTGAACTCATTCTCTAATGAGCACCTGCATTGTACCTCTTGTATCCCCATACAAGTGACTATTAGACCAGTCGCCTCTATCATATAGACGAGCATATAACGCACTAGTCTATTCAGTTATCTCGATGTCCTCATCGAGTAACCTATGACCAGGATGATTTAGGATATGTGTTTAAAGGTATATCGGTCTCATTATCGTGATCTCATCACGATCCAATTCCCATTGCACAGATCCATGGATATCACAATATTCATCCAGATAATGTGAAAAAAATATCAATAATAATATGCGAAGAGATCGACATAACTTATCATAGGTGTTATCACTCACGTGATTGGCTTGTAGGGCATTTACAACCAATGATAGAATGGATTGAGAAACTCACAGGTCTAAGAATGATCCTAGATGATTACCTGTGCATTGATCTTATACTCCAGTCTCTACCAGATTCCTTTTTCCTATTCATTATGAATTTTAATATGAACAAACTTGAGGTAACTCTCCCTGAGCTCCTCATTATGTTGAGGGAGGTAGAGAGCACTTACAAGAAAGAAAAATTAGTTCTCTATGTTAGTGAGACCGAAAAGAAAAAGGAAGGCCAAGGGTAAACGGGATAAGGCAAAGGTTGCCAAAGTTGACCTAGCAAAGGACAATGGCCAATGCTTCCACTGCGGTCAAGATGGGCATTGAAAAAGGAACTGCAAGATGTATCTTATAGAAAAGGTGAAACAGAAGCTTAGAGAAGCTTTAGGTACATTCATGATCAGTCTCCATATGTCAGATTCTTGTGATAATATATAAGTATTGGATATCGATAGTGCTTATCACTTCTGCAATTCATTGCAGGTTCTGACAAGGCTTAGGAGATTGACAAAAGGCGAGATGGACCCCAAGATGGGCAATGGAGCAAGAGTTGCTATTGTTGCTATCAGCGAGGTCACTTCACATTTGCTTGATGGAGCTACTATTGCATTAGATGCATATTATTTTATTCCCACTATTATAAAAAATGTTATGTCCATTTCATGTTTGACATTAAATGGTTATAAAGTGGTTTTTTAGAACAATAGTTATTCAATTATTGAGGATGATGAGATCATCTCTAGAGGAACATTGCATAATGGTTTGATTATGCTGAATATTACATATCATGAATGTAAGTATGTCCAAGAGGAAGTGGACTGAAAAGAGTATTAAGACTCTTCGATCAGATCGAGAAGTCGAATACTTGAGTACGAGTTCACTTAGTTCCTCAAGGACTATAGGATTTTGTCCTAATGGACACCTTCTTATACACCATAGCTCAATGGTGCTTCAAAAAAGGAGGAATCATATGCTATTAGATATGGTGCGGTCTATGATGAGTTTCGCTGACCTACCCATTTTATTTTGGGGATATGCCCTAGAGACCGCAGCTTACTTTCTGAATAGTTTTCCATCTAAATTGGTAGTGTCTACACCATATGAGATATGAAAAGGGAAAAAGTTCGATCTTAAGGTTGTTAAGATTTGGGGCTACCCTACCCACA
The DNA here is from genome assembly GCA_024322285.1 of Musa beccarii. NCBI lineage: Eukaryota > Viridiplantae > Streptophyta > Magnoliopsida > Zingiberales > Musaceae > Musa > Musa beccarii. Next base: position 8,788,796 of record CM044402.1, on the reverse strand, counting down.
TTAAAAGACATGACCTCGATAAGTTAAAATCTAGGACGAAATGGTGCAATACCCTAAGGAAGCTTGTGGGTATTATTTCTATCACCCCAAGCACCAAAAGGTCTTTGTTGCTAAGAGAGCAGTATTTCTTGAGAAAGAACATATTCTTGGTGGAGATAATGGGAGCATGATAGAGTTGAGCCAGGTTGGAGAACTTTTCTCAGGCACCATTCCAGAGATCGAGTCTGTTCAAGTACCTGACACACAAGTTCTAACTTTGTATAGTTCTAGTAAAGTGTCACATCCTCCTGAGAGATATGTAGGACATATCAGTGGAGAAAATACTTAGGATATTGATTCTTAGACCTACGAGGAGATTATTATGAGCATAGACTCTAGGAAGTGGCAAGAAGCCATAAATTCTGAGATGGAATCCATGTACTCAAACAAGATTTAGAACCTTGTTGATGCACTTGAGGGTATCGTACCCATTGGCTATAAATAGATCTTTAAAAAAGAAGATCGGGGTAGATAGAAAGGTGGAGATCTATAAGGCAAGGCTAATGGCTAAGAGGTATCGTCAAAGGCAAGGTATTGGCTTTGACAAAACCTTCACACCCGTAGCTATGCTAAAATCCATCCGAATTCTATTATCTATTGTAGCACATTATGACTCTGAGACTAAAGCAGGCTTTCTAAAGTTAGAATATAAGATTTGATGAGGTGATAAGATCTTATGACTTCGTTAAGAATGAAGATGAGCCATGTGTGTATAGGAAAGTAAGTTGGAGCACTATCACCTTCTTGGTGTTATATATGGATGACATCCTAATCATTATGAATGATGTAAGAATTCTCTCAATAGTAAAGACTTGGCTATCTAGACATTCTCCATGAAGGACTTAGGGGAAGCATTCTACATTTTGGAGATTCAGATCTATAGAGATAGATTCAAGAGGATGTTTGGCTTGTCCTAACCCAAGTATGTAGAATTTCTTGGAGTATGTTTTCAAAAACTCTTGGACAAATAACAAATATGGATACGATACCCTATGCGATAGGATCTATCATATATGTCATACTATGTACCAGCTTTGATATAGCGCATGCTTTGAGTGTCACGAGTAGGTGTCAGGCAGATCCAAGCTTGGAGCACTGGAAAGCAGGAAAGTATATCCTTAAGTACTTGAGAAGGACTAAAGATCTTTTACTAGTATATGGAGGAGGTACTCTTTAGATTAAAGGCTACACGAACTCGAGTTTCTAGTCCGATGTTGATGATAACAAGTCGAATTTAGGGTATGTGTTCACCCTGAATGGAGCAACAGTAAGTTGGAAGAGTTCCAAGTGTGATACTACTATGGACTCAACCACAAAGGCGGAATACATTGCTGTGGTAGTAGTAGCAAAAGATGGTGTTTAGATGAAGAATTTTATCATGGATTTGGGAATCGTATTGAGCAGCGTGAAGTTGATTCCTATATAGGGCAACAATAACAGGACGATCGATCAAGCTAGGGAACTTGAGTCTTATCAGAAATGTTCTAAAAAGGTTCCACCTGATTAGAGAGATCGCGGCCCATGGAGATGTAACAGTGGAAAGAGTTCCATCCAATGATAACATTGCAGATCCACTGATAAAACCATTAACTCAGATTATATTTAAGCATCACAAAGGTCTAATAAGGATCAGATATGTAGGTGATTGGCTTTAGGTCAAGTGGGAGATTCTTAGTTATAGGTGCCCTACAAGCCAATCACGTAAGTGATGGCACTTGTGACATGCTATATCGATCTCTTTGTAATTATTATTGATATTTTCTCATATTATCTGGATAAATATTATGATGTCCTTGGATCTGTGCAATGGGAATTGGATCGTGATAAGATCACGATAATGAGACTGATATACCTTTAAACATAGATCTTAAATAATCCTGGTCATAGGTTACTCGAAAAGGATATCGAGATAACCAGATAGACTAGTGCGTTGTATACTCATCTATATGATGGAGGCGACTGGTCTCATAGTCGTTCGTGTGAGGACACTAGGGATACAATGTAGGTGCTTATTGGAGAATGAGTTCACTGATTGATCCGCTTACAGAATGCTAGATGGTTAATGATACCTAACGTCAGACAGTAATTTCGTAGTCCCAATTATATGTCAAATCCTTAGACTTGAGACACCAAAGATACCTTGTATGCGTACTCTATTCTTTGATGTCAGACTTACAGGTTTGGAAAGCTTAAGATATGGTATAACCAGTTCTCGGGAATGGTAATCAACCTTACGAAGGCAATTGAGTATCAATAGAGGATCATCCACTCTCGTTATCGTGAGAGGAATATCCCACGTATGCTCGCTCAAGCAAAATGGTCAAGGTCGTTCAGATTGAGAGAGAAGGAGTTCTCTAAGAGAATCTGATTAGAGCGAGACTTGGATAGGATTCCATATAGGCTTAACATTACCATACGGTCTTTGGGATATTAGATGGATGAGGGACTATAGATACATGTTAATTAAGGATAGATAGGTCCGATGGATTAGATCCCCTAGTACCATCTTAGGATTATGGCATAGTGGCCTAGTACGTCCATAGTCGATAAGTCAAGTGAATTATTATAGAGATAATAATTCACTATATCAGAAGGTGTTCTAAGTCAGAAGGAGTTTTGATGGGAGCGACTTACGGCCAGCTCGGTATCGGGCCTAGAGAGTTATATACATTAGGTGGATGTTACGATGAGTAGAGGTGCGGATATGAGATATCTGTAGAGCCCATAGTTTGGATCCTATGGATAAGATCTAATTGGATAGATATCCAATTAGATAATTGAATAAGATCCAATTGGATAATTGGATAGAGGTCCAATTGGATAGTTGGATAGAGATCCAATGTGAACAGGATCTATTAAGGATAAGCTTCCTGCATCTCTATAAATAGGAGGAACTCCCTGGTTCATAGGCTAGAGCTATTGGAAATTGCCCCTCCTATTCTCCACAGTCTCCTCTCCTCCTTGACTCTAGCAGCCTTGTGATGCACGTAGAGAGGGAGATCCCGTGGTGATCTGAGGAGCGTCGTTGCTGCGTCTGCTAGTCATATGTGCCCTGCAAGCCAATCACATGAGTGATGGCACTTGTGACTTGATATGCATTTTATCTCTTTGCTTATTATTAGGTGTTTTATCACTTTATCTTGCGTGTTGCATATACTGTGATGTCCTTGGATCTGTGCAATGAGAATCGGATCGTGATGAGATCACGATATTGAGACCGATTCACCTTTAAACACAGACCCTAAATTATCCTGGTCATAGGTTACTTGAGAAGGACATTAAGATAACTGGATAGACTGGTGTGCTGTATACCTATTCATATGATGGAGGTAGCTGGTCTCATAGCTACTTGTGTGGGGACACTAAGGGTACAATGCAGGTGCTCATTGGGGATGAGTTCACTAATTAATCCACCTACGGAATGCTGGATGGTTATTGATACCTCACGTCAGACAGCGATTTTATAGTCCCAGTAGTGTATCTAGTCCTTAGACTTGAGACACCAAGGATGTCCTGTATGAGTACTCCACTCTTTGATACCGGACTTATAGGTTTGGAAAGTTCCAGATCTAGTACAACCAATTATTGGGAGTGGTCGCCAACCTTACGAGGGCTATTGAGTGTTAGTAGAGAATCATCTACTCTCGGTATCATGAGAGGAATATCGCATGTGTTCTTGGTCAAATAAATCCTTGGCCAAGGTTATTCAAATTGAGAGAGAAAGAGTTCTCCAGGAGAATCCGACAAGATCAAGACTCAAGGAGAGACCGTATGGGCCTGATAGCACCATGCCCGGTATAGGGTCTCTTGGATATTGGATGGATGAGGGACTATAGATACATGGTAACTGAGGACAGATAGGCCCAAAGGATTGGATTCCCTTGTATCGTTTGGGGGCCGTGGCATAGTGGTCTAGTACGTCCGTAGTCGATGAGTTAAGTGAATTATTATAGAGATAATAATTCACTAAGTCAGAAGAAGTTCTGACAAGTATGACTCACGGCCAGCTCGATATTGGGCCTAGAGGGTCACACACATATGGTAGGTTTTGTAACGAGTAGAGGTTCGGATATAAGATATCCGCTGAACCCCCTATCTTATTGGATATCTATTAATCCCCTGAATTATTGGATCCTGAGATGAGATCCAATAATTACTAATAAGAGATTATTGGGTAGAGACCCACTAATCCAAGAGGCTTGGGTAATTGGATGGAGATCCAATACCCAATAGGGCAAAAGATCCATTAGAGTTTTCAAGGGACCTCTATAAATAGGAGGGAACCAAAGCTCTATAGGCTAAGGGTTTCTTTTAGTAGCCACCTCCTGTTCTCCTCTCCCAAGAGAGAGAGGTGCATCGTCGTAGTTCCTATCGTGTGGATACCGCTAGAGAGGAGGATGCTTGACCTCCTTCGTCCTCTCTTATAGATCTATAGGGATTCAGGGATATACGATCTCCCTAGGTACTTTCTTTTACACATGTAGTTTTTCGTAGATTTCTTTTAATGCATCGATCTTCGCACGACGATGAAAACTTTCTACGAAAAATCTAGGGATTTTTGTTTTCTGTTCTTCCACTGCACAAGTGATATCGCTCCCCTGACGGATTTCCCAACAGTGGTATCAGAGCTAGATTATTCATGCGAAGATCGGATCCTAAACTGCATGTGTTGTGTTTTGGATCTGCTTTTGACGCCAAAATCGTTGGCGCAAAGGGCGAGGAGGGCAGCAACTGTTGCTGCCCACTACGCTCGTGTAGCGCAGCGGCCACAAGGCTACTTGCAGCCTTATTACCTGCAACGGCGATGACCGGCGGGCTGCGTCGCGCGCAACCGATCGCGAAGCGGCGGCTCGCGGCGCATCGCTCACTGCGTAGGGTTCAGCGCCGCTTGCGGGCACTGCGCCCGTGGGCAGAAGCGCTCGCATGGCTAGCGTCGCCCACGGGTGGTTGCTCCGCACGAGCAACGCTTGCGGGCGTTGCGCCCGCAGCAATGCATGCACTGCGAGGCGGCGTCGCGGCGGCAATGAGTGCCCGAGGCGCGCTTGCGGCGCTACGCCGGAAACGCACACAGCACCGCCCCCCTGCCCGTGCACAGAGGCGTCGGCGCTGGGTGCTCGTGCCCGCAGGCCAGCGCCGCAGAGGCGCAGGCGTTGGGCGCCCGCGGGTGCCGCCCTCCCCTCGCGTAAGGGGCGCTGCCGGTAGGGTGGCGACGGTTGCAGGCACAGTATAGGTGAGGGATTAGGGTTTTAGGGCAAAAGATGATTTTTTCCTTCGGAATTTCAGAAATTCCAGATTCTGTCCCTTTTGACAGAATTACCAAAATACCCTTTTGGCTGAATTACCAAAATACCCTTGGGAATTTAAAATTTTCCTTTATGTCCCATATTTCAGAAAAAATAAATATATTAATTAAATAGTTTAATTAACTATTATTTTTTTATCTGGTAGTCCTATAAAATAACATATACATGTGATGTATGATGTGGACAGATGATCATAGACCTGTGATGTGATGTGTGTACATGTGATTATTATTATTGGGGCCTGCGATATTTTATTTTATTTTTTATTTATTGTCGGGCCTGCGTGCTTGTAATTATGTTATAATTACATGAGAGGCGCAGTGGTAGCGTGACTCACGAGGCTGAGACGTACGATCCGACGCATGGAGATGTGTTGAGATGCCGATGGATCTGACGAAGCGAGATGGATGATCACAGGACATAGAGATGCGCCGAAGTACACATAGATCTTGATGTAAGTGATTGGGCCCACTGGCTCGGGCCTGATCACATTAAGATGTGGCCCATGATCATTTGGTGTGATTGCTCATGTGATATGTGATTAGATATACACCTACTAGATATGTATATATATATTTGCATGCGATGTAGATATATATATATTAAATACGTATGTGTGTGACACATTATGTTAAAAGACCAAATCAAAAATCCTCTCCATTAATAATATTAAGTCGGTAAACGTGAGGCAATTAGATTGACCCACGTGGCCTTCCATCGTTATAGGTAGGAACCAATTCTTGGTGTAGGTTAAGTTGGTTGAGTCCCTCGAGACTCACCTATATCGTGTCTCGCTATCTTATCTACGACATAGACATGTCACCGGTGACCTGTGGACATGGTATGCTTGGTCGAGTCCCTCGAGAGTATATCACCGAATCAGACTCATCTTGTAACAATGGTGATGACTTAACCGAACATCATAGTTGGTCGAGTCCCTCAAGGCCATGATGGTTCGGAGGTTGAACAGGATGGGAATCACAAGGAGTTGTGATTGGCAAGATTTGCCCACCTTTACGGGCTTAACGTGATTGGTCGAGTCTCTCGAGGTTGCGTTAAGACATCGATTGGATCCTGATCCCCACTAGAGATCCGCTGGGGGTCTCCGATTCACATACCGGAGGGTGTTGTGTGTCTCACGAAAAATTAGTGGGAATACATTGAGATAGAAGTCCTTATATTAATTGTTTAAATTTCTACAAAGTCTATATATTATTTATTTCTGCTACATCTTTTATTTCAGAAAAATGTCGCTGGTCCAAATTATACGGATTGGCTTTGTAATCTGAGAATCATTCTCACGGCGGAGAAAATCGTATACATCCTTGATACAATGATCCCTACGCCCGATGAAGGGGCAACCGAGGAAGAGATCGCTCGTTATGTGAAGTACATAGATGATTCTACTCTTGCTTAGTGTTATATGTTAGTCTCTATGACTACTGAGTTACAAAGGCAACATGAAAATATGGATGCTAATTCCATACTCTTGCATCTCCATAAACTGTTTGAAGAACATGGAAGAACTCAGCGATATGAGATATCATAGAGTCTTTTCCATGCCAGGATGACTAAGGGGACACTGGTTCAGAACCATGTCCTTAAGATGATTGAGTGGATCGAGAAACTCACAGGTCTAGGAATGATCCTAGAGGATAACCTATGTGTGGATCTTGTGCTTCAGTCCCTACCAAATTCCTTTTCTCAATTCATAATAAATTTTAATATGAACAAACTTGAGGTGACCCTCCCAGAGCTCCTCAATATATTGAGAGAAGAAGAGAGCACCATCAAGAAAGAGAAGCCGGTTCTCTACACTGGTGAGACCAGAAAGAAAAGGAAGGCTGAGAAGACCCTTAAGAAGGGCAAGGGCAAAATGGGTAAGGCAAAGGTTGCCAAGAAAGACCTAACAAAGGACAAAGGCCAATGCTTCCACTGCGGCATAGATGGGCACTAGAAGAGGAACTACAAAGAGTATCTTGCAGAAAGGGTGAAACAGAAGCTTGGAGAAGCTTCAAGTACATTCATGATCAATCTCCATTTGTCAGAATCTTATGATAACACATGGGCATTGGATACCGGGAGTGCTTATCATATCTGCAATTCGTTGCAAGTTTTGGCAGAACCTAGGAGATTGAACAAAGGTGAGATGGACCTTAAGATGGGCAATGGAGTAAAGGTTGCTGCAGTGGCTATTGGCAAGGTCACTTTACATCTACTTGATGGAGCTATTATTGCATTAGATGCATGCTATTATGTTCTTTCTATTATCAAAAATATTATTTCTATTTCATGTTTGACAGTTAGTGGATATAAATTAGTTTTTGAGAATAATGATTGTTCAATAATATTAGATGATCAAATTATCACGAGAGGAACATTGCATAATGGTTTATTTATGCTAGATACAGCTTCACATATCATGAGTGTAAGTGAAGTCTAAGAGGAAACGAGAAGAGGTGAACAATGCATATCTTTGGCATTGTAGGCTAGGTCACATCCACGAGAGAAGGATTCAAAAGTTACTAAAAGATGGATATCTAGATCCATATGACTATGAGTCATATACGATATGTGAACCTTGCCTTCGGGGAAAGATGACCAACTCTCCATTCAGTGGAACTGGAGAGAGAGCCACTGAGTTACTAGAACTCATATATAGTGATGTATGCGGTCCCATGTTGACTCATGCCATAGGTGGTTACTCCTACTTCATTACTTTCACTGATGATTTCTCAAGATACAGACATGTGCTTTTGATAAAGTACAAGTCTGGAGCTTTTGAGAAATTTAGGGAATATAAAAATGAAGTGGAGGACCAAACAGGAAAGAGTATTAAAACCCTTCGATCAGATCGAGGAGGTGAATACTTGAGTACAGAGTTCACCTAGTTCCTCAAAGACTATGGGATCTTATCTCAATGAACACCTCCTTATACACCACAGCTTTATGGTGTATCAGAAAGAAGGAATCGCACATTGTTAGATATGGTGCATTCCATGATGTGTTTCGCTGACCTACCCATCTCATTCTGGGGATATGCTCTAGAGATCGCAGCTTACCTTCTGAACAAAATTCCAACCAAGTCAGTGATGTCTACTCCATATGAGATATGGAATGGGAAGATGCCTGATCTTAAGATTGTTAAGATTTGGAGCTGCCCTGCCTACAATAAGAGACATAACCCTGACAAGTTGGAATCCAGAATGGAACGGTGCAAGTTTATGGGATACCCTAAGGAAACTTGTGGGTATTATTTCTATCACCCTGAGGACCAAAAGGTTTTTGTAGCCAAGAGAGCAGTGTTCCTTGAGAAGGAACACATTCTTGGTGGAGACAGTGGGAGTATGATAGAGTTGAGCGAGGTTGGAGAACCTAGCTCAAGCACCATTCTAGAATCTGTTCAGATACCTAACACACAAGTTCCAACTTTACGTAGGTCCGATAGAGTATCCCATCCTCCTGAGAGATATGTGGGACATATCAGAAGAGAGGATGTTGAGGATATTGATCCTTAGACCTACGAGGAGGCTATTATGAGCACAGACTCCGAGAAATGGTAAGAAGCCATGAATTCATAAATGGATTCTATGTGCTCCAACAAAGTTTGGAACCTAGTTAATGCACCCGAGGATATTGTACCCATTGACTGTAAGTGGATCTTCAAAAAGAAGATTAGAGTAGATGGAAAAGTAGAGACCTATAAAGCAAGGCTAGTGGCTAAGGGGTATCGTCAAAGGCAAGGTGTTGACTATGACGAAACTTTCTCACCTGTAGCTATGCTAAAATCCATTCGAATTCTATTGGCTATTACAACATACTATAATTATGAGATCTAGCAAATGAACGTCAAAACCGCATTCCTTAATAGCAACCTCGAGGAGGAGGTGTATATGATACAGCTTGAGGGATTCGTGTCCAAGGATAACCCAGATAAGGTGTGCTTAGGCCCATTTATGGATTGAAGCAAGCTTCCCGAAGTTGGAACATAAGATTTGATGAGGCGATCAGATCTTATGACTTCGTTAAGAACGAAGATGAGTCTTGTGTGTACAGGAAAGTAAGTGGGAGCACTATCACCTTTTTGGTATTATATGTGGATGACATCCTGATCATTGGGAATGATGTAGGAATGCTCTCCACAGTAAAGACTTGGTTATCTAGGCACTTCTCCATGAAGGACTTAGGGAAAGCATCTGCATATTGGGGATACAGATCTATAGAGATAGATCCAAGAGGATGCTTGGCTTGTCCCAATCCAGGTACATAGATACCATTGTCAAAAGGTTTGGCATAGAAAATTCCAAGAGAGGTCTCATACTAATGAGACATGGAATATCACTTTCTAGGAGTATGTCCCCAAAAACTCCTAAAGAAAGGGCACACATGGATATGATACCATATGCATTAGCGGTAGGATTTATCATGTATGCTATGCTATGTACTAGGCCTGATATAGCGCATGCTCTAAGTGTCATGAGCAGATATCAGGCAGATCTAGGCTTGGAGCACTGGAATGCAGTAAAAAGTATCCTTAAGTACTTGAGAATGACTAAGGATCTTTTACTGGTATATGGAGGTAGTAGCCTCAAGGTTGAGGGCTACAAGGACTCGAGCTTCCAGTCCGATGTCGATGATAGTAAGTCTAATTCAAGGTATGTATTCACCCTGAATGGAGGAGCAGTATGTTGGAAGAGTTCCAAGCAAGACACTACTGCTGACTCGACCATAGAGGCAGAATAGATTACTGTGACAGCAAAAGAGGGAGTTTGGATGAAGAAGTTCATCACATATTTGGGAGTCATGTCAAGAAGTGAAGAGCTGATTCCTTTATATTGCGACAACTATGGGGCGATTACTCAAATAAGGGAACCCGAGTCTCATCAGAAGTGTTCTGAGGAGATTCCAACTTATTAGAGAGATCGTGGCCCGAAGAGATGTAGTAGTGGAAAGAGTTCCATCCGAAGATAACATTGCAGATCCACTCACCAAGCTATTGTCTCAAATTATCTTTGAGCTTCACAGAGGTCTGATAGGGATCAAACACGTAGGTGATTGGCTTTAGGTCAAGTGGGAGATTGCTAGTCATATGTGCCCTGCAAGCCAATCACATGAGTGATGACACTTGTGACTTGATATGCATTTTATCTCTTTGTTTATTATTAGGTGTTTTATCACTTTATCTTACGTGTTGCATATATTGTGATGTCCTTGGATCTGTGCAATGAGAATCGGATCGTGATGAGATCACGATAATGAGACCGATTCATCTTTAAACACAGACCCTAAATTATCCTGGTCATAGGTTACTTGAGAAGGACATCGAGATAATCGGATAGACTGGTGTGCTATATACCCATTCATATGATGAAGGTAGCTGGTCTTACAGTTACTCATGTAGGGACACTAAGGGTACAGTGCAGGTGCTCATTGAGGAATGAGTTCACTGATTGATCCGCCTATGGAATGCAGGATGATTATTGATACCTCACGTCAGACAGTGATTCTGTAGTTCCAGTAGTGTATCTGGTCCTTAGACTTGAGACACCAAGGATGTCCTGTATGAGTACTCCACTCTTTGATACCAGACTTATAGGTTTGGAAAGTTTCAGATTTAGTACAATCGGTTATTGGGAATGATAGCCAACCTTACGAGGGCTATTGAGTGTCAATAGAGGATCATCCACTCTCGGTATCATGAGAGGAATATCCTATGTGTTCTTGCTCGAACAAATCCTTGGCCAAGGTTATTCAGTTTGAGAGAGAAAGAGTTCTCCAGAAAAATCCAACAAGAGCAAGACTCGAGGAGAGACCGTATGGGCCTGACAGCACCATGCCCGATATAGGGTCTCTTGGATATTGGATGGATGAGGGACTATAGATACATGGTAACTGAGGACAGATAGGTCCAAAGGATTGGATTCCCCTGTATCGTCTAGGGGCCGCGGCGTAGTGGCCTGGTACGTCCGTAGTTGATGAGTTGGGTAAATTATTATAGAGATAATAATTCACTAAGTCAGAAGGAGTTCTGATAAGTATAACTCACGGCCAACTCGATATTGGGCCTAGAGGATCACGCACATATGGTAGGTGTTGCGACGAGTAAAGGTTCGGATATAAGATATCCGTTGAACCCCCTATCTTATTGGATATCCATTAAGCCCCTGAATTATTGGATCATGAGATGAGATCCAATAATTGCTAATAAGAGATTATTGGGTAGAGACCCACTAATCCAAGAGGCTTGGGTAATTGGATAGAGATCCAATACCCAATAGGGCGAAAGATCCATTAGGGTTTCAGGGGACCTCTATAAATAGGAGAGAATGAAAGCTCTATAGGCTGAGGGTTTCTTTTGGTAGCCACCTCATGTTCTCCTCTCCCCAGAGAGAGAGGTGCATCATCGCAGTTCTTGTCGTGTGGATATCGCTAGAGAGGAGGACGCTTGACCTCCTTCATCCTCTCCTACAGATCTACAGGGATTCAGGGATTTCTTTTGACGCACCGATCTTCGCATGATGATGAAAACTTTCTACGAGAAATCTAAGGTTTTTATTTTTTGTTCTTCCACTGCGCATGTGATGTCGCTCCCATGATGGATTTCCCAACAACGTCCGCTATGGGGATTACCGCTAGAGAGGAGTATGCTAGTGCTCCTTCATCCTCTTCATCGGATCTAGAAATTTCAGGGATATACGATCTCCCTAGATAATGCTTCTAACATGAGATGTGTGGTTTTTTAGATTTGTGATTTTTTTCGTACACCAATCGTCGTACAATGGCCAAGTACTTAACTATGAAAAATCTGGTCTTGTTTTTTTATTTTTTGCTGAACATGAGATGCTGATTCACGATTTCCCAACAGTACGATCATCATGACCTACGTCCACTCCCGATTCCTCCTCCGTCAAGGTCACCGGCTTATACTATTAATCTTCTTTTAATGGACGAAGATCAACTACCCTCATATAGCTCTTTTATCCTTTTCTCAGGTTTAGGAGATGACCATTACAGTTTTCTTAGCCCTCCCTTAAAGAGAAATAACACTTAGAGAAGAGGAGGAAAACTCTTAAGGAATTATAGCAACATTTTCATAAGTTTTTATTCTAGTTCATATGTATGCTGAGTAGGGATGAGAGTGATATTTATAGGCCCCAAATGGCTTCAAAAATAGAGCTAAAAAGGTCTCATCTTGGGTTCTTGGGGTACTAGCGGTGCCACCACCAGTACTTGGCGATACTATTGCTTGACACACTCTACATTGGCAATACTACTACTAGTTTGAGTGATACTACTACCTGACAGAGCCTCGAAGATTGGGCTCTAACGGTACCACCACCTATCTATGTGGTACCATCACCTGACAGCATTAACTGTCGATGGTAGTACTGCCTAGTACCACCCAAACTCTGTTTGGGAGGCCGAGCCTCAAGCGGTTCCACTATTAGCCCAAATGGTGCCACCACCTGATGTGGCTCCAGGTCACTACTTGGGCCATCCAACCAGCCCAAATCAGTATTGATTTGGGCCTAGTTAGCCCCTAATTGAGTTACTAGGATTACTTTCAAAACTAATAATAATTAAGACTTAAAGTATTAATCTAAGCAATCTTGATTGTTTGGCATGTCAGTTGTTCCTTCGAACTCCTAGTGAACTTCCAACGAACTCTCAACGAACTTCCGACGGTCTTCTAGTAAACTCTTGGCGAACTCCCAGCGAGCTTCCAGCGCATCATTTGAACTTTCGGCGTATTGACCATTCTTTAACTTCGACCTAACGTTCGATTCTTCTACTTTAATTATTTTGCCTTTTCATGAATGTAATTAGTCCTATATCACTTTTCTTAAAGCACAAGTTAAATCATAAATTCATCAATTGATTTCATCATCAAAATTTGATATTTAATAAGAGAAAGAATGTAAATCAATTTTTAATTGTTTAGTCTTCTTGACTTATATCCACTCTCGGTTCTTTTTTCATTAAGGCCATTAGCTTTCTTTACCGATCTTCTTTCCATTGCATTAAGATCAACTACTTTTGTTATAGCTTTTCTCCTTTTTATAGGCTTAGGAGAGAATCTCTACACTCATTCTTTTACAAGAGATCTCTCACCTCTTGTAACATAGTATCACAACTAAACTTAAGATGGAGGAAGAGACTCAAACAACGCTTAAGAAAGAGCTACAACACTTCACAAACTCAGGAATAGATGTTCCATCAACCAAGCATAAGTGAAGTATTTATAGGCCCCAAATGACTTCAAAAATAGAACAAAAAAATTTAAATCTTTAAAATTTTAGGGTTTAGGTAGTACTACCACTGACACTAGGTGGTACTACTATTATAACTTTTGATACTATAATTCTAAACTTTGATGGTACTACCACTACAAAATTTAAATTTTGGATAGTACTACCATTGCCATGGGTGGTACTACTACCAAAAAGCTTAACGAGCATTAAATAGTACTCATCGACTGACTCAAGTGGTACTATTGCCTAAGCCTGGTGGTACCACTACCTAGGTTTACTTTAAGCTACTTATTTGGCCTTCTAATAGGCTCAATTCGACTCAACATTAAGCCCAATAGCTTTCTTGACAAGTTGATATTATTTCAGCCTAATACCAACTCAAATTAATCCAAATTGACCTTAATCAAGACTTTAACAAATTAATCACATATCCGACATATTTACAAAGCTTTTGGCACATTGTATGCTCTTTCGATATATTGCCCAATCTTTTGCCGCTTCGTTTGAACCTCTAGTATATCGTTCTTTCCTTCAGTATATCACTAATTCTAATGGCATGTCAACTTTCCTATGACATCTAATCTTCTGATATAATATTCGATCCTTCTGACATGATATTCAAACTTATAGCACGAAGTCTGATCTCCAGCATGTTGACTAATCCTTCAGCTTGATGTTTAATTTTTGGCATGATAATTTTTTAATACAACGTCTAACTCTCTTACTCGATGGTTGGCCCTTGGGTGATCCAAGTCCATGATATGATTGAAGTATTTTTTGCATTACTTATCTTAAAAATATATTTAATCCAATAAACTCATTAATTGATTTTATCATCAAAATCCAAGATTCAACAAATTTCATGTTATGCTTTAAATCCCCTTTTATCTCTTAGCCATTTGATTCTTGTTGTAATTGAATAATTATGCAAATGTTCATGTTAGCTTTGATATTCTTTTATATTGTTATGGAGTCATGAGATACTCTTATCAGCCCTAATGACTTCGTCCAGAAGTGGGTAGATAGAGCTTCCAGACATGAGAGACTAATGTTACTAGCTATCTAAGAAAAGAAAGATAATGTTATGCTATGATCTAATTTCACCATTTATGTTCTTTTGATATGATTCCAAAGGACATGGTTATATGTTGCTTACATTTTGATCTTTTGACATGAATGAATTGAATGAAATGTCAAATATGACTCTTTAGCTCATTTCTTCAATTTTGATCTTAATTTGCTTCTATATTACTTATTACTCATTTGATATAAATGAATTAAATAAAATATTAAATATAATTCATGATCTCATGCTTTGAATTTGATCTTGATTTGCTTTTATGTTGTTATTTGCCCCTTTATTATGAATAAATTAAATCAAATGATAAATATGACTCTTGAATTCATGCCTTGTATCTTAATCCTTATGTTATATGATTTACCACTTCTTATGTCATGGATATGATAGCTGCTTATTGAGCTTTATAGCTCACTTTATTGCTATATAAATATTTTAGATTAGCTTGTCATTCGTACTCATGTTAGATTTGGACTGGGATGGTGGAATGCTAGAATATTGTGACATGTTTTGTGGTCTAACAAGATGTTAGTATAAAAGAACACTTTGGTTGTAATGTTGTCTAAAAATCTTAGTTACAAATGTTAAAAGACATCTCATATTTTGAAAGTTTAGAGATGTTAAGGATTATGTTTTCATGTTCTGTTGTGAACTTGTGATAAATAATTGGTTTATAGATATAGTGTTTCTTTAATCTTATGAGTTATAAGTGATTGATAAGATTTATTGAGTTGGCTTGAGATTTATGGTTTTGACAAGTGATATAATAAATGATTATAAAATGTAAAGGTTTTATAGTGTGTGTTGAGAATTGAATTCTTTGTGTCCTCAATCTTATATTATGGATCATGGACTTTGAATTTTAAATGCTATGTTATACTTTTATAGTGTATACTTATCTATGAATATTATTTTAGACTATGATAGAGGTGGTATCAAAGTATAATTTAATGATCACTAGCATATTTGATATGTTGATTATATAATATATTTTAAGATTTAATAAATTATATAGTGATTAAAATTTGAAAGAGGACTAATGTCAGCTATAAAAATTTGGATATCAACTTTGAAACTCAAAATATGCGTTGATGTGGTTGATAAAACTATAATAATTAAAAGAGATAGTAAGAAGATACAGGATGTCAGCGGCAAAAAAGGTTAGGCCAAGTTCACTAACAATTATAATAAAAGTGAATCAAAAGTTGGTAACAAAAGATTTAAAATATTTAGATTCGAGAGAAGTTATAATAGAAGACTCTATCATGTGTAAAATATGAGAGAAAACATGAAACAAGTCAATCTTTTTAGATGATTGGAGTTTATTTGACTTGTGGGAAGTTATCATCAAGTGAAAAATTGCCCTCTAACAAAAAAAAAGAATCACTACCTCTTAAGCTCACATCCCATGAACGTATGCTATTATTGAATAAGATTGTAGACTTTCCAAATCAGTATTTGAAAGTATTATTTATGTTTCTAACAAAAATATAAAAGTTTTATTTGATTCTGGTTCTAACCTCCCTTTTAATTCATAATATTTTCCTTGCTACTTGGGTGTTCAACCTAGATTACTAAATTATATGCTCTACATGACTAGTACTGTTGGGGATTCTTTAATAGTAAACTTGATCTATCTATCTTATTTGATTTCTATTGAAGAATATAAATTTCTACTAATTTGATTTTTTAGAGATTTAGGACTATGATATTATACTTGGTATGGATTGACTATCTTCATATCCTACTCTAAGGTAATCATTTTCTATATACCAAATCAGCCAACATTTTCTTTAAGGGTACTAGACATGATTCACCTAGGTCTTATATCTATCCTTCAAGTTTATCGTCTTATGCATAACGGTTATCTATGTTGCCTTGTATATGTAAATGAGTGCTTAAATCAAGAACCTGATCTAAATAATTTAGCCCCTAGGATAATATCAATATCTAAACCTCTTTATAGAATAACACCACTTGAGTTAGTGGGTTGATAAAGTAATTGCAAGAACCATTAGACGATTTCATTTGGCCTAGTGTGGATGCTTCGGTGCTATTTGTTACAAAGATGAATGGAATATTGAGATTTTATATTAATTATATATAATTAAATCAAGTAACAATCAAGAACAAGTATCCTCTACTCAAAATTAATTATTTATTTAATCAATTATAGGGTACACAAATTTTTTCCAAGATTAATATGAGATTTGATTATTGTCAATTGAAGATTATTATCAATCAGATATCCCTAAGACAATATTTAAAACTCAATATAATCACTATGAATTCTTGGTGAAGCTTTTTGGTTTGACTAGTACCCCTATAGCTTTTATGGATCTGATAAATAGGGTGTTTTAGCCACTCTTGAATGATGATGTCATTATATTTAAGGAGTAACCAGGAGAATAAAGAAATTATGAGAATTATGTAGACATTATTAAGTGAAAGCAATTATATGCAAAATTAAACAAATGTGAGTTTTGATTAAATGAAACTACCTTCTTGAGTCATGTGATTTCATGGGAATATATCTTTCTTGATCTAAAGAAAGTGAAAGTAGTAGTTAGATGGGAAAGATCATGAATATGATAAAGTTAAAAGTTTCTTAGGTATGACAGGTTACTATAAGAGATTCATAGACTGATTATTCCGAATTATTAATCTTCTCATCAAACTAACTCAAAAAGAATATAAAATTTGAATAAGGTAAGGAGTGTGAATAGAGTTTTCAAGAGTTAGAAAAAAGATTGACCAATGCATCTATTCTCACAATTTTGAATGGTAATGATAATTTTGTAGTTTATACGGATACTACAAAAAACATGTTGATTATGTTTTTATGCAAGATGGGAAGCTAATTGTTTATTCTTCTTGATAATTAAAAGTCATGAACAAAACTATCCAACTCATGATTTAAAATTAATAGTAATTATCTCAGCTTTAAAGTTTTGGAGATATTGTTTATATTAGTGAACATTTGAAATCTACACTAATCACAAGAGTTTAAAGTATATTTTCACCCAAAAACAATTGAGTATGAGGCAATGGAGATGGATAGAACTTCTAAAAGATTATGATTTCATCATTTATTATAAACTAGGTAAAGCTAATATTGTAGCTAATGCATTTGGTAGGAAATCTATAAGTTTTATGGCCATTGTGAAATAATAAAATTTGTTGGAAGAAAATTACAACTTTAATATTATAAGGAAAGTGCTAGACTTAAAATATTAATGGCTTTTATTCAGGTTTAATCCAATCTTATCTAACAAATTAAAGGATAACTATGAGATCTACATTTAGTATTCTTGAGGACGTGGTAAAAAAATTTTGAAGCCTAACTTTCAAATTAAGGAGGATGTCATATTGAGATTTAGGGATAGATTATGTGTTTGATCCAAATATCAAGAACCAAATTTTGGAAGACCATAAATCTAAGTGCACTATGCTTTTTAGTAGCACTAAGATATATAAAGATCTCAAAGTAATTATTAATGAGAAGACAAAAAAAAAGAGTAAGATATGTTTTAAAGTACTTGACTTGTCAAGTAATCAAAGTAGAACATTAGAGATTAGGAGGTTTCTTGTAACATTTAGATATTTTTAAATAAAAATAAGAATTTTAGTTGAATTGACAAGGTGAAAAGAGCAGATAAGATGGTCATTGGTTACAAGGGTGCATAGTCGTTCTCATGGTAAGCTTTCATGTTTATCTAATAAAATTTGTATCCATTATCATATGGATCTCCTATTAACTGATCCTGTTTGATAGAGATTGTTCTGTGAACACATTCCTCTCTCATGCTTGTGGAGATGGGCAGTTTGTTCATGGTTATTGAGGCAGACAAATTCACCCATAGATTTGAAGTGTAACCTTGAACACGTTATTATTGGCATTGTAGCGCCCGAGACTTGTACAGTTTGAACTACCACTAGTATACATATAGAAGCATAAATAATATGTATATATTATCCTTACTTAGTGATATAATTTGTAATGTCTATGTTTTATAATTATGATTAATGACATGTTCATATTTTTTACTCTTAAGATTAAAGTGCATGTTTTCCAAAAATATAATTCATAATATTCTATGAAATGTTGGTTGAGCATATATAAACATTAATGTCTACGTTAAACATAACACAATAAGCTAAAGTATACTAGTGAACTTGAATATAAAGTTAAGTTATAATAAAAAGCATGCATTTAGTGAATAAATGTGATAGTTGAATTTTAATCAATCCTAAGTGAATATGAAGGCTTGAATGAGTTTGATCTTGATTAACGTAAGAAATTTTATATTTTAAATATTATGTACATGGAGAATCATAAGCTACTTATGCATAGATGGAATAAAAAAAATAAATAAAGATGCAAATAAAAAAATAGTATTATACTAAATGTTAAGATATATAAGTGAGATTGAAGAATGAGTTAGACAAAAAATATTATCTTTATTAAATCAAATTAAATTTAATTAAAGTTGCTATAATATTAGAATTATATTAGTAAAAGAAGAAAGAAATCTTAAAATGAGGCCTATGGGATTGAACTCTAGACTTCAAGGTAACCTCTTAAGCATCTCCATCTTATTTTGGTCTTATCCTCTTTACCAACCTCATAACCTACAATCTTTTTTTATATTCTTTAGTTATTCTCTAAGCTTTTCTCGTGGAGTTTAAAAAACCTTAGCTCTAGAAAGATTGTGGTATGAAAAACTCAATTCTTCCCTTATTATACCTAGGGTTTTGGTTTTACTTTTAAATTGCCTTTGAGTAACCTAGATTTCAAATTTAACTTTGATTTTTTGTTTTGTTTTATATGAATATTTTTTTATTCTAAGGCCTCTAGTATAACTTTAACCACAAATTAGTGCATAGAGTTATTATTGTCCCTATCTAAGATACTCAGAATCTTTTATTAAATTAATCCCCTTACGAAAATGATTAGGCTCTACTCTTTTAATTTATGTTAAAAGATTCCCTTAGGATTTTGTGAGATTTAAAATTGAGTGAATACCACCTCTGTATGATATGAGGTTTATAAATTCATATAGTCCTAACTGAATCTCAATAGAATAGAATATGAGTTTGTAGTTAAATTAGGAGGGCAGTTTAACATCCAAATAATTCTATTTTAAGTTAAAATTTGGTGTGTATTTAGTTTTATTTGTCTCCTACTTTTCTACAAAATTTCATGATAATTCAAGATTGTTTAGTCAACTAGAATAGTAAAATAAAATTTCTTCACATGATTATGCGATGGTTTGATCGATACTAACTAGTTTATTTGATTATAGATTAATTATTAGAAAATTACTAGTGGAATATAGATGAATTTTCATGTTAGTACAGTTTATTTTATAAGGGATGTTATCAAATGTTTTCTGTAAATTATTATAATTATTATAAATCAATAATTCAAGAGGTAGAGTTCTTAATTAAGGCATCTTATAACCCTTGCTCTCAATTTGATAGGCCTATCACACTAGATCATTAAGGAATGTGTTCTTTCAATGGCATCTTCATTTTTTAGTTTAATCTAGTAAGTATAAGTTTAATTCACTATAAAATAGTGATCATATAAATTATCATATGCATAATATATTTTAGAAAATATGTTTTAAATTATATGATCATCATGAGTGAGGCATAAGTTAAATATGAATATATATATATATTATAAGCATAAAATATATTTTATATATATATATATATATATATATGATGATATGCAGTGTGAGAGTAAATATATTTTCTATGACATATGATGTGGGAGTACACGGATATATTACAAAATACAATGCTTGTATATGCTATAACATATAGTGTAGGAGTTTATATATATATATTATAATATACAGTGTACAAGTGCACGTATTTATTATGATGTATACTATGAAAGTGGACATATGTATTATGATATATAGTGTAGGAGTGCATATATGTATTGCTAGTCATAGGTGCCTTGTAAGCCAATCACGTCAGTGATAGTACGTATGATATGATACACACTCTTTTTACTTATTATTTATTTGATATTTTTCTCACTTTATATTACCTATTGTATGTATTGTGATGTCCATAAATTTGTGCAATGGGAATCAGATCATGATAATGAGACCGATTCAACTTTAAATATAAACCCTAAATAATCCCAGTCATAGGTTACTTGAGAGGGATATTGAGATAATCGAATAAACTGATGTGCTAGATACCCATCCATATGATAGAGGTGGCTGGTCTTATAACTACTCATGTGAGGACTCTAAGGATATAATGTAGGTGCTCATTAGAGAATAAGTTCACTGATCATCTGCTTACAGAATGTTGGATGGTTGATGATAGCTTGTTGTTAGACATCGATTTTGTTATCCCAATTGTATTTGATCCTTAGACTTGAGGCACCAAGGATATCTTATATGAGTACTTCACTCTTTGATATTGGATTTATAGGTTTGGAAGCTCCAGATCTAGCACAGCCGGTTATCAAGAGTGATAGCCAAATTTATGAGGGCAATTGAGTGTCGATAGAGGATCATCCGCTCTCAATGTCATGAGAGAAAGATCTCATGTATTCTTGCTCAAGCAAATCCCTAACCAGAGCCATTCAAATTTAGAGAGAATGAGTTCTCCTTGAAAATCTGATTAGAGCAAGAATCGAGTAGAAACCGTATAGGCTTGACAACACTATGTTTGGAATACGATCTCTGAGATATTAGATGGATGAGGAACTATAGATACATAGTAACTAAGGACAGATAAGTCTAATAGATAGGATTCTCTTGTATCGTTTGGGGACTACGGTGTAGTGGCCTAGTACGTTCGTAGTCATTGAGTCGAGTGAATTATCATGGTGATAATAATTCACTGAGCCAAAAGGAGTTCTAATAGGTATAACTCATGGACAACTCGATATTGGGTCTAGAGAGTCACATACAAATGGTAGGTGCTACGATGAGTAGAGGTTCAAATGTGAGATATCCGTTGGAGCCCCTATCTTATTGGATATCCAGTAAGCCCCTGAATTATTGGATCCTATGGATGAGATCTAATAAGAGACAATTAGAGATTATTAGATAAAAATCCACTAATCTAAGAGGCTTGGGGGTTGGATGAAGATCTAGTAGCCAATAGGATAGGATTTATTAGGGTTAAGTTGATAGGGGACCTCTATAAATAGGAGGGAACTAAAGGACTATAGGCTAGAGCCCTTTTGGCTGCCACGTCCTACACTCCTCTCTCCCTCTCCTCCTCAACTAGCAGCCTCTATTTAGGGCGTGTAGATAGCAAGAAGGGTTGGCCCCTTCTTAATCCCATGGTGCATGTGGAAAAGAGGTATATGTAGTGATTTGAGGAGCGTCTTCGTAGCCCCTACCATGTGGATCACTACTAAAGAGGAGGACAATTGACCTCCTTCATCTTCTTATATAGATCTAAATGAATTCAGAGATATACAATCTCCTTAGGTAACACACATCCCTTAATACATATGGTTTTTCAATTTTATAGGTTTTTATGTACCAATCTTTGCACGACAATAAGAAACTATTTTCTGTGAAAATATGAGATTTTTATTTTATATTCTTCCATTATGCATGTGATGTCACCCTAGGTTTCCCAACAATGATATCAGAGCTTGATTGTGTTAAATCTCAGATTTTGATGATGAAATCAATTGATAAGTCTGTGATCTAATTTATCTTTTAAGAAAAGTGTTACAGGACTAACTTCGATTAGAAAAGGTAAAACAATTAAAGCAAGATCAGACATTGGGCCGAAGTCAGAAATTAGGCATTGGGCCAGAAGAATTAGACATTACGCCAAGATTGAAAGTTGCAGGAGTCAACATGCCGAAGGATCGAGTGATACGTTGAAGATTCGGACAACGTGCTGGAAGTTCGAACGATGTTAAGATGAAATGACATATCAAGCAACAAAAAATTCTTATCTTTAGTTGTTTGTCTTAATTATTGAAGGTTATGTCAAAATTGAGTTAGATTCAAGTGTAACCATGCTAACTCAATTATGGGTTAATTGGGCCTAAACTGAGATTGATTTAGGCTCATTAGGAGGCCCATTCAGTGACTCAAAAGTTGCTGCAGGTGGTGGCACCACCAAATTGACGGTGGAACCGCCTATGAGTTGAAAAAGTAAAAAGCCACATACTGCCCAGTCTAGGCAGTGGTATAGTCAGCATTATAGTTGACAGGTGATGGTACTACCAAAGCCCTTGTTTTCAAGGTACTGTAAGCAATAGCACTGCCCAATGTAAGCGATGGTACCACCCATACTTGGAAGACTCGAAAATTTAAATTTTGACTTTGTTTTTGAAGCCATTTGGGGCCTATAAATACCCCACTCATCTCTACAAGGATTACACAAGAAAAAGCAAGCTAAAACTCTGGTAAATCAAAGTTGTAATCTTGAAAAGTGTTGAGTATTCCTTCCCTCCTCTTGAAAAATTTAGAATTTTGTCTAAGGGAGGTGTGAGACTTATAGAGGTTATCTCTTAAACCTTTGAAAAGGAGAAAGAGTTGTAAAAGGATGGTTGATCTTCGCCCATTGAAAGAAGATCATTAGTGAAAACCGGTGACCTCAACGGAGGAGGAATCAGGAGTGGACGTAGGTCGGAGTACCGAACCACTATAAATCCAGTGTGCTTTTCTCCCTTTATGCTTTTCACTCTTATTACATGCTATAAATCTTCCAAACGAATGAATGAATGTAATGATTTAGAAAAGAAGACTTTTTCTTTAAATGCTAAAGCAATGAACACTTTATTTTACGCTTTTGATTAAAACAAATTTAATCGGGTTTCTATATGTGAAACTACATATGAGATTTGGCACACACTCGAAGTCACTCACGTTTTAATTAATCTTTTGGTTCATTACTATGAATTGTTTCATATGAAACTAAGCGAGACTATTGAAGATGTGTGCACCCGTTTTATAGATGTCATCAATGGTCTAAAAGCACTTAGTAAAAGTTTTTCTTACTTTAAATTTATTAATAAAATACTAAGATCCCTTCTAAAAATTTGAGATCCTAAAGTAATGGCAATACAAGAAGCAAAGGACTTGAATAATTTTTCACTCGAAAAACTTATCGGGTCTTTGATGACCTATGAAATGACATGTATTGCACATGATGAACTTAAGAATAACCTTCCAGAAAACAAGAAAGACTTGGCACTAATAACCAAAGATGACCACTTGGGAGAAATCTCAAGTAACGATGATGATGATGATGACTTGGTGCCAATTATAGGTGTCCTATAAGCCAATCACGTGAGTGATGACACCTATAACATGCTGCATCAATCTCTCTGCTTATGATTACTCATATTTTCTCATATTATCTATATGTATATTGTGATGTCCTTGGATCTATGCAATGAGAATCAAATTGTGATGAAATCATGATAATGAGACCGATTCACCTTTATACACAGACCCTAAATATTTTCGATCATAAGTTACTCGAGAAGGACATCGAGATAACCAGACAGACTAGTATAATGTATACCCATTTATATGATGGAGGTTGCTGATCTTATAACTACTAGTGTGAGGACAGTAAGGATATAGTGCAGGTGCTCATTGGAGAATAAGTTCACTGATTGATCCGCTTATAGAATGCTGAATGGTTATTGATACTTGACATCAGACAATGATTCTGTAGTCCCAGTAGTGTATCTGATCCTTAGACTTGAGACACCAATGATGTCCTGTATGAGTACTCTATTCTTTGATATCGGACTTATAGGTTTGGAAGTTCCGAATCTAGTACAACTAGTTATTGGGAGTGATAGTCAAACTTACGAGGGCTATTAAGTATTAATAAAGGATCATCCACTCTCAGTATCATGAGAGGAATATCCTATGTGTTCTTGCTCAAAAAAATCCTTGGCCAAGGTCATTTGGATTGAGAGAAAAAGAGTTCTCTGGGAGAATACATTTAGAGTGAGACTCAAGTGAAAACTGTATGGGCCTGATAGTACCATGCCTAATATACAATCTCTGGGATATTAGATGGATGATGGACTGTAGGTACATGGTTATTGAGGACAGATAAGTCCAAAAGATTGGATTCTCTTGTATCGTCTAGGGACTACGGCATAGTGGCTTAGTACGTCCACAATCGATGAGTCGAGTGAATTATTATGGAGATAATAATTCACTAAGTCAGAAGGAGTTCTAATAGGTATGACTCATGGCCAACTCGATATTGGGCCTAAAGGGTCACACACATATGGTAGGTGTTGCGACGAGTAGAGGTTCAAATATGAGATATCCATCGGAGTCCCTATCTTATTAGATATCTAATAAGCCCCTAAATTATTGGGCCTAATAGGTATGACTCATGGCCAACTCATGGCCTAATAGGTATGACTCATGGCCAACTCATGGCCTAATAGGTATGACTCATGGCCAACTCATGGCCAACTCAGGGCCTAATAGGTATGACTCATGGCCTAATAATTCAGGGGCCTAATAAGCCCCTGAATTATTGGGCCTAGAGGTTCTAATAGGTATGACTCATGACCAACTCGATATTGGGCCTAAAGGGTCACACACATATGGCAGGTGTTGCGACGAGTAGAGGTTCAAATATGAGATATCCATCGGAGTCCCTATCTTATTAGATATCTAATAAGCCCCTGAATTATTGGATCCCATGGATGAGATCCAATAAGAGCTAATAAGAGATTATTGGGTAGAGATCCATTAATCTAATAGGCTTGGGTAATTGGATGGAGATCCAGTACCCATAGGGTAGGATTCATTATGGTTAATAGGGGGGCCTCTATAAATAGGAGGGAATCAAAGGTCCATAGGCTAGAGTTTTCTTAGTAGCCACCTCCTATTCTCCTCTCCCTAGAGAGGAGCATCTTCGTAGTCCTTGTTGTGTGGATCACCATTAGGGAAGAGGATACTTGACTACCTTTATCCTCCCCTACAGATCTATAGGAATTCAGGGATATACAATCTCCCTATGTACTATCTTTCTTGTATACGTAGTTTTTTTGATTCACGAATTTTAACACATCGATCTTTGTACGACGACGAAACCTTTTTATGAAATTCTAGGATTTGTTTTATTTTTCTGTTGTTCCACTGCACATGTGATGTCACCCCTAGATTTTCCAATATTGGCATCAGAGCCAAGCTATTTATGTGAAGATCAAATTTTAAACTGCGTGTGTTGTGATTTAGAGAGGATTTTATCATCAAAATTATTGACACAAAAGGCGAGAGAGGGCTGCAACTGTTGCTTCCATCGTAGGTTGGCTAGAGGAGCTCTCGACCTAGCCACCTATGGGTAGGGGCCAAAGGCGACTGGCAGCTGTGCCTACGGGCAGCTATGCCTGTGCACTGGCACTTCGCTCCCACACAAGCAATCGCACTACGGGCCGCATGCCCATGGGCGAGCTGCCCACAGCCATGCCGGGAGGAGCACCTGTTCACGAGCGGGGGACAACACTCGCCCAGGGCCCCCACAAGGGCTATAGGCACATCGTCCGCAACGGCGCTCGCCCTGCCAACGAGTGAGCAACCCGTAGGGATGCATGCCCGTAAGGGCGACACCTACACGGGCAACGATCACCCGCAAGGGGCAATGCCGCACCCAGTGATGCCCGCAGGGGTGCGCGCTTGCAAGGGCGGTGCTTGGGCGAGTGATGATCGCCCATTAGGGGTAGTGTTGCCCGTGGGTACACCGCTTGCGAGTGCTGTGCCCATGGGCAGGCACAGCGCACTCGCCCATAGTGACCTTCGCCGGCAAGGTGGCGATGGCCGCAATGTGGCATGCAGAGGAGGGGATTAGGGGTTTGGGAAAAAGATAGTTCTGCCCCTTAGAATTTTAGAAATTCCAAGGTGTGTCCTTTTGTCCAAATTATCAAAATACCCTTCATAATTCAGAAAATTCCTTATATATCATTGATTTCAAAAAAATATTAATTAATTAAAAGGTTTAATTAACTATTATTATTCATTTAGTAGTCCTACATAAAGATATGTACATATGATGTATGATATAGATAAATGATCATAGACTATGTGATGTGATGTATGTGTATAATATGATTATTATTATTATTATTGGGTCATGTGAGCTTCTATTTTTCTCATTTATTGTTAGGTCTACGTACTTGTAATTATGTTGTAATTATACGATAAGGCACAACGAAGTGTGGAAGCAACAGCGGGACCTACGAGGCCGAGACGAACGATCGTGATGCATGGAGATGCATCGAGATACCAATGGAACCGACGAGGACGAGATGGATGATTACAAGGCATAAAGATATACCACTGCACACATAGATCTTGACATGAGTTATTGGGCCCATTGGCTTGGCGTTGATCATATTAGGATGTGGTCCATGATCATCTAGTGTGATTGCTCATATGATGTGTGATTGCTTATACACATACTAGATATGCCATATTAGGAGACCGAATAAATTCTTTCGATAATATTAAGTCGGTAAACATAAGGTAATTAGATTGACCCACGTGGCCTTCCATCGTTATAGGTAGGAATCGATTCCCGATGTAGGTTGAGTTGGTCGACTCCCTTGAGACTCATCTATATTGCAATTCGCTATCTTGCCTACGACATAGAGATATCACCGATGACCTGAGGATATGGTATGCTTGGTCGAGTCTCTCAAGGGTATATCATCGAATTAAACTCATCTTGTAACGATGGTGATGACTTAACTGAACTTCACGGTTAGTTGAGTCCTTTGAGGCCTGGGGAGGTACCACCATTGACTTGGGGCGATACCACCGCCCAGACTACCTAGGGACCTATTCTCGAGGTGGTGCCACCACCCTAGTCTGGCGGTGCCATCTCCAAGCCTGGTCTAGCATTATTGAATGAGCCTTGAATCTGGCCCAATTCAGCCCAATTAAGGCCCAGTTAGCCCCTACTAGGGTTAATCAGGATTATCACCTAATCCTAACCCTAATTATATACTAACTACGAAATTGAAAACATATACTAAGCAAAAACTAAATCGACATGTCGAGTTTTCTTCTGGCGAGCTTCTGGGGAACTTCCGACAAACGTTCGACACACCCTCGAATTTCTTCCGACGGACTCCCAACAGGCTCGCGAACTTTATGGCAAGTTTCTTGAATCTTTGGCAAGCTTTCAAACCTTCTCGGTGAGCTCCGTGAACCTCTGATAATCTTTCTGATGAACTTCTGAAACCTTCAGCAAGTCCCTGATTCATTTTCGATTGGTTCCGGCAGTATTTTCGACGATCCTTCGGACTTCCAACAAACTCTTGAACTCCTAACGTACTTGACTCTGGTAATTCGCTTTATGTCTTCATTGCTATTGCAATTAATCCTACACACTTATTGTTGGGAAATCCAAATGGGCGACATCTCATGCTCAACGGAAGAATAGAAAAACAACAAAATCCTGGATTTCCATAAAAGGTTCCTCGTCGTGCAAAGAACGGTGCATCAAAATAAATCCGTAAAAACTGTATGTGTAAAAGAAACAATACTTAGGGAGATCGTATATCCCTGAATCCCTGCAGATCTGTAGGACTGGATGAAGAAGATCAAACGTCCTCCTCTCTAGCGGTATCTACACGATAAGGACTGTAATGATGCTCCTCTCTTGGGAGAGGAGAATAGAAGGTGGCTACCAAGAGAACTCCCAGCCTTATGGAGCTTTCATTCCCTTCTATTTATAGAGGCCCCTTGTAAATCCTAATGTATCTTGCCCTGTTGGGTATTGGATCTCTATCCAATTACCCAAGCCTCTTGGATAAGTGGGTGTCTACCCAATAATCTCTTATTAGCTCTTATTGGATCTCATCTTAGGATCCAATAATTCAAAGACTTTACGGATATTCAATAAATTAGGGGCTCTGACGGATATCTCATATCCGAACCTCTACTCGTCGCAACACCTACCATATGTGTGTGACCCTTTAGGCCCAATATCGAGCTAGTCGTGAGTCAACTTGTCAGAACTCCTTCTAACTCAGTGAATTATTATCTCTATAATAATTCACCTGACTCATCAACTGCGGACGTACTAGGCCACTATGCTGCACTCCCTAGACGATATAGGGGAATCCAATCCTTTGGACCTATCTATCCTCAGTTACCATGTATCTATAGTCCCTCATCCATCTAATATCCTAAAGACCCTATACTGGGCATGGTGTTGTTAGGCCCATACGGTCTCTCCTCGAGTCTTGCCCTAGTTGGTTTCTCCCGAAGAACTCTTTCTCTCTCAATCCGAATAACCTTGGCCAAGGATTTGTTCAAGCAAGAATACATGGGATATTTCTCTCATGATACCGAGAGCGGATGATACTCTATTGGCACTCAATACCTCTCGTAAGATTGACTACCACTTCCAATAACCGGCTGTACTAGATCTGGAACTTCCAAGCCTATAAGTCCGATATCAAAGAGCGGAGTACTCATATAGGACATCCTTGGTGTCTTAAGTCTAAGGACCAGATATACTATTGGGACTATGGAATCACTGTCTAATGTGAGGCATCAATAACCATCCAGTATTCCATAAGCGGATCAATCAATGAACTTATTCTCCAATTAGCACCTGTACTGTATCCTTAGTGTCTCCACATGAGTAGATATGAGACTAGTCACCTCCATCGTATAGACAAGTATATAGTACAATGGTCTATCCGGTTATCTCGATGTCCCTCTTGAGTAACCTATAACCAAAATTATTTAGGGTCTACATTTAAAGGTGAATCGGTCTCATTATCATGATCTCATCATGAACCAATTCCCATTACACAAATCCAAGGACATCACAATATATGTAACACGCAAGATAAAGTGATAAAATGTCGAATAATAATAAGCAAAAGAAAGAGTGCATATGAAGTCACAAGTGTCATCACCCATGTGATTGGCTTGTAGGGCACATATGACTAGCACTTATCTTAATAATATGGATTAGATCAAATAACCTATCAATTGACTTCATCATCAAAATTTGAGATTCAACAATCTCCCCCTTTTTTATGATAACAATCAATTGATGACGGAGTTAATCTTAACTCCCCCTACATATATGCCATATTATGAGAAGGAAAATATTTGAATTCAATCTCCTTGAATTCAAGCCGAAACTGATAAGTTTCATCCATTTGAACTTATCATCATGCTTAACAAGTGTGATCTTTCATTCATAAATATGAAACTTCATATTTTTCACATTTTGAAAACAATGTCAAGATATGACACTCAATTTCAAGTCGAATGATGATAGACATTTATCACTTTGACAAATGATACCAATTATAATTTGAAATATAATAAGGATCAAACAATATCAATATAAAAAAGCACAAATGCAAGGCATGCTATCATTTTCTGAGACATCATCAAATGAGATGATAACTTATCATATCAATGAAAGATACCAACTTTTGAACACGATATGATAACAATCTTTCAAAAATTTACATGTTAAGTATGTATGACCCATTTGTGATATATGTGATACATTGCGATACGCTACAAATTTTATTACGATGCTTTTAAAGATAGCAATCAATTTTTAATTACAAAGCATGGCAAAAGCAATTATAATATAAAACATATAAGACTTTTATCATTCAATTAAGTCATTGCGATACGATACGATACATATAAGTCATAGATTTTTTTGCCATATTCTTCTCGATGCATGCAAGACATTAAGTCATCAATTTATTTTTTCATTTTCTTCTCCCCTTTTGTCATCAACAAAAGGAGGTGAAGGTAGTTATCATAAGGTATCATTATGCTAGTCATTTATCAACCATATCAAAATTATAAAGGTAGTTATCAAACATATACGATACATAGAATGAGGCTTAAATTTGCTTAGAAAGCGAGTTGATGATTCTTATTCATGTTTATGAAATCTGAAAAGTGATCATTTATCAATTATCAAGTCATGAAAGATTCATACATGAAAGAGGTTCAAGATGTAATTTTGAAAATTCAAACATAAAATTGTAAAGTGGAAGGATAGATCGTTGAAGCCATTTATCAAACATTTAGTCATTCATCAAACATATTAACAAGAGCTCATGTCAAAAATTCATGAGAGAGAAAGATCAAAATTCATAGAAAATGTTCAACTTGGCATTTATGTAGTGGAGCACATCAACATCAAAAGTTTCATAGAAAAAGATTCAACTCGGTATTCTTATAAGAATCCATGAGGTGGAAGGTAAACAATAAAAGCTCAAGACTTAGAGATTAGCACAAGAGTGAAGAATAAAGTCCGAAGAGAGTATTAACAAATACTTAAGAGCAAAATTGATGACATTAATCTATGCATATGTTAAGTTTCAAATGATATGAAAATCATGAAAACCATTTAATCATCCCAATAAAGGTAGAGGGAGTATAAAACCGATTTCACTACTTCATCGAAGTGCATGATATTACTTAAGATTCATCAACCGAAGAAGGAGGAGAATCAAAAAATTATGATTGAGGAATAAAAATGAGAAGTCCGTTCAAAATATGATGTTATAAAGATGTCATCCAAAATCCGAAAATAATAACAAGTTGAGATTATGAAAAACCGAGGTTGAAAAATTTTGGAAAAGAAACATACAACATCTTCATGTATTAGGACAATTTCAGAAGTATGCTAAAATAGCATAGAGGTTTACAAAACAAGAGTCAAAAGCTTCATTATAACAATTATTCCTCGGGTGGAATACTAAAGTGCCTATACAAGTGATCTAACTTCCGATTCATCTATCGTACTTCACTCAAAATTTTAGCTTGTTGTGATTTAATTTGATTTATCTCTGTCATGATTAGATCTTTAGGAGCTGGTTCTGATAGTGCTGCACCGAAGGGACTAGGACGAGGAGATTCATTACCCCTAAAAATTGGTGTTTCAGGTTCTTCTACTAGAGGGGGAGCTAGATCAGTCCTTCTAGGCTGCCTAGTCTATATTTTGTTCCTAAATGTGCACCTTAGTCTCTTAAATAAATTTTTGTTTATGGTGTTGTATCTATCCACTTTTATTACTTCTTCATCGGATGGTATTCTAATATTATATGCATGTAGTATTCTAGTGATTAACCCCCCATATGGTAACATTAAATCTTTAGATACTATTTCTATCATATTTTGCCGGATTAGGTATCTAAAATAATTATTTTGCCTGGTCATTATCTAGTACATGGTACCTAACTCTATTTGACTAATCTCATTATGGTGATACTGTTTAGGAATTAGGATACTTATGATGATGTGATGGAGAATTTTATAACTGAATGGTAACAAATGCTTATAGCTTTTAAGGACTATGGCTAGGTTAGGATTTTTAAAAACTCTCCTTAAAGCCTCGGAGTAGGTTACTCTGATTGCATCCAAATTCCACTGTCATCTAAAGTAACAACCCCTATCTTTTTTGGAGATTCCAATTAGGTCACATGTTATGTTATCCATAATTGGAATTTGATTTCCTAAAAGGTAGGTTGACATGTTATCATCATTATCTAAGCTCAAATTAGCATAAAACAACCTAACTAATATAGGGTAAATTGGTTCATTGATTTGTAAGATGGGCAAGACATCCAAATTGGCAAGCCACCTAATGGGTTCTAGGTTTCCTAGTTCATAAAAATCAACATGTTTTTCCTTATGCACGGTTCTTATTTCAAAACTAGGATACCTAAGAACTATTTCATTTGATCTAAAAAGGGATGAGTCATATGAATCTCCTTCCCTCCTCTTCCCTTTGTCCCTAGATGATCTCCTAGGAGCCATTTATCTAAACATGATGATAGAATAAGAAAATTTTAAACAAACAACCATGTATTGAAAAATTAAAGAGGGAGTGTCAAATGTTACCTTGGATGAGGTTTCTTGATAAATAGGGGGTCTTGATCCAAGATGGAACCCTCTCTTGGTCTTGAGAGAGAAGATGAAGTTTAGAGAGGAGCGAAAATATTTTTGGGAGTAGCCTCAAGACTTGGGGGCAGTTCTATCGCTAGCCCTAAGTCCTTTTTACAAAAGGAGGGCTCTCGGGTGGTGCCACCGCCAACTGAGCGGTGCAACTGCCTAGGAATAGAATGCCCAAGCGATGCTACCGCCAGTCCTAGCGATGCTACCACTGGCACCCTTACTTGGATGGTTTTAGGAGGGCTGCAATAACTCATTTTTTTGATCAATTTGCTTTGTTATTTTTTTTATTTATCCTCTGTCTCACAGATGTTTAATTAATCATCATGTTTTTTATTAGAATAGAATGATGTCATTGTATCACTTCCGATCTCATGTTAATCATGTGGTAAATATTATTTTTTTATTAAGCATAATGACTCATCAAATATATAAAATGTTGTAATCAAGAGACATCGAAAACTTTCTTATCGAGTGGATCGAGAGAATGATAACACAAATATAGGAAATCTCAAATGATAAATGAAAGAAGATTTGTAAAGATTACAAGGACTTGTGTATCAAAATTGACAACGATCAATTTGTAAAATCATGAAGAAGGTAAAACTCAATCAAAAGATGTCTCTATCATATTATCTTAAGTTAAATGTTCAAGATATAAAAATCAAGTGAAGGAATTTTTTTTAAGTCATGAAATATCGATCCATTGCATTACTCATTATATATTATTTCAAGATAAGTAAAGGATCGTCAAACATGATGTAAAGCATAAATCACTAAAATTATATCCGAAATATATTTCAAGGACAATGTATTACAATTGTAATTATCGATCATCAAACAAGAACGTGATTTATGCGTTGGGAGAATCAAGTGTATTCAAACAAGTCATGAATTTAATGAAGTTGTGATTCCAAGAGTCATGAATCATTTTGAGGAATTCATCAATTCTAAATCCATCATTAAAATTGTATATGAGATTCTCCTAATGAGTCAATTTGTAGAGAATGAGACTATAGTGATGTTCAAGGAAGATATATAAAAACCTAGTATCATATCGTTTAAAAAAAATTTTCAAGTTGTAAGGTGACACAAATGTTTTTACTGAAATTAATTTTCAAGAGACTTAATGAAAGTTATTGTTGGGATCTACAGTGGCACTAAGAGAGGGGGGGGGGGTGTGAATTAGTGCAGTGGATAAAGATGACAAATTTCGATGATTTAAAACAAGTTTAAAAACTTCATACGATTCAAAGCAATGTTTTGATAAAAAGCATTTCGATTGCATTTAACTTGAACACATACGTAAGATGATGAAGTGGAAGTGGAGCAAGTAAAGTAAAGGCTTGCAGCAATGTAAATGATAATAAGAAAATGCAAACCTGATTTTATAGTGGTTCGGTCATATGATCTACGTCCACTCCAGATTCCTCTTCTCTTGAGGCCATTGGC
This sequence comes from Musa beccarii, assembly GCA_024322285.1. Lineage (NCBI taxonomy): Eukaryota > Viridiplantae > Streptophyta > Magnoliopsida > Zingiberales > Musaceae > Musa > Musa beccarii. The sequence continues at coordinate 8,754,730 of CM044402.1, read as the reverse complement.
TTTCCACTAGCTATCATCCTTCCAATGAGTGAGGATTGACTCCCTTTTACAGTACTCTCCTTTTGACGAGTATAGGAGGTAACCCTTACAAAGCCTCTCGCTCCTCTCTTGAACTTTTCAAACACTTAGAATTTGAGGGGAGGATTTCTCTAAAGTTTACAATAGAATTTTCCCTCTTTTTCGTTCTAGGTTGTGTGTCTTTAAACCATGGATGAGAGGGGTCTTTATAGGCCTCAATGTGATTCAAATTTGGAGCCTAAATTTGAATCATCCTGAATTTTCTAGGTACGGGTAGTTGTTGAGAAATCCATCAAGGGGGGAGCGACATCACATGTGCAGCGGAAGAACAGAAAACAAAACACCCCAGATTTCCCATAGAAAGTTTCCATCATCATGCGAAGATCGATGTGTCAAAAACAAATCCGCGAAAATTGCACATGTAAAAGAAGATACTTAGGGAGATCGTATATCCCTGAATTCTTGCAGATCTATGGGAGAGGATGAAGGAAGTCAAGTGTCCTCCTCTCTAGCGGTATCCACATAGCAAGGATTGCGACGATGCTCCTCTCTCTCTGGGGGGAGGAGAATAGGAGGTGGCTACCAAAAGAAACCCTCAACCTATAGAGCTTTGGTCCCCTCCTATTTATAGAGGCCCCTTGAAAAACCCTAATGGATCTTTTGCCCTATTGGGTATTGGATCTCCATCCAATCACCCAAGCCTCTTGGATTAGTGGGTCTCTACCCGAGAATCTCTTATTAGCAATTATTGGATCTCATCTCAGGATCCAATAATTCATAGGCTTAATGGATATCCAATAAGATAGGGGGTTCAGCGAATATCTCATATCCGAACCTCTACTCGTCGCAATACCTACCATATGTGTATGACCCTCTAGGCCCAATATCGAGTTGGCCGTGAGTTATACTTGTCAGAACTCCTTCTGACATAGTGAATTATTATCTCTATAATAATTCACCCAACTCATCGACTATGGACGTACCAGGCCACTACGCCGTGGCCCCCAGACGATACAGGGGAATCCAATCTTTTGGACCTATTTGTCCTCAGTTACTATGTATCTATAATCTCTCATCCATCTAATATCCCAGAGACCCTATACCGGGCATGGTGCTGTCAGGCCCATACGGTCTCTCCTCGAGTCTTGCTCTTGTCGGATTCTCCCGGAGAACTCTTTCTCTCTCAATCCGAATAACCTTGGCCAAGGATTTGTTCGAGCAAGAACTCATGGGATATTCTTCTCATGATACCGAGAGCGGATGATCCTCTATTGACACTCAATAGCCCTCGTAAGGTTGGCTACCACTCCCAATGACCGACTGTACTAGATATGGAGCTTTCCAAACCTATAAGTTCGGTATCAAAGAGTGGAGTACTCATACAGGACATCCTTGGTGTCTCAAGTCTAAGGACCAGATACACTACTAGGACTACGGAATCGCTGTCTAACATAAGGTATCAATAACCATCTAGCATTCCATAGGCGGATCAATCAGTGAACTCATTCTCCGATGAGCACCTGCACTGTACCCTTAGTGTCCCCACACGAGTAGCTATGAGACCAGCTACCTCCATCATATGAACGGGTATACAGCACAGCAGTCTATCTGGTTATCTCGATGTCCTTCTCGAGTAACCTATGACTAGGATAATTTAGGGTCTGTGTTTAAAGGTGAATCGATCTCATTATCGTGATCTCATCACAATCCGATTCCTATTGCACAGATCTAGGGACATCACAATATACATCTAGATAATGTGAGATAATGCCAATAATCATAAGTAAAGAGATTGACGCAGCATGTTACAGGTGCTATCACTCATGTGATTGGCTTGTAGGGCATCTATAATCAGCAGTAGTGTAACCACCTACATTAGGCGGTGTAACCGCTTGCAGAACCTTGAAAATAGAGGTTCTGGCGGTGCTACCACCAGCCTAGAGCAGTACCACCACTGCAGCTTTATTGCTGGGTGGTACCATTGCCCAAACTGGGCGGTACCATTGCCTGTAGCCTAGAAAGTGTGCTTTTTCACTTTTCCAGCTCATAGGCGGTTCTACCGCCAGTTTGGCAGTGCCATTGCCTACAGTAATTTTTGGGCTACTGAATAGGCCTTCCAATAAGCCTAAATCAGTCCCAATTTAGGCCCAATTGGCTCCTAATTGAGTTGGTATTATTTCACCCAAAACTAACTCAATTTTGACTTAATCCTACTTCGATCTAGATAATTATTACAACGCGAATCGTAATTAGTTGCCCGGCACATCATTGGTTCATTGATGCTTCATCCAACACTTTGATGCATCGTCCTCTCTTGTGGTTTATTGCTCAATCAATAGCCAACCTCCATAGCCCTGATCTCCTTAGTGCAACTCTTCTCCTCTTGGCCTGATGCCCGATTTTTTGTCCGAAGCCTTCTGCCGATCATCGACCGGACCTCCAGCTCGACGTCCAATCTCCTGACGTGATTTTCTCCGGCATAACGTCAATTCTTCCTACATCAATTGTCTAATCCTGATCGAGAGTAGACCTGCATGACTCAAAATATAGTTAGATAACTAAACACGATCAATTAGTTTTATCATCAAAATCTAAGATTCAATAGTTATGGTGCATAACCAAACAATGTATAACACTCAAGGATCTTTTATTACCCGAGCTAGTGAGCTTAATAATGATCAAGAATTGTATTACTACCCACTCCTAGCTTGTGTGGGTGAATGTGTATACAAAAGAGGATGGTTTTTAGGTACCCATTTGAACTTGGGTGCCTCAAATATTGATCTACTAAACTTATCATTGTTCATTGAGTTCCTTATCGTTCCTTTAGGAACTCATATTAACCTATGTGGGCTAAGTTTCTTATGTGGACATTTGTAAGTAACATATCTGGATTTACAACAAAAATTACATTTCAAATGAAATGATACATGTAGTATAGGTCCTTTAATGAAGGTGGTTAGAGTTCGATGAGATCCACTCACGAATCCAATTCCACTTCTTTTTTCGACGCGACCCTTATTTGCAAGGATCATGTCTAAGCTTTTGCTACTGACTTTAAACTTGATTAGAGTCTCTTTAAGTAGCAAGTTCTCATTTTTTATTGCCTCTAAGTATTCACACTTAGAGCATGAGAGTAAAGAGGGAGTGTATCAAGTTTAAGACTTTTAAGTTTATCTAGTAAGATAGCATGCTCTTTTTTTAATAAATTAAACTTCTTGCTAATAGCTCTACACTCATCAAATAATTCATTAAAGGCAATTGAAAGTTCATCAAAAGATAAATCTTCATTAAATAACTCACTTACCTCATCTCCTAAGCCTCAATACGAAGTTTGCCTCCGTTTTGTTGCTTGCTTCTTCATCTTCGGAGCCACTTGAGTCATCCCATGTCACCTTTAGAGCTTTCTTCCTCTTTGGTTGCTTCTTCTTAGCTTGGGGGCATTTACTTTTGAAGTGCCCCGGTTTCTTGCATTCATAACATATAACTTGGTCCTTTTTGGGTTCAAGTTTATTTTTAGTATCATTTTTAAATTTATTTTTTCTTATAAATTTTTTGAATTTCCAAGTTAAGAGTGCAAGTTCATCATCAATGTCCTCATCACTTAAAGATTCCTTCAAGTGATCTTCTTGTGTTCTCAATGTCATATCATTCTTGTTCTTTGGAAGGGGGTTCTCTAGCTCATCATGAGAATGACATGTCATTTCGTAGGTCATTAAAAACCCAATAAGTTCTTTGAGAGAAAAATTTTTAAAGTCCTTGGTCTCTTGAATGGTTGTAACTTTTAGATCTCAACTCTTTAGAAGGGATCTTAAAATTTTTGTTACAAGTTCAAAATTAGAAAAACCTTTACCAAGTGCTTTGAGTCCATTGACGACATCCGTAAAATGGGTGTACATATCTCCGATGGACTCACTTGGTTTCATTCGAAACAATTCATAAGAGTGGACCAAAAGGTTGATTTTGGACTCTTTCACTCGGCTAGTACCTTCATTAGTGATTTCAAGAGTGTTCCAAATATCAAAAGCTGATTCATAAATTGAAACATAATTAGACTCATTTTTATCAAGTGCACAAAATCAGGCATTCATAGCCTTGGCATTTAGAGCAAAAACCTTCTTCTCCGATTCATTCCATTCGTTCATCGGAAGAGAAGATTTTTGAAATCCATTTTCAACGATATTCCAAAGTTCAAAATCTATGGAAATAAGAAAAATCTTCATATGAGTCTTCCAATATATGTAATCCGACCCATTAAACATAGGCAGACATGTAATGAAAAGACCCTCTTGCATGTCGGAATAAGTCATCTCTCTTGGGTTTTAAACCAAATGAGAGTGACCAAGATCTGATACCAATTATTAGGATTTGAGTGGCACTAAGACGCGCGCGGAGGGGGGGGGTGTGATGTGAATTAGTGAAGCGGATAAAACCTATAAATTTGAAACCAATTTTGAAAATAGTTGTTCGAAGAGAAATTTTGGTCCGACGAATGAGATTTGAGCAAAGTGATTAGTGAGAATGCGATTGAGAGTAGAGAGAATAAGATCAAAAGATTTACAGCTAAGTAAAAAATAAGATGCAGTAAGTAAAACTCACACATTCAGAGTAGTACGCAGCGATGTATAGTGGTTCGATTAAATGACCTACGTCCACTTTCGAAACCTTCTCTGATGAGATTCCCAACTTCCACTATCAAATCTTCTTGAAGAGGAAGGACCAAGCACCCCTCTTATAAACTTTTACAGGTGGTTCACACTCTTATAGAATTTTGACAAAGTAAAACGTGGGAGGTGAACACTCAAGCTATCGAATACAATTTTACTATAGCTTTGACTCTGATTTTTCAATTCTCAAAAAGGTGCTTAGCCAACTGAAAAGAGAGAGGTATTTATAGACTCAATTGGCTTCAGAAATGGAGTAAAAAAGAGTCACATCCCGGATTTTCGAGTCCTAGTGGTACCATCGCTTAGCGCTGGCGGTACCACCGCTAGTTGACATTGCTTTGTTAATGTACTAGGCGGTACCACCGATCAATCGGGCAGTAACACTACCTGACTGTTGGGAAATCCGTCATGGGGAGTGACATCTCATGCGCAGTGGAAGAACAAAAAACAAAACCCTAGATTTCCTATAGAAAGTTTCCGTCATCGTGCGACGATTGGTGCGTCAAAACAAATCCACGAAAATTGCATGTGTTAAAGAAAGATACCTAGAGAGATCATATATCCCTGAATTCCTATAGATCTGTGGGAGAGGATGAAGGAAGTCAAGTGTCCTCCTCTCTAGCGGTATCCACACAACAGGGATTGCGACGATGCACCTCTCTCTCTAGGGAGAAGTGAATAGGAGGTGGCTACCAAAACCCTCAGCCTATAGAACTCTGGTTCCCTCCTATTGATAGAGGCCCCCCTGAAAAACCCTAATGGATCTTTTGCCCTATTGGGTATTGGATCTCCATCCAATCACCCAAGCCTCTTGGATTAGTGGATTTCTACCCAATAATCTCTTATTAGCAATTATTGGATCTCATCTCAGGATCCAATAATTCAAGGGCTTAATGGATATCCAATAAGATAGGGGGTTCAGCGAATATCTCATATCCGAACCTCTACTCGTCGCAACACCTACCATATGTGTGTGACTCTCTAGGCCCAATATTGAGCTGGCTGTGAGTCATACTTGTCAGAACTCCTTCTGACATAATGAATTATTATCTCTATAATAATTCACCCACCTCATCGACTGCGGACGTACCAGGCCACTATGCCGCGGCCCTAGACGATACAGGAGAATCCAATCCGTTGGACCTATTTGTCCTTAGTTACCAAGTATCTATAATCTCTCATCCATCTAATATCCCAAATACCCTATACCGGGCATGGTGCTGTTATGCCCATACGGTCTCTCCTCGAGTCTTGCTCTTGTTGGATTCTCCTAGAGAACTCTTTCTCTCTCAATCCGAATAACCTTGGCCAAGGATTTGTTCGAGCAAGAACACATGGGATATTCTTCTCATGATACCGAGAGCAGATGATCCTCTATTGACACTCAATAGCCCTCGTAAGGTTGGCTACCACTCCCAATGACCGGTTGTAATAGATATGGAGCTTTCCAAACCTATAAGTTCGGTATCAAAGAGTGGAGTACTCATACAGGACATCCTTGGTGTCTCAAGTCTAAGGACCAGATACACTACTGGGACTACAGAATCGTTGTCTAACATAAGGTATCAATAACCATCTAGCATTCCATAGGCGGATCAATCAGTGAACTCATTCTCCAATGAGCACCTGCACTGTACCCTTAGTGTCCCCACACGAGTAGCTATGAGACCAGCTACCTCCATCATATGAATAGGTATATAGCACACCAGTCTATCCGATTATCTCGATGTCCTTCTCAAGTAACCTATGACCAGGATAATTTAGGGTCTGTGTTTAAAGGTGAATCGGTCTCATTATCGTAATCTCATCACGATCCAATTCCAATTGCACAGATCCAAGGACATCATAATATACATATAGATAATATGAAATAATGCCAATAATCATAAGCAAAGAGATTAACGCAACGTGTTACAGGTGTAATCACTCATGTGATTGGCTTGTAGGGCACCTATGACTAGCAATCTCCCACTTGACCTAAAGCCAATCACCAACATGTCTGATCCCCATCAGACCTCTGTGATGCTCGAAGACAATCTGAGTCAATAGCTTTGTCAGTGGATCTGCAATGTTATCTTCGGATGGAACTTTTTCCACTACTACATCTTTTCTGGCCACCACGATCTCTCTAATAAGTTAGAACCTCCTCAGAACACTTTTGATGAGACCCAGGTTCCCTTATTTGAGTAATCGTCCCGTATTTGTCGCAATATAAATGAATTAGCTCCTCGCTGCTCGGGATGACTCCTAAATCTATGATGAACTTCTTCATCCATACTCTCTCCGTTGCAGCAATGTATTCCGCCTCTATGGTCGAGTCAGCAGTAGTGTCTGCTTGGAACTCTTCCAGCATACTGCTCCTCCATTCAGGGTGAACACATACCCTGAATTAGACTTGCTATCATCGATATCGGACTGGAAGCTCGAGTCCGTGTAGCCCTCAACCTTAAGGCTACTACCTCCATATACCAGTAAAAGATCCTTAGTCCTTCTCAAGTACTTAAGGATACATTTTACTGCTTTCCAATGCTCCAAGCTTGGATCTGCCTGATATCTGCTCGTGACACTCAGAGCATGCGCTATATCAGGCCTGGTATATAACCTAACATACATGATAGATCCTATCGCTGATGCATATGGCATCATATCCATGTGTGCTCTTTCTTTAGGAGTCCTTGGGGACATACTCCTAGAAAGTGATATTCCATGTCTCATTGGTATGAGACCTCTCTTGGAATTTTCCATGCCAAACCTTTTGACAATGGTGTCTATGTACCTGGACTGGGATAAGCCAAGCATCCTCTTGGATCTATCTCTATAGATCTGTATCCCCAATATGCAGGATGCTTCCCCTAAGTCTCTCATGGAGAAGTGCCTAGATAATCAAGTCTTTACTGTGGAGAGCATTCCTACATCATTCCTAATGATCAGGATGTCATCCACATATAATATCAAAAAGGTGATAGTGCTCCCACTTAATTTCCTATACACACAAGGTTTATCTTCGTTCTTAACGAAGTCATAAGATCTTATCGCCTCATCAAATCTTATGTTCCAACTTCAGGAAGCTTGCTTCAATCCATAAATGGACCTAAGCAACTTGCACACCTTATCTAGGTTATCTTTTAACACGAATCCCTCAGACTGTATCATATACATGTCCTCATCGACGTTACCATTGAGGAATGCAGTTTTGACGTCCATTTTCCAGATCTCATAATCATAGTGTGCTGCAATAGCCAATAAAATTCGAATGAATTTTAGCATGGCTATTGGTGAGAAAGTTTCGTCATAGTCAACACCTTACCTTTGATGATACCCCTTAGCCACTAGCCTTACTTTATAGGTCTCTACCTGTCCATCTACTCCAATCTACTTTTGAAGATCCACTTACAACCAATGGGTACAATACCCTCGGGTGCATCAACCAGGTTTCAAACCTTGTTGGAGTACATGGAATCCATTTCTGAATTCATGACTTCTTGCCATTTCCTAGAGTCTATGCTCATAATAGCATCCTCGTAGGTCTGAGGATCAATATCCTCAACATCCTCTCTTCTGATATGTCCCACATATCTCTCAGGAGGATGGGATACTCTTTCGGACCTACGTAAAGTTGAAACTTGTGTGTTAGGTATCTGAACAGACTCTGGCTGTGGAATGGTGCTTAAGCTAGGTTCTCCAACCTCGCTCAACTCTATCATGCTCCCACTGTCTCCACCAAGAATGTGTTCCTTCTCAAGGAACACTGCTCTCTTGGCTACAAAGACCTTTCGGTCCTTAGGGTGATGGAAATAATACCCACAAGTTTCTTTGGGGTATCCCACGAACTTGGACCATTCCGTCCTAGATTCCAACTTGTTATGGTTGTGTCTCTTAACGTGGGCATGATAGCCCCAAATCTTAACAACTTAAGATCAGGCTTCTTCCCATTCCACATCTCATATGGAGTAGACATCACTGATTTAGTTAGAATTCTGTTCAGAAGGTAAGCTGCGGTCTCTAGGGCTTATCCCCAGAATGAGATGGGTAGGTCGGCGAGACACATCATGGAACGCACCATGTCTAACAATGTGCGATTCCTCCTTTCTGATACACCATTAAGTTGTGATGTATAAGGAGGTGTTCATTGGGATAAGATCCCATAGTCTTCGAGAAATTGGGTGAACTCTGTACTCAAGTACTTATCTCCTCGATCTGATCGAAGGGTTTTAATACTCTTTCTTGTTTGGTTCTCCACTTCTCGTTTTCTCTTAGACTCACTTACACTCATGATATGTGGAGCTGTATCTAGTATAAATAAACCATTATGCAATGTTCCTTTCGTGATGATATCATCATCTAATATTATTGAACAACCATTGTTCTCAAAAACTAATTTATATCCAATAACTGTCAAACATGAAATGGAAATAATGTTTTTGATAATAGAAGGAACATAATAGCATGCATCTAATGCAATAATAGCTCCACCAGGCAGATGTAAAGTGACCTTGCCAACTGTCAGTGCAGCAACCTTTGCTCCATTGCCCATCTTAAGGTCTATCTCGCCTCTGTTCAATCTCCTAAGTCCTGTCGGAACCTGCAACGAATTACAGATATGATAAGCACTCCCGGTATCTAATACCCATGTGTTATCATAAGATTCTGACAAATAGAGACTGATCATGAATGTACACAAGCTTCGCAAGCTTCGCTTTCGCCTCTCTCGCAAGGTACTCTTTGCAGTTCCTCTTCCAATGCCCATCTTTGCCGTAGTGGAAGCACTGGCCTTTGTCCTTTGTTGGGTCTTTCTTGGCAACCTTTGCCTTACCTATTTTGCCCTTTCCCTTGCCCTTCTTAAGGGTCTTCTTAGTCTTCCTTTTCATTCTGGTCTCACCAGTGTAGAGAACCGGCTTCTCTTTCTTAAAGGTGCTCTCTGCTTCTCTTAACATATTGAGGAGCTCTGGGAGGGTCACCTCAAGTTTGTTCATATTAAAATTCATTATGAACTGAGAAAAGGAATCTGGTAGGGACTGAAGTACAAGATCCACACACAGGTTATCCTCTAGGACCATTCCTAGACCTGTGAGTTTTTCGATCCACTCAATCATCTTAAGGACATGGTTTTGAACCGGTGTCCCCTCAGTCATCCTAGCACGGAAAAGACTCTTTGATATCTCATATCGTTGAGTTCTTCCCTGTTCCTCAAACAGTTTGCGGAGATGTAGGAGTATGGAATTAGCATTCATATTTTCAGGTTATCTCTGTAACTCAGTAGCCATAGAGGCCAACATATAACACTGAGCAAGAGTGGAATCATCTAAATACTTCACATAACGAGCGATCTCATCCTCGCTTGCCCCTTCGTCGGGCATAGGGATCACTATATCAAGGACATACGTGATTTTCTCTATCGTGAGAATAATTCTCAGATTGCGAAGCCAATCCATATAATTTGGACCAGTGAGGCGATTGGCATCAAGTATGCCACGTAAAAGATTTGAAAGCGACATTTTCTGAAATTAAAGATGTAGTAGAAGTAAATAACATGCAGACTTTGTAAAAATTAAATAATTAAGATAAGGACTTCTATCTTAATATATTCCCACTAATTTTTCGTGAGACACACAACACCCTCCGGTATGTGAATCGGAGACCCCCGGCGGATCTCTAGTGGGATCAGGATCCAATCGGCGTCTTAACGTAACCTCGAGTAACTCGACCAATCACGTTAAGCCCGTAAAGGTAGACAACTCTTGCCAATCACAACTCCTTGTGATTCCCATCCTGTTCGGCCTCCGAACCACCATGGCCTCGAGGGACTCGACCAACCATGATGTTCGGTTAAGTCATTAACATCGTTACCAGATGAGTCTGATTAGGTGATATACTCTCGAGGGACTCAACCAAGCATATCATGTCCTCAGGTCACCTCTGACATCTCTATATCGTAGATAAGATGGCGAGACGCGATATAGGTGAGTCTCGAGGGACTCGACCAACTCAACCTACACCGGGAATCGGCTCTTAGCTATAACGATGGAAGGCCACGTGGGTCAATCTAATTGCCTCACGTTTACCGACTTAATATTATTAATGGAGAGGATTTTTGATTTGGTCTCCTAACATAATGTGTCACACATATACATATTTAATATATATATATATATATATATCTACATCGCATGCAAATATATATATACATATCTAGTAGGTGTATAACTAATCACACATCACATGAGCAATCACACAAGATGATCATGGACCATATCCTAATGTGATCAGGCCCGAGCCAGTGGGCCCAATCACTCACATCAAGATCTATGTGTACTTCGGTGCATCTCTATGCCTTGTGATCATCCATCTCGCTTCGTCGGATCCGTCGGCATCTCAACGCATCTCCATGCGTCGGATCGTCCGTCTCGGCCACGTGAGTCACGCTACCGCTGCGCCTCCTCTGATAATTACAATATAATTACAAGCACGCAGGCCCGACAATAAACGAGAAAAATAGAGGCTCGTAGACCCTAATAATAATAATCACATGTACACACATCACATCATAGGTCAATGATCATCTATCCACATCATACATCGCATGTATATATCATTTTATAGGACTACTAGATAAAAATAATAGTTAATTAAACTATTTAATTAACATATTTAATTTTCTGAAATCAAGGATATAAAGGGAATTCTTGAATTCCCAGGGGTATTTCGGTAATTCGATCAAAAGGGTATTTTGGTAATTCTATCAAAAGGGACAGAATCTGGAATTTCTGAAATTCCAACGGGCAAAACCATCTTTTGCCCAAAACCCTAATACCTTTCCCTTATGCAGAGTTGCGACCGCCGTCACCTGTACTCGCCGGCGGGCCACTACTGGGGTGCCCGCCTTGCTCATGGGCGTAGCGCCCCGCAGCGATCTCTGTCTGTGGCAGCGCTGCCGCGTCTTGGTGCGCCCACATCTGCGAGGCAGATCGCTGCAGCGCGGCATCGCCCGTCGGGCTAGCCGCGGGCGGCGTTGCCTCTTGCGGTCTTGCCACGGGTAGCGCTGCCCCGCGGGCGTAGTGCCCGCCGCCAGCGCCTCTGCGATGCTGGCCTGCGGGCACGGGCGCCCAACGCTAGTGCCTCTACGGCACTGGCCCACAGGCACAGCGCCCGCCGATGCCCCTAGGGGGCTGCCCTGGTGTCACGGACTTAGCTGGTTTTGCCTAAGCCGTGCGGCACCAATGCATATCACCGCAAAGGTCAGCCTCCCCGAAATCTCTTACAATCCCTTAGGACCTACGAAAGAGAAGACGGGACACAGAAAGCGCTTCACACGGGATCCGCAAGCGCTCTTTTAGCAAACACTTTATAGCCAATGCACATTCCAACCATGGATATTACAAGCTCGAATAGCTTGCACAACAAAGGTATAAAATTGGTCCACTACAGAACGAATTCTATTACAAGTATTCCCTCGACGCGTACTTTATGTACAAGCCTACAATGGTTGTCAAACTCACTCAAATAGGGTATTTTGCCTTTGGCAAGCCCTTTACAAGCTTTACAAGTGACAACCAACCAAAAGGGACACGGACAAGCACAAGCATTACACCGAACAAGCCGTTTACAATTTTGTCCGTGACATTCTCCCCCACTTATTCCTTCGACGTCCTCGTTGAAGCCTTTGCTGACGCTGCAACTTCTTTTCTTTGTTGGATCTTCGATCTTCTGCTCCTGCTGCGATGCGCCCCTTTGACTCCCAATTGTTCTCCGCTTGTTGTTGTTGAGTCGTCGAACTTTAATCCGCCATGCTGCTTCAACTCGCCAATGACTCTGACTTTGGTGTGGGGTTGGCAGAGTTGTGCTGATCCTTGTTGGTTCTTGCGGATACCTCTGATGAAGGAAAAAGACCATCTTTGATATGCGCCAGTCTTCAATTTCTTCTAGTCTCTTGAACTGGATAGATGCTTGCTGGAGCTTTAACGAGCATCACCTCGCAACCTTTAAAGTTTACAAGTCCTTCCTTCGTAAAATTTGCCCATCGAATCTTCTTCCACTTAGTTGTCTTCGAAGGGTCTTCACATCTGTGCAGAGCTCCTCTGCTGGATAACTAAGAGAGCTAGGGTACTCGGTTTCACCCATTCTCTTGGGAATTGAGAAGGCAAATGTTACTTGACTTCACCCGCCTCCTCGAGGTTGTACTTCGTGCGTCAAGCTGGTTACTAGACTTCGCCTGCTCTTAGCTCACACTTCCGAAGCACTTGAAGTGTTTGCAATCCTTGCGCTGAGTCAGCTACTGTGATTCACCTTCTCATTGCCATTGAACTTCTGGAATGCAAGAAGTTATCACTCCAACTTGGAGTAAGTCTCCGATAAGATTTGGTCGCCTTTGGGATTGTACCGCCTTCTCCATCTTTTCTATCGCCGACTCCTCTGAGTAGCAAAGGTACAGCACCGCGTACTGCCTGCTTCGATCCTTGGTCATGCATTCTTGCATCGACCCGAAGTCCTTCACTCACGGCTATCTTGATGGAAAGTCTGTTGACACTGGTCTTACGAAGTTCTCTGGCTATCGCACTTCAGCCTTGTCTTGGTACATGGAGTTTGCCAAAGCATTCTCCTCCTCCACGGCCCATATCACGACCAAGTGCTCTCCCTCTAAGAGAGCAAGGGATTGATGACTCCCCGGAAGTCCCGCCTCAGCGGTACCATGGCACTGCGACGCCCATGGCACTACTATCCGTTGTCTCGCATCTGCATCCCTTCTTCATGATCGGTAGATCCGCCTCTGCGGCACTGCGGCACTCCTCTGAGTCCACTTTCTTCTAACCGATGACTGATCTTGGGTAGCTGAGTCCCTCTGGACTCGTCATTGCTTCCATGCCCTTTTCCGACCCCCTGCTTCAACACCTCTGTGTTCTCTGAGCAGTTCCACTTGGTCGATGGAAATACAGATTGCAACTCCCATGTGTGGCTTCCACCATCATGTTGCAAGGTTAGCACCACTTCTGTTCTCCTTAGCTTCATTGGCTGCAATGTTCGCTTACTCGGCCTTGTCCTCTGACTTGCCGGGCTCCCTTAAGCGAATGTGAGCTCTAAAGTAGTTCCACCCTTCAGCAGCTCCGATCATACCTCTGCATGATCGAGGTCCCCACCATGGGACTCCCTGGTATTTGCATCTGAACTTCTTCCTTGAGAGTGCACAGCCCCCATAAGCTGATGTCCAAGGCTTCCATTCAATGCAACATTCGGTGCACGCACGGAAGACCCGCCTCTGCGGTACCATGGCATTCACTGCTTGAATCCATAGCTCTTCTTGCCGTCGTGTTGTTCACCGATGTGGAGCTCCTAGTCGCGCTCCCGGTCATATTTCCAGATGACCATGTCCCTCACGGGATACACTGTGTGTGTCGTCTTGCCACGAACCATTCCACCCCGATCCCCTGCATCATGTCGCCTCCTGGTGACTTGCATTCTGATCCCTGTGGTATGAACTCGAACTGCGATATCTCCATGTGTGGACTCCGCCAACACATCGCAGGGCCTTCGCCAGCTTCGATTCTGTTCGCTCCTTTGGCAATCGACCTTCGTCCACCCACTCTCGGGTCACACTCGGACGAAGGCTAGCTCTAGGATAATCCATTGCCTAGCAGCTCCTCTGAAGTCCCCTGACTTCGCTGAAATAGGTGCACCATTATGCGATCCGGGACTCGCCCCTACCAAAGACAATCTCCGCTGCGCACCGCTTTCCTCATGGCAACTCGAATGGCAACACCGTGGCATATTCTTTAAGAGTAACTGCCTCTGCATCCTCTTGCCCCGTGTCAAGGCCTTTTGACACCAACTTTGCCTCAGCAAACTGCGTCGCCTTAGAATCTCCACCAAGTGCATGTGCCTCAAAGCTCCCTTGTCTTTGGCACTATGCAAGACGAGTCGGCTCCATCTGAATATGAAACCCATGGAACGACATGATCCGATTCCTGCCTCTGCAAGAGGCCATGTCCTTGACTTCTGTCTAGGGAAAGCTCCAAGCCTCCGCTCCACATTCCATCTTCTAAACCAACTCCCTTCATGTGGCCTGGGTACTTCACCAAGTTACCCCCAAGTTGCTTTGCTTCTCGATTTGCTTTGTGTTAATGGTGGCCCTCACGCCAACCATTCCACGGGTTAGCCCTCTGTTGAGACCGATCTCACTATCGGCTCCAAGTGTGCCTTCACTTTGTGTTGCCTGGGTTGCTCCCCCACTTGATCTCGCTGTGCGTCCACCAACGCATCACCCCTAGCGAGATCATGCAATGACTCCTTACCGCTCACTCGATCCGTCGAGCTTCGTCTTGAGGTACTCCTCAACTAGTGCGGTTCATTGCGCATAACTCTGCCTCTGCAGAACCGGGACTTATCCTCTCGGATATCCGCCTTGGCTGGAGCAACTTCTCTCTTCGCATCCTTCCCTTAGGAAGTTTTGGAGACCACAATCCCCTTGGACTACTTCGCCTCTGCTGAACAAACTATGCCCAATTCTGCCATTGCAAATGCACTTGCTAGATTGTGACACTTCACCAATACAGCTCGCACTGCACCCCTCTGGGTCTAGCAACATGCTGAACTCGCCGCACACTTCAAAGATCTTACGAAAGTATCCTGCACATGTCGAAGAGAAAGTTTCAATGCTCCATGGCGCCGACCTTCGGTCGCCTTGGGATGGCCACGGACAGTCCATCGTCCGCATGCAAGCCCTTGCATGAGTATCGAATTCCTTGAGTTTGCAACTCCCCTCACCTCTGTGAGCTTTGCACAACTCTTTCGATCATTGAACAACCCACTCCGCCTTGCACGGTCTCATCCTTTGCCAAGCACTCCGCTTGCTTTGAGCACCGTCAAGTTTGGGTGCCACTGTCGAGCCACTGCTCAAACTCAGCCATCCCGACCTTTGTGCGCTCCGTAATTCTTCTTAGCTTGTTGTCCTCGTGGTGCCTCGCTAGGTCCCCCACGTATGCATGCTAAGTGTTTCTAAGTGGGCTTGTCCCGCTCTGATACCAACTGTCACGGACTTAGCTGGTTTTGCCTAAGCCGTGCGGCACCAATGCGTATCACCGCAAAGGTCAGCTCCCCGAATCTCCTACAATCCCTTAGGACCTACGAAAGAGAAGACGGGACAGAGAAAGCGCTTCACACGGGATCCACAAGCCGCTCTTTTAGCAAACACTTTATAGCCAATGCACATTCCAACCATGGATATTACAAGCTCAGAACAGTTGCACAACAAAGGTATAAAATTGGTCCACTACAGACCGAATTCTATTACAAGTATTCCCTCGACGCGTACTTTATGTACAAGCCTACAATGGCTATCAAACTCACTCAAATAGGGCATTTTGCCTTTGGCAAGCCCTTTACAAGCTTTACAAGTGACAACCAACCAAAAGGGACACGGACAAGCACAAGCATTACACCGAACAAGCCGTTTACAATTTTGTCCGTGACACTGGTACCGTTGCCCACGGGCAAGTAGCCGCCTATGACAGCGCCGCCTCGCTGGCAATCCGTCGGCGCCCCTGCGGGTTGGCCCGTAGGCCGCCGGCACAGCGCAAGGCAGCCCACCGGCTGCTGCCTGTGCAGGATTGCTGCACAAGCTGGCAGCAACAGTTGCTACCCTTTCTCGCTATTCACGCCAACGATTTTGGTGTCAAAAGCAAATCTAGAACACAACACACGTAGTTTAAGATTCGATCTTCACATGAACAACCTGGCTCTGATACCACTGTTGGGAAATCCGTCATGGGGAGCGACATCTCATGCACAGCGGAAGAACAGAAAACAAAACCCCAGATTTCCCGTAGAAAGTTTTCATCGTCGTGCGAAGATTGGTGCGTCAAAACAAATCATCGAAAACTACATGTGTAAAAGAAAGATACCTAGGGAGATCGTATATCCCTGAATTCCTACAGATCTGTGGGAGAGGATGAAGGAAGTCAAGTGTCCTCCTCTCTAGTGATATCTACACAGCAGGGATTACGACGATGCACCTCTCTCTCTAGGGAGAGGCGAATAGGAGGTGCTACCAAAACCCTCAGCCTATAGAACTCTGGTTCCCTCCTATTTATAGAGGCCCCCTTGAAAAACCCTAATGGATCTTTTGCCCTATTGGGTATTAGATCTCCATCCAAACACCCCAAGCCTCTTAGATTAGTGGGTTTCTACCCAATAATCTCTTATTAGCAATTATTGGATCTCATCTCAGGATCCAATAATTCAGGGGCTTAATGGATATCCAATAAGATAGGGGGTTCAGTAGATATCTCATATCTGAACCACTACTCGTCGCAACACCTACTATATGTGTGTGACCCTCTAGGCCCAATATCGAGTTGGCCGTGAGTCATACTTGTCAGAACTCCTTCTGACATAGTGAATTATTATCTCTATAATAATTTACCCAACTCGTCGACTACGGACGTACCATGCCACTACGCCGTGGCTCCTAGACGATACAAGGGAATCCAATCCTTTGGACCTATTTATCCTCAATTACCATGTATCTATAATCTCTCATCCATCTAATATCCCAGAGACCCTATACCGGGCATGGTGCTGTTAGGCCCATACGGTCTCTCCTCGAGTCTTGCTCTTGTCGGATTCTCCCGGAGAACTCTTTCTCTCTCAATCCGAATAACCTTGGCCAAGGATTTGTTCGAGTAAGAACATATGGGATATTCCTCTCATGATACTGAGAGCGTATGATCCTCTATTGACACTCAATAGCCCTCGTAAGGTTGGCTACCACTCCCAATGACCGGCTGTACTAGATATGGAACTTTCCAAACCTATAAGTCCGGTATCAAAGAGTGGAGTACTCATACAGGACATCCTTGGTGTCTCAAGTCTAAGGACTAGATACACTACTGGGACTATGGAATCGTTGTCTGACGTGAGGTATCAATAACTATCCAGCATTCCGTAGGCAAATCAATCAGTGAACTCATTCTCCAATGAACACCTACACTGTACCCTTAGTGTCCCCACACGAGTAGCTATGAGACCAGCTACCTCCATTATATGAACGGGTATATAACACAGCAGTCTATCTAGTTATCTCGATGTCCTTCTCGAGTAACCTATGATCAGGATAATTTAAGGTCTGTGTTTAAAGGTGAATCGATCTCATTATCGTAATCTCATTACGATCCAATTCCCATTGCACACATCCAAGGACATCACAATATACATATAGATAATGTGAAATAATGCCAATAATCATAAGAAAAGAGATTGACGCAGCGTGTTACAGGTGTAATCACTCATGTGATTGGCTTGTAGGGCACCTATAACTAGCACTGACAAGGTCCTCGGACTCTATGGACTAGCGGTACCATCGCTTGTCAAGCGGTACCACCGTTGATAGGTAATAATTATCAACGATACCACCGCTGACTTAGGGTGGTACCACTGCCCAGACTACCTGGGGACCTATTCCTGGGGCGGTGCCACCGTCCTAGTCTAGCGGTGCCATCGCTAGGCCTGGTCCAACACTACTGAATGGGCCCTAAATTCGATCAAATTCAGCCCAATTAAGGCCTAGTTAGCCCCTACTAGGGTTAATTAGGATTATCACCTAATCATAACCCTAATTACATACTAACTACAAAATTAAAAACATATTCTAAGTAAAAACTAAACCGGCACGTCAAGTTTTCTTCCGGTGAACTTCCGGCGGACTTTCGACACACCCTCGGATTTCTTCCAGTAAGCTCCCAAACTTTATGACAAGTTCTTTGAATCTTTGGCAAGCTTTCGAACCTTCTCGATGAGCTCCGCGAACCTCCGACAATCTTTTCGTGAACTTCTGAAACCTTCGGCAAGTCCTTGATTCATTCTTGGCTAGTTCCAGTAGCACTTCCGATGATCCTTCAGACTTCTGATGGACTCTTGAACTCCTAACGTACTTGACTCTGGTAATTCGCTTTATGTCTTCATTGCTATCATAGTTAATCCTATACATTTATCTCAATAATATGGATTAGATTAAATAACATATCAATTGACTTCATCATCAAAATTCGAGATTCAACATAACTCTATAAATAGGGATGCATCTATTTCTTTTTAACAATTAATAAAATATTATTTTAGTCTTCTGACAAACCTTAGGAGCTGGTCCCTTGAAGTGATCAAGGAGGTCGATCCCCACGAAGTGATCATCCCCTTTTCTCCCCTTTCTTCTATGATAAAACCTTAGGGTCTTATTAGTTTTATAATCAAGAAAGCTTTGTTTTCAATTGTTTTTCTTTCATAGAAACCTTCCAACTTTTTTCCAAAGAGAGTATGCAGAACTTTCAGTAAAAACATAATGAAAGACTGTTATCGAGCCATTGTCAAATAAACCCAATTATTGTTTAGTCTAACCTCTTCCACTCATCATCTGTCATAGTTGTGGGCTTTGCACTATCCCCTTGCAAAGGTCTATACAAATCTTTACAATAGAAGAGATCTTCCACCCTTGGTTTCCATATCATCTAATTACTTTCGTTCAAGCTAATCATGTAAGAAATACTATTGGCCTCCATGTTCAAATACAGAAATTAAATACTACCAAAACCCTTCTCTGATACCAGTTGATGGGAAAAAAAAGGAAGAACTTTATATATGAATAAATATAAGTAGGCTATAACATGTAGCAGAATTAAACATAAATCATAATCAAATAAGACACCAAGATTTATGTGAAAAATCCCTCCAACGTGAAGGAAAAAAATCACGGGACAAACAAAAAATTATTATTATTATTATAATGAATATATAAATATCAAAGTCTCTTGTTCAAAAACCCAAGCAATAATCACAAGAGAATAACTAGGATACAAGGATTATGTTATTATACACAATATCTAAAATTGCCCCAAGTAATCACAACAAAAGTTCATTATAAATTTGATCGAACCTTGGGTGATAACACTGCTTAGATGATTGAGAATAGTCTCTGTGTTGTCCTTATCTTCTTTCCTTTTCTTCTTCTCTTGTTTTTTCACCCTTTGCTTCTCTTTTTCTGAACCACGTTGCTATAGTTTTCTATCCCTGTTTGTAGCCACCACTTGCCCCCTTTTTAGATCTAGGTTTAGATAAAAAGAGAAGAGAGAGTTAGAGCTAAAGTGGGTTGTGGGTTGTTAAAGCCCACTATGGGTCGAACTAATAGGCTATCTACCCAATAGTGTTAGCATGGCTTGGTCCAGTCCCGAATATGCAAGGTTGCCTATGTGGATATTCGGGTAGCGAGAGCGAGCATCGGGTTGAGTTGAGTCTAAGATTTGTCTCCCGAGCATGGTCTTCTCCCTTGGCAAATGGCCTACTTCTTCATCGCTAGGCTTCTACACACTGGTCAAATCTTAAGTTAGTGTTGTGTGGATAAAGGAGTTGAATCCTCGTACACTGACTAGGTGGTCGGATTTTATACTTGCAAATGGGGGTTAGTCATACATGATCTATTAATGCCCACTGAACCCTCGAACGGTTGGCTCATAACTTTCGTGTGGGCGCCGGCTAACTTACACGAATCGATGCCACACAACATTGTCTCAAACTTTCTAGGGCAGCTTCATACCATGTGATGCCATCCCAAGCTTTCCGAAGTAGCATCATACTACACGGTGTGCCTTGTGTAGGCATACGCAGCATGGTCAGGTGATCAATTTGTTGGGAAATCCTATGGGGCGATATCTCATACGTAGTGGAAGAACAAAAAATAAAACCACAGATTTCCCGTAGAAAGGTTCCGTCATCGTGCGAAGATCGGTGCGTCAAAATAAATCCATGAAAACTGCATGTGTAAAAGAAAATACCTAGGGAGATCATATATCCCTGAATCCCTACAGATCTATAGGAAGGATGAAGGAGGTCAAGCGTCCTTCTCTCTAGCGGTATCTACATGGCAGGGACTGTGACGATGCACCTCTCTAGGGAGAGGAGAACAGGAGGTGGCCACCAAAAAAAACCCCAGCCTATAGAGCTTTGGTTCCCTCCTATTTATAGAGGCTCCCTATAAACCCTAATGGATCTTGCCCTATTGGGTATTAGATCTCCATCCAATTACCCAAGCCTCTTGGATTAGTGGTCTCTACCCAATAATATCTTATTAACAATTATTAGATCTCATCTTAGGATCCAATAATTCATGGGCTTAATGGATATCCAATAAGATAGGGGCTCTAGTGGATATCTCATATCCAAACCTCTACTCATCGCAACACCTACCATATATGTGTGACTCTCTAGGCCTAATATCGAGTTGGCCATGGGTCATACTGTCAGAACTCCTTCTGACTTAGTGAATTATTATTTCTATAATAATTCATCCAACTCATCGATTGCGGATATACTAGGCCACTACGCCGCAGCCCCCAGACGATATAGTGGAAACCAATCCTTTGGACCTATCTGTCCTCAGTTATCATGTATCTAGAGTCTCTCATCCAACTAATATCTCAGAGACCCTATACCGGGTATGGTGCTGTTAGGCCTATATGGTTTCTCCTCGAGTCTTGCTCTTGTTAGATTCTCCCAGAGAACTCTTTATCTCTCAATTCGAATAACCTTGGCCAAGGATTTGTTCGAGCAAGAATACATGGGATATTCCTCTCATGATACCGAGAGTGAATGATCCTCTATTTACACTCAATAGGCCTCGTAAGGTTGGCTACCATTCCCAATAACTGGCTATAGTAGATATGGAACTTTCCAAACCTATAAGTCTGGTATCAAAGAGTGGAGTACTCATACAGGACATCCTTGGTGTCTCAAGTCTAAGGACCAGATACACTACTGGGACTACGAAATCATTGTCTGACGTGAGATATCAATAACCATCCAGCATTCTGTAAGCGGATCAATCAGTGAACTCATTCCCCAATGAGCACCTGCACTGTACCCTTAGTGTCCCCACATGAGTAGCTATGAGACAAGCCACCTCCATCATATGGATGGGTATACAACACACCAGTCTATCCGGTTGTCTCGATATCCCTCTCGAGTAACCTATGACCAGGATTATTTATGGTCTTTGTTTAAAGGTGAATCGGTCTCATTATCGTGATCTCATCACGATCCGATTTCCGTTGCACAGATCCAAGGACATCACAATATATGCAACACGCAAGATAAAGTGATAAAATGCCTAATAATAAGCAAAAAGAAAGAGTGTATATCAAGTCACAAGTACCATCACCCATGTGATTGGCTTGCAGGGCATATATGACTAGCACGCTTCTCTAAGTTTGAGGTGTCATGCTAACGTGGTCTACCACATCAGCTTTAAAGTTCCATATCGGTCCCAACATGGTTGCTGACTGTTGCCTCGAGGGTGGTGCCAAAATATGCCCTATCATTTCCCCTCCCCCCCCCCAATAGAGGCATGCTCCGGGCTCCTCTTGGAAGTGCTCGGGGCATGGCTTAGTGTCTTTGCTTGAGTGAGTCGACTGTCATGCAGGGATTGTTGGCTCGGTTGTCGATTGACAAAGTGTCATGGACAATTTGTAAATGGCTTGTTCAGTGTAATGTTTATGCATGTTCGTGTCTTTTCGGTTTGTTCTAACTTTGCAAAGAATGTAAAGGGTTAGCCAAAGGCTAAACAACCCCAGTTGAATGAGTTTGGTGGCCATTTCAGGCTTGTACATAATGATGGTGTCATGTGGACACCTGTACTAGATTTCAGTCTGTAGTGGACCAATTTTATACCTTTGTTGTGCAATCATTCTGAGCTTGTGATGTATATGATTGGAATTTGCATTGTCTCTAAAGTGTTTGCTGAAAGAGTGGCTTGTGGATCTCGTGTGAAATGCTTTCTCTGTCCCGTCTTCTCTTTTACAAGTCCTAAGGGATCATAGGAGGTTCGGGGAGGCTGACCTTTGCAGACTAACACGCAATGGTGCCGCACAGCTTAGGCAAAACTAGCTAAGTCCGTGATAGATGGTATCAGAGTGGGATAAGCCCACTTAGAAACACTTAGCATGCAAACGTGGGGGACCTAGTGGGGTTGCATTGAGGGCAGCCAACATGCGCGACCGTTTGGGAAACAGACATAGAGTTGTAAGGGAAGGAGTCACTCAGAGGAGCGGGCATCCGAGAATGTCTTTAGAAAAATGGCCAACCCTTCGCGCAAAGAGGCACCATAAGGACAATCAAGCTGAAAAGAATTGCATAGCGCACAAAGGCTGGGATGGCTGAGTTCGAGCAGTGGCTCAACGTTGGCACCCAAACTTGACGGTGCTCGAGGTAAGTGGGGTACTTTGCAAAGGATGAGACTGTGCAATGTGGAGGGGATTATTCAACGATCGAAAGAGTTATACAAAGTTCACAAAGGTGAGGGGAGTTGCAAATTCAAGGAATTCGATACTCATGCAAGGGCTTGCATGCGGATGATGGACTGTTCGTGGCCATCCCAAAGCGGCCGAAGGTCGGCGCCATGGAGTATTGAAACTTTCTCATTAGCATGTGTAGGATACTTTCATAAGAGGCTGAAGTGTGCAACAGGTTTAGCATGTTGCTAGACCTAGAGGGGTGCAGTGGGAGCTGTATTGGCGAAGAGTCGCAATCTAACAGGTGCGTTTGTGGAGGCAGAACAGTGCATGGTTTGTTCAGCAAAGACGGAGTGGTCCAAGGGGATGGTGGTCTCCAAACCTTCCAGAGGGAAAGAGACAAAGAGAGAAATTGCTCCAACGGAGCAGATATCCAGGAGGGATAAGTTTCGATTCTCAAGAGGGAGAATCATGTGCAATGAACTGCACCGATTGAGGAGTACCTCAAGACAAAGCTTGATAGATCGAGTGAGCAACGAGGAGTCGTTGCCTAATCTCGCAAGTGGCAATGCGTTGGTGGACACATAGCGAGATCAAGTGGGGGAGCAACCCAAGGCAACACAAAGTGAAGACACACTTGGAGTCGATAGGGAGATTGGACTCAACAGAGGGCTGACCCGTGGAATGGTGGGCGCGAGGACCACCATTAACACAATGCAAATCGAGAAGCGGAGCAACTTGGGGGTAACTTGGTGGTGTACCCAAGCCGCATGAAGAGAGTTGGTATAGAAGATAAAACATGGAGCGAAGGCATGGAGCTTTCCTTAGACAGAGGTTAAGGGCATAGACTCTTACAGAGACAAGAGTAGGATCATGTCATTCCATGGGTTCTTTATTATGATGGAGCAGACTCATCTTGCATGGTGCCAAAGACGAAGGGAGCTTTGAGGCATACACTTTATCTCAGTGAAGTATTTAACAGAGGAACTAAGGTGACGCAGCTTGCAGAGGCGAAGTTGCTGTTAGGAGGCCTTGGCATAGGGCAAGAGGATGCAAAAGTAGGTACTCTTAAAGAATATACCATAGTGTTGCTATTCGGGTTGCCATAAGGAAAGCAGTGCGCAGCAGAGATTGTACTGGTAGGGGTAGAGTCCCAAGATCCAAACAATGGTGCACCAATTTCAGCGAAGTCAGGGGACTTCAGAGGAGCTGCTAGGCGATGGACTATCCTAAAGCTAGGCTTCATCCGAGTGTGACCCGAGAGCGGGTGGACGAAGGTCGATTGCCAAAGGAGCAAACAGAATCGAAGGTGGCAGAGGCCCTGCGATGTGTTGGTGGAGTCCACACATGGAGAGATCACAGTTCAAGTTCATACCACAAGGATCAGAATGCAAGGAGATGTCACCAGGAGGTGACATGATGTAGTGAATCGTGGTGGAATGGTTCGTGGCAATGCGACACACACAGTGAGTCCTATGGGGGGACTGGATCATGCAGAGGTATGATCGGGAGCGTGATTGGGAGCTCGACTTCAGTGAACAACACGGTGGCAAAAAGAGCTATGGATTCAAGCACTGAATGCCATGGTACCATAGAGGCGAGCCTTTCGTGCGTGTATCGAATACTGCATTGAATGGAAGCCTTGGGCATCAGCTTATGGGGGCTGTGCACTATCGAAGAAGAAGTTCAAATGTAAATACCAGTGAGTCCCATGTTGGGAAATCCACAAGGGAGCAACATCTCATGCGCAGCGAAAGAACAAAAAACAAAACCCTAGATTTCCCATAGAAAGTTTCCATCGTCATGCGAAGATCGGTGCGTCTAAAACAAATCCACAAAACTACACATGTAAAAGAAGATACCTAGGGAGATCATATATCCCTGAATTCCTACAGATCTATAGGAGATGATGAAGGAGGTTAAGCGTCCTCCTCTCTAGCAGTATCCACATGGCAAGGATTGCGACGATGCACCTCTCTCTCTTGGGGGAGGAGAATAAGAGGTGGCTACCAAAAGAAACCCTCAGCCTATAGAGCTTTGGTTCCCTCCTATTTATAGAGGAACCTTGAAAACCCTAATGGATCTTTTGCCCTATTGGATATTGGATCTCCATCTAATTACCCAAGCCTCTTGGATTAGTGAGTTTCTACCCAATAATCTCTTATTAGCAATTATTGGATCTCATCTCAGGATCCAATAATTCAAGGGC
The DNA here is from genome assembly GCA_024322285.1 of Musa beccarii. Classification (NCBI taxonomy): domain Eukaryota; kingdom Viridiplantae; phylum Streptophyta; class Magnoliopsida; order Zingiberales; family Musaceae; genus Musa; species Musa beccarii. The sequence continues at coordinate 8,729,576 of CM044402.1, read as the reverse complement.
TTAATGGATATCCAATAAGAGAAGGGGTTCAGCAGATATCTTATATCCGAACCTCTACTCGTTGCAAAACCTACCATATGTGTGTGACCCTCTAGGCTCAATATCGAGCTGGCCGTGAGTCATACTTGTCAGAACTCCTTCTGACTTAGTGAATTATTATCTCTATAATAATTCACCCAACTCATCGACTACGGACGTACCAGGCCACTACGCTGTGGCCCCAGAAAATACAGGGGAATCCAATCCTTTGGACCTATCTGTCCTCAATTATCATGTATCTATAATCTCTCATCCATCTAATATCCCAGAGACCCTATACTGAGCATGGTGCTGTCAGGCCTATATGGTCTCTCTTCGAGTCTTGTTCTTGTCGGATTCTCCTGGAGAATCCTTTCTCTCTCAATCCGAATATCCTTAGCCAAGGATTTGTTCGAGCAAGAACACATGGGATATTCTTCTCATGATACCGAGTGTGGATGATCCTCTAGTAACACTCAATAGCCCTCGTAAGGTTGGCTACCACTCCCAATGACCGGCTGTACTAGATCTGGAACTTTCTAAACCTATAAATCCGGTATCAAAGAGTGGAGTACTCATACAGGACATCCTTGGTGTCTCAAGTCTAAGGACCAGATACACTACTGAGACTACGGAATCGTTGTCTGATGTAAGGTATCAATAACCATCTAGCATTCTATAGGCGGATCAATCAGTAAACTCATTCCCCAATGAGCACTTGTACTGTACCCTTAGTGTCCCCACATGAGTAGCTATGAGACCAGCTACCTCTATCATATGAACGGGTATACAGCACACCAGTCTATCCAGTTATCTCGATGTCTTTCTCGAGTAACCTATGACCAGGATAATTCAGGGTCTGTGTTTAAAGGTGAATCGGTCTCATTATCGTGATCTCATCACGATCCGATTCCCATTGCACAGATCCAAGGACATCACAATATATACAATGCGCAAGATAAAGTGATAAAACGCCTAATAATAAGTAAAGAAAAAAAGTGCATATCAAGTCACAAGCGCCATCACTCATATGATTGGCTTGCAGGGCACATATGACTAGCAATCTCCCACTTGACCTAAAGCCAATCACCAACATGTCTGATCCCCATCAGACCTCTGTAACGCTCAAAGACAATCTGAGTCAATGGCTTTATCAGTGGATCTGCAATGTTATCTTCGGATGGAACTCTTTCCACTACTACATCTTTTCAGGCCACGATCTCTCTAATAAGTTGAAACCTCCTCAGAACACTTCTGATGAGACTCAGGTTCCCTTATTTGAGTAATCACCCCATAGTAGTCGCAATATAAGGGAATCGACTCCTCGTTGCTCAGGATGACTCCTAGATCTGTGATGAACTTCTTCATCTAGACTCCCTCCTTTGTATTCCGCCTCTATGGTCGAGTCAGCAGTAGTGTCTTGCTTGAAACTCTTCCAGCATACTACTCCTCCATTCAGGGTGAACACATACCCTGAATTAGACTTGCTATCATCGACATCAGATTGGAAGCTCGAGTCCGTGTAGCCCTCAACCTTGAGGCTACTACCTCCATATACCAGTAAAAGATCCTTAGTCCTTCTCAAGTACTTAAGGATACCTTTTACAGCTTTCCAGTGCTCCAAGCCTGGATCTGCCTGATATCTGCTCGTGACACTCAGAGCATATGCTATATCAGGCCTAGTACATAGCATAGCATACATGATAGATCCTATCGCTGATGCATATGGTATCATATCCATGTGTGCCCTTTCTTTAGGAGTCTTTGGGGATATACTCCTAGAAGGTGATATTCCATGTCTCATTGGTATGAGACCTCTCTTGAAATTTTCCATGCCAAACCTTTTGACAATGGTGTCTATGTACCTGGACTGGGACAAGCCAAGCATCATATTGGATCTATCTCTATAGATCCGTATCCCCAATATGCAGGATGCTTCCCCTAAGTCCTTCATGGAGAAGTGCCTAGATAACCAAGTCTTTACTATGAAGAGCATTCCTATATCATTCCCAATGATCAAGATGTCATCCACATATAATACCAAAAAGGTGATAGTGCTCCCACTTACTTTCTTGTACACACAATGCTTATCTTCGTTCTTAATGAAATCATAAGATCTGATCGCCTCATCAAATCTTATGTTCCAACTTCGGGAAGCTTGCTTCAATCCATAAATGGACCTAAGCAACCTGCACACCTTATCTGGGTTATCCCTGGACATGAATCTCTCAAGCTGTATCATATACACCTCCTCCTCGAGGTTGCCATTGAGGAATGCAGTTTTGACATCCATTTGCCAGATCTCATAGTCATAGTGTGCTGCAATAGCCAATAGAATTCGAATGGATTTTAGCATAACTACAGGTGAGAAAGTTTCGTCATAGTCAACACCTTGCCTTTGACAATACCCCTTAGCCACTAGCCTTGCTTTATAGGTCTTTACCTTTCCATCTACTCGAATCTTCTTTTTGAAGATCCACTTGCAGCCAATGGGTACATTACCCTCGGGTGCATTAACTAGGTTCCAAACCTTGTTGGAGTACATAGAATTCATTTCTGAATTCATGACTTCTTGCCATTTCCCGGAGTCTATGCTCATAATAGCCTCTTCGTAGGTTTGAGGATCAATATCCTCAACATCCTCTCTTCTGATATGTCCCATATATCTCTTAGGAGGATAGGATACTCTATTGGACCTATGTAAAGTTGGAACTTGTGTGTTAGGTATCTGAATAGATTTTGGAATGGTGCTTGAGCTAGGTTCTCCAGCCTCGCTCAACTCTATCATGCTCCCACTATCTCCACCAAGAATGTGTTCCTTCTCAAAGAGCACTGCTCTCTTGGCTACAAAAACCTTTTGGTCCTCAGGGTGATAGAAATAATATCCACAAGTTTCCTTGGGGTATCCCATGAACTTGCACCGTTCCGTTCTGGATTCTAACTTGTCAGGGTGGTGTCTCTTAACGTGGGTAGGGCAGCCCCAAATCTTAATAATCTTAAGATTAGGCATCTTACGATTCCATATCTTATATGGAGTAGACATCACTGACTTGGGTGGAATTCTATTCAGAAGGTAAGCTGTGGTCTCTAGGGCATATCCCCAGAATGAGATGGGTAGGTCGGCAAAACACATCATAGAATACACCATGTCTAACAGTGTGCGATTCCTCCTTTCTGATACACCATTAAGCTGTGGTGTATAAGGAGGTGTCCATTGGGATAAGATCCCATAGTCTTTAAGGAACTGGGTGAACTCTATACTCAAGTACTCACCTCCTCAATCTAATCGAAGGGTTTTAATACTCTTTCCTGTTTGGTTCTCCACTTCATTTTTATATTTCCTGAATTTCTCAAAAGCTTCAGACTTGTACTTCATCAAGTACACATGTCCGTATCTTGAGAAATCATCAGTGAAAGTAATGAAGTAGGAGTAACCACCTACGGCATGAGTCGACATGGGACCGTATACATCACTATGTATGAGTTCTAGTAACTCGGTGGCTCTCTCTCTAGTTCTATTAAATGGAGAGTTGGTCATCTTTCTCTGAAGGCAAGGTTAACATGTCGCATATGACTCATAGTCCAATGGATCTAGATATCCATCTTTTAGCAACTTTTGAATCCTTCCCTCGTGGATGTGACCTAGACTACAATGCCAAAGATATGCATTGTTCACCTCTTCTCGTTTCCTCTTAGACTCACTTACACTCATGATATGTGGAGCTGTATCTAGCATAAATAAATCATTATGCAATGTTCCTCTCATGATGATCTGATCATCTAATACTATTAAACAACCATTGTTCTCAAAAACTAATTTATATCCACTAACTGTCAAACATGAAATGGAAATAATATTTTTGATAATAGAAGCAACATAATAGCATGCATCTAATGCAATAATAGCTCCACCAGGCAGATGTAAAGTGACCTTGCTAATAGCCACTGCAGCAATCTTTGCTCCATTGCCCATCTTAAGGTCCATCTCACCTCTGTTCAATCTCCTAGGTCCTGCCAGAACCTACAACGAATTGCAGATATGATAAGCACTCCCGATATCCAATACCCATGTGTTATCAAAAGATTCTGACAAATGGAGACTGATCATGAATGTACATGAAGCTTCTCCAATGTCGAGTAAGCGAACGTTGCGACCAATGAAGCTAAGGAGAACAGAAGCGGTGCAAGCCCTGCAACATGATGGCGGAGGCCATACATGAGAGTTGTAGTCTGTCTTTCCATCGACCAAGAGGAACTACTCAGAGAACACAGAGGTGTTAAAGCAGGTGGTCAAAAAAGGGCGAGGAAGCAATGACGAGTCTAGAGAGACTTAACTACCTAAAACCAAACATCGATTAGAATGAAGGTGGACTCAAAGGAGTGCCGTAGTGCCACAGAGGCTGATCTACCGATTGTGAAGAAGGGATGCAAATGCGGGACAATGGATAGTAGTGTCATCGGCATTGCAGTGTCATGGTACCATAGAGGTGGGACTTTCGGGAAATCATCGATCCCTTGCTCTCATAGAGGGAGAGTGCTTGGTCATGATATTGGTCGTAGAGGAGGAGAATGCATTGGCAAACTCTATGTACCATGATAAGGCTGAAGGGTAGAGGCTAGAAAACTTCATAAGACCGGTGTCAATGGACTTTTCATCAAGATTATCATAGTGAAGAACTTCGGATCGATGCAAGAGTGCAAGACCAAGGAACGAAGCAGGCAGTATGTGGTGTTGTACCTTTACTACTCAGAGGAGTAGATGGTAGAAATGATGGAGAAGGCAATACAATCCCAGAGGCGACCAAATTTATTAGAGACTTGCTCCAAGTTGGAGTGATAACTTCTTGCATTCCAAAAGTTCAATGACATTGAGAAGGTGAATCGCAGTAGCTGACTCAGCGCAAGGATTGTAAACACTTCAAGTGCTTCAGAAGTGTGAGCTAAGAGCAGGCAAAGTCTAGTAACCAGCTCGACACATGAAGTACAACCTCGAGGAGGCGAGCGAAGTCAAGTAACCTTTACCTTCTCAACTCTCAAGAGAATGGGCAAAATCAAGTACCCCAACTCTCTTAGTTATCTAGCATAGGAGCTTTGCATAGATTTGAAGACCCTTCAAAGAGACTAATGGAAGACAATAGTTGTCAAGTCCTCACCAATGGTGATCAGTGATACTAAGAGTAGATTGTCCGTTTCATTTCTCAACTGAATGCTAATCAAAAGTGGAAGTGATATGAACCTACTAGGACGAGATAACTAGGTGGAAGAAGATTCGATGGGAAAATTTTACGGAGGAAGGGCTGGCCTAAAAACTTCAAAGGTTGCGAGGCGATGCTTATTAAAGCTCCAACAAGCATCTATCCAGTTCAAGAGATAAGAAGAATTTGAAGATTGGCGCATATCGAAGATAGTCTTTTCCTTCATCAGATGAATCCGCAAGAACTAGCAAGGATCAGCATAACTCTGCCAACCCCACACCAGAGTCAGAGTCATTGGCGAGTTGAAGCAGTATGGCAGATTAAAGTTTGATGACTCAAAAACAACAAGAAGAGAACAACTGAGAGATAAGGGGCGCATCATAGCAGGAGCAGAAGATTAAAGATCTAGCAAAGGCAAGGAGTTACAGCATCAACGAAGGCTTTGATGAGGACGTCGAAGGAATAAGTGGGGGAGAATGTCACGGATAATTTATAAATGGCTTGTTCGGTATAATGCTTATGCATGTCTGTATCTTTTTGGTTTATTCTAACTTTGCAAAGAATGTAAAGGGCTGGCCAAAGGCTAAACAACCCCAGTTGAATGAGTTTAGTGGCTGTTTCAGGCTTGTACATAATGATGGTGTCATATGGACACTTGTACTAGATTTCGATCTGTAGTGGACCAATTTTATACCTTTGTTGTGCAACCGTTCTGAGCTTGTGATGTATATGGTTGGAATTTGTATTGGCCCTAAAGTATTTGCTGAAAGGGTGGCTTGTGGATCCCGTGTGAAGTGCTTTTTTTGTCTCGTCCTAAGGGATCGTAGGAGGCTTCGAGGAGGCTGACCTTTGCGGACTGACACGCAATGGTGTCGCACGGCTTAGGCAAAACCAGCTAAGTCCGTGATAAAAGGGCTGCTATTCGGGAGCCGAATTGGTCGAGCGGCATAACTTAGGGAGTGGGTGCTTGGCATTAGACTGACCAAGTGGTTTTGTTCGGGTCTATGCTTGTCCGGGCAACCGCTCAGACAATGGCTTGAGCAAACAATGATTAATTGTATATTATTGGCCGAGCAATAATGCCTGGGCATTGAGGACTGATGTAAGTGATGCTTGATTGCATATGCCTAGTCAAGCAGCGTTGCTCATGCACTAGGGATTGATATGGCCGAGCAACATTGCTTAGGCTTTGATCTGGCCGAGTAACATTGCTTAGGCTCTGATCTGGCCGAGCAGCACCGTTTAGGTCCATGTTTGGCTGAGTAGCTGCTCCGACAATGATTGAAGCAAGCAAGGATTAATTCCATATGACTGGCTAAGCAGTGTTGCTTTGGCACTAGAGACTGATATGGTCGAATGACATTGCTCGGGCCCTAGTCTAGCTGAGCAACACTGTTCGAGCCCATGTCTGGTCAAGCAGCTACTCTGACAGTGATTGAAGCAAGTGAGGATTGACTGCATATGATTGGTCGAGTGGTGTTGCTTGGGCACTATGAACTAATATGGTTGAGCAACATTGCTCGGGCCCTAGTTTGGCCAAGCAGCACTATTCAGGCCTGTGTATGGCTAAGAAGCTTCTTTAATAGCGATTGAAGCAAGTGAGGATTGACTACATATGATTGGTCATATAGCGTTGCTCAAGCACTGGGGACTGATATGGCTAAGTAACATTGCTCAGGCCCTGGTCTGGCCGAGCAAAACTATTTAGGCCCATGTTTGGCCGAGCAATTGCTCTAACAACGGCCGAAGCAAGCAAGGACTAACTACATATGACTAGTCGAGCGGCATTGCTCGAGCATTGGGGATTGATATGGCTAAACGACATTGCTCAAGCACCGGCCTGGTCAAGCAGAATTGTTCAAGCCCATGTCTGGCTGAGTAGTTGCTTTAACAATGACCGAAGCAATCAGGGTGAGTTTAGCTATGGTGGGAAAATTTCTATCCTTTTGCTTTAGTGGGAGTTTCTAACTTTGGTAGGAGTCTTCGGTGGGAGTTCGCTCTTTTTTCTTTTTTTTTTTTGCCCTACTTAGGAACTTGTGTTTTTGCATCCCTTCTCATGAGTCATTATAGTGAGGTGAGCTGTCACCCACTTTTGGGGAGGCAAAGGGTCATTTCAGGCAGTGGAGCTTTCTTTATATACCCCCCTCTACCAACTTCATCTTGCTCATTTGTTTACACTCTCCCCGGTTATTCTCTTTGGCCATTCTCCTCAGTCGTTCTCCCTCGTTGGTCATCTAATAGTACAGGTCGGTCACGATGTCTTCCCCTTCCTCTTCTTCTTCGTTGAGTCAGTCAAGATCAGGGGAAGCGGTGTCATCCTTAAGTAGTCCTGGGGGCAATAGCACATCATTGGGTGGGGCCTCCCCGGTGAATGAGAAGTCTATCCAAGCTCTCCAAGTCTCAAAATCATTGCACAATTTTGACTCCATCATGAACCAAGGAACTGCACGACCATGTTCGAGAATGCCATTGTATCCTGACTGGCTATGAGCTGCATGCTCCCCGGCCTAGGCAGCATGCATACAACCCATTCCCGAATGGGTTTAGTTTGACACTCGATGCACGTGAGGCTGGGCTTCGGTTTCCTCTACACCCCATAATTGAGGCTTGCCTCTCATGATGGTGGATCTCGCCATCGAAGATGGTGCCCAACTCATGGTGTGTTGGGAAATAGTGAATCAGTATCTCTGGCACAGCGAAAAACAAAAATAAGACTAGATTTTCCATAGTTAAGTACTTAGCCATTGTGTGATGATTGGTGCATCAAAAATCATAAATCCGAAAAATTGCACGTATCATGTTAGGAGCATTACCAAGGGAGATCGTATATCCCTAATATTTTCAGATCCGATGAAGAGGATGAAGGAGCACTAGCGTACTCCTCTCTAGCGGTAATCCACACAGCGGACATAGCGATGACGCTTCTCAAATCACCACGGGATCACTCTCTCCATATGCACCACAAGACTACCGGAGCCAAGGAGGAGGAGAGGAGGTTGAGGAGAATAGGAGGGGCGACTTCCAAGAGCTCTAGCCTATGAACTGGGGAGTTCCTCCTATTTATAGAGGTGCATGAAGCTTATTCTTAATGGATCCTGTTCACATTGGATCTTTATCCAATTATCTAGTTGGATTTCTATCCTGTTCACATTGGATCTCTATCCAATTATCCAATTGGATCTCTATCCGATTGGATGTCTATCTAATTATCCAATTTGATCTCATACAATTATTTGATTAGATCTTATCCATAAGATCCAAAATAGGGGCTCCGTAGATATCTTATATCTGCAACTCTACTCGTCGCAATATCCACCTAATGTGTGTGACCCTCTAGGCCTGATACCGAGCTAACTGTGAGTCGCTCCCATCAGAACTCCTTTTGACTTAGAACTCATTCTGATATAGTGAATTATTATCTCCATAATAATTCACTCGACTCATCGACTATGGACATACTAGGCCACTACGCCATAGTCCCCAAACGATACAGGGGGATCTAATCTGTCGGACCTATATCCTCAGTTACCATGTATCTATAGTCCCTCATCCATCTAATATCCCAGAGACCGTATATTGGGCATGGTAATGTCAGGCCCATACGGAATCCTGTCCGAATCTCGCTCTAATCGGATTCTCTCGGAGAACTCCTTCTCTCTCAATCCAAATGACCCTGACCAAGGATTTTGCCTGAGCGAGCACACGCGAGATATAACTCTCACGATATCGAGAGTGGATGATCCTCTATTGACACTCAATTACCTTCGTAAGGTTGGCTACCATTCCCGAGAACCAACTATACCAGATCTGGAGCTTTCTAAACCTATAAGTCCAGCATCAAAAAATGGAGTACTCATACAAGGCATCTTTGGTATCTCAAGTCTAAGGATCAGACACATAATTGGGACTACGGAATCGTTGTCTGACGTTAGGTATCATTAACCATCCAGCATTCTGTAAGCAGATCAATTAGTAAATTCATTCTCCAATGAGCACCTGCATTGTACCTCTAGTGTCCTCACACAAGCAACTATGAGACTAGTCAACTCCATCAAATAGATGAGTATACAGTGCACCAGTCTATCCGGTTATCTCGATGTCCTCATCGAGTAACCTATAACCAGGATGATTTAGGATCTGTGTTTAAAGGTATATCGATCTCATTATCGTGATCTCATCACGATCCGATTCTCATTGCACAGATCCAAGGACATCATAATATTCATCCAGATAATGTGAGAAAATGCTATTAATAATATGCAAAGAGATCGACGCAACGTGTCACAAGTGCCATCACTCACGTGATTAGCTTATAGGGCACCTATAACTAACAATCTCCCACTTGACCTAAAGCCAATCACCTACGTGTCTGATCCCCATCAGACCTTTGTGATGCTCAAATACAATCTGAGTCAACGGCTTTCTCAATGAATCTGCAATGTTATCTTTGGATGAAACACTTTCCACTACTATATCTCCACGGGTCACGATCTCTCTGATCTCGGTGGAACCTCCTCAGAACACTTCTGACGAGACCCAGGTTCCTCAGCTTGATTGATCGTCCCGTTATTTCGTAATATATAGGAATTAATTTCACGCTACTCGATACGATTCCCAAATCCATGATGAACTTCTTCATTCATATACCCTCTTTTGCTGCTTCTGTTGTAGTAATATATTTCGCCTCTATGGTCGAGTCAGCAGCAGTATCTCACTTGGAACTCTTCCAACTTACTACTACTTCATTCAGGCTGAACACATACCCTGAATTTCACTTACTATTATCAACATCAGACTGAAAACTCGAGTCCGTGTAGCCCTCAATCTGGAGAGTACCTCCTCCATATACCAGTAACAAATCCTCAGTCCTTCTCAAGTACTTAAGGATACACTTTACTGCTTTCTAGCACTCCAAGCCTGGATTTGCCTGATACTTGCTCGTGACACTCATAGCATGCGCTATATCAGGCCTGGTACATAATATAGCATGATAGATCCTATCGCATAGGGTATCGTATCCATGTCTGTCATTTCTCTAGGAGTTTTTGGGAATATACTCTATGAAAGTAAAATTCTATGTACTTGGACTGGGACAAGCCAAGCATCCTCTTGAATCTATCTCTATAGATATGAATCCTCAAAATATGGGATGCTTCCCCTAAGTCCTTCATGGCGAAGTGTCTAGATAGCCAAGCCTTTACTGTGGAAAGCATTCCAATATCATTCCTAATGATTAGGATGTCATCCACATATAACACCAAGAAGGTGATAGCACTCCCACTTACCTTCCTATACACACAAGATTCATCTTCGTTCTTAACGAAGTCATAAGATCTGATCGCCTCATCAAATCTTATGTTCTAATTTTAGGAAGCCTGCTTTAGTCTATAAATAGACTTAAGCAATCTGCACATCGTATCCGGACTCTGCTTGGACATGAATCCCTCTGGCTGTATCATATACACCTCTTTCTAGAGGTTGCCATTGAGGAATGCAGTTTTCATGTCCATCTATCAAATCTCATAGTCATAATGAGCTGCAATAGCCAATAGAATCCGGATGGATTTCAACATAGCTATGGGTGCGAAGGTTTTGTCATAGTCAACACCTTGCCTTTGACGATACCCCTTAGCCACTGGCCTTGCCTTATAGGTCTCCACCTTTCCATCTACCCCAATCTTCTTCTTGAAGATCTATTTGCAGTCGATGGATACGATACCCTCAGGTGCATCAACAAGGTTCCAGACCTTGTTGGAGTACATGGATTCCATATCAAAAATTCATGATTTTTTGTCACTTCCTAGAGCCTATGCTCATAATAGCCTCCTCATAGGTCTGAGAATCAATATCCTGAGTGTCATCCCCATCGATATATCCCACATATCTCTCAGGAGGGTATGGCACTCTACCAGTCCTATTTAAAGTTAGAACTTGTGTGTTAGGTACCTGAACAAACTCGGTCTCCGGAATGGTGCTTGAGTTAGGTTCTCTAACCTCGCTCAACTCTATTATGCACCCACTGTCTCCACCAAGAATGTGTTCCTTCTTAAGAAACACTACTCTCTTGGTAATAAGGACCTTTTGTTGCTCGGGGTGATAGAAATAATAATCATAAGTTTCCATGAGGTATCCCACGAACTTACACCGTTTCATCCTAGATTCTAACTTATCGGGGTCATGTCTTTTAATGTGGGTAGGGTAGCCCCAAATCTTAACAACCTTAAGATTGAGCTTTTTCTCTCTTCATATCTTATATGGTGTAAATACTACCGATCTAGATGGAACTCTGTTCAGAAGGTAAGTTGCAGTCTCTAAGGCATATCCCCAAAAGGAGATGGGTAGGTCAATGAAACTCATCATGGGCCTCACCATATCTAATAGTGTGTGATTCCTCCTTTCTGATATACCATTGAGTTATGGTGTATAATGAGGTGTCCATTGGGACATAATCCCATGGTCTTTGAGGAACTAGGTGAATTCCGTACTCAAGTATTCTCCTCCTCGATCTAATCAAAAAGTTTTAACACTCTTTCTAGTCCACTTCCTCTTGGACATGCTTACATTCATGATATGTGGAGCAGTATTCAGCATAATCAAACCATTATGCAATGTCCCTCTAGTGATGATCTTATCATTCTTACTAATTGAACAACAATTGTTATCAAAAAATCACTTTATAACCATTTAATGTCAACAATAAAATGGAAATAATATTTTTGATAATAGAGGGAACAAAATAATATGCATCTAATATAATAGTAGCTCAATCAGGTAGATGTAGAGTGACCTCACCGATAGCAATAACAGCAACTCTTGCTCCATTGCCCATCTTGAGATCCATCTCACCTTTTGCCAATCTCCTAGGCCTTGTCAGAACCTGTAACGAATTATAAATGTGATAAGCACTACCGAGATCCAATACCCATGCATTATCATAAGTATCTGACTCATGGAGACTGATCATTAATGCACCTAAAGCTTCTCCAAGCTTCTGTTTCACCTTTTCTGCAAGATATTCCTTGTAGTTCCTCTTCCAATGCCCATCTTGACCGTAGTGGAAGCACTGACCTTTATCATATGCTAGGTCAATTTTGGCAACCTTTGCCTTACCCCGTTTGCCCTTGCCCTTCTTAAGGGTCTTCCCAGCCTTCCTTTTCCTCTTGGTCTCACTAACATAGAGAACTAATTTCTCTTTCTTGATAGTGCTCTCTGCCTCCCTCAATATATTGAGGAGCTTAGGGAGAATCATCTCAAGTTTGTTCATATTAAAATTCATGATAAACTAGGAAAAGAAATCTGGCAAGGACTGGAGAATAAGATCAACGCACATATTATCATCTATGATCATTCCTAGACCTGTGAGTTTCTCAATCCACTCTATCATCTTCAGGACATGGTTCTGAACTGGTGTCCCCTCAGTCATCCTAGTACAGAAGAGACTCTTAGATATCTTATATCGTTAAGTTCTTTCTTGCTCCTCAAACAGTTTATAGAGATGTAGGAGTATGGATCGAGCATCCATATTTTTATGTTGTCTCTATAACTCAAGAGTCATAGAGGCCAACATGTAACACTAAGTGAGAGTGAAATCATCTATATACTTCGCATATTGGGCAAACTCTTCCTGAGGTACTCTTGCCTCAGGTTAGGGTATATGAGAACTATTCTCATGTTATGGAGCCAATCTATAGACCAGTGAGGCAATTGGCATCAAGTATGTCACGTAGAGGGTCTGATGGTGATATATTTCTGATAAATAAGAGATATAGCGTAAGTCAATAACACAGATTTCACAGAAAAATAAATAATCAAGATATGGACTTCTAACTTCACGTGCTCCCACTAATTTTTCTAGTGAGTCACGCGACACTCTCAGCACATGAAGCGGAAGTCTCCAACAAACTTCTAGTAGGGATCGGGATGCAATTGGCATCTTAGTGTAACCTCGAGGGACTCGACCAATCATACTAAACCTAAAAAAGATAGGCAACTCTTGTTAATCACAACTCCTTGTGATTCCTGTCATGTTCGGCCTTCGAACCACCATGGTCTCGAGGGACTCGACTAACTATGATATCCAATTAAGTCATCACCAACGTTACAAGATGAGTCTGATTCAGTGATATGCCCTCGAGGGACTCGACCAAGCATACCATGTCCTCAGGTCACTAGTGACATCTCTATGTCGTAGGTAAGATAACGAAATACGAAATAGGTGAGCCTCGAGGGACTCGACTAACTCAGCCTACGTCGGGAATCGGTTCCTACCTATAACGATGGAAGGCCATATTTGTCAATCTTATTGTCTCACGCTTACCGACTTAATATTATCATAGGAGGGGATTTAGGTTCAGTCTCATGATAAACATGCCACACACATACATATTTAATATATATTTACATTGTATGTAAATATATATCTATACTTATCTAGTAGGTGCATAGCAATCACATGCATAGGCACACCAGATGATCATGGATCTCAACCTAATATGATTAGGCCCGAGCTAGTAGGCCTAATCACTTGCATTAGAATCTATGTAAATATCAGTGCATCTCTATGCCCGGTGATTATCCATCTCGTCATCGTCGGATCCGCCAACACCTCGACACATTCCCATGCATCGTGATCATCTGAATCAGCCTTGAGGGTCCTGTTGCCACCTCCAGGCTTCCGTCGGGCCTCTAGAGTAATTATAACATAATTATAGGTATGTAGGCCCGATAATTAACGAAAAATGGAGGCTCGTAGGCCCCAATAATAATCACATGCACACATCACATGGTCCATGATCATCTTCCCATATCACACATCACATGTATATATTAGGTAGGATAACTAGATAAATAATAATAGATAATTAAACTTTTTAAATAACTAAAATTTAGAAATCAAGGAGATGTCAGGAATTTCCAAAAATATCAAGGGTATTTTGGTAATTTTGATAGGACATGGCTTGGAATTTCTATAATTCACAAGGGCAAAATTATCAGTTTTGCCTCTTTTTCCCAAACAGAGTTGACGGCTGCAACTTCTTGCGACCACCGCCTCCCTGCTGCAGGTGCACCGCTTGGCAAGCGTGCAGCGCTAGTGCAGCTTCTATGGTTGCCTAATAGGCGGGTGCCGCCTCGCCTTTGTAGTGTCGCCTCGCACAGGCTGTTGCCTCTGTGCAGAGGTGGTTGCTAGGCGCGTAGGCCGTAGCACTACTGCCTCGCACAGGCCGCTGCACTACCACTTCACGCAGGCAGTGCAGTGCCAGGCGACTGCCACCTTGTGCATCCGCCATGCGCCGCCACCTGCCCAGGGGCACTGCCGCCTCACACGCAAGCAGCTGCCTCACGCATGGGTGGCCACCTCATGAGGTAGTGGGTAGCTACCAGGTGGCTGTCGCAGTGCGCAGTTGCCTCACGCATGGGGCGGCCACCGCCACGCCTGCAAGCGGTTGCCTCATGTATGCGGTGGGCCGCCACCAAGTGGTTACCTTCCTACCAGGCAATGCTTGCTGTCTCACACATGCGGTGGATCGCCGCCAAGCAGCAGGCAGCTACCTTGTGCACCAACAGCCTGCACGTAGCGCACAACCACGGCAACCTGTTGTGCACCGGTTGTGGCCGTCACCTTGCGCGGAAGGGCTGTTGCTATGCGCAGACTGTCGCAACTATTGTAGCCACTACCTTGTTTGCTCGCGAGCACAAGCATCTCGCTTGCTGGTGCCTTGCCCTTCGACACTACCTCAACGAACAAGCAACTCGCTCGCAACTTTTGCATGCTCACCACCATCTTGGTCGATCCACTGGGCAACAATAGTTGCTGCCTCTATCTCCTGCATTTACGTCAACAAATTTGATGCAGAAGGATCACTCTAAAGCATATTTCATCAATAAGATAAAACACTTTTTCGAATCTAAGAAAACCACGTCAAACACAGTAAGAACGCGTAAAACAATTCTACACGATTAAACACAACACATGCAATTTATAAGTCAATCATCGCATGATGAACCTGGCTTTGATATGATAGAACCCCAGAGGAATTCTATGTAGATTCGATCTTTGAGGGGGATCAACCCTTGGAACGCTATGGGGGTTCCACCCTCTAAGTAGTTGGCCTGGTGGCTACAACTATAGATGAATCTTCTTTTCTTATCCTAAAGAGGTGGAAGCTACATGCTTATATAGGACTCCAACTCAAGACCCCTAGTATAGCTAGAGTTCTCTATTGTTAGGACTCTTACTCAAGACTCCTACTTTTAATAAACTCTCCTACTCAAGACTGTTAGGGATCGAGTGGCACTAAGAGGGGGGGGTGAATTAGTGCAGCGGATAAATCTGAATAAAACTTGAAAACCGATTCCGGAGATTTACTTTAGAACTTGATTCAGCGAAAGAGACTCTAACTTGAAAATACTCAGGTAAGTGCAGTTTGAAGTAGGGAGAAGAAATCCGATCAGTTTGCAGCTTAAGAAATTTACGATGCAGAATTTAAGTACTCACACAGCAAGTAAACGCAGCGATGTATAGTGGTTCGGTCAAATGACCTACGTCCACTCTTGAAGCCTCCTCCAATGAGGCTCCCAACTTCCACTACCAAGTCTCTTGAAGGGGAAGGACCAAATACCCCTTTACAGCCTTTTACAAATGGTTCCCTCTCTTTACAGGATTTTTACAAGGAGAAGAAAGGAGGAGAACACTTAAGCAAATGAAAGCAGAAATTTGCTATAGCTTAGACTCAATTCTAACACTGCAAAAGGTCTAACAACCAGTTAGAAATAAAGGGGTATTTATAGGGAAATTTTGGGATTCAAAAATCCCGCTCAAAGAGGTCTCGTCTCAAACTTGGATTTGTAGGTGGTACTACTGCTCGCATCAAGCGGTACTACCGCTGCGTGTTCAGATGTCTTTGGCGGTACTACCGCTGGCATCCTGGCGATACTACTCGACACAGTGGTTGCAACCACTGTCAGGCGGTTCCACCGCTTTGCCGAAGCGACTACTACCGACACAGTGGTTGCAACCACTGTCGAGCGGTGCTACTACGCTTTGCACTGAAGCGATACTACGGCTGCTACGATGGCCGGCTACGATGGCAAACTCACGATGCCGAACTCTGATAGCATGCACGTAAGCATGCGTGCACGTAGCTGGTTCGGTTTGGGCCAAAATTTTGGCCCAAACTCATCCTAATCAAGGCCCAATGGGCCCCCACTTTGGGTTATCTAATCCTAACCCAAAATACGTGCTAACTACGAATTTTAAAGACGTTTCCTAAGCTATTACAAAGTCCGCAAATCAAGTCTTCTTCCCTCGAGCTTCCGGCGATCTTCCGACGATCTCTCGGAAACCATCCTGCGGACTCCCGGCAAGCTCTCGGACTCCACGATGATTTTGGCGAGTTCCCCCGAGCTTCTTTGGCAAGCTTCGATCTTTCTTGGCAAGCTCCGCGAACTTCCGACGAACCTCCCGGCGAACTTCCGAAAACCCTTCGGCAAGCTCCCTACTCATTCTCGGCTGGTTCCGGCAGCACTCCCAATGAATCTTCGGACTTCCGTCAAACTCTCGAACTCCCAACGATCCATCGCACTTGACTTCGGCCCTTGGTTTCGCTTTACGCCTTCATCCCTTTCGTAGTTACTCCTGCACAAACAAACACCAAAAACTCTACTTCGATCTAGACAGTTATTACAACGCGAATTGACATTCAGTTGCCCGGCACATCATTGGTCGGCGCTTCGTCCAATCCTTCGGCACATCGCCCTCTCTAGCGGCTTGTTGCCCAATCGACGGTTGACCTCCGCAACCTCGATATCCATGGCGCAACTCCGCACTTCTTGGCCCGATGCCCGACGTACGAAGCCTCCTGCCGATAGTCGACCGAACCTCCGGCTCGACATCCAATATCCAGACGTGATCACCCGGCGCAACGTCAATTCCTCCAGTGTCAACTGTCTAATCCTGATCGATAGTAGACCTGCGTAACTCAAAACGCAGTTAAACAATAAACCACAATCAATTAGTTTCATCATCAAAATCTGAGATTCAACAATCTCCCCCTTTTTGATGATGACAACTAATTGATGACTAACGGAATTAACCATAACTCCCCGGAGTTTTAACCCAAACTCCCCCTATCAATATGCCATTGATAGAACACTTGGATTATCCCAAATCCAAGCAACATTCATCATAATGTTAAGAGAATCAATCAAACCATCATGCAAATACATAAAATACTCAATCAAAGATCCCATTGCATGAATTCATCAATCTACACTTCTCCCCTTTGTCATCAACAAAAAGGAGAAGTAATATTTTGCTAGTTCTTAAAAGTTATGGTTCAGGTTTTAAATCATACTAGCTAGATTTTCATTAACATTCAATCATGGTAAGTTTATCATCATATGCAAGATAGCACTTGTTGTGATGATGATAATTCAACACTTGCTTCTTGTGCTAGTTTGCACTTTGCTTTTCTTGAGATTGCAAGGTAGCAATTTTGTTATTGTCAAGATAGCAAGTTCCCTTATGGCTAGCAAGATATCAAAATGAATATTGACATTAATGCTTCAATCATCAAAATTTTGAAGTCATGAATACGAATTAACCATTTAAGAAAAAATAAATCATGATACCAATTGTTAATAAGCAAGCAAGCATTCTTTGCAATACACAAGCTAGCTCTCTTTCAATTTTTGCAACCAAGTTCTTCTTTACATAAGCTATCAAATTTTTGTTTGCAATGAGCTAACAATTTTGTAAAGTTTACAGCATTCTTAAACATGCAAGCTCACAAGT
Source organism: Musa beccarii (assembly GCA_024322285.1). NCBI lineage: Eukaryota > Viridiplantae > Streptophyta > Magnoliopsida > Zingiberales > Musaceae > Musa > Musa beccarii. The sequence continues at coordinate 8,711,570 of CM044402.1, read as the reverse complement.
TTAAAAAACTTTGTAATTTCTAGCTAGCTATGTTTGCCACTTTGTCTTGTGATATCCAAGCTAGCATGCTAATTTCCCTTTGTCATTGTCGAAAGAAGAGAAGAATTAATACTTCAAATAAGATGTTCTTTTCAACAAGATCAAGGTCAAGATTCATGAGGTAATAAATAGCAAAACATGCTACTTGAAGCATCCTCATCAAAATCGCATTTTAAGGAAAATTCCAAGCATCAAGATCATGATTTTCAAACATATATATTTTAACATCAATTTCCAATTCATGATAAGGAAGAATAAATCAATAATTCGATCAAGTGATGAATTCCAAAAGACATCTTAATCTGTCAAAATCTTTTAGAAAGATATTTCAAAAGGATATATCGCAATCGTAATTATCGATAGGCGATTCATTTGAATGTATCATTTAACTTAAAACTAATGATCAAAATAACATTCAAGAAATTTATGAGATTCATAACATGAATAAAGTTATTATCACATCATCAAAATCTCGTTCATAATTTAAGTGATTTATAAATAAATTCATTCATATCAATAGGATGCAATCTCTTTTTATGTGATTCATTCTATAAGCATGCTTTTGCCTTTAGTAGAAACATGTATTAACATTCTAGAGCGAAAGGCAAACTTCGTCCTAAAAATCATTAAGTCAAATCACATTAAATATGTGACATTTTTCTAAAGATTCGATTCAAGAGATTCACATGGATTCATCAAAACCAAAAACTTTAGAGATAGAAAAATTTTCAAGATCATGCATTTTCTTTTTATGATTTATTTCAAACAAGCATGCCTTTGCCTTTAACAAGTTTCAACATTTAAAAACAAAAGGCAAATTTCATAAAACAATTTATCAAGCATGATTCCATAACTTTCAAGCATGATAACATCCTTTTAATATCGAGATGTTCATCATCAAGTAAGATTTCAAAATGTATGTTCAAGATTTTTTGTTCGAAAGCCATGTATCATCATACAAATTGGATATTATTATCAAAATCTTCCATTCGGAAATTTTAATAAGAGTAACATAAATTGATTGCATGTGAGCATGTATCAACAATTCAAAGCAAGACGTAAGTTTCGTTATAAAAACTGTTAAGACCAAACACATCAAGAATAAAACATATCGTGATTAAAATATATATATATATATATTTTTTTAACTTGTGTTTTATTTTATGTAGTTGATCTTATATAAGCATGTTCAAAACTTTCATGTAAAAATGAAATCATCAATATGCTTGCTTTTATCTTTTACTCATATTTGGTGTGCAAGCATTATCTTGAAGCATGCTATTAATTTTTTGTGTCAAAAAAATCATGCATCTTGTTTGAAATCAAAAGCAATGTAAAATCATGAAATGATCATACGTATGAAGCATTTTCATTTATCAAGTAAGATTTCACATAAGCATGCCCAAAAACTTTTTGCATGAAAGGTATGTATCAAGTTTAAAGCCAAAAAGTGATAGGAAAATCATCAAGATTCATGGATTCATTATGAATATATTATTTCAAAATATGAGATTTCAAGTCATCAAGTATGATACAATCATTAAGCATGTTTTCATAATGCATCATCAAAATCATTTTAATTCTTTCTTTCATTTGTAATAACAAGATGATCAATGCTCAAATTTTTGCTAAAATCATGCATCATTTTATGAAAATGTGAAAAATAATTTCGTCATGAAAACCATCAAGTCCGAATAAACATTATTCCAAAATGTAGGATTTTAATCTTCATCATTTCAATTCGTCATTAAGCATGATACAAAAATTTAAAGATCAAATATTATATTTAAATATAAAACATCAAGATACACATGCATGGATTAATCCTAGGCAATATCACAAATCATGCAAGTATCATTCATAATTTTTACTTTTCAAAAATACTAGAAAGAAAAGCATAGTATAATTTTAAAACAATTTAAATTTCCAAAAAATACAAGAAAAGCATGAGGAAAAAAAAAACTCCTACTAACTAAGTTAAGCATTCATGGAAAGCATTATGTAATTTCAAAATAATTCAAGGGAGTTAAGTTACTTACCTTGTTGTCGAAAACCGTCAAAGCGTAGTTCGTTTCCTCTTTACTTGATTCTTCTTGGCGATTCTTCCTCTTCTTCTTTGGTGGTCTCTTCCTCCATTCAAGTTCATTGTTATTTTTAGATTCTTGTTTAATGAACTCATTAAGATTCATTAACAGTTCAAAGTCCTCTTCATTGTCCTCATCACTTGAGTCATCACTCAAGTGGCATTTCATAGTTCGAAGTTCCAAAACCTTCTTGTTCTTTAGAAGGTGGTCCAAGTGTTCTTCGGGTTCAATACGTTCCAAAAGTGTCATTTCGTAGGTCATTAATGACCCGATTAATTCTTCTAATGGAAAAACATTTAAGTTTTTTGTCTCTTGTATTGCGGTTATTTTAGGATCCCACCTTTTTGGAAGGGATCTTAAGATCTTGCTTACAAGATCAAAATTCGAAAAAGATTTACCAAGAACTCTTAGACTATTGACGACATCCGTGAAACGGGTGTACATGTCGCATATAGTCTCGCTTGGTTGCATTCGAAAAACCTCAAAATCATGCATCAAAATATTAACTTTTGAGTTTTTGACTCTACTCGTTCCTTCGTGTGTGACTTCAAGTTTGTGCCAAATTTCAAAAGCCGTTTCGCACGTTGAAATACGATTAAACTCGGTTTTATCGAGAGCACAAAATAAGGCATTCATAGCCTTAGCATTTAAAGAAAAATATTTCTTCTCCAAATCCGACCATTTGTTCGTCGGTTTAGAGGGAAGTTGAAAGTCGTTTTCAATGATGTTCCACAAATCCAAATCCATTGAAAGCATGAAAACTCTCATTCGAGTTTTCCAATAAGTGTAGTCCGATCCGTTAAAGAACGGTGGACGAAAAACCGAAAAGCCCTCTTGAAAATCATTTAGAGTCATTTCTCACGGGTGTAAATCCGAAAGAGAAAGAACGTGGCTCTGATACCAACTGTTAGGGATCGAGTGGCACTAAGAGGGGGGGTGAATTAGTGCAGTGGATAAATCTGAATAAAACTTGAAAACCGATTCCGAGATTTACTTTAGAACTTGATTCAAATGAAAGAGACTCTAACTTGAAAATACTCGGTAAGTGCAGTTTGAAGTAGGGAGAAGAAATCCGATCAGTTTGCAGCTTAAGAAATTTACGATGCAGAATTTAAGTACTCACACAAAGCAAGTAAACGCAGCGATGTATAGTGGTTCGGTCAAATGACCTCGTCCACTCTTGAAGCCTCCTCCAATGAGGCTCCCAACTTCCACTACCAAGTCTCTTGAAGGGGAAGGACCAAATACCCCTTTACAGCCTTTTACAAATGGTTCCCTCTCTTTCAGATTTTTACAAGGAGAAGAAAGGAGGAGAACACTTAAGCAAATGAAAGCAGAAATTTGCTATAGCTTAGACTCAATTCTAACACAAAGAAAAGGTCTAACAACCAGATTTAGAAATAAAGGGGTATTTATAGGGAAATTTTGGGATTCAAAATCCCGCTCAAAGAGGTCTCGTCAGAAACTTGGATCAGTGGCGATACTACCGCTTTGGCATCGCGGCGATACTACTGCTGACACAGTGGTTGCAACCACTGTCAGCGGTTCCACCGCCGCTGCACGGCGATACTACCGCGACACAGTGGTTGCAACCACCTGTCGCGCGTGCTACCGCTGCTGGCGGCGATACTACTGTTGCTACTGATGGCCAAACTCTGATGCAGAGACTCTGATGGCATGCACGTAAGCATGCGTGCACGTAGCTGGTTCGGTTTGGGCCAAAATTTTGGCCCAAACTCATCCTAATCAAGGCCCAATGGGCCCCCACTTTGGGTTATCTAATCCTAACCCAAAATACGTGCTAACTACGAATTTTAAAGACGTTTCCTAAGCTATTACAAAGTCCACAAATCAAGTCTTCTTCCCTCGAGCTTACGCGATCTTCCGATGATCTCTCGGAAACCATCCTGCGGACTCCCGGCAAGCTCTCGGACTCCACGATGATTTTGGCGAGTTCCCCGAGCTTCTTTGGCAAGCTCCGATCTTTCTTGGCAAGCTCATGAACTTCCGACGAACCTCCCGGCGAACTTCCGAAAACCCTTCGGCAAGCTCCCTACTCATTCTCGGCTGGTTCCGGCAGCACTCCCAATGAATCTTCGGACTTCCGTCAAACTCTCGAACTCCCAACGATCCATCGCACTTGACTTCGGCCCTTGGTTTCGCTTTACGCCTTCATCCCTTTCGTAGTTACTCCTGCACAAACAAACACCAAAAACTCTACTTCGATCTAGACAGTTTATTACAACGCGAATTGACATTCGCTTGCCGGCACATCATTGGTCGGTAACCGTCAATCCTTCGGCACATTGCCCTCTCTAGCGGCTTGTTGCCCAATCGACGGTTGACCTCCGCAACCTCGATATCCATGGCGCAACTCCGCACTTCTTGGCCCGATGCCCGACGTACGAAGCCTCCTGCCGATAGTCGACCGAACCTCCGGCTCGACATCCAATATCCAGACGTGATCACCCGGCGCAACGTCAATTCCTCCAGTGTCAACTGTCTAATCCTGATCGATAGTAGACCTGCGTAACTCAAAACGCAGTTAAACAATAAACCACAATCAATTAGTTTCATCATCAAAATCTGAGATTCAACAAAGACTCCCACTTTTAATAAACTCTTAATGCTTCTCTAAGAAGCAACCTCCCAACTAATCCTAACCCTAGCCGCCCTCTTCACCTCTTTAATAAGGGTCGACTAGATAGGATTTATATGAATGCCCTTATCAATGAAACTCAATTAGAACTCTCCTAGCTAGAGTCCCAACAGGTTAGGACTCTCCTAGCTCGAGTCCTAACAAACCTGTCCTCTTCAAATTAGCCTTGTCCTCGAGGTTGATGCTCCATGAATTTTGGGAATTTGATCTTCAAGTCGTCATAGTTCTCCCAAGTGGCATCTTCGAGTGGTAAATTATTCCAATGCACTAGTACTTCAGTAGAGGGACGTCGATGACGTATCACGATTCTACGGTCAAGGATAGCTTGTGGTTGGGCTTGAATATCTCCATCATCAGTGTTGTTAGGCAATTGAATCTAGGGTGACTCGTGTTTTCCTAACTTAGGCTTCAAGCATGACACATGGAAGACATGATGGATTTTAGCATCCTAAGGCAATTTAAGCCTGTACACCACGGCTCCAATATGCTTTGTGATCTGATAGGACCCATAAAAACATGGGGATAACTTTATGGAGGCTCGTGTATTGATGGAGTGTTGCTTATATGGCTATAGGCGAAGATAAACCTAATCTCCTACTAAAAATTCTCTTTCGCTTCGTCGTGTGTCAGCTTGTTGTTTCATTCTGGCTTGAGCGGTAGAGAGATTATCCTTTAGCAGCTATAGGAGTTTGTCCCTGTCAATTAAATCTTGGTCGACCTGATCTACCTTAGCTGAGCCAATTACATATTTTGGAATCACAAGGGCCGATCGACCATACAATGCTTCATATGGGGTACATTTTGTAGAGGAATGATACATAGTATTATACCATCATTCGGCCCATGGAAGCCATTTTGTCGACTCCTTTGGTCGGTCACTAACGAAACACTAAAGATACGTCTGTAAACACTTGTTCACCACCTCTGTTTGGCCGTCAGGTTGCGGATGATATGCTTTGCTCATCTTGAGTTTAGTGCCCTGCAACTAAAATAACTCGGTGCAAAATTTACTAGTGAAGACCCTGTCTCAATCACTTACGATGGACCTTGGCATCCCATGCAGTTTAATAATATTTTCTGTAAAAATCTTAGCAATACTAGCAACAGTGAAGGGAATTCGCATAGTACAAAAATGAGCAGATTTTGTAAGTCAATCAACTACCATGAGGATCGTGCTTTTACCTTTAGAAGGTGGTAGCCCTTCGATAAAGTTCATGGATATGTCAGTCCACACTGAGTCCGGTTTCACCTTTTTGCTGTTGACATACATCACATTGTGCCACGTATTCAGAAATAATTTTTTTCATCCCTCTCCAATAAAAATTTTGCTTCACTCTTTTGTAGGTTCTCAGAAATCAGGAGTGCCCTGCTGAAGGTGTGGAGTGCATTTCGTACAAAATGATTTTGATCCAAGGGGAGTCGGGTATAAGTACAATACGACCTTTGTAGCATAAATCTTTCGAATCCCAAGTATAGTGAGCTATTGTACTTGGATCCTTTTCTAATTTTTTAATGATGTTGCCGGTCTCTAGATCCTTCTTCCATTCCTCTCTATTATCCTCGAGGAAGCCGGTGGTAGGAAGAGAGATGGCTAAAATTTCAGCTTGCTCAGGTAGCGGTGAGAGTGCATCTGCAACAACATTTTCTTTCCCCTTTTTGTAAATAATTTTATAATCAAATCCTAGAAGTTTGGTTACCTATTTTTGCTGCTCAGGGGATGATATTTTCTGCTCCATTCGTTGGGTTGAAATGGTGGTCACGTTGCTTCCATGCTCCCCGCGTAGGATGACCTGTTTGCCTTTGCAAAAGAATTTCATAATTAACTTAGAAAAGTTCCAAGAGACGTCACCTAGCATCGTTAGCATTCTATGCCCAGCACAGCCTCATAATCATCAATTGGTAGGAGGAAGAATTTGGCAACAATTTCTTGGTCTTGCAGTAATAGTTTCACCTGCGGGCATCTTTGGTCGCACTTTAGGATTCGGCCGTCGGTGACCTTTACGTCGAACTTGCTACAACCTTCGATGTGGAGCACCATCCGAGTAGCAACCTTACTATTTAGGAAGTTATTAGTGCTGTCCGTGTCGATAGAACAGTGATCAATTGCTGTTTGAGAAGGCCTCAGCATCCAACTTTCATCATTTGTGGATTTAAGTAGTCGGCTAACGCGTGTACCATAAAGTTGGTCGATTGTGGCTCTTCTTCTACATCTTCTTCCTCATGTTCAAGACTCTCTTCTAGCTGTTCAATGACCTCTTCTTCCACTAGTTTGATCAAAAGAATTTTTTCTTTTTTACAGCGATGCTCACGGCTCTATGGCTCATCGCAATGTCAACATAGCCCCTTTATAGATCGCTACCGAAGCTCTTCTCTTGTGAACTTTTTTGGTGTAGAAGCTCGACTGATAGTAGGGGGGGCTGAGGGCTTCAATATTGCTAGTCGAGGAGTGACCCTAGTCCTCCAAGCTTCGTGATTCAATCGCTTCTCTTGAAGTTATGCGAAAGAGATGGGTGCCATAAGCGTGTATGGTTGTCGTGCTTTAACTTCTCCCCGGATCTTCGGCTTCAAGCCATCAATAAATGTCTCCAATATTTGTTTCTCAGACCAATCATGAGTTTGATTAGATAAACTTTCAAGCCTGGTTTGATACTCCTGAATGGTGGAGGTTTGTCGGATCTTTGCTAGTTGTCCGTCGATATTCTCATAATCGGTTGGTCCGAAGCGGATCAGCAGTCCTTCTTTGAATTGTCACCATGAGAGGACTCCATGAGTATATTCAAACTAATCAAACCACTGTATGGCATCTCCTTCAAGATATATAGCTGTAATTTCCACTATAAATGCATCCGCGGTTTTGTGGTACTAAAAGTATCGCTCCGCACGCGAGATTCAACCAATCAGGACTCCTTCCCATCTAGGGAAGTCCACCCTCATGCGTGGATAATAGGGATCAGTTATAGAACCTCCCCTCTCCTAGAAGTTATCTCTTTGGTCAGAGCTATCTTCTTGATGAGATTTCTTCGGGCTCGGTGAACGACCCAAACTGAGTTCAGCAAAGAGAGCCCAAATCTTATCCTCCATTCGCGTCTCGAAGGCTTCGAATTTAGCATTGATCGTCTCCTCGGATGCCATAGTATATGTCTCTAGATCTGTAATATTAAGATCTCTCTTTTGTTGCCAGGTTAAAGGCATGTATTGGTTGAAAGAAGTGGTGGCCGAAAGGGTTGGTGGATTGGTGAATGTAGGCTACGGTTTAGGCTTATTTTATGGCTGTTTTAGGTACAGTTTGGGGGTGTGATTTGATGGAGTTTTGGGTTGTTATGGTAGTGGGTGAAGGTTATGAAAGATGGTTTTAGATCTGTGGTAGATGGTGGCAGAGATTTGATAGAATTCAGTGGAAGTTGCTGCCGATATGTGCTATCTCATAAGAGCAGAATTATCGTCGAAGAAACAGCGGCTTCTCGATGAAATTTCTAGTGAAAACCCAAAGATTTGAGGAGGGAATTTGATAGTAGAATCTCAATTTAGATAACAGCAAGGATGACAATTTGAATCAAGAAAATTTTGGCAGCAAATCGGTGGAAGTTGCTGCAGATATGTGCTGTCTCGTAAGAGCAGAATTATCATCGAAGAAACAACGGTCTCTCGACAAAATTTTCAACAAAAATTCCAAGATTTGAGGAGGGAATTTGATAGCAAATTCTTGGTTTAGATAACAGTGATGATGAAAAATTGGATCAAGAAAATTTTGGCAACAAATCAGTGGAAGTTGCTGCAGATATGTGCTGTCTTGTAAGAGCAGAATTATCATCGAAGAAATAGTGGTTTCTCGACGAAATTTCCAGCAAAAATTTTGAGATTTGAGGAGGGAATTTGATAAAAAAATTCTCAGTTTAGATAACAGTGATGATGACAAATTGGATCAAGAAAATTTTGGCAGCGTAATAATAAGAAAATTGGTGCAAGTTGCGATGACAGAATTCTCGTCGAAAAATTTCAGCGATTTGTGATGAAAACTTGCAGTAACATAAGAACATTTCAGAGATGAATTCTATGATAGATTTATCACAGATGAAAGCCAAGATGATCTATGAAGTGCTCAAGAAATTTCATTCAAAAAGGATAGAAAATAGATCGGTTAAAGGCAGCAACATGTGGCTGAAATTTTCTACAACAATCCTTCATTCGCAAAGATGATAACTTTTGCGACAAAAGGAATTCGCAGGCAAGGGATAGATAGCAAGACTTCTTTTGGTATTTTGGTTGAAAAATTACAGCAGCAAAGGGTATTGGAGATACAAGAATACCATATCTCTAATGCATTTGGAGGTCGCGGCAGTAGATTGATTTGATCTACAGCAGAAGATGACGGTGGAAATAGCGACATTAAGAGCAATTATGGGAATTGTTTGGTTGATGATAGACAGTAGAAATGGCAGCAAAAGTAGCAAGATTGCAACTATGATACCAGATGATAGAACCCCATTGGAATTCTATGTAGATTTGATCTTTGAGGGAGATCAACCCTTGGAACGTTATAGGGGTTCCACCCTCCAAGTAGTTGGCCTGGTGGCTACAACTATAGATGAATCTTCTTTTCTTATTCCAAAGAGGTGTAGGCTACATACTTATATAGGACTTCAACTCAAGACCTCTAGTATAGCTAAAGTTCTCTATTGTTAGGACTCTTACTCAAGACTCTTACTTTTAATAAACTCTCCTACTCAAGACTCCTACTTTTAATAAACTCTTAATGCTTCTCTAAGAAGTAGCCTCCCAACTAATCCTAACCCTAGCCGCCCTCTTCACCTCTTTAATAAGGGTCGGCTAGATAGAATTTACATGAATGTCAACTCAATTAGAACTCTCCTAGCTAGAGTCTCAACATGTTAGGACTCTCCTAGCTAGAGTCCTAACATGATACTACTATTGGGAAATCACAAATCGGCATCTCATGCGCAGTAGAAAATAAAAACAAGACTAGATTTCCCATAGTTAAGTACTTGGCTGTTGTGCGATGATTGATGGACGAAAAATCATAAATTAGAAAAATCGCACGTATCATGTCAAGAGCATTACCTAGGGAGATTGTATATCCCTAAAATTTTTAGATCTGATGAAGAGGATGAATGAGCACCAGCGTACTCCTCTCTAGCAATAATCTACATAGTGGATACAACAGCAATGCTCCTCGGATCACCACGAGATCACTCTCTCCGCATGCATCATAAGGCTATCGAAGCCAAGGAGGAGGAGAGGAGGCTGAGGAAAATAGGAGGGGTGACTTCTAAAAGCGCTAGCCTATGAACCGGGGAGTTCATCCTATTTATAGAGGTGCATAAAGCTTATCCTTAATGGATCCTGTTCACATTGGATCTCTATCCAATTATCTAGTTTGATCTCTATCCTGTTCACATTGTATCTCTATCTAATTATCCAGTTGGATCTCTATCCAATTGGATCTCTATCCAATTATCCAATTTGATCTCATCCAATTATTTGATTGGATCTTATCCATAGGATCCAAAATAAGGGCTCCACAGATATCTTATATCTACACCTCTACTCGTCGCAATATCCACCTAATGTGTGTGACCCTCTAGGCCCAATACCAAGCTGGCCGTGAGTCGCTCCCATCAGAACTCCTTCTGATATAGTGAATTATTATCTCCATAACAATTCACTCGACTCATCGACTATGAACGTACTAAGCCACTATGCCATAGTCCCCATACGGTACAGGGGGATCTAATCCTTCCGACCTATGTGTCCTCAGTTACCATGTATCTATAGTCTCTAATCCATCTAATATCCCAAAGACCGTATATTGGGCATGGTAATGTCAGGCCCATACGGAATCCTATCTGAGTCTCGCTCTAATTAGATTCTCTCGGAGAACTCCTCTCTCAATCCAAATAACCCTGGCTAGGGATTTTTCTTGAGCGAGCACACATAAGATATACCTCTTACGATTCTGAGAGTGGATAATCCTCTATTGACACTCAATTGCCTTCGTAAGGTCGGCTACTATTCCCGAGAATTTGTTATACCAGATCTGGATCTTTCCAAACTTGTAAGTCCGGCGTTAAAGAATGGAGTACTCATATAATGTATCTTTGGTGTCTCAAGTCTAAGGACCAAATACACAGTTAGGACTACGAAATCACTATCTAACGTTAAGTATCATTAACCATCTAGTATTTTGTAAGTGGATCAATCAATGAACTCATTCTCTAATGAGCACTTGTACTGTACCTCTAGTATCCTCATACAAGCAACTATGAGATCAATCATCTCCATCATATAGACAAGTATACAGCATACTAGTCTATCCAGTTATCTCGATATCCTCATCGAGTAACCTATGACCAGCATGATTTTAGATCTGTGTTTAAAGGTATATCAGTCTCATTATCGTGATCTCATCATGATCTAATTCTCAATGCACAAATCTAATGGCATCATAATATTCATCCAGATAATATGAGAAAATACTAGTAATAATATGCAAAGAGATCAACGCAACGTGTCACAGGTTCCATCACTCACATGATTGGCTTGTAGGGCACCTATAACTAACAGATATTTGGTGGCCTTCCTCAAGGAATGCTGAGGTGTTGGTATCACCCCGACCTATTCGCTCTTCTTCTCCTGTTTTCGCCTCTCCAAGGGGGCGGGCAATTATTATTTGTCGTCTCGAGATGGTTTTAGAGTGAGCAGAGCTCCTTCCAACAACAAGAGGTGAAGAGTCAATATTTTTTTGTTAGTTGTAATTTGGGATGGGGGTTTCGATCAATAACTCCCCCAGGCTTGACTAATGATGAGTATGAGCAACTCAGGTGTCTAAAGGAGATTCTTTCTTCATCTTAAGTGATTAGAAATACGATCGAGGAGTGGTTGGTCAAGGTTGGGCGTAGCTCGGCTCCTTGGGGTATAGCCCAAGCCTATCCCCCTACTTACGGTGCTGACTTAACTTTTCACTAATTGGTCTCAGGTTTTTTGTGTAGGCATGGTGAACCTAAAGGAGTTGAAGGGGATGCCATGTGCTCCATTGGCCCCTCAGCCTCCCCAACCGCCTGTTACCACTTCAAAAGGACCGAATTCCTTAGCTTGAGCAAGGAGTTCCAAGCAGGACCACCCGCGGAAGAAGACGAAGGTTGGGACCCGAAAGATGTCTGAGACGGTGGTAGCTCAGGAGGTCGCTAGCAAATAGGGGACCGAACGTAGAGAGGGCTCTCAGAGTGCTGCTTGAGAGGAAGTCACTAGGAGTGCATGCACCAAAGAGGGTGCACCACCTTAGGCTGAGAGGTCGGCTCGATTGGCATCAATACGGGATCTTTACCGCATCTGAGCATGTTCTAAAGATAAGCCTTTTCAGGCCTTGTCCATGGGGATCTAGCTGACATGGAACCAAACACTCCCCTTGAGCAGCGCTAGTTGGGATTGATCATCGGGAGTCGAGTTTGGATAAACGGTTCCTTAATCATAAAGTACATTCGAGGTGTCCTTATGATAGAACTTTAGAGGAATTCTATGTAGATTGATCTTTGAGGGAGATCAACCCTTAGAATGCTATAGGGGTTCCACCCTCCAAGTAGTCGGTCAAATGATAGTAATTGTAGATTGATCTTTCTTATTCAAAAGAGGTGGAGGCTATATGCTAATATAGGACTCTAAACCCTAGCCCTAGTAGCTGCTTCCTAAGTAAAATACCCCTTTTGCCCTCAACTCTAGCCAACCAGCCTAGTAAAGGGGGGCGGTGGCTAGGTAGCCCAAAGGTCCAACTATAAACCCTAGCCATTCTTCTTTATAGAATAGAGATGGCTAGGTGGGGTTTATTATAATCTCATAGGATTTTTTTTAGCTGCTACTTGGTTGAGTAAGACCTGACCCTACTAGGGTCCTACAAGCCCATTCTCTTCAAATTAGCCTTGTCCTCAAGGCTGAAGTTCCATGAACTCAAGGAATCGAGTCTTCAACTCCTCATATGATTCCCATGTGGTGTCTTCTGGTGGTAAATTATTCCAATACAGAATCTTAGTAGAGGGACGTAGACACATCATGATTATGCAGTTGAGGATGGCTTATGGTTGGGCTTGAATATCTCCATTATCATTGGTGTTGGGCAATTGAATCTGGGGTGACTCGTGTTTTCCCAACTTGGGCTTCAAGCATGACACGTGGAAGACAGAATGGATTTTGGCATCCTCGGGCAATTTAAGTCTGTACGCCATGGCTCCAATACACTCTATGATCTAATAGGGCCCATAAAAATATGGGGATAACTTCATGGAGGCTCGTGTGTTGATGAAGAGTTGCTTGTATGGTTGTAGGTGAAGATAAAACCAATCTCCTACTGAAAATTCTCTTGAGCAGTAAAGAGATTATCCCTTAACAATTGTAGGAGTTTTTCCCTATCAATTAAATTTTAGTCAACCTGATCTACCTTGGCTGAGCCAATTACATACTTTGGAATCACAGGGTCGACTGACCATACAGTGCTTCATATGGGGTACATTTTGTAGACGAATGATACATAGTATTATACCACCATTCGGCCCAGGGGAGTCATTTCGTCCACTCTTTTGGTCGGTCACTAGCGAAACACCGAAGGTACATCTCTAAACATCTGTTCACCACCTCTGTTTAGCCGTCAGTTTGTGGATGATATGCTGTACCCATCTTGAGTTTGGTATCCTGCAACTGAAATAACTCGATCCAAAGCTTACTAGTGAAGACCCTATTACGATCACTTATAATGGACCTTAGCATCCCATGCAATTTAACAATATTTTCTGTGAAAATCTGAGTAATACTAGAAGTAGTGTAGGGATTTCGCACAGTACAAAAATGAGCATATTTCGTAAGTTGATCAACCACCATGAGGATTATGCTTTTACCATTGGAAGGTGGCAGCCCTTTGATGAAGTCTATGGAGATGTCAATCTACACTGAGTCTGGCATGGGTAGTGGTTGTAGTTTCCCTGGACTCGCCATTATTTTACCCTTTTGTTGTTGACATCAATCATATTGTGTCATATATTCAGAAATAATTTTTTTTGTCCCTCTCCAATAAAAATTTTGCTTCACTCTTTTATAGGTTCTCATAAATCTAGAGTGCCCTGCTAAAGGTGTGGAGTGTATTTCATGCAAAATGACTTTGATGCAAGGGGAGTCAAGTATAAGTACAATACGACCTTTGTAGCGTAGATCCCTCGAATCCCAAGTATAGTGAGCTATTGCGCTTGGATCCTCTTCCAATTTTTTAATAATGTTGCTGGTCTTTGGATCTTTCTTCCATTCCTCCCTAATGTCCTTGAGGAAGCCGGTGGTAGGAAGAGAGATGGCTAAAAATTCAGCTTGCTAAGGTAGCCGCGAGAGTGCATCTGCAACAATGTTTTCTTTCCCCTTTTTGTAAATAATTTCATAATCAAATCCTAGAAGTTTGGTTACCCATTTTTGCTGTTGTAGGGATGATAACTTCTGCTTTAAAAAGTACTCGAATGATCGATTTTAATCTAAAATTGTCAGTCGATCAAGTAGGGTCTCCACTCGTTACTGCGTGCACAATAGCAAGTATCTCCTTTTCATATATAGACATTTTTTGATGGGAGGAAGACAATGCTTTACTGGTGTATGCAAGTGGTCAACCATCTTGCATGAGAACAGCTCCAATTCTGACTCTAAATGCATCAGCCTCAATGATGAAGGGTCAGTTGAAATCTGATAGTGCTAGCACCGACGTTGTCGTCATGGCTGCCATAAGTTTATCGAAGGCAGTGGAGGCTTTGTCCGACCAATGGAAGGCATCTTTTTTCAGTATAGAAGTGAGCGGTGCACTGATCTTCCCATAGTCCTTCACAAATTTTCGATAGTAGCCTGTTAGTCCAAGAAACCCATGCAACAATTTCACATTTATAGGTTTCAGCCAGCCTGCATTGCCTCGATTTTTGTTGAGTCTACTACCACTCCTTCTTCTGATATTATGTGCCCAAGGTACTTTACTTTTTGTTGGAAAAAATTGCACTTTGATAGCTCAATAAAAAAAGTATTATCCCGAAGGAACATCAGAACAAACCATAAGTGCTGAAAGTGAGTCTCAAGAGAAGGGCTGTAAATGAGAATATCATCAAAAAATACCAGCATAAATTTACGAAGAAAGCTCCAAAAAATATCATTCATGAGACTTTGGAAGGTTGAAGGAGTATTAGTGAGTCCAAAAGGTATTACCAAGAATTCATAATGACCGTTATGAGTGCGAAAAGTAATTTTTGGAATGTCGTCTTCACATACCCGAATTTGGTGATAACTAGATCGAAGGTCCAACTTCGTGAAGACTCGAGCTCCTTTTAACTCATCAAGAAGTTCATCCACCACTGGTATTGGGTACTTATCCTTGATGGTGATGCCATTTAGAGCTCGGTAGTCGATGCACATCCGCCAAGTTCCGTCCTTCTTGCGTACAAGTAGCATCGATGAGGAATAGGGGATGCAGGTTGGCCAAATCACCCCTATTTCAAGCATCTCCTTTACAATCTTCTCAATTTCATCCTTCTAGAGGTGAGGATAGTAGTATGGCCAAGTGTTCACTGGTGGTTTGTCTGAAAGAATTGGAATTCGGTGGTCATGTTACCGAGTAGGAGGAAGACCGCATGGTTCAGCAAAAACATCATCAAATTCAACAAGCAATTAGGTGAGATTTTGATCTTCAATTTCTATTTTCTTCCCCTTTTTTTGCTGCTTGAGATGCATTAAAAAGCCACCATTTATCTTGTTTAAAACTTTCTCCATCCGTTGGGTCGAAACAGTGGTTACATTGCTTCCGCGCTTCCCGCGTAGGATGACCTGTTTGCCTTTGCAGTAGAATTTCATAATTAATTTGAAAAAGTTTCAAGAGACGTCATATAGTGTCATTAGACATTCTATGCCTACCAATCATCAATTGGTAGGAGGAAGAATTCGGTGACAATTTCTTGGTCTTGCAGTAATAGTTTCACCTGCAGGCATCTTTGGTCGCACTTTAGGATTCAACTGTCGGCGACCTTTACATCAAACTTGCTACAACCTTCGATGTGGAGCACCATCTGAGCAGCAACCTTACTATTTAGGAAGTTATTAGTGCTGCCCATGTCGATGAGAATAGTGATCGGTTGTTGTTTGAGAAGGCCTCTAACTTTCATTGTTTGCATATTTGAGTAGCTAGCTAATGCGTGTACCATAAAGTCGGTCGGTTGTGGCTCTTCTTCCACATCTTGTTATTCATGTTCAAGTCTCTCTTCTAGCTATTCAATGACCTCTTCTTCCACTGGTTCAATCACAAGAAATCACTCTTTTTTACAGCGATGCTCACGGCTCCACAGCTCATCACAATGCCAACATAACTCTTTTGCAGATTGCTCCCGAAGCACTTCTCTTGTAAACTTTTTTAGTGCAGGAGCTCAACTAATAGTAGGGGGGCTGAAGGCTTTGATATTGCTGGTCGGGGAGTGACCCTAGTCCTCCAGGCTTCATGGTTCAATCGCTCCTCTTGAAGTCATGTAAAAGAAATGGTTGCCATAAGCATGTACGGTTATTATGCTTTAACTTCTCCTCAGATCTCTAGCTTCAAGCCCTCAATAAATATCTCCAATTACTATTTTTTAGACCAATCACAAGTTTGATTAGATAACCTTTCAAACCTGATTTGATACTCTTGAATGGTGGAGGTTTGTTGGATCTTCACTAGTTGTCCGTCAATGTTCACGTAATCGATTGGTCCAAAGCGAATCAGCAGTCCTTCTTTGAATTGTTACCATGAGGGGACTCCATGAGTGTGCTCAAACCAATCAAACTATTGTATGGCATCCCCTTCAAGATGTATAGCCATAATTACCACCATATATGTGTCCGTAATTTTGTGATACCGAAAATATGGCTCCACGCGCGAGATCTAACCAATCGAGTCTCCTTCTTCCCATCTAGGGAAGTCCACCCTTATGCATGGATAGTAGGGATCGATCATAGAGACTCCCCTCTCCTGGAAGTCATCTCTTCGGTCAAAGCTCTCTCTTTGATGTGATTTCTTCGGGGCTCGGTGGTTAATCCAAACTGAGTTCAGCAAAGAGAGTCTGAATCTTATCCTCCATTCACATCTTGAAGGCTTCGAATTTAGCATTGATTGCCTCCTTATATGCCATAGTATATGTCTCCAGATCTGTAATATTAATATCTCTCTTTTGTTGTCGGGTTAAAGGCATATATTGGTTGAGAGAAGTGGTGGTTGAAAGGGTTGGTGGATTGGTGGATGTAGGCTATGGTTTAGACTTGTTTTATGGCTATTTTGGGTGCAGTTTGGGGGTGCAATTTAATAGAGTTTTGGGCTGTGATGGTAGAGGATGAAGGTTAGGGAAGAGGGTTTTAGATATGTGGTAGATGGCAGCAAAGATTTGATAGAAATTAGTGAAAGTTGCTGCATATATGTGTTGTCTCATAAGAGCAGAATTATCATCGAAGAAATAATGGTTTCTCGATAAAATTTTTAGCAAAAACCCAGAGATTTGAGGAGGGGATTTGACAGCAAAATCTTAAGTTAGATAACGGTAATGATGATAAATTGGATCAAGAAAATTTTGGTAGCATAAAAGAAAAGAAATTGGTGCAAGTTGTGATAGCAAAATTCTCGTCAAAAAATTCCAACGGCTTGCGATGAAAATTTGTAGCAACATAAGAACATTTCAGAGATGAATTCTATAATAGATTAATCACAGATGAAAGCTAAGATGATCTATGAAGTGCACAAGAAATTTTGTTCAAAAAGGATAGCAAATAGATCGGTTTAAAGGCAGTAATATGCGGCTGAAATTCTTTGCAGCAATCCTTCGTTCGCAAAGATGATAACTTTTATGATGAAAGGAATTTGCAGGAAGGGATAGATAGCAAGACTTCTTTTTGGTATTTTAAATGAAAAATTATAGCAGCAAAAGGTATTGGTGATAGAAGAATACCATATCTCGGATGCAATTGGAGGTGGCGGCAGCATAATGATTTGATCTACGACAGAAGATGATGGTGGAGATGGCAACGTCAAGAGTAATTATGGGAATTGCTTAGTTGATGATGTGAGGTAGGGATAGCAGTAAAAGTAGCAAGATCGCTACTCTGATACTAGATGATAGAACCCCAGAGGAATTCTATATAGATTAATCTTTGAGGGGGATCAACCCTTAGAACACTATAGGGGTTCCACCCTCCAAGTAGTCGGTCTGGTGGTAGTAATTGTAGATTGATCTTTCTTATTCAAAAGAGGTGGAGGCTACATGCTTATATAGGACTCCAAACCCTAGCCCTAGTGGCTGCTTCCTAAGTAAAATATCTCTTTTGCCCTCAACCCTAGCCAACCAGCCCAGTAAAGGGGGGCGGTGGCTAGAAAGCCCAAAGGCCCAACTATAAACCCTAGCCATTCTTCTTTATAGAATAGAGATGGCTAGGTAGGGTTTATTACAATCTCATAGTATTTTTATTAGCTGCTACTTGGTTGAGTAGGACCCAACCCTACTAGGATCCTATCACCTTGTCCCGACGATAGCGAAGCAGGTGCTTAGTTCACTGTTGGAGGTGTTGATCGAAAAGGCTGCCAAGTCATTGGTTTGGGTAAGGATGCCTTTGGTCCTTCTATTCCTGTCGAGTCTTTTCTTTGGCTACTAACTTATGTTTTCTTTCACACAGAATCAGCACTACCACATTGCATTGATTGATCGGGTGCACGATGCGGGTCGGGTGATCAGTTGTATGGGGGATAGGATCACCACACTCCACGACCAAATAGAGATGTTGAAGATGGGACCCACACCCGAGGCCATTGCAGTAGCCGAACAGCGAGCAGTTGACTTGGAAGGGGAGGTCACTCGATTGAAGTCGGAGCTCAAGGAGGTCGAGCGGTAGTATGGTGAGCTTCGAGAGAAGCTCGAGCAACAACTCGTAGACTCAGCGACTGCTAAAAGAGTCTCGCGGGAGGGTGCATTCAATGGAGGGGGAGCTGGTGGATATTGCATGAAATGTGGAAGTAGCTCAAGCAAAGGTGAATAAGGCTGAGGAGGCCCTTATTGAGGTGACCCGTGCGGCTCCAGAAAAAGACAAGAATGTTATAGCATTGTATAAGGAGTCACGCAGTTTCCAACTTGGATCGCAGAGGTTGGGGTAGGTGACATATGAGTACGAGTATCGGGTCGCTTTGGCCTGGTTCTGACCCCACTATCCTGACCTAGAGGTTGAAGATGATCCCTTCGCTAGCCTTCTTGAGAATGAAAACATCGAGATGCCCGATAAAGGCCCATTCGACGATAGCGTGGAAACCGCCGTGCCCCCCGCCCCCGCGGCACCCCCAACCCACCACATCCCCCACCCAACCCCCCCCCCCCTCCGAGGCCTAAGATTATTGTTTTTTAAGATGTATTTTTGTGATCAGTTTAGTACTATTCTATTTTGTATGCCACAACCAGTCGGGCAATGAAACTTGTCCTTATCAATGCAATTTTACTTTCCAAAGTAGCAGAGTACAAGTTTTTATGTCGTGTTTGTTAAATCTTGGATTTTGATGATAAAATCAATTAATAGTGTTCGTGATTTAACTGCGTTTTGAGTGACATAGGACTACCTTCGATCAGGAATAGATAATTGAAGTAGGAAGAATCAACGTTGAGCCGGAGAAGAATATGTCAGAAAATTGGACATCGTGCCAAAGGATCGATCGACATATCGGCAAAAGGCTTCGGACGATGGGTTTGAGCATCAGGCCAAGAAGAGTGAAATTATGCCAAGAAAATCGAAGTTGCAGAGGACAACTGTCGAATGGGCAATAGGCCACAAGAGAAGACGATGTATCGAATAATCGGATGAAGCACCGATGGACCAATAACATGCCGGACAAACTGATTCATGCTTTATAATAATTGTTTAGATCAATATGCATTTTAGGACTAATTGGGTTGGAATTGGGCAACTCAATTATGAGCCAATTAGGCCCAAGTTTAGGCTATGTTAGGCCAAGTGCGGGACTAAAAAGTCACCCAAGAGGTGGGTCATGTGGCCAGAGCAAGCGGTGGAACCGCCGGTGGCTCGGTCTCCAAGACATAAATTCTGAGATTGTCAGGCAGTGGTAATGCCTAGTGCCAGGCGATGGTACCACTAGACTGGGTAGTGGTATCGCCTAGTGTCAGAAAGCCTAGGCGGTGTTACCACCCAACACTGACGGTGGTAACGCTAGTACCCCGAAATTTTGGGGTATTTGAATTTTGGCTCCAAGATTTGAAGTCACTTGGGGTATATAAATACCCTTGCTATTCTTGCTTGGGATAGCAATAATTAAGCAGAAAAGAGAGCAAAAACTTTATGAAATCCAAAGTTGAAACCCTTGTAAAAGTATAGAGTCCATCCTTCTTAAACATAGAGAGTATTCTAAGGGAGAGTGTAAGGGAAACTTTATAAAAGAGGGTTGTAAAAGTGTGATCAATCTTCACTCATTGAAGGAAAACTACTAGTGGATATCGGTGGCCTCAATGAAAGAGGAATCGGGAGTGGACGTAGGTCAGACGACCGAACCATTATAAATCAGTGTGTTCTTTCCTTATTATGCAATTTCTATTCTACTCTTCATTGTCACTATCATTACTTTCTAAGTCAAATTGCTTAAGTTCACTTACTCTAAGTTAAGCACACTTTCAATATCAGTTTTCATTGAACAAAATTTTCATCGTACGAAATGATTTTTCAAAATGCTAATTGTCATTTTTACCGTTGTACTAATTCATACCCCCCCTCTTAGTGTCGACTGTATTCCTAATAGTTGATATCAGAGGCTCATTATTTCTTACTTGGATTAATACCTAAGAGAAATAGCTCTTTTCAGCTTTTAAGAGAGTCATTCTATAGTTCATCCTCCCATGTTCAATAGGACGAACTACACATATTGAAAAACTCGAATGACAGTTTTCTTGCTTTCCTTCGATTTAAACTTATGGAATATTATCAAAAATGATTTTTAAAAGTCTTCCAAACTATTGAATGATTGGAATGATTTGGAGAAGAAGACTTTTTCGTTAAATGCAAAAGCTATGAATGCCTTGTTTTATGCCTTAAACAAAAATAAGTTTAATCGGATTTCTATTTGCGAAATGGCTTATGACATTTGGCATACTTTTGAAATCACACACGAAAGTATTAGTAGAGTCAAAGTCTCAAAAATAAATCTCTTAATGCATGATTTTGAATTATTTCGTATAAAACCAAGTGAAACTATTGGTAACATGTACACCCGTTTTATGGATGTCGTCAATAGTTTAAAAAGTCTTGGTAAATATTTTTTCTAATTTTGATCTCGTTAACAAGATTCTAAGATCTCTTCCAAAGAGTTGGGATCCAAAAGTAACAACTATACAAGAAGCCAAACAACTTTTCACTCGAAGAACTTATCGGGTTTTGAATGACCTACGAAATGACTTTCTTGCATAATATGAACATGAGAACAACCTTCCAAAGAACAGAAAAGATTTAGGACTTTGAACAATAGAATACCACTTGAGTGATGACTCAAGTGATGATGAGAATGATGACCTTGAACTTTTGACTATAAAATTTAAAAAATTCATAAAACAAAAAATTAAGAACAAAAATGAACTTAAAAAGAAGAAGATAACAAAGAAGAAGAAAAAACTCAAAAACAAATCGAGTTCATCCAAAGACGAGGAGCAAACCAACAAAGATGCAAACAGCACTTTGACAACTTTCGACAACAAGATAGGCAACTCACCCAAAATATTTTTACATTATTATGAAATTGCTTGATCCTTTCATGAGTTGCTTGAATTATTTTTTTTTATTTACAAAAATATATCAAGCTTTTCATGATTTTATTAGTTAAAAAAATTAATTATCATGATAATTGCATGTTTTATGAGAATACTTGCATACCAAATAAAATTAACTCTATATATGTTTTAAGAAGCAATTATCTTAATGATTTTTTATTGCTTTCGGTTCTAAACATGATGCTTGGCCTTTGTATGAAAAATTTTGAAGATGCTTTATGAAATCATGCTTGATAATTTTGATGATATGAAAATGTTAAAAGTTATGGTATCATGCTGGATGATTTTATATTATGCATGAGGATTTGAAGTAATGATTACTTGAAATCTTATATTTTGAAATAATGTGTTATATTTTTGCCTTGATGGTCTTTATGACAAAACTTGTGAATCGATTTTGAACGTTGATACATGTCTTTATTTAAAAGACTTAAGCATACTTACATGAAATCAATTACAAAACCAAAAGCACTTTAGCTACTTTTAATCTTATAGGAATTAATCTACATTGCTTTCAATGAATTTCTTGAATGAAATAAAAATTATTTTGATGATGATGAATTTGCCTTCATATGATTCGCTTTACTAATGAAATAATATTTTCAATCGAATCATTTATCGGTGATGTATTTTATATGAAATATTTTTTCTTGATTCTCGTATGATTCACTCCTTTAAGAGAATATTTATCCAAATATTAATGCAAGTTTGTGTTTGGCTTAAAAGACAAAGGCATACTAGTATGATTTAAGTCACTTAAATTGAAACAACTAAAAAGAGGAAAGCATCATTTGAAAACTTCTCAATCTCTATCCTTAAAGTTTTGGTGATTTTATGAATCATTGTTACACTTGAAATTTTGTTTATGAACCATGATATATAATTAAGTTCTCAAAGGTTTCATTTTGCTATAAAGAAATTTTATTGAAATCATGATCTTGATAATTATAACTTGAAATTCTTTATAAATCAAGATCGTATACCATGATTCTTCCATTTATCAAAAGAGAATTATTCAAATGAAATATGACTTGTTTCTTGGTTTCTCGGAACTATATACTTGAATTTTGTTTATGAAATGTGATATTGATGACTTAGATGTCTTATGCTTGAATCGAAAACTTTTCCCCTATGTTTCTTCTTGTCACTTACTAAAAAGGAGAACTTTCTAAATGAATCATAATTGTTATCACTGCTATTTTATCTCCTATGTTTCTTCTTGTTATTCACTAAAGAGGAGACTAATCCTAAAATTGGTGAAGATCTTTCATTCATGATATGTCACTTGACATCTTGATAATTATGACTTGAATTTTATTTATCTTCCATGTTATTAAAGAGAAAATCTATCCAAGTGAATCATAACTTATTTTCTCTTGATTTTTCGATACTCACAATTTGAGAAAAGGTGCTTTGATGATTGAAATATTACATGCATAAATTGATTTTTTTTCCTATGTTTCAATGCTCCATTGTATTTGTGATGATATAATTAATTTTTGTCATGATTAGAGCATTAATGTAAAAGAAAAATTATAGTCTTTCCTTCTTTTTGACAATGACAAAGGGGGGGAAAGACTTGCTAGCTCAAACATTACAAAGGAACCAAAATTGCTAGCTTGAAAGGCAAAATTGCTAGAAAGGCAAAACTTGCTAACTTGCACTTCTCAAAAGAGAAGAAAGAACTTGCTATCATGAACACCACCAAAAATTATAAGCTTGCAATCTCAAGTGAAGCAAATTGCTATTTTGCCTATCTTAAGAAGCAAAAGAGCAAACTTGTATATCTCAAGAAACAAGTGATAAATTACTATGCTTGCACATCTTTAAAATATGCTATGCTTGCATATTGTAAAGTGATAAATTGCTAGCGTGTATGTTGTAAAACTTGCATATCTTAAAAACTTGCTAGATGAACTTCTCCTTTTTGTTGATGACAAAGGGGGAGAAGTATGATGATAATCATGCATTGAATATTGAATTGAAATTTTGATTATGCATAATTTATTCAAATTTTTTGAATTTTGATTTTTCTATCAATATGGCAATATTGATAGGGGGAGTTTGTCTAAACTCCATCATCGTCATCAATTGATTGTCATCATCAAAAAGGGGGAGATCGCTGAATCTCATATTTTAATGATGAAACCAATTGATAGTGTTTGTGGTCTAACTACGTTTTGAGTAATGTAGGAATACCTTCGATCAGGAATAGATAATTGAAGCAAGAAGAATCGACGTTGAGCTAGAGGAGAATATGTCAGAAGATTGGATGTTAAGCCGAAGGATCGATCGATGTATCAGTAGAAGGCTTCGGATGATGGGTTCTAGCATCGGGCCAAGAAGAGCAAAATTGTACCAAGAAGATCGGAGTAGTAGAGCACAACTACCGATCGGGCAATAGGCCGCAAGAGAGGACGATGTGTAGAAGAATCAGATAAAGCACCGATGGACCATTGACATGCTAGATAAATTGATTCATGCTTTATAATAATTATCTAGATCGAAGTAGATTTTAGGACTAATCGGATTAGAATTGGGCCAACTCAATTACGGGCTAATTGGGCTTAAGTTTGGGCTATGTTGGGCCAAGTGAGAGGCCCAAAAAGTAACCCAAGAGGTGGGTCATGCGATGGAACCGCTGGTGGCTCGATCTCTAAGACACAATCTCCAAGACTATGTCAAGCAGTGGTACCGCTAGCTTGGACAGTGGTACCGCCTAACACTGGTGTTGGCCAAAATTTCGAGGTGTTTAAATTTTGGCTCTAAGATTTGAAGCCACTTGGGGTCTATAAATACTCCAGCTATTTTTGCTTGGGATAGAAAGAATTAAGCAGAAAAGAGAGCAAAAACTCTATGAAATCCAAAGTTGAAACCCTTGTAAGAGTAGAGAGTCCCTCCTCCTTAAACATAGAGAGTATTCTAAGGGAGAGTGTGAGGGAAACCTTGTAAAAGAGGGTTGTAAAAGAGTATTTAGTCTTCATCCTTTGAAAGAAGACTACTAGTGGATACCGGTGGCCTCAATGAAGGAGGAATTGGGAATGAACATAGGTCGGATGACTGAACCACTGTAAATCGATGTGTGTTTTTTTCTTATTGTGCAATTGCTATTTTGCTCTTCATTATCACTACCATTACTTTCTAAGTCAAATTGCTTAAGTTCACTTACTCTAAGTTAAGCACACTTTCAAAATCAATTTTCGTTGAATGAACTTTTCATCGTATGAAATAGTTTTTTGAAATACTAATTGTCATTTTTATCACTATACTAATTCACCCCCCCCCCCTTAGTGTCGACTGTGTTCCTAATAGTGTCAAGATTCTAGGCATAGCCCGATGGGTTCTTGAGTCAAGGACCCTAGTTTTAGACATAGAACTTCTTCAAATTGGATATATGTCAGGTCCTTGGTAACCAATCACCTTCCTGTGTTGTTAAGTAGTAAGTACCATCTCGGACTACCTCCGTCACTCTGTAGGGGCCTTCCCAGCTTGGGGCGAACTTACCTCGAGTATGCATTAGGCTGCTGACCTTAGCCTTTCGCAAGACTAGGTCACCTACTTTGATTAGTTAAGGGCACACCCTTCAGTTGTAAAGCTTTGCAATGGCTCTTTTGTAAGTTAGGGTTCGACGGTGCGCATCGGTTCTCTACTCTTCTACGAGGTCAAGGTTAGCTCGGAGACCTTCTTCCGATGTGCCTTCTTCAAAATTCTCGACTCGAGGGGTTGGAAAAACTACCTTAGGTGGGAGCACCACCTCGATTCTGAAGGCCAAACTGAAGGGTGATTCTCCCATGGTAGTCTTTGGTGTAGTACGGGAGGCCCATAGGATGCTCGGGAGTTCATTAACCCATGTGCCATGAGCTCCAACGATCCTTCTTTTCAGGCCCTCCAATATTGTGTGGTTGGTTACCTTTGTCAGACCATTGGTCTAGGGGTGGGCCATTGAGCTAAACCTTAACTGAATCCCATAGTCTAGGTAGAACCTTTTGAGCTTTGTATTGTTAAACTGTGCTCCATTGTCGGTGATGATGGCTTTTGGGACACTAAAGCGAGTGATGATATTCTTCCAAATGAACCCTTTGATGATGATGGACGCTAGTGGTTCAGCCTCCACCCACTTTGTGAAATAGTCCTCCCTAACAATGAGAAACTTCTGTTATCCCAAGGCTGGGGGGAAGGGGTCGAGGGGGTTCATTCCCCACTGCATGAAGGGCCACGCACAGTCGATTGGGGTCAGGGGGACCGCAAGTTGATGCTATGCCCAAGCATGCTTTTGGCACTACGGGCACCGCTGTACATAAGTCATGGCATCCCAACATATGGTCGACTAGTAATAACCTTGTCGAAGGACTTTAAAGGTTAGGGTTTGGCCGCTAATATGATTTCCGCATATCCCTTCATGGACCTCGGCTAGAACCATCTAGGCCTCTTCAGGGGCCAGGCACCGTAGGAGGGGCTGGGTGAATGACCTTTGGTAGAGCTATTTGTTTATCTCACAATACCTTGCTTGTGTGTGTTGAAGTCGTTGGGAGGTGGCCTTATCGGTTAGCAATGTTTCATCCTTCTTATAGCAAAGGATCTCCTCCATCCAAGTGGAAGTTATGTCGATTGTGGTGACTTCCTCGGTTGCAATTCTCTGACAGGGGATCTGTTTGACCTTGAGAGAGGATGGTTTGGAGCTTCGACCCAAGGTGAGCTTCGTTAGTGCATTTGCTTGCGCGTTCTGTGCTCGGGGCACCCTCGTCACTGCAAAGTGTTGAAAATGGCTGGCAAGCCATCTTGCCTCAGCCAAATATTTTGCCATAGTTGCTTCTTGAACCTCATAAACTTCATTGATGTGGTCGACCACCAACTATAAGTTAGTGAAATCCTTGATGCTCCTTACATGTAGCTCCAAGGCTAGCCAAAGCCTAGATAGGAGCACTTCGTTGGTGGCTTTGAACCTCAAGCAAAGCATGTGTCTGAACAGTTGACCGTCGAGCCCTTTTAATACAAGTCTGGCTCCTCTTTCGACATTTGCCAAGCCATCCACATGGAGAGCCCATTGTCACTTGGCACATGTGTGAGAGCTATCTCTAACGAGGGTCAACTCTGAGATGAAGTCGATGATGGCTTGGGCTTTGATGGTAGTCCTTTGGACATAATGTATGTTGAATTCCCTAAGCTCAATCGACCACTTGAGCATTCATCCTGATATGTCAAACTTGGAGAGAATCTATCTCAGCGGTTGGTCAGTCACCACCTTTATTGTGTGGGTTTGAAAATAAGGACACAGCTTTCTGGCTGTCTAGATAAGTGCTAGGGCCAATTTCTCTATCGGTTGATACCATACCTCAGGCCCATTCAGGATGTGGCTTATGTAGTAGATCGGCTGTTGCATCCCTGAATCCTCCCGAGTTAGGACAGAGCTGACTGCATGTTCAGACACTACAAGGTAAAGGCTGAGTGGTTTATCCGGGGAGACCGAAGCGAGTCGAGGCAACTAGGAGAGGTGTTCCTTAAGCCTTGCAAAGGCTTCTTCATATTCCGAGGTCCACCTGAAGTCTTTTGGGCTCTTTGGGGCTCAGAAAAAAGGAAGACATTTGTCCCTTGATCGGGACAGGAATCGAGTAAGGGCTGCTAGTCTCCTAGTCAGGCACTGCACTTCTTTGACCGAGTGGGGAGGCAGCATATTGATGATGGCTTGAACCTTCTCAGGATTTGCATCTATCCCCCTCTGGGGGATGATGAAGCCGATGAATTTTCCCGAGCTGACACCAAAGGTGCATTTGGCTGGGTTGAGACGTATGTTGGACTTCTTGAGTGTCTTGAATGTTTCAACTAGGTCCGTCAGGTTGGTATGAGTGAGCTTGCTTTTTATAATCATGTCGTTGACATATACCTCTATGTTTTTTCTGATATGGTGGCCAATCATCTTGTTCACCATTCTTTGATATGTTACTCTGGCGTTCTTTAGCCCAAATGGCATGACCTTATAGTAGTAGACTCCTCGATCCTATTGGGATCTAAAGCGACACTAAGAGGGGGTGAATTAGTGCAGCAGTTAAACACAATAAATTTCAATGATTTAAAAATATGCTTTCGAAAACTTCGTACGTTGAAAACTTCATTTCGATGAAATCTGGTTTCGATTGCATATAAGCTTAAAATGATTCGTAAGAAAGTGAGGAGGAAGCGGAGTAAGCAAAATAAACATGTTTGCAGAAATGTAAAGAATAATAAGGAAATGTAAACCGATTTTATAGTGGTTCGATTATACGACCTATGTCCACTCCCGATTTCTCTTCTCTTGAGGCCAGTGGCTTTTCCACTAGTTGTCTTCCTTCCAACGGACGAAGACGAATCTCTTACAGCGCTCTCTCCTTTTGACGGGCTTAAGAGGAAACCCTTACAAGCACTCACTCCTCTCTTTTGGTGGAATATAAATGAGAGCAAGAGGGATGTTTATAAGGATTTCTATAGCGTTTTGTTCCTTTCAAGATCTCTGTGCTTGTGTGTTCTAACCAAGGATGGGAGGGGTTTTTATAGGCTCCAATTTGATTTAAACTTGGAGCTAAAAAATTTCCATCCCGATTTTTTTTGGTACTGGCGGTACCACCGCTTATCACTAGCTATACCACCGCCTGTCACTAGCGGTACCACCGCCTGTCTGACTCTAACACTGGGCGGTACCATCGCTTAGTCTGGCGATACTACTACCAGACATACTGACACGGTCAGTGTATTGGGTACTGGGTAGTACCACCACCCAGCTAGCGGTGCCATTGCTCGGGCACTCTGCCCCAGAGCGGTACCACCGCCAGATAGGGTTCAGTAACCATGTTTGGGCCTTTCATCCGACCCAAACCTGTTCGGGTACAAGTCCAACTAGCCCCTAACTAGGTTGGCCCAATTACAACTCAATTAGACCTAATCCTACTTCGATCTAGACAATTATTATTACAACACGAATCAAAATGTCGCCCGGTACGTCATTGGCCTATCGGCGCTTCATCCGATACTTCGACGCATCGTCCTCTCTTGCGGCCTATTGCCCAATCAGTAGTTGACACCTGCAACCCTGCTTTTTGGTGCAACTCCACTCTTCTTGGCCCGATGCCCGATTTCTTTGTCCAAAGCCTTCTGTCGATTATCGACTGGACCTCTGGCTCGACATCCAGTCTCCTGACATGATTTCCTCTGGCGCACCGCTGATTCATCCTGCGTCAATTATCTATTCCTGATCGAGAGTAGACCTACGTAACTCAAAATGCAATTAGATCACTAAAACATACTCAATTAGTTTCATCATCAAAATCCGAGATTCAATAATCTCCCTCTATTTTATAATGATAATTAATTGATGATGGAGTTAATCTTAACTCCTGAGAGTTTAAACAAACTCCCCCTATCAATATGCCATATCGATAGTACCCTTGGATTTCAAAAAATCCAAGTAACATGTCATCAAGAAAATCATGCAAATATATAAAATATTCAATACAGTGCATGATGTTATCAATCTATTTCTCCCTCTTTGTCATCAATAAAAAGGAGAAGTTGCATCTTAGCTAGTTTAAAAGATATGTAAATTTTATAACATACTAGCAAGATTTAGAACACTCTACAACATTCAATCAAGTGTTAAAGTTGTAAAGTACTTGTATGGGCTAGCAATTTACTTTTCTTTGATATGCAGATTTTGCGATACATAAGCTAGCAAATTTTGCTTCACACTAGCAATCTTTCTCCCCCTTTGTCATTGTCATAAAGAAGGAGAGGATACAATGATATAAACTTTTACATCAAATATAAATTTGTATCAATAAAATTTTACAACAATCTATCAATCATCACATGATGCATACCAGCCAAAAATGCAAAGAAATCATGTCATAAAGGATATCAATATGAAAAATTAACAAGGATCAATACCAAAAGATATCATTCATGGTTCATAAATATTCTTTTTAGCAAGATCAAAATCAAGATTGTGTATTTCATTTAGAAGTATCAAGATCATGATTTACAAATATTTTCTTTAGTATCAATCTTCATTTCATGATAAAGGGTATATAACCAAGAATCATTATATATATAAAAAAACAATATCAAAGATCAAGTCATGGTTCTATTGAATCTCGAATTTTCATGATGAAACTAATTGATTGTGTTTTGTGGTCTAACTGTGTTTTGAGTTACACAAGTCTACTATTAATCAGAATTAGATAGTTGACGTAGGAGAAATTAACGTTGCGCCAAAAGTGATCACGTCAGGATATTGGATGTCGAGCCAGAGGCCCGGTCGATAATCGGCATAAGGCTTTGAATGTCAGGCATCGGACCAAGAAGAGTGGTGTTGCGCCAAGGATATCAGGGTTACGGAGGTCAATCGTCGATTGGGTAATGGACCGCAAGAGAAGACGGTGTGCCGAAGAATCGAATGAAGCGTCGATAGACCAATTATGTGCCGGGCAACAGAATGTCAATTCATGTTCTAATTGTCTAGATCGAAGTAGAGTTTTGTCTTGTGTGTGCAGGATTCACTATGATAAAGATGAAGATATAAAGCAAAGCAAAGTACCAGAGTCAAGTACGATGGAATCATTGAGAGTTTGAGAGTTCGACAGAAGTCCAAAGATTTGTGGGAGTGCTGCCGGAACTGGCCGAGAACGAGTAGGGAGCTTGCCAAAAGGTTTTCGAAAGTTCACCGGAAGGTTCGTCGGAAGTTCGCAAAGCTCACCGAGAAAGATCAGAGCTTACCGAAGAAGCTCGTCGGAACTCACTAACGACTCCATCGAGAAGTCCAGGAGCTTGTCGAGTGTCCACAAAATGGTATCCGAGGGTTCGTCAGAAGACCGCCAGAAGTTCGTCGGAAGCTCGCTAGAAGAAGTCTTGACTTTTTGAACTTTATAATAGCTTAGGAATGTCTTTAAAATTTATAGTTAGCATGTTAATTTAGGTTAGGATTAGGTATTAATCTTATAACCCAAGTAGGGGCTAACTGGGTGTGATTTGGGCTCAAATGGTCTGATTTGGGCTGATTTGAGCCGAAGTTAGGCCCCATTCAGCCTTGCTAGAATAGTGCTAGAATAGTATTGGAATAGTGCTAGCGGTGGCACCACCAGACCCAAGCGGTGGCACCACCCAGGGACTAAAATTTCAAGTGTTCCGGGGGTGGCACTGCCCAGTACACAAATAGTGTCAATGTCAGACTAGTGGTGGTACCGCTAGTGTCAGGCGGTGGTACCGCCAGTACCTCGAAAAACTAGGGTGATTCAAATTTGGGTACCAAATTTGAATCCTTTTGGGGTCTATAAATACCCCAAATGTTCTTGCTTGGAGATGCAAGAAATATGCAAGAAAACTAAGGGAAAACTCTATCATTTAAAGTAGAAATCCCTCCTCCAAAAGTTTAGAAGTGTTCTTAAGAGAGGTGTTGAGGGAAGCTTTATAAATAGAGTTTGTAAAAGGGAATTTCATCTTCGCTCATTAGAAGGAAGACAGCTAGTGGAAAGCCAGTGGCCTCAAGCGAAGAGGAATCGGGAGTGGACGTAGGTCAGATGACCGAACCACTATAAAAACGGTTTGCGTTTATGTTTTTGCATTTACCTTTCTGCAAATCGTCTTTTCTTCACTGCTCAACTTACTCATCACTGTCCTTCTTCCTATCTAAACACTCTCTACTTTAAGCACTTTTCGATATGCATCAATTGAAATCGAGTTTTAGTCGAAACAAAGTTTTCAACGTATGAAGTTTCTGAAATCTTGTTTAAATTATCAAAATTTATCGTTATTCAACCACTGCTCTAATTCACCCCCCCCCCTTCCCCCCCTTTCTAGTACCGCTCGATCTCTAACAATTGGTATCAGAACCTCGTTATTTCTCATTCGAATTCACACCCGTGAGAAATGACTCTTAGTGGCTTTCAAGAGGGCTTTTTGATTTTTCATCCATTGTTCTTTAATGGATCGGACTACACATATTGGAAAACTTGAATGAGAGTTTTCTTGATTTCTCTATATTTGAATTTATGGAATATCATTAAAAATGATTTTTAACTTTCCTCTAAACCGATGAACGAATGGTTGGATTTGGAGAAGAAATATTTTTCTTTAAATACAAAGGCTATGAATGCCTTATTTTGTGCTTTAGATAAAAAAGAGTTTAATCAGATTTCTTCTTGCAAAACGACTTTTGATATTTGGCAGACACTTGAAATCATGCACGAGGTAACTAGTAGGGTCAAAGACTCGAAAGTAAACCTCTTATTGCATGATTTTGAGCTCTTCTAAATGACACCAAGCGAGTCTATCGGTGACATGTACACCCATTTCACAGATGTCGTCAATAGCTTGAAAAGTATTAGTAAATATTTTTTGAATTTTGAAATCACTAACAAGATCTTAAGATCCCTTCCAAAAGGGTGGGATCCAAAAGTAACCGCAATACAAGAGACTAAAAATTTAAATGATTTTTCATTGGAAGAATTAATCGAGTCATTAATGACCTATGAAATGACATTCTTAGTATATTTTGAACTCGATAAACACATGAACCACCTTCCAAAGAATAGGAAAGATTTGGAACTCCGGACTATAAAATGTCACTTGAGTGATGACTCAAGTGATGAGGACAATGAAGATGACATTGAACTTTTAATGAATTTTAATAAGTTCATTAAACAAAAATCTAAAATAAAAAATGAACTTGAATGAAAGATGAGGCCAAAGAAGAGAAAGGCACCCAAGGACGAATTAAGAACTTCCAAAGGTGAAACGGTAAATTGGGCTTTAACGGGTTTCAACCATGAGGTAAGCAACTCACCTAAAATGTTCTTACGTTATTTTGAAATTATATGACTTTTCCATGAGTGCCTAACTTAGTTAGTAGGAAATAAATAATTATTTTTCAAAAAATTATATCATGCTTTTCCTTCTAGTATTTTTTTAGAAGTATAAAAAAAATGAATGATGATTGCTTAACTTGTGCTATTACAAGATCAATCTCATGTATGATTTTGAAATAACAATTCAATGCATGGTTTTTGACAAAATGAATCATCATGATAACTGCATCTCATGCTTGTACACCTAACAAGATTAAATCCAATGAATATTTATCTTGATGAATTCTGTATCGCTTTTCATAATAACATAATGAAAATATAAAATCATGTGTATCTTATTGATTTATTTTATGAAATCTATTTTTCAATTTTAAACTTGATACATATCATTTATACAAAAGAATTGAGCATGCTTACATATAATCAATTTACTTTACTCCTAACAAATTTTTGGAATGAAAGATTTTGATGATAATTTCAATTTTATATGATGCTTAGCTTTTGTGTGAAAATGTGAACATGCTTATATGAGATCAACCACATAAAATAAAACATATAAAAATTAAAAATGTGTTATCATGATGTTTTATTTTTGATGTGTTTAGTCTTGACGAGTTTATGACTAAACTTATGTCTTGTTGATACATGTTTTCATAAAAAGATTTGAATATACTCATATAAAAATAATTGCATGAAATGAAAATTCATTTTCTATCCGATTGAGGTTAATAAATTTACTTTACCAATATTGTGAATCTCATGAAAATAATCATGATGAATATTTTGAAAATAAATGAGTGTATCATGCATTTAGTTTAAATAATTTCTCTTGAAACTTACTTTTTAGATCTATACAATGATACATGAATCTAGTAGAAAAAGACAAGAGCATGCTTACATGTAAACCATCTCCATTGCTCTTAATAAAATTTTCGAATAAAATATTTTGATGCATTTGATCTTGATGGCTTTAATGACAACTTGTATTTCAAAGTTATACAATGATGGCTTTCATTGAACATACCTTATGAAATCATCATTAATAATAATGAAAATATTAAAAGTTTGTTATCATGCTTAATGACCTTATGATATCATATGACGAAACTCATGTGTTGGTTTTAAACATGATACTCATATTTTAAAACATGAGCAGACTCATATGAAACAAACAAATTTAAATAAAACACATTGTGTATGATGAGTGACTCCTTCGTTTTGAACCAATGTATTTTTCGTCTTAATCGTTTTATGATGAATTATTTATATGACCTGTTATATTTTTTGACTTTAAGAATCTCAATGATGGTTTTTCCCTTTACGTCTTGAACTTTCATGATTGTCTCAATTTGACATTAAAAGATAAAGGCATGCTTATTTGAAGTAAATCATAAAAAGGAAATACATGATTCTTGAAAATTTTTCTATCTCTAAAAGTTTTTAGGCTTGATGAACCCATGTGAAACTCTTAAATCGAATCTTTTGAAAAATGTCATATGCTTAATGTTATTCGACTTAATAACAATTTGCTTTTTCATCTTGAATGTTGATATTTATTTTTATTAAGGGAAAAAGCATTGTTACAAGAAGCAAATCACATATAAAAATGAAATGAAATTCTCTATCTAAATCTTATCAATTTTTCTATAGGAAATTCATGAATCCATACTTATCATATATAAATTTATTGAATGTGATTTTAAGGATGATTCTGGATTTGACAAATGCTTGATTCGTGTTTATGACATAAGATACATTTTTAAAAAATTGAATCATGCTTCAATCATGTTCTATCTCCCTTAATTCATTTTGTACTCCTATATTTCCTTTTTATTTACCATAGAGGAGAACTTTATAAATGAATTATGAAATTAATGATTTGATAATAAGTGTTTATCAAAATTCTATTTATCATTTTGCAATCTCTAAAAAGTTGATAATCACTTCGTTCATGTTATGAATCTCGAAAATGTTTTTGATTTGATTAGGAGTTTTGAGTTTACAAAATAAGTTTGAATGATTTTATGACTCCTCTCTTAATCACTTGAAATCATGACTTTAAATTTTTGACTTGAGATATTTTTGTGAATCAAAATATTTTCCGCTATGATTGATTCTTTTTATCATTTACCAAAGAGGAGAACAATTTAAGTTTATGTCATTTGTGAATCTCATAAACTATGTTAATGATTTTGATTATTTAAACTTGAATGAGCTTTATCATAATCCAAGTCTTGATATCTTGATATTTGATACTTGGAATTCCTAAGCATGAATCAAGGTGTTTTGCACTTAAATGAATCACTTATCGACATTTACGATTGTAATATATTTTATCCTTCAAATGTGATCTTGTTGGCTGAAATACTTTTTGAAATTTTTGATATGATTTTTTCTTTGCCTTGATATAAAAGAAATTTGCTTTATGATGAATTCATGGATATAGGCCTTCTCTTTTATCTTTATTTGATTGTTATAATTTCAAAATTCATGTAAAGGGAAAAGAATTGCACTCTTCCCTTCTTTTTAACAAAAACAAAGAGGGAGAAGATTTATTGCTAGCTTGCGACTTCAATGAAAAATTTATTAGCTCAATCATTGAAATAAAGGAACATCCTATCATGAACATTCCAAAAGTTGCTAGCATGCTATAAAAGCAAAGTGCAAACTTGCACAAGAAGCAAGTGATGAAAAATTGCTATCTTGCTTATCTTTAGAAAGAATTTAAAAACTTGCTATGATTGAATGTGATGTCTGTTGAATATCCTGATTGATAACCAGTATGATTGTAAAATTTGCATATCCTTGAAAACTAGCTAAATGTAATTTCTCCTTTTTGTTGATGACAAAGGGGGAGAAGTAGATTGATGAGTTCATGAAATGTAATATTAATTAAATATTTTATATATTTACATGATTTTTTTTGTTGATATAAATGATACATGTTGCTTGGATTTGGGATAATCCAAGTGTTCTATCAATGACATATTAATATGGGGAGTTTGGTTAAACTCCGGGAGTTAAGGTTAACTCCGTTAGTCATCAATTAGTTGTCATCATCAAAAAGGGGGAGATTATTGAATCTTGGATTTTGATGATGAAACTAATTGATTGTGTTTTATGGTCTAACTACGTTTTGAGTTATGCAGGTCTACTATCAATCAGAATTAGATAGTTGACGCAGGAGGAATTGACGTTGCACTAGAAGTGATCATGCTAGGATATTAGATGTCGAGCTGGAGGTCCGGTCGAAAATCGGCAGAAAGCTTCAAACATCGGGCATCGGGCTAAGAAGAGTGGTGTTGCACCAAGGATATCAAGGTTGCGGAGGTCAATCGTCGATTGGGCAACGGATCGCAAGAGAGGATGGTGTACCAAAGAATCGGACGAAACGTCGATAGGTCAATGATGTGCCGGGCAACAGAATATCAATTCATGTTCTAATTGTCTAGATTGAAGTAGAGTTTTATCTTGTGTGTGTAGGATTAACTACGATAATGATGAAGACATAAAGCAAAGCAAAGTGTCAAAGTCAAGTACGATGGAATCATTGAGAGTTTGAGAGTTCGACGGTAGTCCAAAGATTCATCGAAGTGCTGCCGGAACAAGCCGAGAACGAGTAGGAAGCTTACCGAAAGGTTTTTGAAAGTTCACCGGAAGGTTCATCGAAAGTTCACAGAGCTCACCGAGAAAGATAAGAGCTTGCTGAAGAAGCTTGTCGGAACTCGCCAACGACTCCATCGAGAAGTCCAGGAGCTTGTCGGGTGTCCACAAAATGGTGTCCGAGGGTTCGTCGGAAGACCGTCGGAAGTTCACCGGAAGCTCGTCGGAAGTTCACCGGAAGCTTGTCGGAAGAAGTATTGACTTTTCAAACTTTATAATAGCTTAGGAATGTCTTTAAAATTCATAGTTAGCATGTTAATTTGGGTTCGGATTAGGTGTTAATCCTATAACCCAAGTAGGAGCTAACTAGGTCTTATTTGGGCTTATTTGGGCTGAAGTTAGGGCCCATTCAACCTTGCTAGAATAGCGCTAGAATAGTGCTGGAATAGTGCTGGCAGTGGCACTGGTAGACCTAGGCGGTGGCACTACCCAGGGACTGAAATCCCAAGTGTTCTGAGCAGTGGCACCGCTGCCTCGGGCGGTGGCACCGCCTAGTACACTGACAAGGTTAGTGTCAGACTAGAGATGGTACTGCCAGTGTCAGGTGATGGTACCGCCAGAACCTCGAAAAACTAAGGTAATTCAAATTTGGGCTCCAAATTTGAATCCTCTTGGGGTCTATAAATATCCCAAATGTTCTTGCTTGGAGATTCAAGAAGTGTGCAAGAAAACTAAGGGAAAACTCTATCATTTGAAATAGAAATCCCTCCTCTGAAAGTCTAGAAGTGTTCTTAAGAGAGGTGTTGAGGGAAGCTTTGTAAATAGAGTTTATAAAAGGGAGTTTCGTCTTCACCCATTAGAAGGAAGACAACTAGTAGAAAGCCGGTGGCTTCAAGCGAAGAAGAATCGGGAGTGGACTTAGGTCGGATAACCGAACCACTATAAAAATGGTTTACGTTTATGTACTTGCATTTATCTTTCTACAAACCGTTATTTCTTCGCTGCTCAACTTACTCATCACTGTCCTTCTTCCTATCTAAAGACTCTCTACATTAAGCACTTTCCGATACGCATCAATTGAAACTGGGTTTTAGTCGAAACGAAGTTTTCAACGTACGAAGTTTCTGAAATCTTGTTTAAATCGTCAAAATTTATCATTGTTCAACCACTGCACTAATTCAAACCCCCCCCCCTCCTAATGCCGCTCGATCCCTAACAGATTCATCGTATTATTCGTAAAAGAATCATATGAGAACATGTTTCATACATAAAAATTCTTAAGAAATCAAAAGAAGGTTCCTAATTCGCTTGAAACAAAAGATCTTATTCAAATCAATTTTTCAACTCGAAACTCATAATCAAATCATCAAAATCACTTGCGAGATTCATAACATGAATAAAGTTATTATCACATCATCAACTTTTTAGAGATTCAAAATAACAAATAGATTTTTGATAAAGACTCATTGTCAAATCATCAAGATCAATTTCATGATTCAAAAGATTCACAAAATTACATAAATGAATTAATTGATCTTGATAAAATAGAAAATATATTGTGTTTTAATTTATGTGAATCTTCTTATAAGTATTCCTTTGCCTTTGAAAAAAAAATCAATATTCAAGAATGAAAGGCAAGCTTCGTCATAAAGATCGTTAAGACAAAAATATAATACATTACTTCAAGACAAAATTCAATTTAAATCATTAAGATCAATATTGTAGTTGAAGAGATTTATCAATAATGGCATGAATTCATCACTTGTTTTTTTATTAAAAAATCAAAAACTTTAGAAAAAAATAGATATTCAAGAAACATGAATTTCTCTTTTAGTGATTTCAATTCATGCATTTGATTTTATATTAACATGCCTTTGTCTTTTTACATCTAATAGGATCAAGCATGAAACGTTCAAGACCTAAAGGCAAATTTTATAAAATAAATCATCAAGCATGATATCATCATTTTTAATTATAATGATACTTATTTTATTTTCACGATATTCATCCTTTTTAACTCATTCAAATTGACACATTCACCAAAACTTTAAAGATAGAGAATTTTTACAAAAACATTCATGCAATTTGATCTCACATAGGAATGCTCAACCTTTTTATGTGAAAGCCAAACAATATGTCGACAACTGAAATCATCATGATACATTTAATATTTTAGTTATCAAGTATGATTTCACTTAAGCATGCCCAATATAATTTTAATTCTAATATTCTTTCTTTCATTGTTGTTAGTTATAACAAAATATTTTCCTCCTTACATGATTCTAGCTTGGTGTGAGAAATTAAGAGTCATGTGAAAAAAAAATTAAAAAAATCATGCATCATTTTGTAAATCCGAAACAAAGTTTCGTCAAAGCCATCAACACATAAGGTATCTTCAAACGAAAGATCATGATAGTATGTTTTCCATTTTTAAATGTTTCAATTCACGCAATTATCATGATAATTAATTTTTGTGTCAAAACGATGCATCTTGTTGACACCAATTTCATCATAAGAATCATCAAGACAAACACATCATTTCAAAATGTGAGATTTCAAGTCATCATTACTTCAAATCCTCATGCATCATCATACTATAAAATCATTAAGCATGATAACAAGCTTTTAATATTTTTATTTCATCATTATCAAGGATGATTCCATAGGGTATGTTCAAGTTTTTCATTCGAAAGCCATGAATCATCATATAAATTTTTAATTTTCAAAAATTTCTAGAAGGAAAAAACATAATATAATTTTTTAAAATAATTTTTATTTCCTACTAACTAAATTAAGCAATTCATGAAAAAATATCAAGTAATCTCATAATAAGGTAAAAGCAACTTATGTGAGTTTCTTATCTCATTGTCGAAAATCGATAAGGCATAGTTTGTCGTTTTGCCTTCGGATGCACTTGAATCTTCTTAGAGTTCTTCTTCTTCTTTGACCTCTTTTTTTTTTCTTTTGTGTGCTCGTCTTTCGAGCTCTTCGGATTCTTGCATTCATAGCAAGAGTTGGTGTTCTTTGTAAGTTCATTTGTGTTTTTCAATTCTTGTTTAATGAACTTTTTAAATTTTAATGTCAAACATTCAATGTCCTCAATATTGTCCTCATCACTTGAGCCATCACTCAAGTAATATTCTTTTGTTCAAAGTGCCCAAACCTTTCTATTCTTTGGAAGGTGATTCTTATGTTCATCAAGTTCAAGAGTCGTTTTATAGGTCATTAAAGACTCAAATAGTTCTTCAAGTGAATAAATGTTTAAGTCTTTAGACTTTTAAATAGCCGTTATTTTTTGGATCCCAACTCTTGGGAAGGGATCTTAAAATCTTGTTTACTAAATCAAAACTTGAAAAACTTTTGCTAAGGCTTTTCAAACTATTGACGACATCTATGAAACAGGTGTACATGTCACCAATAGTTTCGCTTGGAGCCATTCGGAAGAGCTCAAAATCATGCAATAAGAGATTTACTTTCAAGTCTTTGACTCTACTTGTTCCCTCGTGCGTGATTTCAAGTGTCTGCCAAATATCAAAAGTCATTTCACACATAGAAATCCGATTAAATTCCTATTTACCTAAAGCGCAAAATAAGGTATTCATAGCCTTTGCATTTAATGAAAAAGATTTATTCTCTAAGTCTGACCAATCATTCATCGGTTTAGAAGAAAGTTGAAAACCATTGAACGGTTTAGAGGAAAGTTGAAAACCATTGAACGGTTTAGAGGAAAGTTGAAAACCATTTTCAATAATATTCTATAAATTTAAATCTAGAGAAAATAAGAAAACTCTCATTCGAGTTTTCCAATATGTGTAGTCTGATCCGTTAAAGAACGGGAGATGAACAATTGAAAAACCCTCTTGAAAATCATGAAGAGCCATTTCTCAGGGGTGTGAATCGAAAAGAGAAATAACGATGCTCTGATACCAATTGTTGGGATCTAGAGTGGCACTAAGAGGGGGGTGAATTAGTACAACAGTTAAACATGATAAATTTCGATGATTTAAAAACGTGCTTTCGAAAACTTTGTACGTTGAAAACTTCATTTCAATGAAATCTAGTTTTGATTCCGTATAAGCTTAAAATGATTTGTAAGAAAGTGAGGAGGAAGCGGAGTAAGTAAAATAAACAGGTTTGCAGAAATGTAAAGAACAATAAGTAAATGCAAACCAATTTTATAGTAGTTCGGTCATACAACCTACGTCCACTTCTAATTCCTCTTCTCTTGAAGCCACCAGCTTTTCCACTAGTTGTCTTCCTTCCAATGGGTGAAGACGAATCCCTTACAATGCTCTCTCCTTTTGATGGGCTTAGGAGGAAACCCTTACAAGCACTCACTCCTCTCTTTTGGTGGAATACAAATGAGAGCAAGATGAGGGATCTTTAGAATGATTTCTACAGCATTTTGTTCCTTTCAAGATCTCTGAGCTTGTGTGTTCTAACCAGGGATGGGAGGAGTTTTTATATGCTCCAATTTGATTCAAACTTGGAGTCAAAGAACTTCCCATCCTGGTTTTTCAGGGTACTGGCGGTACCACCGCCTGTCACTAGTGGTACCACCGCTAGTCTGACTCTGACATTGGGCGGTACCACCGCTCAATCTGGTGATCCTACCACCTAACACACTGACATGGTCAGTGTACTCAGCGGTACCACCGCCCAGCCAGTAGTGCCATCACCCGAGCACTCTGCCCTAGGGTGGTACCACCGCCCAGACCACTTGGGAGACTGAACCCAAGTGGTACCACCGCCCCAGTCTGGCGATGCCACCACTAGACAAGGTTCAGCAACCATGTTTGGGCCTTTCATCTGGCGCAAACCAGTCCAGGTATAGGCTCAACTAGCCCCTAATTGGGTTGGCCTAATTATAATCCAATTAGACCTAATCCTACTTCGATCTAGATAATTATTATTACAACGCGAAACAAAATGTCGCCCGACATGTCATTAACCTATTGGTGCTTCGTCCAACACTTCGACGCATTATCCTCTCTTGCGGCCTATTGCCTAATCAGTAGTTGATGCCTGCAACCCTGATCTTCTTGGCGCAACTTTGCTCTTCTTGGCCCGATGCCCGATTTCTTTATTCGAAGCCTTCTGTCGATCGTCAACTAGACCTCCGGCTCAACGTCCAATCTCTTGACGTTATTTCCTCTAGTGCACCGTTGATTTATCTTGCATCAATTATCTATTCCTGATCGAGAGTAGACCTGCGTAACTCAAAATGTAGTTAGATCACTAAAACGTACTCAGTTAGTTTCATCATCAAAATCCAAGATTCAATAGGTCCATTATGAAGGCGGTATGCTCTTGGTCTTCAGGGGCCCTTTTGATTAGGTTGTATCCCGAAAAGGTATCCATGAATGAAAGAAGCTCATGCCTCGAGGTTATGTCAACTAGCTAGTCGATCCTTAAGAGCAGATAGCAATCCTTTTGGCATGCACAGTTAAGCTTGGTGTAGTCAACGCATATTCTCCAGCTTCAATTAGGTTTTTTAACAAGAACTACATTTGACAGCCACTGGAGTATTTCACCTTGGATATGAATCCTGCTGCTAATAAACGCTCCACTTCATTGCCAATTCCTTTTGCCGATCGGGAGCCAATTTTTGAGGCTTCTACTTCACCGATCGCACTTGAGGACAAATGTTTAGGTGGTGCTGCACCACTTTCCTATCAATCCCTGGCATGTCTCTTAGTGACTAGGTGAACACGTTTGTATTCTCCGTTAGGAAATCAATGAGCTATACTCATTCCTCCTCTAGGATCTCTGACCTGATCTTCATGACCCTGCCTCATCGGTTCTTGTTTAGCGAGACTTCCAGGACATGTTCTGTCAGTTCAGGACGAAGGGATGGTTTTGCGATGTCTCATGGGTTAGTGATAGGTTACTTGGGCTTCAGCTTCTTGGGCAGTGTGACGGTCACTAGATAACATTGCCTTGACTCCCAAGGGTCGTTCTACACCTCCCCGACCCTAACATTACTGGGAAATCAGGAGATTCG
Organism: Musa beccarii; assembly: GCA_024322285.1. Classification (NCBI taxonomy): domain Eukaryota; kingdom Viridiplantae; phylum Streptophyta; class Magnoliopsida; order Zingiberales; family Musaceae; genus Musa; species Musa beccarii. Next base: position 8,669,511 of record CM044402.1, on the reverse strand, counting down.
ACATCTCATGTGCATCGGAAAACAAAAAAAGACCTAATTTCCCATAGTTACGCACTTGGCCGTCGTGCGACAATTGGTGCGTAAAAATCATAAATCTAAAAAATTCGTATATATCATGTTAGAAGTGTTACCTGGGGAGATCGTATATCCCTGAACATTTCATATCTGATAAAGAGGATGAAGGAGCACTAGTGTACTCCTCTCTAGTGGTAATCCATACAACGGACACAGCAACAATGCTCCTCAGATCATTGCGGGATCTCTCTCTACGTACACCACAAGGCTGCTGGAGCCAAGGAGGAGAGGAGACTGGGGAGAATAGGAGGATGACTACCAAGAGCTCTCAGCCTATGAACTATGAGGTTCGTCCTATTTATAGAGGTGGAGGAAGCTTATCCTTAACAGATCCTGTTCATACTAGATCTCTCTCAAGTTAGATCTCATTGGATCTTATCCACAGGATCCAATTTGATCTCATCCAATTGGATCTTATCCAATCATTTAATTAGATCTCATCTAATTACCTAATTGAATCTCATCCATAGGATCCAAACTAGGGGCTTCGCAGATATCTCATATCCGTACCTCTACTCGTCGCAATATCCACCTTATGTGTATGACCCTCTAGGCCCGATATTGAGCTGGCCGTAAGTCGCTCCGGCCAAAACTCCTTCTGATATAATGAATTATTATCTCCATAATAATTCACTCGACGCATCGACTATGAACGTACTAGGCCACTATGTCAAAGTCCCCAGATAGTACAAGGGGATCTAATCCATCGACCTGTCTGTCCTTAGTTACCATGTATCTATAGTCCATCATCCATCTAATATCCTAGAGACCATATATTGAGCATGGTAAAGTCAAGCCCATACGGAATCCTGTTCGAGTCTCACTCTAATCGGATTCTCCCAGAGAACTCCTTTCTCAATCCGAACGACCCTAGCCAGGGATTTTGCTAGAACGAGCACACACGGGATATATCTCTCACGATACCGAGAGTGAATGATCCTATATTGACACACAATTACCTTCGTAAGGTAGGCTACCAATCTTGAGAACCGACTATACCAGATCTAGAGCTCTCCAAACCTGTAAGTCCGGCATCAAAGAATGGAGTACTCAAACAAGGCATATTTGGTTCCTCAAGTCTAAGGACCAGACACACTACTGGAACTACGGAATCACTATCTAACATTAGGTATCATTAACCATATAGCATTCTGTAAGCGAATTAATCAGTGAACTCATTCTCTAATGAGCACCTGCACTGTACCTCTAGTGTTCCCACACAAGTGACTATGAGACCAGTCGCCTCCATCATATAGACGAGTATACAATGCACCAGTTTATCCAGTTATCTCAATGTCCTCATTGAGTAACCTATGACCAAGATGATTTAGAATCTGTGTTTAAAGGTATATTAGTCTCATTATTGAGATCTCATCACAATCTGATTCCCATTGCACAGATCCATTGACATCACAATATTCATCTAGATAATATAAGAAAATATCAATAATAATATGCAAAGAGATCAACGCAGCATGTCACAGGTGCCATCACTCATGTGATTGGCTTGTAGGGCACCTATAACCAACAATCTCCCACTTGACCGAAAGCCATTCATCTACATGTCTGATCCCCATCAGACCTCTGTGACGCTCAAATATAATGAGTCAACGACTTTGTTAGTGGATTTGCAATGTTATCTTCAGATGAAACTCTTTCCATTACTATATCTCCATAGGTCATGATCTCTCTTATCAAGTGGAACCCCTTAGAACACTTCTGATGAGACCCGAGTTTCCTAACTTGATTGATCGCCTTGTTATTATCATAATATAAGGTAATCGACTCCACGCTATTCGGCACGACTCCTAGATCTGCGATGAACTTCTTCATCCAAACTCCCTCCTCTGTTGCCATTGCCGCAGCAATGTATTCCGCCTTTATGGTCGAGTCAATAGTAGTATCTTGCTTGGAACTTTTCCAGCATACTGCTCCTCCATTCATGGTGAAGACATACCCTGAATTTGACTTGCTATCATCGACATTAAACTGAAAGCTCGAGTCCGTGTAGCCCTCAACTCTAAGGCTACTACCTCCATATACTAGTAAAAGATCCTTAGTCCTTCTCAAGTACTTAAGGATACACTTTACTATTTTCCAGTGCTCTAAGCCTAGATCTGCTTGATACCTACTCGTGACACTCAGAGCATACACTATGTCAGGCTGGTACATAGCAAAGCATACATGATAGACCCTATCGTTGAGGTATATAGTATTCTATCCATGTGTGCCCTTTCTTCAGGAGTCTTTGGGAACATACTCGTAAAAAGTGATATTCCATGTCTCAAAGGTATGAGACCTCTCTTGGAATTTTTCATGCCAAACCTTTTGACAATGGAGTCTATGTACCTGGATTGGGTCAAGCCAAGCATCCTCTTGGATCTATCTCTATAGATCTGAATCCCTAGAATATAGGATGCTTCCCATAAGTCCTTCATGGAGAAGTGTCTAGATAGCCAAGCTTTTACTGTAGAGAGCATTCCTATATCATTCTCAATGATTAAGATGTCAACCACATATAACACCAAGAAGGTGATAGCGCTCTCACTTACCTTCCTATACACACAAGGCTCATCTTCGTTCTTAACGAAGTCATAAGATCTGATCGCCTCATCAAATCTTATATTCCAACTTCGGGAAGCATGCTTTAGTCCATAAATAGACTTAAGCAATCTACACACCTTATCTGGACTGTGCTTGGACATGAACCCCTCAGGCTGTATCATATACACTTCCTCTTCGAGGTTGCCATTGAGGAATACAGTTTTCACGTCCATTTGCCAGATCTCATAGTCATAATGTGCTGCAATAGCCAATAGAATTCGGATGGATTTTAACATAGCTACGGGTGCAAAAGGTTTCATCATAGTCAACACCTTGCCTTTGATGATACCCCTTAGCCACTAGCCTTGCCTTATAGGTCTCCACCTTTTCATGTGTCTTGATCTTCTTCTTGAAGATCCATTTGCAGCCAATGGGTATGATACCCTCAGGTGCATCAATAAGGTTCCAAACCTTATTGGAGTGCATGGATTCCATCTTAGAATTCATGGCTTCTTGCCACTTCTCGGAGTCTATGCTCATAATAGCTTCCTCGTAGGTTTGAGGATCAATGTCTTGAATGTCCTCTCCACTAATATATCCCACATATCTTTCAGGAGGGTGTGACACTCTACTAGTCCTACGTAAAATTGGAACTTGTGTGTTATGTACCTGAACAGACTCAATCTCTGGAATGGTTCCTGAGCTAGGTTCTCCGACCTCGCTCAATTCTATCATGCTCCCACTATCTCCGCCAAGAATGTGTTCTTTCTCAAGAAGTGCTACTCTCTTGGCAACAAAGACTTTTTGGTCATTAGGGTGATAGAAATAATAACCACAAGTTTCCTTGGGATATCTCACGAGCTTGCACCATTCTTTCCTGAATTCTAACTTATCGGGGTCATATCTTTTAACGTGGGCAGGGTAGTCCCAAATCTTAACAATCTTAAGATCGAACTTCTTCTCTTTCTATATCTCATATGGTGTAGATACTACCGATCTAGATGGAACTCTATTCAGAAGGTAAATTATGATCTGTAGGGTATATCCCCAAAATGAGATGGGTAGGTCAACGAAACTCATCATGGATCGCACCATATCTAATAGTATGTGATTCTTCCTTTCTGATACACCATTGAGCTGTGGTGTATAAGGAGGTGTCCATTGGGATAGAATCACATGGTCCTTGAGGAACTGGGTGAATTCTGTTATCAAATATTCTCCTCCTCGATCTGATCGAAGAGTTTTAATACTCTTTCCAGTCTGGTTCTCTACTTCATTCTTATACCCTCCTGAATTTCTCGAAGGCTTCAGACTTATACTTCATCAAGTACACATGTCCATACCTAAAGAAATCATTAGTAAAAGTAATGAAGCAGGAATAACCACCTATGGCATGAGTTGACATAGGACCACATACATCACTATGTATGAGTTCTAGTAACTCAATAGCTCTCTCTCCAGTTCCACTAAATGGAGAGTTGGTCATTTTTCTATGAAGGCAAGGCTCGCAAGTTGTATATGACTCGTAGTTAAATAGATCTACGTATCCATTTTTCAATAACTTTTAAATTCTTCCCTCATGGATATGACCAAGCCTATAATGCCAAAAATATGTATTATTCACCTCATCTCATTTCCTCTTGGCCATGCTTACATTTATGATGTGTGAAGTAGTATTTAACATAAATAAACCATTATGTAATATTCCTCTAGTGATGATCTTATCATTCTCAATGATTGACCAACAATTGTTCTCAAAAAGTACTTTATAACCATTTAATGTCAAACATAAAATAGAAATAACGTTTTTGATAATAGAGGAAACAAAATAATATACATCTAATATAATAATAGCTCTATCAGGCAGATGTAGAGTGACATCGCCAATAGCAACAATAGCAACTCTTGCTCCATTGCCCATCTTGAGGTCCATCTCGCCTTTTGCTAATCTCCTATGCCTTGTCAGAACCTGCAACGAATTGCAGATATGATAAGCACTATCGGTATCAAATACCCATGCATTATTATAAGAATCTAATATATGGAGACTAATCATGAAAGTGCCTGAAGCTTTTCCAAGCTTCCATTTCGCCTTTTCTGAAAGATACGCCTTACAGTTCCTCTTCCAATGCCCATCTTAACCGCAGTGGAAGCACTGGCCTTTGTCCTTTACTAGGTCAATTTTGGCAACATTTACCTTACCCCGTTTGCCCTTGCCCTTACCCTTCTCAAGGGTCTTCCTAGCCTTCCTTTTCTTTTTGGTCTCACCAACATAAAGAACTAATTTCTCTTTCTTGATAGTACTTTCTACCTTTCTCAAGATATTGAGGAGCTCAAAGAGAGATATCTCAAGTTTATTCATATTGAAATTCATGATGAACTGAGAAAAGAAATTTGGTAGGGACTAAAGTATAAAATCAACACACAGGTTATCATCTAGGACCATTCCTAGACCTATGAGTTTTTCAATCCACTCTATCATCTTCAGGACATGGTTCTGAACCGATGTCCCCTCAGTCATCCTGGCACGGAAGAGACTCTTGGATATCTCATATCGTTGAGTTCTTCCCTGTTCTTCAAATAGTTTACAGAGGTATAGGAGTATGAAATGAGCATCCATGTTTTAATATTGTCTCTATAACTCAAGAGTCATAGAGGCTAACATGTAACACTGGACGAGAGTGGAATCATCTATATACTTCGCATATTGGGCAAACTCTTCTTGAGGTGCTTCTGCCTCAAGTTGGGGTATGACCGTATCTAGGACATATATGATTTTCTTCGCTGTAAGAATATTTCTTAAGTTGTAGAGCCAATCCGTATAATTTGGACTAGTGAGGCGGTTGGCATCAAGTATACCACGTAGAGGGTTTGATGATGACATATTTTTGATAAATAGGAGATATAGCATAAGTGAATAATACGTAGATTTCACAAAAATAAACAATCAAGATATGAAATTCTATCTTGACATGCTCCCACTAATTTTTCTAGTGAGTCACATGACACCCTCATGCACATGAAATGGAAGTCTCCGATAAACTTCTAGTGGGGATCGAGATCCAATCGGTATCTTAGTATAACCTCAAGGGTCTTGACCAATCACACTAAGCCCAAAAGGTAGACAACTCTTGCCAATCACAACTCCTTATGATTTTCGTCATATTTGACCTATGAACTACCATGGCCTCGAGGGACTCGACCAACCATGATGTCCAGTTAAGTCATCACCATCGTTACAAGATGAGTCTGATATGGTGATATGCCCTCGAGGGACTCGACAAGCATACCATATTCTCAGGTCACCAGTGACATCTCTATGTCAAAGATAAGATAGCGAGACGTGAAATAGGTGAGCCTCGAGGGACTCGACCAACTCATCCTACGTCAGGAATCCGTTCCTGCCTCTAACGATGAAAGGCCACATGGGTCAATCTTATTGCCTCACGCTTACCAACTTAATATTATCATAGGAGAGGTTTTAGGTTCGATCTTGTAATATTAAGTGTCACACATATACATATTTAATATATTTACATCGCATACAAATATATATATACTTATCTAGTCAGTATATAGCATTCACATGCATAAGCACACCAAATGATCATGGAATTCAACCCAATATGATTAGGCCTGAGCCAGGCCTAATCATTTACATCAGGATCTATATACATATCAGTGCATTTCTATGCATGGTGATCATCCATCTCATCATCGTCGGATCTGCCGACATCTCGACGTATCTCCATGCATCGTGATCGTCTGAATCGGCCTCAGGGGTCCCACTACCAACTCCAGGCTTCCGTCGCGCCTCTAGGATAATTACAACATAATTACAGGCACGCAAGCCCAACAATCAATTAAAAATAAAGGCTCAAGGGCCCAATAATCACATACACATATCACAAAGTCTATGATCATCTTCCCACATCACATCACATCACATGTATATATCATGTAGGATTACTAGATAAATAATAATAGTTACTTAAACCTTTTAAATAACTAAAATTCTAAAATCAGGGACATGCAGAAAATTTTTTAGAAATTTTAAAGGGTATTTTGGTTATTCCATCATAAGGGATAAAATTAGAATTTCTAAAATTCTGAGGGGCAAAATTATCTTTTGGTCAAAAAATCCTAATTTCCATTCCCTCTGCTTTCTACAGCGCTGTGGGTGCGGCCGCCGCCACCATATCGGCGGTGGCCATGTGTGCGGGGCGTCGCCCGTGCCTGCGGGTGGATCGCCTATAGGCGGCGCCGCCGCTGCTTGCGAGCACGGCGCTCGTAGGCGTTGCCTCGCGGGCCTCCCCACGGATGCCCCTGCGACGTTGCTCTTGCGGGGCAGAGCCTACAGGCAGCGCTGCCCCCTGCGGGCACTGGAGCTGCCCTCCCTTACGGGCAGGGCGCCCACAAACCCAACGCCCATAGGCGCTGCCCCTGTTGGGTGTGGTGCTGCCTACACGTGCGGCGCCCGCCCCTATGGGCTCCCTATGCGTATGTAGCTAGTGCTACTACTATGGGCAATAGTTGCTACCCTCTCTCATCTTTTGCATCAACAATTTTGGCATCAAAAGCGCATCCAAAACACAACATATACAGTTTATAAGCCAATCATCGTACGACGAACCTAGCTTTGATACCACTACCGGGAAATCGAGAGATTTGGCATCTCATGCATAACATAAAATAAAAACAAGACTGGATTTTTCATAGTTACGTACTTGGCCATCGTGCAACGATTGGTGTGCAAAAGTCATAAATCTGAAAAATCCACATGTATCATGTCAGAAGCATTACCTGGGGAGATCGTATATCCCCAAAAATTTTAGATCTGATGAAGAGGATGAAGGAGAACTAGCGTACTCCTCTCTAGTAGTAATCTACATAGCGGACGCAACAACAATGCTCCTCATATCACTGCAAGATCTCTCTCCATGTACACGATAAGGTTGCCGGAGACAAGGAGGAGGAGAGGAGACTGAGAAGAATAGGAGGATGACTACCAAGAGCTCTCAGCCTATGAATCAGGAGGTTCCTCCTATTTATAGAGGTAGAGGAAGCTTATCCTTAATAGATCCTTTTCACACTAGATCTATATCCAGTTGGATCTCATTGGATCTTATCCATAGGATCCTATTTGATCTAATTCAATTGGATCTTATCCAATCATTTAATTGGATCTTATCCAATTACCTAATTGGATCTCATCCATAAGATCCAAACTAGGGGCTTCGCAAATATCTCATATCCGCACCTCTACTCATCGCAACATCTACCTTATATGTGTGACCCTCTAGGCCCAATACCGAGCTGGCCATGAGTCGCTCCCATCAGAACTCCTTCTGATATAGTGAATTATTATTTCTATAATAATTCACTCGACATATTGACTATGGACGTACTAGGCCACTACACCATAGTCCCCAGATGGTACAGGGGGATCTAATCTATCGGACCTGTCTGTCCTTAGTTACCATATTTCTATAGTCCCTCATCCATCTATTATCCCAGAGATCGTATATTAGGCATGATAAAGTCAGGCCCATACTGAATCTTGTTCGAGTCTCACACTAATCGAATTCTCCCGGAGAACTCCTCTCTCAATCCGAACGACCCTGGCTAGGGATTTTGCCTGAGCGAGCACACGCGGGATATATCTCTCATGATACCGAGAGTGGATGATCCTCTATTGATACACAATTGCCTTCGTAAGGTTGGCTACCATTCCCGAGAACCAGCAATACCAGATCTGGAGCTCTCCAAACCTATAAGTCCGGTGTCAAAGAATGGAGTACTCAAACAAGGCATCTTTGGTGCCTCAAGTCTAAGGACCAGACACACTACTGGGACTACAGAATCGTTGTCTGACATTATGTATCATTAACCATACAGCATTTTATAAGTGGATCAATCAGTGAACTCATTCTCCAATGAGCACCTGCATTGTACCTCTAGTATTCCTACACAAGCAACTATGAGACCAGTCACCTCCATCATATAGACGAGTATACAACGTATCAGTCTATCCGGTTATCTTGATGTCCTCATCGAGTAACCTATGACCAGGATGATTTAGGATTTATATTTAAAGGTATATCAGTCTCATTATTGTGATCTCATCACGATCCGATTCCCATTGCACAGATCCATGGACATCACAATATTCATCTAGATAATATGAGAAAATACCAATAATAATATGTGAAGAGATCGACGCAACGTATCACAAGTGTCATCACTCATGTGGTTGGCTTGTAGGGCACCTATAACCAACAGGTATGAGTCAAGAACTTTATCACCTTATGGTAAGTGGAGATGACGGTTCTAAACTTCTTGAGGGTCAGGCATCCTAGGATGGCTTTATACGTCGAAGGGAGCTCCATGACCATAAAAGTCACCTTCACAGTCTTGGATCTCGGCTCACCCCCCAAGGTAACGGGTAAGATGGTGGTGCCAAGGGGGGAGATGGAGTCTCCCATGTACCCGGTGAGCACTGAAGGCATCGGAGTGAGATCTTCTTCAACTAAGCCAAGCTTCTGGAAGGCGTCGAAATAAAGGATGTCGGTTGAGCTCCTAGTGTCCACCTTGATCCTTTTGACTCGGGCATTGGCGATTATAAACGAAATCACCAGTGCATCGTCATGGTTGGGGTACTCGGTTTCTCCCACTAGGAAGGTAATCTAGGGCTCCTTCTGTGACCTAAGGTGCTTTTCCATGACGGCTCGGGCATAGGCTTTTCATCCCAACTCGATATCTCCTCTTGAGGCCAGCCCATCTGACGATCACATCGATCTACTTCTCGATGGGACCCAAGGGGTTCGAGGAGGATTCATGTAGTCTCCTAACATAGTGACCAAGGTGCCCCTGGCAAATGAGCTCCTCGATCTGGTTCTTCAAGTCATGGCACTCTTCGGTGTTGTGAACATAGTCACAGTGAAATCTATAGTATTTGGAGCGATCTCTTAGCTCACGCGGGATCTTCATAGGTTTGGAGGCTCTTAAGGGCCCCTTCTCTCTAATCTAGAGGAATATCTCAGTTTTTAATGAATTTAGTAAGGGAAGAGGCAACTTTGGGAGCGACAGATCGAGTCGGTCGATTTTCCTTCTTAGCGAGCCCGAGGTTTGCCCATAGGATTGTTCCGCACAGGGCCTTTTATGCTCTTCGCGCCTTTCTGCTACTAACGCCTCAGCAGTGACATACTGGTTTGTGCGCTGCAACATCTCAGGGATGGTCACCACTGGCCATTCAACTAGTTATCAGAAGAATCTAGACAATCACAGACCCATCAAGAATGCCTGCATTATAATGAAAGAAGAGCATCAGGGACTCCTCGAATTTCAACGGCAAAATGGGCAACGAAGTAGGAGAGAAACTCATCATCTCTTTAGTTGAGGTTGAGGAGCATTGCTATGTATTAGTTTACCTAAGCGCTAGCTAGGAAATTGACCTCAAACTCCTTTATTAGCTGGTTGAATGATGCCACTAAGGTCGGCTTGAGTCGGTTGTATCACATCCAAGCTGGGCCTCGAAGAATGGTGGGGAAAGCTTAGCACATTAGAGCGTCAAAGGTGTCGTATAGGGCCATTTGGGCAGGAAAAGTGATAACGTGCTCCACTGGGTCAAAACCACCATCATAAGCTTCGAGTATGGGGAGGCCAAAAGATAATGGGATCGGCTTATCCTGAATCACATGTACAAAAGGGGATACGCCAAAGGAGCCTCTCTGAGCTCCTCCTTTGATTTGTGGAACTCATTTTGGACCTCATCCAAATGTCGGTTAATTGAGCACAACTGAGCCTAAAGAGAGTCCATTAAATCGGACGATAGTGTGTCGGGCTCAATGGTGCTCGGGCAGGATCGTCAAAGATCTGGAGCGCTATGCTCAGGTTCTGCCCTCGGGTTCCCCAATAGCTTATCGGGTGGTGCAACATCTGCTACGATGGGCTATTGAGGGGTCATCGGTGGTGTGGGAGTGGGGTCTAGCGGGACCCGTTGCGATGGTTGAGGTAACGTCAGCTGTTGAGTCAACTGAGGAACGAAGGGGATGATAGTTTCTATCATACCTACCAAGGCCTGCACCTAGTGTATGAGGGTGAGAAATGCCTAGACCGAGATAGGGACTTGTCCCATAACGGCCTCGAGTGGCAACTGCTAGTTATAGGTGCCCTACAAGCTAATCACATGAGTAATGGCACCTGTAACATGCTGCGTTAATCTTTTTACTTATGATTATTGATATTTTCTCACATTATCCAGATGTATATTGTGATATCCTTGGATCTATGCAATGGGAATCAGATCGTGATGAGATCATGATAATAAGACCGATTCACCTTTAAACATAAACCCTAAATAATCCCGATCGTAGGTTACTCGAGAGAGACATAAAGAGAACCAGATAGACTGGTGTGTTGTATGCTCATTCATATGATGGAGGTGGCTGGTCTCATAGTTACTCATGTGGGGATACTAAGGGTACAGTGTAGGTGCTCGTTGGAGAATTAGTTTACTGATTGATCCGCTTACGAAATACTAATGATTATTGATACTTGACGTTAGACAACGATTCTGTAGTCCTAGTAGTGTATCTGATCCTTAGACTTGAGACTCAAGGATGTCCTGTATGAGTACTCCACTCTTTGATACTGGACTTATAGTTTTAGAAGTTTCAGATCTAGTACAACTGGTTATTGGGAGTGGTAGCCAATCTTATGAGGGCTATTGAGTGTCAATAGAGGATCATCCACTCTCGGTATCATGAGAAGAATATCCCATGTGACTTGCTTAGGCAAATCCCTAGCCAAAGTCATTCGGATTGAGAGAGAAGAGTTCTCTAGGAGAATCCGATTAGAGCAAGACTCGATTACATACCATATGGGTCTGACAGCACCATGCCCAATAGACAGTCTCTAGGATATTAGATGGATGAGGGACTATAGGTACATGGTAACTAAGGACAGATAAGTCCAAAGGATTAGATTCTCCTATATTGTCTGGGGACTATGACGTAGTGGCCTAGTACATTCGCAATCAATGAGTCGAGTGAATTATTATAGAGATAATAATTCACTTAGTCAGAAGGAGTTCTAATATGTATGACTTACGGCCAACTCGATATTGGGCCTAGAGGGTCACACACATATGGTAGGTGTTGCGACGAGTAGAGATTCGGATATGAGATATTCGTTAGAGCCCCTATCTGATTGGATATCCAATAAGCCCTTGTATTATTGGATCTCATGGATGAGATCCAATAAGAGCTAGATTATTAGGTAGAGACCCATTAATCGATGAGGCTTGGGTAATTGGATGGAAATTCAATACCCAATACAGTAGGATCCATTAGGGTTTACAGGGGGCCTCTATAAATAGGAGGGAATTAAAGATCCATATGCTATGGTTTTTGGGTGGCCACCTCCTATTCTCCTCTCCCTAGAGTGGAGCATCATCGCAACTTCTACTATGTGGATACCGCTAGAGAGGAGGACGCTTGACCTCCTTCATCCTCCCCATGGATCTACAGGAATTCAGGGATATACGATCTCCCTATGTACTATATTTCCTACATACGTAGTTTTTGATTTCGCGAATTTATTTTTTACGCATCGAAATTTGCATGATGATGAAACCGTTCTATGAAAATCTAAGATTTTGTTTTCTATTCTTCCGCTACGTATATGATGTCGCCCCTAGATTTTCCAACAATGGTATCAGAGCCAGGTTGTTCGTGTGAAGATCGGATTTTAAATTACATGTGTTGTGATTTAGAATAGCCTTTGTCATCAAAATTATTGACGCAAAAGGTAAGGAAGGGCAGTAAGTGTTACTGCCCATGCTACGCTCGCATAGCGATTGCGGGCAAGGGGCCCGTAGGCAGGCTGCAAGCGGCACCTACATGCAAGTAGCCTATGGGCGACGGTAGGTGGCCGGCGGCCCAACCCCAATAGTAGCCCCTGTGGGCTGACCTCCCCGCAAGGGTGGGCTCTGCTCGCGAGGCCCCTGTGGGCGGGCAGCCTACCCGTATGGGTGGGCGACAACTGTGACGGCAACAACACTTATGGGCAACCTGCCCACAAGGGCGTGCGACACTTGCCCACAAAGGGGCGCCAGCCCACTACGTCCCCTTGCTGTGGCGACGTGCCCGAAGGTGAGCCGCCCGCGAGCAAGGATAGCGCCCCCATCGCTTCCCCCTACAACGGGCCACCATTGGTAGGGTGGTAGTGGCTGCAGCACAGCGACCGCAATGCAGTAAGCAGAAGTGAGAAGGATTAGGGTTTCTAGCAAAACATAGTTTTACCCCTAGGAATTTTAGAAATTTTAATTTTTGTCCCTTATGACAAAATAACCAAAATACTCTTCAGAATTCATAAAATTCCCTTTATATCTCTGATTTTACAAAAATATTAGTTAATTAAATAGTTTAATTAACTATTATTATTTATCTAGTAGTCTTACAAGATGATGATGTGTACATATGATGTATGATATGGACGGATGATCATGGACCGTGTGATATGTGTACATGTGATTATTATTATTGGTGATAGGAAATCCACAAGGGGTGATATCTCATGCACAGCGGAAGAACAGAAAAACAAAAACCTTAGATTTCCATAAAAGGTTCCATCGTCATGCGAAGATCGGTACGTTAAAAACAAATCCGTGAAAACTGCATATGTAAAAGAAAGTACCTAGGGAGATTGTATATCCTTGAATCCTTGCAGATTTGTAGGAGAGGATGAAGAAGGTCAAGCGTTCTCTTCTCTAATGATATTCACATGGCAGGGACTGCGACGATGCACCTCTTTGGGGAGAGGAAAACAAGAGGTGGCCACAAAAAAGAACTCCCAGCATATAGAGCTTTGGTTCTCTCCTATTTATGGAGGCCCCCTGTAAACCCTAATGGATCTTGCCCTATTGGGTATTGGATCTCCATCCAATTACCCAAGCCTCTTGGATTAGTAAGTTTCTACCCAATAATCTTTTATTAGCAATTATTGGATCTTATCTTATGATCCAATAATTCAGGGGCTTAATGGATATCCAATAAGATAGGGGCTCTAGCATATATCTCATATCCGAACCTCTACTCGTCGCAACACCTACCATATGTGTGTGACCCTCTAGGCCCAATATCGATCTGGTTGTGAGTCATACTTATCAGAACTCCTTCTGACTTATCGACTGCGGACGCACTAAGCCACTACGCCATAAGCCCCAAACGATATAGGGGAATCTAATCCTTTTGACCTATCTGTCTGTAGTTACCATGTATCTATAGTCCATCATCCATCTAATATCCCAGAGACCCTATATCGGGTATAATACTGTCAGGTCCATACGGTCTCTCCTCGAGTCTTGCTCTTGTCGGATTCTCCCAATGAACTCTTTCTCTCTTAATCTGAATAATCTTAGCCAAGGATTTGTTCAAGCAAGAATACATGGGATATTCCTCTTATGATACCGAGAGCAAATGATCCTCTATTGACACTCAATAGCCCTCGTAAGGTTGACTACCACTCCCAATAACCGGTTGTACTAGATCTAGAACTTTCCAAACCTATATGTCTGGTATCAAAAAGTGGAGTACTCATACAAGACATCCTTGGTGTCTCAAGTCTAAGGACCAAATACACTACTGGGACTATGAAATCATTGTCTGACGTGAGGTATTAATAATCATCCAGCATTCCATAGGCGGATCAATCACTGAACTCGTGCCCCAATGAGCACCTGCACTATACCCTTAGTGTCCCTACACGAGTAGCTATGAGACCAGCCACCTCCATCATATGGATGGGTATATAACGCACCAGTCTATTCGATTATCTCGATGTCCCTCTCAAGTAACATATGACCGGGATTATTCAGGGTCTGTGTTTAAATGTGAATCGGTCTCATTATCGTGATCTCATCACGATTCAATTCTCATTGCATAGATCCAAGGATATCATATTATATACAACACGCAAGATAAAGTGATAAAATACCTAGTAATAATAAGCAAAAGAAAGAGTGCATATCAAGTCACAAGTGTCATCACTCATGTGATTGGCTTGCAGGGCACATATGACTAGCAATCTCCCACTTGACCTAAAGCTAATCACCTATGTGTCTGATCCCTATCAGACTTCTGTGATGCTCAAAGACAATCTGAGTCAATAGCTTTGTCAGTGGATTTGTAATGTTATATTCGGATGGAACTCTTTCCACTACTATATCTCTTCAGGCCACGATCTCTCTAATAAGTTGGAACCACCTCAGAACACTTCTGATGAGACCCGGGTTCCCTTATTTGAGTAATCACCCCATAGTTGTCGTAATATAAGAGAATCAGCTCCTCGCTGCTCGACATGACTCCCAAGTTTGTGATAATCTTCTTCATCCAGACTCCCTCCTTTGCTACCTCTGCCGTAGTAATGTATTCCGCCTCTATGGTCAAGTTAGCAGTAGTGTCTTGCTTGGAACTCTTCCAGCATACAGCTCCTCCATTCAGGGTGAATATATACCCTGAATTAGACTTACTATCATCGACATCGAACTGGAAGCTCGAGTCCATGTCGCCCTCAACCCTGAGGCTACTACCTCCATATACCAGTGAAAGATCATTAGTCTTTCTCAAGTACTTAAGGATACATTTTACTATTTTCCAGTACTCCAAGCCTGGATCTACCTGATACCTGCTCGTGACATTCAGAGCATGCGCTATATCAGGCTTGGTACATAACATAGCATACATGATAGATCCTATTGCTGAGGCATATGGTATCATATCCATGTGTGCCTTTTCTTCAAGAGTCTTTGGAGACATACTCTTAGAAAGTGATATTCCATATCTCATTAGTATGAGACTTCTCTTGGAATTTTTTATGTCAAACCTTTTGACAATAGTGTCTATGTACCTGAACTGGGATAAGCCTAGCATCCTCTTAGATCTATCTCTATAGATCCGTATCCCCAATATACAGGATGCTTCCCCTAAGTCATTCATGGAGAAGTGCCTAGATAGGCAAGCCTTTACTATGGAGAGCATTCCTACATCATTCCCAAAGATCAAGATGTCATCCACATATAATATCAAAAAGGTGATAGTGCTCCCACTTATCTTCCTGTATACACACGGCTCATCTTCGTTCTTAACGAAGTCATAAGATTTGATCGCCTCATTAAATCTTATGTTCCAACTTCGGAAAGTTTGCTTCAGTCCATAGATGGACCTAAGCAACCTACACACCTTATCTGGGTTATCTCTAGACATGAATCCCTTAGGCTGTATCATATACACCTCTTCCTCGAGGTTACCATTGAGGAATATGATTTTAACATCTATTTGCCAAATCTCATAATTATAGTGTGCTGCAATAGCTAATAAAATTCGAATGGATTTTGGTATGGCTACGGGTGAGAATGTTTCGTCATAGTCAACACCTTGCCTTTGACGATGCCCCTTAGCCACTAGCCTTGCTTTATAGGTCTCTACCTTTTCATCTACTCCAATCTTCTTTTTGAAGATTCACTTGCAACCAATGGGTACAATACCCTCGGGTGCATCAACTAGGTTCCAAACCTTGTTAGAGTACATGGAATCCATTTCTAAATTCATGGCTTCTTATAATTTCCCAGAGTCTATGCTCATAATTGCCTCCTCGTAGGTCTGAGAATCAATATCCTCAATATCCTCTCTTTTGATATATCCCACATATCTCTCAGGAGGATGGGATACTCTACCGGACCTACGTAAAGTTGGAGCTTATGTGCTAGGTATCTGAACAGATTCTGGCTGTGGAATGGTGCTAGAGCTAGGTTCTCCAACCTCGCTCAACTCTATCATGCTCCCACTGTCTCCACCAAGAATGTGTTCCTTCTCAAGGAACACTACTCTCTTGGCTACAAAGACCTTTTGGTCCTTAGGGTGATAGAAATAATACTCACAAGTTTCCATGGGTTATCCCACAAACTTGCATTGTTCCGTCCTAGATTCCAACTTGTCGAGTTTGTATCTCTTGACATGGCAAGGCAGCCCCAAATCTTAACAACCTTAAGATCAGGCTTCTTCCCATTCCATATCTCATATAGAGTAGACATTACT
Organism: Musa beccarii; assembly: GCA_024322285.1. Taxonomy (NCBI): domain Eukaryota; kingdom Viridiplantae; phylum Streptophyta; class Magnoliopsida; order Zingiberales; family Musaceae; genus Musa; species Musa beccarii. The sequence continues at coordinate 8,652,796 of CM044402.1, read as the reverse complement.
AACTTAATTGGAATTCTGTTTAGAAAGTAAGATGCGATCTCTAGGGCATATCCCTAGAATGAGATGGGTAGGTCAGCGAAACTCATCATGGAATGCACCATGTCTAACAGTGTGCGATTTCTCCTTTCTGATACACCATTAAGCTGCGGTGTATAAGGAGGTGTCCATTGGGATAAAATCTCATGGTCTTTGAGGAACTGGGTACTCTGAACTCAAGTACTCACCTCCTCAATCTGATCGAAGGGTTTTAATACTCTTTCCTGTCTGGTTCTCCACTTCATTCTTATATTCCCTGAATTTCTCAAAAGCCTCAGACTTTTATTTCATCAAGTACACATGTCTATATCTTGAGAAATCATCAGTGAAAATAATGAAGTATAAGTAACCACCTATGACATAAGTCGACATAGGACCACATACATCACTATGTATGAGTTCCAGTAACTCAGTGGCTCTCTCTCCAGGTCTACTAAATGGAGAGTTGGTCATCTTTTTGCAAAGGCAAGGTTCACAAGTCGCATTTGACTCATAGTCAAATGGATCTAGATATCCATTCTTTAGTAACTTTTGAATCCTTCCCTCATGGATGTGACCTAGCCTACAATGCCACTGATATGCATTGTTCACCTCTTCTCGGTTCCTCTTAGACTCACACTCATGATGTGTGGACTTGTATCTAGCATAAATAAACTATTATGCAATGTTCCTCTCATGATGATCTCATCATCTAATATTATTGAACAACCATTGTTTTCAAAAACTAATTTATATCCACTAATTATCAAACATGAAATGGAAATAATATTTTTGATAATAGAAGGAACATAAGAACATGCATCTAATGCAATAATAGCTCCACTAGGCAGATGTAAGGTGACCTTGCCAACAGCCACTACAGCAACCTTTGCTCCATTGCCCATCTAAAGGTTCATCTCGCCTTTGTTCAATCTCCTAGCTCCTGCCAAAACCTACAACGAATTACAGATACGATAAGCACTCCCGGTATCTAATACCCATGTGTTATCATAAGATTCCGATAAATAGAGACTGATCATGAATGTACCTGAAGCTTCTCCAAGCTTTTGTTTCATCCTCTTTGCAAGGTACTCTTTGTAGTTCCTCTTCCAGTGCCCATCGTTGCCATAGTGGAAGCACTGGCCTTTGTCCTTTGTTGGGTCTTTCTTAGCAACCTTTGCCTTACCTATTTTGCCCTTGCTCTTCTTAAAGGACTTCTTAGCCTTCCTTTCCTTTCTGGTCTCACCAGCATAGAGAACTGGCTTCTCTTTCTTGATAGTGCTCTCTGCTTCTCTCAACATATTGAGGAGCTCTGGGAGGGTTACCTCAAGCTTGTTCATATTAAAATTCAATATAAACTAAGAAAAAAAATCTGGTAGGGACTGAAGCACAAGATCTACACACAGGTTATCCTCTAGGATCATTCCTAGACCTATGAGTTTCCTGATCCACTCAATCATCTTAAGGACATGGTTCTGAACCGGAGTCCCCTCAGTCATTCTAGCACGGAAAAGACTCTTTGATATCTCATATCACTGAGTTCTTCCCTGTTTCTTAAATAGTTTACGGAGATGCAGGAGTATGGAATTAGCATCCATATTTTCATGTTGCCTCTGTAATTCAATAGTCATAGAGGCTAAGATATAACACTAAGCAAGAGTGGAATCATCTATGTACTTCACATAACGAGCGATCTCATCCTCGCTTGCCCCTTCGTCGGGTGTAGGGATCACTGTATCAAGGATGTACGTGATTTTCTTCACCATGACAATGATTCTCAGATTGCAAAGCCAATCCGTATAATTTGGACCAGTGAGGCAGTTGGCATCAAGTATGCCACGTAAAGGATTTGAAATCGATATTTTTCTGTAAATAAAGATATAGCAAAAATAAATAACATGCAGACTTTGTAAAAATTAAATAGTTAAGATAAGGACTTCTATCTTAATGTTCTCTCACTAATTTTTCATGAGACACACAACACCATCCGGTATGTGAATCGGAGACCTCCGAATGATCTCTAGTGGGGATCGAGCTCCAATCAGCATCTTAATGTAACCCCGAGGGACTCAACCAATCACGTTAAGCCCGTAAAAGTAGGAAACTCTTGTCAATCACAAATCCTTGTGATTCCCATCCTATTAGGCCTCCGAACGACCATGGCCTCGAGGGACTCGACCAACCATGATGTTCGATTAAGTCATCACCATCGTTACAAGATGAGTCTGATTCGATGATATACTCTCGAGGGACTCGACCAAGCATACCATGTCCTCAGGTCACCGGTGACATTTCTAGGTCATAGATAAGATAGCGAAACGCGATATAGGTGAGACTCGAGGGACTCGACCAACTCAACCTACACCAGGAATCGGTTCCTACCTATAACGATGGAAGGCCACGTGAGTCAATCTAATTGCCTCACGTTTATCGACTTAATATTATTAATAGAGGGGATTTTGATTTGGTCTCCTAACAAAATGTGTCACACACATACATATTTAATATATATCTACAACACATGCTAATATATATACATATCTAATAAGTGTATAATCAATCACACATCACATGAGCAATCACACCAAATGATCGTGGACCACATCCTAATGTGATCAGGCCCGAGCCAGTGGGCCCAATCACTCACATCAAGATCTATATGTGCTTTGGCGCATCTCCATGCCCTATGATCGTCCTTCTCGCTTTATCGATTCCGTCGACATCTCAACGCATCTCCATGTATCGGATCGTCCATCTCGACCTCATGGGTCCCGCTACTACTGCACCTCTTCATGTAATTATAACATAATTATAGGCACACAGGCTCGATAATAAATGAGAAAAATAGAGGCTCGCAAGCCCCAATAATAATAATCACATGTACACACATCACATATACACACATCACATCACAGGTCCATGATTATCTGTCCACATCATACATCACATGTATATATTATTTTATAGGACTACTAGATAAATAATAATAATTAATTAAATATTTTAATTAATTAATATTTTTTTAAAATCGGGATATATAGGAAATTTTTAGAATTTTAGAGAGTATTTTGGTCATTCATTCAAAAAGCATAAAATTAGAATTTCTAAAATTCCCAAGGGCAAAACTATCTTTTGCCCAAAAAGCCCTAATTCCTCTCCCTACTTTACTGCGATGTGGTCGCGGCTACCGCCACCCTACTAGCGGCGGCCATGCGCGTAGGGTGCCACGTGGGAAGGGAGCACCTCCCGTGCCTACGAGGGGCACCTTCCATGCCTGCAAGTGGCGCCGTCGCTGCATGCAAGCACAACGCCTGCAGGTGCTGCCCCACGGGCTCCCTACTTGTATGGCCACCTATAGGGATTCAGGGATATACGATCTCCCTAGGTACTTTCTTTTACACATGCAGTTTTCGTGGATTTGTTTTTAACGCACCGATCTTTGCATGACGATGGAACCTTTTGTGGAAATCCAAGGTTTTTGTTTTTCTGTTCTTCCGCTATGCATGAGATGTCGCCCCTTGTGAATTTCCTAATAGTGGTATCAATAACCATCTAACATTCCGTAGGCGGATCAATCACTAAACTTATTCCCCAATGAGCACCTGCACTATACCCTTAGTGTCCCCACACGAGTACCTATGAGACCAGCCACCTCCATCATATGGATGGGTATACAGCACACTAATCTATCTGATTATCTCGATGTCCCTCTCAAGTAACCTATGACCGGGATTATTCAGGGTCTGTGTTTAAAGGTAAATCGATCTCATTATCATGATCTCATCATGATCCGATTCCCATTGCACAGATCCAAAGACAACACAATATATGCAACACACAAGATAAAGTGATAAAATAAGCAAAAGAAAGAGTGCATATTAATAAGCAAAAGAAAGAGTGCATATTAAGTCATAAGTACCATCACTCATGTGATTGGCTTACAGGACATATATGACTAGCAATTGGGGCTTGCGAGCCTATATTTTTCTCATTTATTATTAGGCCTGCATGCCTGTAATTATATTATAATTACACGAGGAGACACACTGAGAGTGTGGAAGCAATAGTAGGACCCACGAGACCGAGACGGACGATCCAACGGATGAAGATATGTTAAGATGCCAACGGAACTGACGAGATGAGATAGACAATCACAGGGCATGGAGATGTGTCAATGCACATATAAATCTTGATGTAAGTGATTGGGCCCACTGGCTCGGGCTTGATCACATTAGGATGTGATCCATGATCATCTGGTGTGATTGCTCATGTGATGTGTGATTGATTAGAGTGAGACTCAATTAGAAACCATATGGGCCTGACAGCACCATATCTAATATATGGTCTCTAGGATATTAGATTGATGAGGGACTATAGGTACATAGTAACTAAGGACAGATAGGTCCAAAGGATTGGATTCCCTTGTATCGTCTTGGGACTACGGCGTAGTGGCCTAGTACGTCTGTAGTCGATGAGTCAAGTGAATTATTATAGAGATAATAATTTACTTAGTAGAAGGAGTTCTGACAGGTATGACTCACAACCAGATCGATATTGGGCCTAGAGGATCACACACATATGGTAGGCGTTGTGACGAGTAGAAGTTCGAATATAAGATATCCGTCGGAGCCCCTATCTTATTGGATATCCAATAAGATCCTGTATTATTGGATCCCATGGATGAGATCTAATAAGAGCTAGATTATTGGATAGAGACTCATTAATATAAGAGGCTTGGGTAATTGGATGGAGATCCAACACCCAATATGGTAGGTTCCATTAGAGTTTACAGGGGGCCTCTATAAATAGGAGGAAACTAAAGATTCATAGGCTAGGATTTTTTGGTGGCCACCTCCTATTCTCCTCTCCCTAGAGAAGAGCATCATCATAGCTTCTGCCGTGTGGATATCACTAGAGAGGAGGACGCTTGACCTCCTTCATCTTCCCCATGGATCTATAGGAATTCAGGGATATATGATCTCCCTATATACTATCTTTACTACATACATAGTTTTCGATTTTATGGATTTATTTTTTACATATCGATCTTCGCACGATGATAAAACTATTCTATGGAAATCTAGGATTTTGTTTTCTATTCTTCTGCTATGCATATGATGTCACCCTTGGATTTTCCAACAGTAATAGCCTGGGATCATAGAACAGCCACCAATAGTGGCTCAGGGTTGCAACGGAGGCATTTCCCTCTAGGCTCGGTGGAGGTGGGAGTTCTCCTCCAAAACCAAAGGTTGAATGCACCAGGAGTGGCACTTCTCTAGGGTGTTCACAAAAATTACCTGGCTGGGGGTGACCTTGCAACATCGACCCTCCTTCAAGTGTCAAAATATTAGTAAACCTTTATACCATGGCCAAGGTGTCAGCAAAGCTTGGTCTAGTCCAAGATACACAAGGTTGCCTGCATGGATGTTCGGGCAACGGAAGCAAGCATCGGGTCAAGTTGAGTCTGAGATTCATCTCCCGAGTGTTGAATCTCGTATTTTGATGATGAAGTCAATTGATAAGTTATTTGATCTAAACCATATTATTGAGATAAATGTGCAGAAGTAACTATAATAGCATGAAGACATAAAGTAATATTACTGGAGTCAAGTACGTTAAAAGTATGAGAGTCCATCAAAAGTCCGAAGGATCGTCGGAAGTGCTGCCAGAACCAACCAAGAAAGAATCGGGGACTTGTCGAAGGTTTCAAAAGTTCACCGGAAAGATCGTCGAAGGTTCATGGAGCTCACCGAGAAGGTTTGGAAGCTTGCTAAAGATTCGTCGAACTCACCATCAAGTCTAGGAGCATGTTGGGAGTCCGCCGAAAGAAATCCGAGGGTATATCGAAAGTCCGCCAGAAGTTCGTCGGAAAGCTCGTCGGAAGAAGACTCGACATTGTCGATCTTAAAATTGCTTAGAATTATGTTTTAATTTAGTAGTTAGCACATAATTAGGGTAAAGATTAGGTGATAATCCTGATTAACTATAGGAGGGGCCAACTAGGCCTTGTTTGGACTGAATTGGACCAGATTCAGGGCACATTCAGTAGTGTTGGACCAGGTCTGGTGGTGGTACCGCCAGACTGGGGCGGTGGTACCATTGGTAATTATTACCTACCAACGGTGGTACCGCCTGACGGGCGGTAGTACCGCCATTCCATAGAGCCTGACGACTCTATCAGGTGGTGGTACCGCTAGACTAGGTAGTGATACCGCCCAATACACTGACAGAGCAAGGTCAACAGGCAGTGGTATCGCTAATACCCAGAAATCCAGGATGTGACTCTTTTTTACTCTATTTTTTAAAGCTAATTGAGTCTATAAATAGCCCTCTTTCCTCAATTGGTAAAGCACCTTTTGAGAAGTTGAAAACTGAGTCAAAGCTATAGCAAAATCTTATTTCAATAGCTTAAGTGTTCACCTCCCTCTTTCTCTTTATCAAAAAACTGTAAGAGTGTGAACCACTTGTAAAAGTTTATAAGAGAGGTATTTGGTCCTTCCCCTTCAAAGAGATTTGATAAGTGGAAGTTGGGAGCCTCATCGAAGGAGGCTTCGGAAGTGGACATAGGTCATTTGACCGAACCACAATACAACGCTACGTACTTTGGATGTGTGAGTTTTTAAATTTCTGTATCTTACCTTTACTTAGCTGCAAATCACTCAGTCTTCTTCTCCCTACTCTCAATTGCATTCACTCAAACCATTTTAGCTAAAACCTCTTTCGTCGAATCGAAATTTCTACACGAACCAACTATATTCGAAATTAGTTTCGAAGTTACGAGTTTTAATCCGCTGCACTAATTCACCCCCCCACCTCTTAGTGCCATTCAGATCCTAATAATTGGTATCAGAGTAGGTTACTCTCATTTGGTTTAAAACCCAAGAAAGAAGACTTATTCCGACATGTAAGAGGGTCATTCCATTATACGTCCATCTATGTTTAATTGGTCGAATTACACTTATTGGAAGACTCGTATGAAGATTTTTTAAATTTTCATGAATTTCAAACTTTATAATATCATTGAAAATGGATTTCAAAAATCTTCTCTTCCGATGAACGAATGAAATGAATCAGAGAAGAAGGTTTTCGCTCTAAATGCAAAGGCTATGAATGTCTTATTTTGTGCACTTGATAAAAATGAGTTTAATCGTGTTTCAATTTATGAATCAGCTTTTGATATTTAGCGTACTCTCAAAATCACTCATGAAGGCACTAGCCGAGTGAAAGAGTCCAAAATCAATCTCTTGGCATATTCTTATGAATTGTTTCAGATGAAACCAAGTGAGTCCATCGGAGACAAGTACACTCGTTTCACGGATATTGTCAATGGACTCAAAGCACTTGGTAAAAGTTTTTCTAATTTCAAACTTGTAACTAAAATCTTAAGATACCTTCCAAAGAATTGGGATCCAAAAGTTACGATCATTCAAGAGGCCAAGGACCTTCAAACATTTCCTCTCGAAGAACTCATTGGGTCTTTAATGACCTATGAAATGACATGCTATGCTCATGATGAGCTAGAGAACCCCCTTCCAAAGAACATGAAAGATATGGCATTGAGAACACAAGAAGACCACTTGAAGGAATCTTCAAGTGATGAGGACCTTGATGATGAACTTGCAATCTTAACTCAAAAATTCAAAAAATTTATAAGAAGGAATAAATTTAAAAGTGACACTAAAAATAAACTTGAACCAAAAACGGACCAAGTCATATGTTGCGAAAGCAAGAAACCGGGGCACTTCAAAAATGAATGGCCCCAAGCTAAGAAGAAGCGACCAAGGAGGAAGAAAACTCTAAAGGTAATGTGGGACAACTCAAGTGGCTCCGAAGACAAAGAAGCAAACAACAAAAAAGAGGCCAAGTTCATGCTAATGGCTTTAGGAGATGAGGTATGTGAGTTAATCAATGAAGATTTATCTTTTGACGAACTTTCAATAGATTTTTATGAATTATTTAATGAGTGTAGAACTATTAGTAAGAAGTTCAATTTATTAAAGAAGGAGCATGCTTTATTACAAGATAAGCATGATAGTCTTCAAACTCCCTCTTTACCCCCATGCTCTAAGTGTGAACACTTAGATATAATCAAAAATGAAAACTTGCTACTTAAAGAGACTCTATACAAGTTTAAGGTCGGTAGCAAGGGCTTAGACATTATCCTTGCAAACAAGGGTCATGTCAGAAAAAGAAGTAAAATTGAATTCATGAGTGGATCTCACCGAACTCAAACCACCTTCATTAAAGGACCCACACTACATGTATCATCTCACTTGAAATGTAATTTTTATTGTAAATCTGGACATATTGCTTACAAATGTCTGTATAAGAAACTTAGCCCACATAGGTTGATATGGGTTACTAAAGGAACGATTAGGAACTCAATGAACAATAACAAGTTTAGTAGATCAATTCTTGAGGCACCCAAGTTCAAATGGGTACTAAAAAACTATCCTCTTTTGTAGACACACTCACCCACATAAGCTAGGAGCGGGTAGTAATATAATTCTTGATCGTAATCAAGCTCACTAGCTCAGGTAATAAAAAATCATTGAGTCTTATACATTGTGTACCATAACTTCCATTAAGTCTATTGAAAATTGATTTCGATAGAAACAATTGTGTCACCTTACAACAATTTGAAATCCTTCATTTTAAAATGATGTGATACTAGTTTATATATATATATATATATATATATATATATATATATATATATATATATATATATCTTCCTTGAACATCAATGTAGATTGACTCATTTGGAAAATCCCTGTATATAATTGTAATGATGAATTTAGAGTTGATAAATTCCTCAAAATGATTCATGACTTCAAATTCTTGGAATCATAACTTCATAAATTTCATGACTCGGTTGAAACCACTTGATTCTCCTAATGCATAAATCACATACTCACTTGATGTTTACTACTACAATATTCTTCTTAAAATGCCTAGTGATGTATACTTTAAATCGTATTTGACGATCTTTTACCTATCTTGAAATAATTTATGATAAGTAATGCAATAGTACTCTTTCACCCGATCTTTAAATATCTCGAATAACTAATCTGAGATAATGTGAGGAAGACATCTTTTGATTGAGTCTTACCTTCTTCACAATCAAAAATAATAATGATTATTATCGATACGTAAGTCCTTGTAACCTTCGCAAATCTTCCTTCATTTATCATTTAAAAATTTCCTATATCTATGTTATCTCTTGATCCACTTAAAAAATTATTTTTAATGTCTCTTGATAACAACACTTCATAATTGATGAGTCGTTGTGCGTAACTTCTTTTTGTCGCATGATTATCATGTGATTGGAAGTAATAGAATGACATCACTCTATAAAAAAATATAGTGATCAGACACCTATAAGATGAATGATAAACAACAAAGCAATTTGAACAAAACAAGATGTTGCAACCCTCCCAGAAAAGTCTAAGTCAGGGTGCCAACGGTGGCACCTCCAAGGCTAGCAATAGCACCGCCCAGATATTGTGTTCTCAGGTGGTGGCACCGCTTAGTTGGTGGTGGCATCGCCCGAGAGCCCCCTTTTATAAGGAGGACTTAGGGCCAGCGATGGAACTGCCCCCAATTCTTGGATTAGCTCCCAAGAACACTTCCCCCACTCTCTAAACTTCATCTTCCCTCTCAAGAAGACCAAGAGAGGCTTCTATCCCCTTGAATCTTGGATCAAGACTTTCATTTCTCAAGTAACCTCATCCAAGGTAATATTTAATTCTCCCTCTTTGTTTTTCTCAATACATGGTTGTTTCCTTAAAATTTTTTTGTTCTATCATCATGTTTAGATAAATGACTCCTAGGAGATCATCTAGGGATAAAGGAAAGAGGAGGGAAGAAGATTCACATGACCAATCCCTCCTTAGGTCTAATGAAATAGCCCTCAGATATTCTAGTTTCGAAGCAAGAACCATACATAAAGGAAAATATGTTGATTTAGGTGAAGTAGGAAACCTAGAACCCATTAGGTGGTTTGCCGATTTAAATGTCTTACCTATCTTACAAATAAACGAACCTATTTACCCTCGATGTTAGGTTGTTTTACACTAATTTGAGCTTAGATGATGATGATAATATGTCAACCTACCTCTTAGGAAATCAAATTCCAATTACGAACAACACAATATGTGACCTAATTAGAATCTCCGAAAAGGATAGAGGTTGTTACTTTAGAGGAAAATGGGATATAGATGCAATCAGAGTAACCTACTTTGAGGCTTTAGGGACCATTTTTGGAAATCCTAACCTAGCCATAGTCCCTAAAAGCTATGAACGCTTGTTACCATTTAGCTCTAAAATCCTCTATCATATTATAATAAGTATCTTAATTCCTAAACAGTATCACCATAATGAAATTTGTCAAATGGAGTTAGGTACCATGTACTGGATAATGACCAGGCAAAACAACTGTTTTGGATATCTGATCCGGCAAAATATGATAGAAGTAGCCTCTAAAGACTTAATATTACCATATGGGGGGTTAATCACTAGAATGTTACATGCATATAATATTAGAATACCACCCAACGAAGAAGTGATCAAAGTAGATAGATATAACACCATAAACAGAAACTTGCTCAAGAGACTTAGGTGTATTTTTAGAAATGAAATATGGATTAGGCAGCTTAGAAGAACCGATCCAACTCCCCCTCCAGTAGAACAACCTAAAACACCAGTTTTTAGGGGCAGTGAATCTCCTCCTCCTAGTCCCTTTAGTGCAGCACCATCAAAACTAGCACATGCTCCATTTACTAAAGATCCAATCATGTCAGAGATAAATCAAATCAAATCATAGCAAGCTGAAATTTTGAGTGAAGTACGACAGATGAATCATAAGTTAGATCACTTGTATAGGCACTTTGGTATTCCACCTAAGGAATAGTTGTTGTAATGAATCTTTTGACTTCTATTTTGCAAACCTTTATGCTATTATGGTACACTTTTGAGATTGTCCTAAAACATGATGTTGTATGTTTCTTTTCAAAATGTTTAAACTTCGATTTTGATAGTCTCAACTTGTTATTATTCTCAGATTTTTTATGACATCTTTATATCATCTTTTAGAACAAAGCTCTCATTTTTATCCTTCGATCGTAATATTTTAATAAAGCTATCATTTTCGATCGTAATATTTTTAATCTTGATGAAGCCTTCATGATGTTGTAATATTTTGGATGATTTGCTATCATGATGTTGTTCTCCTCCTTCTTCGAATGATGGATCTCAATGATATAGTAAAATTGATTTTATACTCCCTTCACCTCCTTTAAGCATGACTAAAGAAATTTCATAACTTGCATTTCACGTGAAGCTTAACATATGCATAAATTAATGTCATGAATTTTGCTTAAAAAATAAGCTCTTAAATGTTCATTTTGGATTTTTATTCTTGTGCTAATTCGAGGTTTTAAGACTTAATATCTTTCACCTCATGTTTTCTATAAGAATGCCAAGTTGAATCTTTCAATGAAATGTTTTTATGTTTCACTTCATAAATTCATAAATGCCAAGTTGAAGCTTTATGAATTTTAACATTTCTTTCTCATGAATTTTACCTTAAAATTAATATGAGATGTTTGATGAATGGCTTTGATGATCTATCATTCTACTTTATAATTTTATTCTTCGATTTTCAAAATTGCATCTTTCATGTATGAATCTTTCATAGCTTGAAAAATGATGATTAATCATTTTCAGGATTTCATAAACATGAATTAAAATGATGATCAAAATATTTTTTGGATTTATCCATCAAGGATGAAATATTTTACATTATGATTCAACTCGATTTCTAAGCAAATATTAGCCTCATATATCATGTGTTTGATATGCTTGATAAATGACTACTCTTACATTCACCTCTTTTTTGTTAATGATAAAGGGGGAGAAGAATGTGCAAATAAATTGATGACATGTGCAAATGACTTGATAAAATGTCTTGATAAAATTTCTTGCATACATCGTATTGAGAAGAATATGATAAATAAATTAACAAATGACTTATATGTATCGTATCGTATCACAATGACTTATATGTTGTGTATTGCAATATGAAAAATATCTTATATGCTTTAAATTGCAATATGATTGCCTTTGCCATGCCTTATAATCGAAAATTGGTTGATGTCTTTAAAAGCATCACAGTAAAATTTGAATCATATCGTAATGTATCACATGTATCGTAAATGCTTAACATGTAAACCTTTTTAAAAAATTATTATCATATCATGTTTAAAATTTGGTATCCTTTATTGATATAATAAGAAATCATCTCATTTGATGTGTATCAAAAATGATATCATGCCATGCATTTGTGCTCTTTATATCGATATCATTTTATCCATGTTGTATTTCAAATTATAATTAGTATCTCTTGTCGAAGTGATAAATGTCTATCATTCGACTTGAAAAAGGTGTCATGCCTTGCCATTGTGAAAAATACGAAGTTTCATATTTATGGATGAAAAATCATGCTTGTTAAGCATGATGATAAGTTCAACAGATGAAACTTATCGGTTGTAGCTTGAATTCAAGGAGATTGAATTCAATTGTCTTCTTTCTCATAATATGGTATATAGATAGGGGGAGTTCAAATTAACTCCGCCATCAATTGATTATCATCATAAAAAATAGGGAGATTGTTGAATATTAAATTTTAATGATGAAGTCAATTGATAGGTTATTTGATCTAAACCATATTATTGAGATAAGTATGCAGGAGTAACTACGATAGCATGAAGACATAAAGCAAAATTACCGGAGTCAAGTACGTTGAAAGTTCGAGAGTTCGTCGGAAGTCCGAAGGATCATCGGAAGTGCTGCTGGAACTAACCGAGAAAGAATCGGGAACTTGTCGAAGGTTTTGAAAGTTCGCCAGAAAGATCGTCGGAGGTTTGCAGTGTTGGGAAATCCGTCAAAGGAGCGACATCGCATGTGTAGCGAAAGAATAGAAAACAAAAACCCTAGATTTTTGATAAAAAGTTTTCATCATCGTGCGAAGATCGGTGCGTCAAAACAAACCTGCGAAAAACTGCACGTGTAAAAGAAAGTACCTAGGGAGATCGTATATCCCTAGATCCCTACAGATCTGTAGGAGAGGATGAAGGAGGTCAAGCGTCCTCCTCTCTAGCGATATCCACATGACAGGAACTACGACGATGCACCTCTCTCTCTGGGGAGAGGAGAACAGGAGGTGGCTACGAAAAGAAACCCTCAACCTATAGAGCTTTGGTTGCCTCCTGAAACTCTAATGGATCTTTTTCCCTATTGGGTATTGGATCTCCATCCAATTGCCCAAGCCTCTTGGATTAGTGGGTCTCTACCCAATAATCTCTTATTAGCAATTATTGGATCTCATCTCAGGATCTAATAATTTAGGGGCTTAATGGATATCCAATAAGATAGGGGGTTCAATGGATATCTCAAATCCGAACCTCTACTCGTCGCAATACCTACCATATGTGTGTGACCCTCTAGGCCCAATATAGAGCTGGCCATGAGTCATACTTGCCAGAACTCATTCTGACTTAGTGAATTATTATCTCTATAATAATTCACCCAACTCATCGACTACGGACGTACCAGGCCACTACGCCGCGGCCCCCAGATGATATACAGGAATCCAATCCCTTGGACCTATCTATCCTCAGTTACCATGTATCTATAGTTCCTCATCCATCCAATATCCCAGAGACCCTATACCGGGCATGGTGCTATCAGGCCATACGTTCTCTCCTCGAGCCATGCTTTTGTCAGATTCTTCCGGAGAACTCTTTCTCTCTCAATCCGAATAACCTTAGCCAAGGATTTATTCGAGCAAGAACACATGGGATATTCCTCTCATGATACCGAGAACAGATAATCCTCTATTGACACTCAATAGCCCTCGTAAGGTTGGCTACCACTCCCAATAACCGGTTGTACTAGATCTGGAACTTTCCAAACCTATAAGTCCGGTATCAAAGAGTGGAGTACTCATACAGGACATTCTTGGTGTCTCAAGTCTAAGGACCAGATACACTATTGGGACTATGAAATCGTTGTCTGATATGAGGTATCAATAACCATCTAGCATTCCAGAGGTGGATCAATCAGTGAACTCATTCCCCAATGAGCACCTGCACTGTACCCTTAGTATCCCCATATGAGTAGCTATGAGACCAGCTACCTCCATCATATGGACGGGTATACAACACACTAGTCTATCCAGTTATCTCGATATCCTTCTCAAGTAACCTATGACCAAGATAATTCAGGGTCTATGTTTAAAGGTGAATCAGTCTCATTATTATGATCTCATCATGATCCGATTCCCATTACACAGATCCAAGGACATCATAATATATGCAACACGCAAGATAAAATGATAAAACGCCTAATAATAAGCAAAAAGAAAAAGTGCATATCAAGTCACAAGTGCCATCACTCATGTGATTGGCTTGCAGTGCACATATGACTAGCAATCTCCCACTTGACCTAAAGCCAATCACCAACATGTCTGATCCCCATCAGACCTCTATGATGCTTAAAGACAATATGAGTCAATGGCTTTGTTAGTAGATCTATAATGTTATCTTCGAATGGAACTCTTTCCATTGCTATATCTTTTCGGGCCACGATCTCTCTAATAAGTTGGAACCTTCTTAGAACACTTCTGATGAGACCCGGGTTCTCTTATTTGAGTAATCGCCCCGTAGTTGTCGCGTTATAAGGGAATCAGCTCCTCGCTGCTCGGGACGACTCCTAGATCCGTTATGAACTTCCTCATCCAGACTCCCTCCTTTGCTGCCTCTGCCGTAGAAATGTATTTCGCCTCTGTCGTCGAGTCAGCAGTAGTGTCTTGCTTGGAACTCTTCCAGTATACTGCTCCTCCATTCAGGGTGAACACATACCCTGAATTAGACTTACTATCATCGATATCGGACTGGAAGCTCGAGTCCGTATAGTCCTCAATCCTGAGGCTACTAGCACCATATACCAGTAAAAGATCCTTAGTCCTTCTCAAGTACTTAAGGATACTTTTTACTGCTTTTCAGTGCTCTAAGCCTGAATCTGCCCAATATCTACTCGTGACACTTAGAACATGCGCTATATCAGGCCTGGTACATAGCATAGCATACATGATAGATCCTATCGCTAATGCATATGGTATCATATCCATGTGTGCCCTTTCTTTAGGAGTCTTTGGAGACATACTTTTAAAAAGTGATATTCTATGTCTCATTGGTATGAGACCTCTCTTGGAATTTTCCATGCTAAACCTTTCGACAATGGTGCCTATGTACCTGGACTGGGACAAGCCAAGCATCCTCTTGGATCTATCTCTATAGATTCGTATCCCCAATATGCAGGATGCTTCTCCTGAGTCCTTCATGGAGAAATACCTAGATAACCAAGTCTTTATTGTGGAGAGCATTCCTACATCATTCCCAATGATCAGGATGTCAACCACATATAATACCAAAAAGGTGATAGTGCTCCCACTTACTTTCCTGTATACACAAGGCTCATCTTCGTTCTTAACGAAGTCATAAGATCTGATCGCCTCATCAAATCTTATGTTCCAACTTCGGAAAGCTTGCTTCAATCCATAAATGGACCTAAGCAACCTTCACACTTTATCTGGGTTATCCCTAGACACAAATCACTCAGGTTATATTATATACACCTCCTCCTCGAGGTTACCATTGAGGAATTTGGTTTTGACGTCCATTTGCTAGATCTCATAATCATAGTGTGCTGCAATAGCCAATACAATTCGAATAGATTTTAGCATGGCTACAGGTGAGAAAGTTTCGTCATAGTCAACACCTTACCTTTGACGATACCCCTTAGCCACTAGCCTTACTTTATAGGTCTCTACCTTTCCATCTACTCCAATCTTCTTTTTGAAGATCCACTTACAGCCAATGGGTACAATACCCTCGGGTGCATTAACTAGGTTCCAAACCTTGTTGGAGTACATGGAATCCATTTCTGAATTCATGGCTTCTTACCATTTCCCGAAGTCTATGCTCATAATAGCCTCCTCATAGGTCTGATGATCAATATCCTCAACATCCTCTCTTCTGATATATCCCACATATCTCTCAGGAGGATGAGATACTCTATCAGACCTACGTAAAGTTGGAACTTGTGTGTTAGGTATTTGAACAAATTCTGGAATGGTGCTTGAGCTAGGTTCTCCAACCTCGCTCAACTCTATCATGCTCCCACTGTCTCCACCAAGAATGTGTTCTTTCTCAAGGAACACTGCTCTCTTGGCTATAAAAACCTTTTGGCCCTCAGGATGATAGAAATAATACCCATAAGTTTCCTTAGGGTATCCCATGAACTTGCACCGTTCCGTTCTGGATTCCAACTTATCAGGGTTGTGTCTCTTAACGTGAGCAGGGCAGCCTTAAATCTTAACAATCTTAAGATCAGGCATCTTCTCATTCCATATCTCATATGGAGTAGACATCACTAACTTAGTTGAAATTCTATTCAGAAGGTAAGCTGTGGTCTCTAGAACATATCCCCAGAATGAGATGGGTAGGTTGGCGAAACACATCATGGAATGTATCATGTCTAACAGTGTGCAATTCCTCCTTTCTGATATACCATTAAGCTGTGGTGTGTAAGGAGGTGTCCATTGGGATAAGATCCCATAGTCTTTGAGGAACTGGGTAAACATTGTACTCAAGTACTCACCTCCTCGATCTGATCGAAGGGTTTTAATACTCTTTCCTGTTTGGTTCTCTACTTCTTTTTTATATTCCCTAAATTTCTCAAAAGCTTTAGACTTGTACTCCATCAAGTACATATGTCCGTATCTTGAGAAATCATCAGTGAAAGTAATGAAGTAGGAGTAACCACCTATGGCATGAGTCGACATGGGACCGCATACATCACTATGTATGAGTTCTAGTAACTCAGTGGCCCTCTCTCCAGTTCCACTAAATGGAGAGTTGGTCATCTTTCCCCGAAGGCAAGGTTCATATGTCTCATATGACTCATAGTCAAATGGATCTAGATATCCATCTTTTAGAAACTTTTAAATCTTTCCCTCGTAGATGTGACCTAGCCTACAATGTCAAAGATATGCATTGTTCACCTCTTCTCATTTCCTCTTAGACTCACTTACACACATGATATGTGGAGCTATATCTAGCATAAATAAACCATTATGCAATGTTCCTCTCGTGATGATTTGATCATCTAATATTATTGAATAACCATTGTTCTAAAAAACTAATTTATATCCAATAACTGTCAAACATGAAATAGAAATAATGTTTTTGATAATAGAAGGAATATAATAGCATGCATCTAATGCAATAATAGCTCCACCAGGCAGATGTAAGGTGACCTTGCCAACAGCCATTGTAGTAACCTTTACTCCATTGCCCATCTTAAGGTCCATCTCGCCTCTGTATAATCTCCTAGGTCCTGCCAGAACCTGCAACAAATTACAAATATGATAAGTACTCTCGGTATCCAATACCCATGTGTTCTCAAAATATTCTGACAAATGGAGACTGCTCATGAATATACCTGAAACTTCTGCAAGCTTCTGTTTCGCCCTCTCTGCAAGGTACTCTTTGCAGTTCCTCTTCCAGTGCCCATCTTTGTCGTAGTGGAAGCACTGGCCGTTGTCCTTTGTTGGGTCTTTCTTGGCAACCTTTGCCTTACCTATTTTGCCCTTGCCCTTTGCCTTCTTAAGGGTCTTCTCAGCCTTCCTTTTCTTTCTGGTCTCACTAGTGTAGAGAATCGACTTCTCTTTCTTGATGGTGCTCTCTGGTTCTCTCAATATATTGAGGAGCTCTGAGAGGATTACCTCAAGTTTATTTATGTTAAAATTCATTATGAATTGAGAAAAGGAATCTGGTAGGAACTGAAGCACAAGATCCACACACAAGTTATCCTCTAGGATCATTCCTAGACCTGTGAATTTCTTGATCCACTCAATCATCTTAAGGATATGGTTCTGAACTGGTGTCCCCTTAGTCATCCTGGTACAGAAAAGACTCTTTGGCGCATCTCTATGCCCTGTGATCGTTCATGTCGCTTCGTCAGATCCGTTGGCATCTCAACACATCTCCATGAGTCGGATCGTCCGTCTCGACTTCGTGAGTCACGCTACCGCTACACCTCCTCATGTATTTACAACATAATTACAGGCACGCAGGCCTGACAATAAATGAGAAAAGAATATAGGCTCGCAGGCCTCAATAATAATAATCACATATATACACATCACATCACACATCCATGATCATATGTCCACATCATACATCACATGTATATGTTATTTTATAAGACTACCAGATAAAGAAAATAATAGTTAATTAAACTATTTAATTAATATATTTATTTTTTCTAAAATCAAAGATATAAGGGAAATTTTTGAATTCCTAGGGGTATTTTGGTAATTCAGCCAAAGGATATTTTGGTAATTCTGTCAAAAGGGACAAAATCTGAAATTTTTGAAATTCCGAGGGGTAAAATCATCTTTTGTCCTAAAACCCTAATCCCTCACCCTTCCTGTGCCTGCAGCCACCGCCACCCTACCAGTAGCGCCCCTTGCGCGCGGGCACGGGCGCCCAACGCCGACGCTTTGTGGCTGTAAGCGGCCTAGCGCCACGGCACTGCAAGGTAGGTGCAGCCATTGTGTGCAGTAGCTGCTTGCAGGCTAACAAATTGCCGTCGGCGGCCGGCTTCGCTGCTGTCGCAGGTAACAAGGCTGCAAGAAACCTTATGGCCGCTGCACGAGCGCAGCAAGGGCAGCAACAGTTGCTGCCCTTCCTGGCCCTTTTGCGCTAAAGATTTTGGCATCAAAAGCAGATCCAAAACACAACACACGCAGTTTAAGATCCGATCTTCGCACGAACAACCTGGCTCTGATACCACTGTTGGGAAATACGTCAGGGGAGCGACATCACATGGGCAGCGGAAGAACAGAAAACAAAAACCCCAAATTTCTCGTAGAAAGTTTTTGTCGTCGTGCGAAGATCGGTGCGTCAAAACAAATCCACGAAAAACTGCACGTGTAAAAGAAACTACCTAGGGAGATCGTATATCCCTGAATCCCTACAGATCTGTAGGAGAGGATGAAGGAGGTCAAGCGCCCTCCTCTCTAGCAGTATCCACACGACAGGAATTGCGACGATGCACCTCTCTCTCTCTGGGGAGAGGAGAAAAGGAGGTGGCTACGAAAAGAAACCCTCAGCCTATAGAGCTTTGGTTGCCTCCTATTTATAGAGGCCTCCTGAAAATCCTAATGGATCTTTTTCCCTATTGGGTATTGGATCTTCATCCAATTGCCCAAGCCTCTTGGATTAGTGGGTCTCTACCCAATAATCTCTTATTAGCAATTATTGGATCTCATCTCAGGATCTAATAATTCAGGGGCTTAATGGATATCCAATAAGATAGGGGGGTTCAATGGATATCTCAAATCCGAACCTCTACTCGTCGCAATACCTACCATATGTGTGTGACCCTCTAGGCCCAATATAGAGCTGGCCATGAGTCATACTTGCCAGAACTCCTTCTAACTTAGTGAATTATTATCTCTATAATAATTCACCTAACTCATCGACTGCGGACGTACCAGGCCACTATACCACGGCCCCGAGACGATACAGGGGAATCCAATCCTTTGGACCTATTTGTCCTCAGTTACCATGTATCTATAATCTCTCATCCATCTAATATCCCAGAGACCCTATACCGGGCATGGTGCTGTTAGGCCCGTACGGTCTCTCCTCGAGTCTTGCTCTTATCAGATTCTTCCGGAGAACTCTTTCTCTCTCAATCCAAATAACATTGGCCAAGGATTTGTTCGAGCAAGAACACATGGGATATTCCTCTCATGATACCGAGAGCGAATGATCCTCTATTGATACTCAATAGCCCTCGCAAGGTTGGCTACCACTCCCAATAATCGGTTGTACTAGATCTGAAACTTTTCAGACCTATAAGTCCGGTATCAAAGAGTGGAGTACTCATACAGGACATCCTTGGTATCTCAAGTTTAAGGACCATATACACTACTGGGACTATGGAATCGCTATTTGACATGAGGTATCAATAACCATCCAGCATTCCGTAGGTGGATCAATTAGTGAACTCATTCCCCAATGAGCACTAGCATTGTACCCTTAGTGTCCCCACACGAGTAGCTATGAGACCAGCTACCTCTATCATATGGACGAATATACAGCACACCAGTCTATCCGATTATCTCGATGTCCTTCTCAAGTAACCTATGACCAGGATAATTTAGGGTATGTGTTTAAAGGTGAATCGGTCTCATTATCATGATCTAATCACAATTCGATTCTCATTGCACAGATCCAAGGACATCACCATATATGCAACACGCAAGATAAAGTGATAAAATGCCTAATAATAAGCAAAGAGAAAAAGTGCATATCAAGTCACAAGTGTCATCACTCATGTGATTGGCTTGCAGGGCACATATGACTAGCATGCAGAGCTCACCAAGAAGGTTTAGAAGCTTGCCAAAGATTCGTCGAACTCGCCACTAAGTCCAGGAGCCTGTTGGGATTCCGTCGGAAGAAATCCAAGGGTATGTTGGAAGTCCGCCAGAAGGTCACCGGAAAGCTCACCGAAAGAAAACTTGACATTGTCGGTCTTAAAATTATTTAGAATTATGTTTCAATTTCGTAGTTAGCATATAATTAGGATACGGATTAGGTGATAATTCTGGTTAACCCTAGTAGGGGCCAACTAGGCCTTGTTTGGACTGAATTGGGCTGGATTCAGGGCCCATTTAGTAGTGCTAGACCAGGTCTGGTGGTGGCACCACCAGACTGGGGCGGTGGCACTGCCCCGGGAACAACTTCCCAGGTGGTCTGGGCGGTGGTACCACCCTAGGTCAGTGGTGGTACCGTTGGCAGTTATTACCTACCAACGGTAGTACCACCTAACAGGCGGTAGTATCGCTAGTCAACAGAGCCCGAGGACTCTGTCAGGCAATGGTACCGCCAGACTGGGCAGTGGTACCACCCAATACATTGACAGAGCAGGGTCAACAAGCGGTGGTACCGCCAATACCCGAAAATCCTAGATGTGACTCATTTTTGCTTCATTTTTAAAAGTCAATTGAGTCTATAAATACCCCTCTTTCCTCAGCTGGTAAAGCACATTTTAAGAAGTTGAAAACTAAGTCAAAGCTATAATAAAATCTTATTTCGATAGCTTAAGTGTTCACCTCCCTCTTTCTCTTTGTCAAAAATCTGTAAGAGTGTGAACCACTTGTAAAAGTTTCTAAGAGGGGTGTTTGGTCCTTCCCCTTCAAAGAGATTTGATAAGTGGAAGTTGGGAGCCTCATCGAATGAGGCTTCAGAAGTGGACGTAGATCATTTGACCGAACCACTATACATCGCTGTATACTTTAGATGTGTGAGTTTTTAAATTTCTGTATCTTACCTTTACTTAGATGCAAATCATTCGGTCTTCTTCTCCCTACTCTCAATTGCATTCACTCAAACCATTTTAGCTAAAACCTCTTTCATCGAATCAAAATTTCTACACAAACCAACTATCTTCGAAATTGGTTTCAAAGTTACGAGTTCTAATCCGCTGCACTAATTCACCCCCCCCCCCTCTTAGTGCCGCTTAGATCCTAACACCGAGCATAATCTTCTCCCTTGACGAGTAGCCTGTTTCTTCATTGCCAGGCTCCTGCACACTGGTCAAGATTAGGAGGGGGATTTCCTAACTTGACCCCTCTGAAACTTAAGTTAGTATTGTATGGATAAAGGAGTTAAATCCTCTTGCACTGACCAGGTGGTCAGCTTGTATACCTACGAATGAGGGTCGATTATACATGATCTGTTAATGCCCACTGACCCCTCGAATGGTCGGCTCATACCTTCCGTGCGGACGTCGATCGACCTGCCTGGATCAGTGTAACGCGACGCCATCCCGAACTTTCCAGGACAGCTTCGTACCATGAGACACTATCCTGAGTTTTCCAAAGTAACATCGTACCACGTGGCATGCCTTGTACAAGCTTGCACAGCGTGGTCAGGCAGTCACTTCTCTGACTCTGATGTGGTCCACCACATCAGTTTTGAGTTCGACATCGGTCCCAACATGAGTATTGACTGCTGCCTCAAGGGTGGTGCCAAGATGTATCCTATCATCTCCTTGCCACTATGGCAATTGCAGCCTATTCCTCCCTACATTCACGATCAAAGGTGAAAGGCTAGCTGCCCCTTTTCTGCAAGCACCTCCGATCAGATCTGTTCCTGAATTGTTGATTGTATGTTTTCGATCAAATTCGGTCCAGATATGTTGGCTACTCATCTATTTCAGCTCAGTTCCATGTCATCCAATTCACTGCATCAAGCGCACCCAGATTGTCCAAATAAAGATATATTACGGATGTAGTTGGAACTGATCAGAAGGAAGACATCGAAGGCTACTTCATCAAATCAAATCAGATCTGCTTTATCCAACACAGATCTAATCCACTCCATATCTGATTGAATCTAATCAATGTCATCCTCCATCTACTGCCCAAGATCAACAATCATGACTGTCACCTTCCATCTGCGACTCGTCACCCTCCCCGACGAACGATAACTATCGCAATACCAAGTGCAGTGCAACGGCGTCCTCTTCTACCAGCAACTGCACTAACAAATTACAGTAGTTTTGTGATCACTTCTACAATTCTTCCTCCTCAGAGTTCTAATTCTCTAATTATCATTTTATCCAAAAAGAAAATCATAATTCTTCCCAATTTACAGAGCTCATATCCATCAATACAAATATTCTAATTCTCTTCAAACTATTAAAGATGACAATTATGGATTATGACGAGCATAATTCACCAACCTCTTATTAGGGGATGGTTTATTGGACTATATTGATAATTCTCTTAGTTGTCAAAAATAATAAATAAAATATTAGGAGAACCAACCCCAATGACAAATCTTGATCATAAATTATGACTATAATAATATTGTTTTATTCTATAAGTTATGTAAGCCTTTCTCACTAGCTCTATAACATCACTAATTTCTTCATGTAATACTACAATAGATGTATGGTCTAAGCTGCATACTATCTTCATCAATCACTCACACACTTGAATGGTAAGTCTTCTATCCACCTTAATGAAAACATACTATCGTTGACATATGCCGAAATTAAAGGTTATTATAAATGACTTAACTTTGATAGGTTATCCTCTCAATAATAATAAAAAGTCATTGTTCACGCTTTCAATAGCTTATAAGATAAATATAAGGAGCTGGTGATTACAATCTGAGCATGTGATTCACCAATGTCATTTGAAAAAATCTTTAATGAATTACTTGATCTTGAAACATACTTGAAACGAGAAGAAAAGATGATAATACTAGTAATTATAGTCCAGCATAATCAAAAGTCCAAAGGGAAGGACAACCCAAGCAATAAAAATTTCAACAAAGGGATAAATAAGCTACCTATTGGACATAACCCATAAAGCTACTATCCTTCATGGTGTTAGGATCCAGAGCGGCAGGGGGTGAATTAGTGCAGCGGTGAATAACGATAAATTTCAGTGATTTAAATAAGTTTAAAAATTTCGTACGTTGAAAACATGTTTCGAAGAAAACCGATTTCGATTGCACGTATTGGAAGGATGTAAAGCTTTAAACTTAAAGCCGATTGTAAGGAGAGGTAGAGGAATAAGGATGGTTTGCAGAAATGTAAATTGCAAGAATATAAATGCAAACCTGGATTTTTATAGTGGTTCGGTCATACGACCTACACCCACTCCCGAATCCTCTTCTCTTGAGGCGATCGGCTTTCCACTAGGTATCCTCCTTCCAACGGGTGAGGATTGACTCCCTTTTATAGCACTCTCCTTTAACGGGCTTAGGAGGTAACCCTTACAAGGCCTCTCAACCCTTTCTAAGACTAGATCACACTTTAGAATTAGAGGGAGGAATTTGACACTATTACAACAGCGTTTTCCTTTTCTTTCTCAGTTCTAGTATATTTTTCAACCATGGGTGAGAGGGATATTTATAGGCCTCAAGGTGATTCAAATTTAGAGCTCAAATTTGAATCATCCCGATTTTCCAAGTGCTAGCGATACCATCGCTTGACACTGGCAATACCACCGCTTGTGCACTCTGGTTCTGTCAGTGCACTAGGTGGTACCACCACCCAGTCTGACGGTACCATCACTTAACACACAGACAAGATTAGTATACTGAGCGATACCACCGCCTAGCTAGTGGTGTCATCGCCTAGGCACTACCCCAAGGTGGTACCACCGCCCAAACCACCTAGAAGATTGAACCCAAGCGGTACCACCGCCCCAGTCTGGCGGTGCCAATGCTAGATAGGGTTCAGCAACCATGTTTAGGCCTTTCATCCGGCCCAAACCTGTTTGGGTACGGGCCCAACTGGCCCCTAACTGGGTTAGCCCAATTATAACCCAATTAGACCTAATCCTACTTCGATCTTAACAATTATTATTACAACGCGAATCAAAATGTCGCCCGGCACGTCATTGGCACATCGGCGCTTCGTCCGTATCTTCGGCGCTTCATCTTCTCTTGCGGCATGTTGCCTAATCAGCAATTGATGCCTATAACCCTGATCTTCTTGGTGCAACTCTACTCTTCTTGGTCCGATGCCCGATTTCTTTGTTTGAAGTCTTCTGCCGATCGTCGACCAGACCTCCAACTCGACGTTCAATATCCTAACATGATTTTCTCCAGCGCAACGCTGATTCATCCTACGTCAATTGTCTAATCCTGATCGATAGTAGACCTACGTGACTCAAAATGCAGTTAGATCATAAATCACTCTCAATTAGTTTCATCATCAAAATCTGAGATTCAACAATCTCTCCCTTTTTGATGATGACAACTAATTGATGATGGAGTTAACCTTAACTCCCAAAGTTTAACCAAACTCCCCCTATCAATATGTCATTGATAGAATACTTGGATTATCCCAAATTTAAGCAACATGTATCAAAATCATGTTATCAAAAATATCATGCAAATATATAAAACTATCATTACAATACATGAAGTCATCAATCTACTTCTCCCCCTATGTCATCAACAAAAAGAAGTAGCATCTAGTTATATATAAAGATAAGCAAGTTTTTGCAACATGAAGCTAGATTTTCATCACAACATATAAGTGCAAAAGCATAGTAAGTTTTTTTTAAGTTCAAGCATGGTAATTTTTACTTGCTTCTTGAGATGTGCAAGTTTGCACTTCGTTTCTCATGATAGGTAAGATAGCAATTTTCATTCACTTCTTGAGATATGTAAGTTGCACTTTGTTTCTTCTCTCTTGAGAAGTGCACTTTAATTTTGCCTTGCATGTTTATAATTTTTACAAAATTTTCTTTACTTAAACATGCAAGCTAAATTTTCATTACAACATACAAACATAAAAGCATGGCAAGTGTAAGATTGTAAATTTTTTAAGTTTTACACTTTTTGCTTCTTTTGATAGACAATATCTTTCTTCTCTTTTTGAGGAGTGCAAGCTTACAAATTTTGCTTCCTTTGCATGCTAGCAAAGCTAGCAATTCCATCTCCCCCTTTGTCATTGTCAAAAAGAAGGGAGGAAGCAATGATATAAAAATTTCTTTTATATCCATTTTTCATATACATTTGCATCAAAAGATACATTCGTTATCACATAATGCATACAAGGCAAAATAATCATGTCATTTCTAAGTCAAGAAAGATATGAAATCAAAGCTCTAGAAAATCAAGAAGAACATGATTCATGCACGGAATTCTCATCAAGATCTCATTTGAAAATTCAAGTATCAAGATATCAAGATCACGAATTCATAAAAATTCAAGTATTGAATTTCGAGAAATCAAAAGACAAGTTACATTTCATTTAAAGAATTTTCTTTTGATAAAATGAAAGGAGCACGGTAAATGATCTTGATTTATAAAGAACTTCAAGTTATAATTTACAAGATCATGATTTCAATAAAATATCTTTATAGCAAAATGAAATCTTTTAGAGCTTGATTCAAGCATTACAAATATCTCAAAAAGTCATGATTCCAAGAGATCAAGAGAAGAGTCATGAG
The DNA here is from genome assembly GCA_024322285.1 of Musa beccarii. Lineage (NCBI taxonomy): Eukaryota > Viridiplantae > Streptophyta > Magnoliopsida > Zingiberales > Musaceae > Musa > Musa beccarii. Next base: position 8,626,662 of record CM044402.1, on the reverse strand, counting down.
TAAAAATTCAAATTCAATTCATCAACTTCAAGCTCTCCATCAAAATTACTTTAGAGATTCATACAAGGTCATAAATGAATTCATCACTTATCTTTCATCCAAAAATTGAAAACTCTAGGGATAGAAAAATTTCAAGGAACAAGCATTTTTCCTTTTTGATTAAATTCATTTAAGCATGCCTTTGTCTTAAAAAGAAATGTCAATTTTCAAGATGGAAAGGCAAATTTCATCATAAAGATCATGAAATTGTAACTCATTAAGTATACGGCATTTTCCAAAATTGATTCAAGAGATTCATATGATTCATGAAATAAGTTCATTAATTTCAATTGGATAGAAAATGCATTTCCATTTCATGCAATTGATTTCATATGAGCATGTTCAAATTTTTATGTAAAAACCATACATCATGTTGAAAGCAAAATCATCAATATGCTTGCTTCCATCTTTTAATCATATTTGGTGTGCAAGCATTATCTTGAGACATGTTATTAATTTTTTATGTCATAAATCACGCATCTTGTTTGAAACCAAAAGTAATATAAAATCATCAAGATTCATTAATTTATCATGATCATACGCTTTCCTTTTTATGTGTTTTATTTATTTCATATAAGTATATTCTAGTTTCTTATAAGAAAGTCATCATCGTATGACTCTGAAACAAATTTCGTCAAGCCCAAAAACACATTAATCCAAAATAGAATATTTCAAGTCATAACCATCATACAAACATATATCATCAAAAGACTTTAAAGAAATCCATGCATAAATATGTATCATATTTAAAATTGAAAATCTATACGGAAAGCATATATGGAATTTATCTTTTTACATACATTATGTCATCATAATTTGCCATGAGAATGATTAGACCAAAAACACATTAATCTAAAATATAGAGTTTCAAATCAACATCACTTCAAAAACTCATGCATGATATAAAATTGTCAAGCATCATGTTTAGAGATGAAGAACAATATAAAACATCAAGATACACATGCATGGATTAATCCTATTAGGTATATAAATATTATCACAAATCATACAATCATCATTCATATTTTTTTATTTTCAAAAATTACTAGAGAAAAGCATGATATAATTTTTGAAAATAATTTTTTTTTACTAACTAAATCAAGCAACTCATGAAAAGATCATGTAATTTCAAAACAACGTAACAATATTTCGAGTGAGTTACTTACCTTGTAGTCGAAGCCCGTCAAAGCGCAATTTGCCATTTACCTTTTGGAAGTTCTTGATTTGTCCTTGGGTGTCTTCATTTTCTTTGATCTCTTCCTCCATTCAAGTTTATTTTTAGTTTTACATTTTTGTTTAATGAACTTATTAAAATTCATTGTTATGTGTTCAATGTCCTCATCACCATCACTTGAGTTATCACTCAAGAGGTCCTCATTTGTCCAAAATTTCAAATCATTTCTATTCTTTGGAAGGTAGTTCATGTATTCATCATGCTCATTTTGTTCCAAGAATGTCATCTCATAGGTCATTAAAGACCCAATAAGTTCTTCAAGAGGCAAGTCATTTAAATTTTTAGCTTTTTATATGGTCGTTACTTTAGGATCCCACCTTTTTGGAATGGATCTTAGAATCTTATTTACGAGATCAAAATCTGAAAAAGATTTACTAAGACTTCTCAAGCTATTGACAACATCCATGAAATGGGTGTATATGTCACCGATAGTTTCGCTTAATGTCATTCGGAATAGCTCAAAATCATGTAATAAGAGGTTTACTTTCAAGTCTTTGACTCTACTAGTTCCCTCATGGGTGATTTCAAGTGTTCGCCAAATATCAAAAGTCGTTTCGCACATAGAAATCCGATTGAACTTGTTTCTGTTTAGAACGCAAAATAAGGCATTCATAGCCTTAGCATTTAAAGAAAAAGATTTTTTCTCTAAGTCCGACCATTCATTCATTGGTTTAGAGGGAAGTTGAAAATCATTTTTAATAATATTCCATAAGTTTAAATCCAAAGAAATCAAGAAAACTCTCATTCGAGTTTTCCAATATATGTAGTCCGATCCGTTAAAGAATGAGGGACGAACAATCAAAACACCCTTTTGAAAGTCGTGAAGAGTCATTTCTCGCGGGTGTGAATCTGAAAGAGAAATAACGAGACTCTGATACCAATTGTTGGGATCTAGAATGGCACTAAGAGGGGGGGTGAATTAGTGCAACGGTAAATAACAATAAATTTTAGTGATTTAAACAAGTTCAGAAACTTCATACATTGAAAACACGTTTCAAAGAAAATCGATTTCGATTGCACATATTGGAAGGATGTAAAGCTTTAAACTTAAAGCTGATTGTAAGAAGGAGAAGTAGAGGAATAATAATGGTTTGTAAAAATGTAAATTGTAGGAATATAAATGTAAACCTGGATTTTTATAGTGGTTCAGTCATACGACCAACATCCACTCCCGAATCCTCTTCTCTTGAGGCGATCAGCTTTCCACTAGGTATCCTCCTTCCAACGGGCGAGGATTGACTCCCTTTTATAGTACTCTTCTTTTGACGGGCTTAGGAGGTAACCCTTACAAGGTCTCTCAACCCTCTCTAAGGCTAGATTACACTTTAGAATTAGATGGAGGAATTTGACAATATTACAATAGCGTTTTCCTTTTTCTTTCTCAGTTCTAGTGTATTTTTCAACCATGGATGAGAGGAGTATTTATAGGCCTGACACTGGTGGTACCACCGCCTCAAGGTGAGTCAAATTTGGAGCCCAAATTTGAATCATCCTGATTTTTCAAGTGCTGGCAATACCACCGCCTGACACTGGTGGTACCACCGCTTGTGCACTCTAGTTCTGTCAGTGTACTGGACAGTACCACCACCCAATCTGGCGATACCACTACCTAACACATTGACACGATCAGTGTATTGGGCGGTACCACCACCCAGACCCCCTAGGAGACTGAACCCAGGCAGTACCACCGCCAGATAGGGTTCAAAAATCATGTTTGGGCCTTTCATCTGGCCCAAACTTGTCCGAGTACAGGCCCAACTGGCCTCTAATTAGGTTGGCCCAATTACAACCCAATTAAACATAATCCTACTTCGATCTAGACAATTATTATTATAACACGAATCAAAATGTTGCCCGGTATGTCATTGGCACATCTGCGCTTCGTCCGTTTCTTCAGCGCGTCATCTTCTCTTGCGGCCTGTTGCCCAATCAACAGTTGACGCCTGCAACCCTGATCTTCTTAGTGCAACTCCACTCTTCTTGGCCCGATGCCCGATTTCTTTGTTTGAAGCCTTCTGTCAATCGTCAATCGGACCTCCGACTCGATGTCCAATATCCTGACGTGATTTCCTCTGGCACAATGCAAATTCATCCTGCATCAATTATTTAATCCTGATCGATAGTAGACTTACGTGACTCAAAACATAATTAGATCATAAATCATTCTCAATTAGTTTCATCATCAAAATCCGAGATTCAACACATCGTACCATCAATTTTCTAATTATAGAAACTACTTCAACCCTAATAATCAATACAATCACTAAGAGTCTTAGCATCCTAACAAAATCAATAATTAATAAAGAGCCATGTACCAACTCTGTAATAAAGTAGGACATTCAGAAAGCCTCAAGAAAATGTTATGACTAATTCATTTGTTAATCTAAGCAATTGAATTGTTGACTTTAGAGGAGTGCAGCTTGTCGATGTCATTGCCCTCGACCCCGTTCTTTCCATAGAGAGCTTGTCTCACTTCTCTCTGTGCTCTCTCCATCACCTTTGTGTTTCTCATCAGCTCCGACATGGCCCATACGAGGACGTTCGACAGGATCTCAATTGCTCTGACATGGCCCATGCGAGGATGTCCGATGAGATCTCCATCGCCTTTGTGTTTCTCATATATATCTTTCTCTAAATCATTCAAAATTATTTATACTAATGTTTGGAATCTTACTACAATCATTTTCTTTAATAATTTATATTTTATATTATTAATGTGGACTACTTCACTAAATTTATATTGTTCTATCCTCTCAAATATAAATTTAAAGTTATTTTACTTTTTTCTTATTTTAGAAAAGTGGTTGAATTTCTTTAATTCACTATTAAAACAATCTACTTTAATGGAGGTGGTAAATACCAAGTCTTAACAGTTTATCTTTTAACTTGTGATATATAATATCTGAAGTGACCACTATGTATATCCTAACCCATTGACTCTATTGAATGAGAACACTAACACAATATTGAAACCAACATCACCTGCTTTCATCAAGCCTCCATGTCACTATTTTTTTGTCACTAGCCTTCGAGACCACTATCTATGTTATAAATTACATGCCCACCCCAAACATATAACTATAGCCACCATTTGGAATGTTTGTTTCACAAACTCCTAAACATTCATAAACTAAGAGTATTTGGTTACTTATATTATCCTTGACTTCAACCATACGCCTCATACAAGTTAGAATCGAGATCTAAACAATATATTTTCATTAGATACTCATTTGAACATAATGTTTTTCGATGTTTTAATTTATAAACTTATAAAATCTTGTATCACACCCTATCGTATTTATTGAATTGAAATTTTCTTTCTAAAACATTGATCCTTCGGCAAGAGCCATCACCATATTTGTCTATCAATGGGCTCATATAGATACACCAAAATCCCTCAAAACTATCTCATAATATGTCATCTAACTCCACTAGTAGCACTCGTCTAAGTCCCTACTCCCTTATTATTCCTATTCACACCTCTCTAGATCATTTTGTACCACCAACCACTATTACATCATTAACAATATGCAAGACATCTCTATCTCTTTCTTGGTCAAGTGACACTATCGTGCATCCTGATAACTCATTCTTGACTCTCATACTATCAACACAACCCAGTCGTCCCACTAGGCCTGAACACTATATGATAATGTGCTCTAAAATTATATTTGTAAACTATGTCAGATTCTTGATCTCTGCACCACCACAAGTTTTTCACCTAGATCTATAGAACCCACTAACATTACTCAAGCTCAAAAATCACACTACTAGCATAAAGCCATGTATAAGGAATGTGATGTCTTATTTTATAATGTCATATGAACACTTGTACCATCCAATCTCATAAAAATATCATCTAATGTAAGTGGATCTATCGAATTAAGAACTTAGATAGATCTATTGCTATATACAAAATACACTTGGTAGCTGAAAAGTTTTACCAAAAGAGTAGACATTGATTTTATAGAAACCTTCAATTCTCTTGTCAAACCTATAACAATTCGACTTATCCTAAGTTTGGCTATTACTCAAAATTAGTACTTATGATTATTAGATATAAATAATACTTTCTTGCATGAGACTCGAATTGATGATGCCTTTATACAGTAATCTTTTAGTTTCATTCATTCTTAATCTTCCTAATCATGTCTATAAACTATGAAAAATTATATATTAATTTTATTAGGCTCCAAAAATATGGTACAATGAGCTTAGCTCATATTTGATGTCAATCGGTTTTGTTAATTCAAAATCTAATAGCTCCTTATTTCTACGATAATAAAAGTGATCACCATATACTTACTAGTCTATATGGATAACATCATCATCATAAACAACTTCCTAGAGATCAAATAATTTCTTAAACAACTAGCATATCGATTCTCCATAAAAAATCTAAGACCACTATACTATTTTCTAGGTGTAGAGATCATATTCACATATACTAGTCTCTTCCTCTCTCAAAAGAAATACATTTAAAATCTTTTATTAAAGATGAATATTTTAACCACCAAAGAGGTTGCTACCCCACTTTCATCTATTGAGTCACTCAAACTACATGATAGTAGTTCTGCTATGGATTTCACATAGTATTGACAAACACTTGACTTTCTCCAGTACTTATCTCTAACCTGTTTAGATATTTCATTTGCTATAAATAAACTATCACAACTCATGCTTTAGCCCTTCACTATTCATTAGTCTATAACAAAGTGTATTTTACGATATCTCAAATGGACTCTCAATCATAATCTTCTCCTTTGAAGATAATCATTCTCTCATTTTTCATATATTTGTTGCTACTGATTGTGCTAGTTATAGATACCTTATAAGCCAATCACGTGAGTGATGGCACGTGTGATATGCTACATAATCTTTTTAGTTATTATTATTATGACATTTTTCTCACTTTATATTTAGATGATGAATATATTGTAATATCCTTGGATTTATGTAATAGGAATTGAATCATGATGAGATCACCATAATGAGACTAATTCACCTATAAACATAGACTCTAAATATTTCTAGTCATAGGTTACTCGAAATGGACATCGAGATACCAGACAAACCAGTGTTCTATATACTCGTTCACATGATAGAGGCAGTTTGTCTCATAGCTATTTATGTGGGGACACTAAAGATATAGTAAAGATACTTATTGGAGAATAAGTTCACTAAATGATTTACTCATGGAATGTTGGATGGTTAATGATACCTCATTATTAAATAGTAGTTCTGTAATCTCAATTTTGTATCTAGTCCTTAGATTTGAGACACTAAGAATACCATATATGAGTACTTCACTCTTTGATATCTAACTTATAGGTCTAGAAGTTCCAAATCTAACATAACCGGTTATCGAGAGTGGTAGCTAACTTTATGAGGGCAAATAAATATCAATAGAGGATCATTCGCTCTCGGTGTCATGAGAGAAATGTTCTATGTATTCTCACTCAGGCAAATCTCTAGCTATGGTCATTCGGATTGAGAGAGACAAAGTTCTCCAAAAGAATCCGATTAGAGCGAGACTCGAGTAGATTCTATATAGTCTTGACAACACTCTGCTCATTATACCATCTCTAGGATATTACATGGATGAGGGGCTATAGATATATGGTAACTAATGGTAGATATGTCCAATATATTAGATCCTCTGTACCATCTCGAGACTATGGAGTAGTGGCCTAGTACGTCCATAGTCAATGAGTTAAGTGAATTATTATGGGATAATAATTTATTAAATCAGAAAGAGTTCTAATAGGTGCAATAGCTCAGTATTGAGCCTAAAGGGTCACACACATATGGTGGATAACGTGATGAATAGAGGATTAGATATGTGATATCCAATAAGCCCTTATTTTATTAGATCCATTGAGTGAGACTCAATTAGAGCTTAGAGTAGATAATTGGATAGAGATCTAGTATCTAATATACCAAGGCAATTGGATGAAGATCCAATACCCAATAAGGTAGGATTCACTAAGGTTATCAAAGAGGACTTTTTATAAAAAGGATGTGTGACTAAAAGGGTTATAAGGCTAGACCCCTTAGTCGTCGGCCCCTATCCTTCTCTCCTTGCTTCTTGCTCAGCCAACCACCCCCTCTCTGGTGTGAGAGGGTAATAAGAAAGACTATCCCTGCTACATGGTGGTGGTGCGAGAAGGTGCGTCGCTACTTCATTTACCGTGTGGATCACCACTAGAGAGAAGAACATAAGATGTCCTTCATCCATGAACTGAGATATGTAGCTTAGAGATATACGAGTTCCTTTAGGTGAGATCATCTCACATCTTACGTAGTTTTCAATTTCATGAGCTTTTCACTCCTAATCGTCATACTTGATTTGATATAAATATATTTTTAGGAAATCGATTTCTATTTTATTTTTCATTATGCATGTAATGCTCTCCCATGTTTCCCAACACATTGGGTGGGTGATACTGATAACTAAACATCCACATCAACATATGTTGCATTCCTCGGTACTAACACTGTAAGTTGGAGCTCCAAGAAATACAAAACAATAACTTGCTTTACCACGGAAGTTGAGTATCATGCCATTGTTATCATTGCCATGGAACTCAACTAGGTTACTAACTTGCTTTATGAACTTAGTGTCACCCCTCCCTCTCCTCTAATAATTTACTATGACAATGTCATTATTACCTACCTATGTTCTAATCCAATATTTTATTCTCGCTTAAAGCATGTTGCTATCGACTTTTACTTCGTCAGAGATCAAGTTGTCTGATGTCAGTTATGTGTATGTCACATTTATACATTTGATTAATTAGTAGACTCTCTCACAAAGTTACTTGCTTACAAGGTGTTTCACTCATATCGCTTTAAGATTGCCATCTATGATGAAAACTCAATCTTTCGGGGGCATAATAAAGGATCGTTGATTAGATCAAATCAAGGATCCTTGATATGAGCAAGTACAAATATATATGATTGACAAACTATTGTTTTCTTTATACATTTCAAGCCCTAATCAATCTATGATTCAAGGATTAATTCCTTGATTCATATGTATAAATTGTGGGGAATCAATCTTTTCTCTACATGTATAAATACATGATGTCACAACAACTATCATATCATATTTCTTCATAGCCATTTACACACTATATTTCTTCATATAAATATTATATCATATTATAATATTATTTTATACAAAACTCTTAACAAGATTCAATTGGTATTTCATATTTTTACTTAAAAATATAGAACAAAATATTGAAGTTATTTTATATTTTTACCTTATTCTGTCATCGAATATTGAAAATCAAGGTTAATGAGATACACTTTCAGTTTTTCAGTGTAACTAATAAAATGCTAACATTTTTAGTCCAATTTCTCAATATTTTTGACAAACAATTTCAAGTTCATTTTGTAAATGAGTGTGTCAAGGGTCAACTTCCTCCAAATAACCTCAAACTTTTACATTACCACTAAAATATAATTATAACATCAATTATAGTATTTCTTTTAATTATCTAAACAAGTGCGAAATTGAGTTCATTTTCAAGGGTAATATAGCTATTAGAATATGATTCTAACATCAATTGTAATATTTTTTTATATTTGAATAAACTTAAGATAATCATTAATCGAATTTGACATGTTGAGGTAGATTCAATAAACGAGTGTATTTCACTACAATATAATTCTAACATCAATTATAGTATCTTTCTATTTTATGATGATTTCAAGATAACTATTTATCAAAGTTGGCAAATTTTGAGGTACATTTGTAAGCGAGTGTATTTTAGTTTATCGTTAAGCGCAATAGATCAACTTCCTTCAAATGATTGTAAACATATAGATAAACTATAGGATTTTTTATTTTAGGATTACTTTACAATAATAATTTATCAAATTTAGTACATTTTGAGGTGGATTATGCAAACGAGCTATTTCAATTTTTTTCAAGTGTAATATGGTCAACTTGCTCCAAATAATCTCAAACTTTCACATCACCAATATTTAATGATATTAACATTAATTATATTTTTTATATTTTAGGATAATTTTGGGACAATTATTTATCAAATTTAGTATTTAAATATGAAAGTAACATTCATTTTATTTTTTTTTCTATTTTTTGAGAATTTTATGGGGTTTTCTATGGAATTTGACACATTTTAATGTGGATTTGATAGTCAATATATTGCAGTTTATTTTTTAGTGTAATAATATGAAGTTGTTCTAATAATCTAAAGAATATTACTATGTGCAATCTCCTCCTTACTATTTACAAACCAATTTTTTAAAAATTAATATTTCTAAACTCTCTATTTTATGAATGAATCTAAATATCATTTTCTTTCTCCTTTCTTCTTCCTCCTCAAAATAAGCGATGTCGACGGGCAACACTAATAGCAATCATTATCAATGGCAAACGATAATAGCGATAATATTGATAAGGAGTGAGACGAATTAAAAAACTGTGGGAAAAAAGGGGTTAAATTGATAATACTAGGGCTGTAAATAGTAAAAAAAATTATTATTTTTAAGAGGTTATCAATAGAGGGATTGTGAATAGTAAATAAGGGGCAATAAATAGCGAGCCTCTAATCTAAATCTTTCATCAATGGCTTAGGAATGACCTATCTAGTATTTTTTTTATATTTTAAAAGGATCTTATGGGTGTCTACTATAGAATTTGATACATCTTCATATTAATTCTGCAATCGAGTGCATATTAGTTAATTTTGGAATGTAATGACAAAGTTTCAGTTCTGGGCTTTTCAGTAGGAACAACTATAAATTTTTATATAAAATTTAATACATTTTCATGTTGATTATGTAGAGTATATTTCAATTGGTAAATATGATATAAATCATCAATGCACTAATTTTTTTTATTTTATGATTACTAAAAGTTATTTTGGATATTATTATTCTTTAGGTTTCGTTAAAGCATTTCGTCGAACAAATGGAGGAAGCTCTCATGGGGCCGACCATTCGAGGAACAGCAATGGGTCATGCTGTTGTGGAGGACGGTGGGGGAGATTGATCTCTTTGAAGCATTTAGTCAAACAGATCGAGGGAGCTCTTGTGGAGGCCATTGTAGGCATGTGAATCATAATAGAGAAGAAAAATAAAAACAAGACATGAGGAAGGACGTAATTTATAAGGTTTCATGACAAGTTAATTATATATTAACTTATGTAATTAGTTACTCTTAGTATCTCGATTTTTATATTTTTAAAAATTATGCTGAAATCTAGAGTAATTATATATTATCCTTGTGATTAACTATGATTAGCATTCTGATCTTTATATCTTAAAAAATAGGATTGAGATCTTTATACTTACGAAAATGAACATTTAATCCTAATTCTTTTTATGTTGTTAACTTCATTAAGGAAAAAAAAATCACACGTGTTATCATATGCAAAATGAACACGAATGAAAAAGGATAAAAATATAATTTTATTATCTTTTAAATTATTAATTTTATATAAACTTCTTCCGATTTCCTTATCGCTTGCCAACCCTCCTGCTTGCCCGCCGCACCAACTCGCTCGTTCGAAACTTGCTGCCACTTATGATGAATGATGAAGATATAGAGATAAGTTAAACATAAAAGCCACCTCCCATGTATATATAAATCTTATTCTCTATGAAGACGTAGATATAGATAGATTGATAAAGCAATATAGTAGCATCTATCGAGAGTCATGCATTCCCATTCATAGTTTGACCTCCATCGATGATGATGACTTGGCCATTGACGTAGAAAGAAGCTGAGAGGCAAAGGAAAGCCACCATTGCTACCGCCTCTCCCACACGATCAAGAAGTGTCAGATTTGCCCTCCGCCACCAAAATCTCCTTGTCTTCCAGAAACTGCAATAGAGATATAAAACATTGCTTGTATGTTCGAGTGAGAAGATATTGAGATGGAGATGAGGAAGAAGCTGAGTTATGTGCTGATTGATTGGAGTCCTAATGTAGCAGAGAAACACTATTTGAATCCCTTCTTTCTCCCATTTACATGTAAGGCTCCGGGTAAACTATTCCATCACTCTTGAACACCAAAAAACAAGAAGTGATCGCTAGTATCTTCTACCTTGAATAGCTTAGCAGACATGGGAAAGCTTCACATATGCCTTTGGCTGCTAAATATGATGATAAATTAAGCATAAGCAAGTGCGACGGGCAAACAGATGTGACGAGCGACAAGCGAGTAGGTGCGATGACAAGCGAGTAGGTGCGATGGGTGAGCGACGAGCAACCGCCAAGAAGGTGCGATAGGCTGCAAGTGAGTAGTTTAGAAAAAAAATTTATTTTTATATAAAATTAATAATTTAAAATAATAAAATTATATTTTTATCTTTTCTATTTATGTTTTTTGCATGTGACTACATGTGTAATTTTTTTTTATTAATATTATGTAAGAAGAATTGAGATTAAATATTTCACTTAGTCTAAGAATCATAATATTATTTTTTAAAGTATAGAGATTGGGATGCTAATCATAGTTAACTATATGAGTAATTTAAAATTATCTATTGAAATCTTTATATTTATGAAGGTGAAATATTTTACTTTATTATTTTAATATTTTTAAATTTTAATTATATAAAATTATTTTTTAATTTTTAAATATTTTACTTATTTATGAATCTTAATATAATTTTTAAAAATATAAAAATAATTAATCACATAGATAAAATGTAATTAATCTTGACGTAAATATTTTTAAATATAAACTCGGGAAGCGACGAATCGAAATAAGACCACGACCTAGAACACGGCGCACACAAACAGCGTTAGTGGCTGCTTTGTGCTGGTATTTACGATATATGTCCACGACGGAAACCCCGAATCCCTCGCGCCGATATTTCCCATCCCTACCATCCAAAGCGGAAGCCGCGCCTCCCCTCATCATCTTGCCCGAAACCACCCCTCGTCGCCATGTGTCGCTGCTGATGCCGCCACGAAACCCTAATCCTGGCGCTTCTCAGGTGTCGGAACCCGCCGCAGGAAGAGCTGCTACCTCTGTTTTCTTGAGCGAGGATTGGTACTGACATTTCGTGTGTTCTTTTCTCCCGCGCTTTCGTTCTTGCTTCAGAGGTTTTTGACGTCGAAGCGTGTCGGAGGGGTGTCGCATGGCGTTCCAGCTGCATAGGCTCTTCGTGACTAGCTCCTCGCGGATGAACTTGTCTCATCCCTTGAGGCTTCCTCCAATGGTGGTGATTTCTCTTTGCTCGCACCTTGTTTGTTGTTTTGGCATTGTTTTCTGGTTTTGAAAGTTAGAAAACCCGTCTTTAGTGCATTTCCTGCTAGGAAGGTTAGAAAAGGATAAAAGTTTCATGCCATGTCGCAGTTGATAGCTTGCTGTGTCATATCCCAGAGACGAGCTATACTGTTTTTTCTTGTGGCAATTCGTTAAAACTTGTTTATCTGCACCTTTTGGTTTCTTAATGCTAATTTTGGCGTTCACATTCTTACTGCAGTTATTGGTTCTTCTTGTCAATGATTTCATGCATGTTATGTTTGTTATTTTGCCATAATAGTAATTGGAACATGTGGTGGTCTTGTTAATGATAATTTCTTTTTTGAATTTGTTTGTTTTGTCAGCTTCAATACAGGTTGGGCCAGAAATTTCCATCTACATGCTTGCCAAACTCGCATCTTGTCAACAATAAAAACAATGGGAGGCATTCCCACCTTAGGGTAAAAACAGTAAAATTTAATTTATCAAGATTGGAAGCTGTGGAGGTTGCTATTAGGTTACCTCAGCAGATTAAGTTAGGGAACTGCAGTTCTCCAATAACTGGGTCTAATTTCACTTGTCGAACTTTGGGAGCTGACAATTGTTCTAGAATGAATTATTTTGCTGGTGAACTTGCTACTAGAAGATTATTTTCATCCAACAGTAGAAAAATAATTCAATATTGGGCAAGCCCAAAACATATTGATAAAACTCAGGTCTTGGAAAATAAAAATAAAGGTGATGGTGATTCTGCACCTAATGTGCTTCGTGGATTAAAGAAGAAAGAAAAAAATTCTACCTGCAATGGCATTAGTCGGAAAACAAATACTGCAGCTTCTAAGCCACCTAAAAGAGGTTCTGTTACTGATAAAAAAACCAATAATATGATTTCCAACACTGCTGAGCATGAAAATAAATTTGTTAAGGAAGTTAAGAAAAAGAAAGAACCAGCTAAGAGGAGCAGTAATGATAAAGATGCTAAAGCTCCAGAGAAAAATCAGAAGGACAGTAGCAAGAAAAAGGAGAAACTTTCTCGTACAACAACGACCATCAAAGGTTCTAAGAGAAGATCAGGGAAAAAATTGCTCAGTGTGATGGCTGGACCTAGTGAAACTAAAGTTACTCATCAGAAACCTTCAACTGAGGGAGTGGAGAGTCGGAGAATGCAGTTTAAACCTCTCTATCCACCTAGTGGTAAATCAGTTGTGGTTGTGGAGTCAGTCACAAAAGCAAAAGTAATTCAAAATTATCTTGGGAATATGTACGAAGTTCTGCCTAGTTATGGCCATGTGAGAGACTTGGCTGCCAGATCAAGATCAGTAAGGCCTGATGATGATTTCAGTGTGGTCTGGGAGGTACCTGCTGCTGCGTGGACTCATCTCAAAAGTATTCAAGCAGCACTGAAAGGGTAAGATAACTTGTCTTTTTCGCACTTACCATATTTTTTGCCGAGCATTTATTGATGTGCACTTTTGCTTTGTATTTTAGTTTTTCCTGGTGGGTAAAATTCATTTCCTTTGTTCAAGCTGCTCTTAGATGTTATGCCCACTGAATGAACTATTTTACCAGTGCAATCTTATTGGTCAGAGAGGACTCACATGAAGCACATAATCATAGATAGCTCGCAATGTGGCTGACTGAATCACATTGACATCAAAGATGACAATCACTTAGTCTTTATATTTTATCCATTATGCATGTACGAACATGCTCAACTTTAGGTGCAGTAGAAGAGTTCCCATGCTTATAGTGGCAAAGCCACCATGAGAGCAGCGCAAATGTAACATGCTAGGAGGTACTAACATGTGCCATGCCAACCCATCCCAGAAAGTGTTGACAAAATGCTAGCTTGTGTTGCCTGCATAGGACCATGCTGACCAACATAAAATGAAATTGTGCCTTGTAAGAAAGATATCAACATATGCTGTGAAACACCAACCCTTGGATTTAAGCCCATTATGTATCTGTTTAAATGAGTTGACATTATGATTCTTTTGTCGCATTTTAAAAAAGCCAATGAAATTAGGCAGTTTTTGTCACCATTTAATTTTCTTTCCAGATTTCTAATGGAATCAAGACTCATATATTGAGGTATAAAATTGATAAGTCCCATAGGGTTTCATCATATAAGAAGAGGGGGAGAAAAGGGATGATCACTTCGAGGGGATCGGCCTCCTAGGGTTTGTCAAAAGACTGTAATAATATTTCATTGATTGTTAAAAGAAACAGATACATCCCTACTTATAGAGTTTCACCCAAAGTCCATCAGGACTTGGATTCTTAATAAATAAATAAATATAAAAAAAAGCCTATCCAACTCTTACTAAACTAGACAAACTCAATAAAACATTTTTCAAATCTCAGAAAATAAAGGGATCCTAACAATTCCTCCCCCTTCAAATTAGCTTTGTCCTCAAGGCTGAGTAGCATCAAACTCGGGGAGCTTCTCTTTCAGCACTTCAGTTGTAGGGTATTTGTGATGCATCACAACCCGTTGATTAAGTAAGTACGGTCTCCACTTCTTGATAGTGTAAGCAATAGGTCGACCTTTCGGTGTAGTAATCATTGCAATCTTCTGAACAACTCTTTCCATCCGATGGCTAGTGGCAGTTGTGTCCTTACTTCCACGTCTTCTCTTTAGGATCACCTGCTTTCCTTTAATAAAAAATTTCATGACCCAGGGTTGATAGCCATTCAATTCCAAGCACCACTTCGAAGTTTTCCAAAGGTAGCAGAAAGAAATCTACAAGTAACTCTTGGCCTTGTATAATCAATTTTATCTTCGAACATTTGCTATCATAAGTTAAAATCCATCCATCAACAACTTTTACTTTGAATTTGTCATAGCCTTTAATGTGGTAGGCCAATCGGTCAGCAATCTTACTGTCCATAAAATTGTTAGTAGTACCAGTATCAATCAAAACTGTAACAGACTGATGTTCCAAAGTTTCTTCAACTTTCATAGTTTGTGGGTTAAAGTAATCGGCTAATGCATGAATTGTATGTATGATAGGTCCAATGCCTTCATTAGAATTTATACCTTCATGATCAGAGTCCACATTGTCAGCTTCTAGTTTTTCCCCAATTGGTTCAATCATCAGAAGTTGTCCTTGTTTACATAGGTGCTCCTTACTCCACTTTTTATCACAGTGTCATTACAAACCTTTTGCTAATCTTTCCTTGAGCTCTTCTTTGGTTAGTTTTCGGGTGTTAGGGTTTCGGTTGGGAATAGATGGGGTTGGTGCTTTGCTGATCATTTGTTTATTGTCACTTTTGTTTTGATGATTTTTCCTGCTAAATTTTTCATCATGCAAACGTGTAAATAAGATTGCGGTTGTCATAGTGCAGGGTTGGCGAGCTTTGACTTCACATTGGATATCTGGATTAAGTCATTCGATAAATATTCCCAATAGTTGCCGTTCGGACCAATCTCTAGCTTGATTTGATAATCGTTCAAATTTGCTATGATATTCTAGCACTGTAGGTGTCTGACGAATTTTAGCGAGTTACCATCAACATTCTCATATTCAGATGGTCCAAAGCGAATAGAAGCTCGCTCTTGAATTTCTCCCACAAGGGGATTCCGTGGCAAGTTTCGTACCAATCATATAACTAGATTGCATCTCCATCTAGCTAGATTAAGGTATTTCCACCTTGGATTCTTTTGGGGTTTTGTGAAAACGAAAATTTTTTTGCTCTAGAGATCCAACTGGTCGGATCTCCATCTTCCCATCTTGGAAATTTCACCTTCATGTGTGGATAGCTTGTGTCCTGTTCTTGGTTCCCTTTTCCTGTGTCACCAGATCGGTTCAATGTAAGCCTTGAACTTTCATCTTGTTGAGTCCTTTTGAAATCATTAAGAGTTTTCTTAAGTCGGTTCTTAATTTTGGCTTCCAAAGCTTCTAGTTGGACTTTCATCAAGTTGTCGATAGTCACTGCATAAGACTGTAAATTTGTAACTCCAACTTCTGTTTTCGGTGTCGGGTCAAGGGCATCAACTCTGCTTATTTGTGTGGTTGTGGTGATGTCAGCCTGTGGTAGCGGTGAAGGTGTGGAGTGCCGTTGTGAAATTGTCTCGGAGGAAAACACCGAAACAAAGGATGATGGCAAAGGGAAACGACTGGGAAGCAGCGGTGCCGAGGTAGCGATTATTTGCTTCTCTGTTTCCTTCCTTTCTCAGCAGTTGGGAGGTAGCGGTAGCGGTGCGCCTAGGAATTGGCAGCAGCAACAGTGAGACTCCCTGTCTTTGCTCCTCTGGGTCGTTGGTCTTGGTTATGGCAGTGTTGAGGGCGTGGTTGGGAGGCGTCGTTGCCAAGGGTTGAGAGCGGTGATGGCCATGTAGTTGGGAAGGCAATCAGTGGCGACGCTGATGGGAGGCAGTGTTGCTTTGTTTCTGTCGCACCGCGAAAGGAGACGTTGGCGACGCCGAGGGATCGCGAGCGGTTGAGGATAAGGCCGTGGCAGTTGTCGAGCGGTTGAGGAGTGAGATGGCGACAGAGGGGGTTGCAGATGCCGATCGCACGCGGTCGTTGCGTGCACGGTTGGAGGCAACAACGTCGTCGCAAGCAGAGTTGCGGTTGCGGCTGCTGCGACCCAAGGGGAGGCAATGAGGGTCACGGGTGACGTAGGGCGCTACTAGCGGTGGCGTTTCTAGCGGGAGAAACGGTCTCCTCCGCACACAAGTGGCTGCGGCTGCAGCTGCGGCTGCTGTGACCCAAGGGAAGGTAGCGAGGGTCGCGGGTGCTGTAGAGATGTCGAGGATTGCGACTAGGAACCAGAGGTGGTGGCCCTTTCTCGCTCGAGCAGGATGGGGCAATTGCTGGCTTCCTCTTCTTTTTTTTTTTAGATGATGATGGCTATGGCGAAGTTGGTGAGAAATTGCAGCGAGAACGCTGAGGATCGTTGCTTTGATACCAAATGATAAGATGTCTAGGGTTTTATTGTAGAAGAAGAGGGGGAGAGAAGGGATGCTCACTTCGAGGGTATCGGCCTCCTAGGGTTTATCAAAAGACTTGAATAATATTTCATTGATTGTTAAAAAAACAGATACATCCCTACTTATAGAGTTCCACCCAGAGTCCATCAAGACTTGAACTCTTAATAAATAAATAAATATAAAAAAGAAATCCTTATCCGATTCTTACTGAACTAGATAAACTCAATAAACATTATTCAAAGCTCAGAAAATAAAGGGATCCTAATAGAAATAAACTGCATATTTAGTACTTGAAGGTAGTTAGATATCTTGAATTGATAGAAGAAATATGTGAGTTGCCTTTATTTAGTACTTGAAGGCAGTTAGATATCTTGAATTGACAGAAGAAATATGTGAGTTGCCTTTATTTGATGAGTCCTAGTGAGTTTAGGACTCAAAAATTAAGGTATAAAGCAAACTTGGTACTTGGCTTATACAAAAGTTGAATATTTGGATTCGGCAGAAAAGTCATGTGAGTGGTATCTCTTTGGTGATCGACCTTTACATTCTGCCTTTTCTTCCTTTGTCACTTTTCTTGCTTTCTTTTTTCTATTATCTGCTAAATGCGATTCTCACAGTAACTCTCTCCAACATCTATCTCAAACAACCCTACTTGTACTTTCTTGTTTTCTCAATTTCTCTGAAATTAACTTGCAGCAGCTTTCCATATGCCAACTAAAGAGTGTTAAACCCTAAGTCAAACTGGAAATGCTGCCACCCATCTTCTACTTTGCATATGTTATTTCTTTGTTAATCAAGATTTTGATTGGGTAATTGCAAATCCCAAAAGCCTAAGCTTTTGGGAAAGAACCCAAAATATTTACAAGCTTTAACATCTCTCACATGCAAGCCTGTTTAGGCTTGAGTGTGAATGAAATGCAATTTCGTACCATACTGAGGTATCGAGCTCAGCTCGATACGGTATGAGTATACTAAGTAGTACGGTCTCTCTCTCTCTCTCTCTCTATATATATATATATATATAAAATAAAAATTTAAAAAATAAAAAAGGAGGCGACATCGCCTCGTTTCTTCGCCTCATGTGGGGAGAAGAAACCTTGTTTTCTTCTCCTTGTGAAGCCTCGGCGACATTGCCGAGGCTTCTTCTCCCCACGTGAACGAGGAGAAGTCGCTGATGACACTGAGGCCTCATCGCCTCAGACGAGGAGGAGGCGACGTCTCATATGCGGTGTCCGGCGATGGATCGAAATTGTCAAGGGAGAGCAGCGTTGGATCTCTAGGTTCTCCCTTTTCTTCTCCCTCTTCATCTCCCTCATCTTCCTTCTTCAGCTATTGGGCGGCGACGGGGTGAAAACAACCCCAATCGATGGTCCCACCCGGTAGCGGGCGGTCTGCATACCGGTTTGTTAGTGGGTCGGTACGTACCGCCCGGTATGGATGATATCATTACAATTAAAAACTTTGAATGAAACAACCCAAGTGTATGATGGAAGTCACAACAAAGGAGTATTGCACAAATATTTTTAATTAAATAATGGAAAAAAAAGGTAGATGCAGGATTCAAATGCATGATCTACTCTAATATCATGATACAAGTTTTGATTGGGTAAGCACAAGTCTCAAAAGTTAAAGATTTTAAAAAAGACCTAATATGTTTATAAGGTTTAACATTTATTTTACTGTTAGGCCCTAGAGTTGGAGAGAAAGACCACTTGTGATAGAGAGAGCGCTCTTTGCTGACACCAAGGTCATACGTGAAAGTTATCTAGATAACCTAAGCCACATAAAATCTTCTTAATACTTTAACCTATGCCATATAAATTCTTCTTATCAATTGTTCTTCCGTATCTTTATTACCTCAATTTAACTTTAGATCAAATTGGACCAAACTATTTTCAGATTAATCATCACCGATCATGTTGAAATGTTGAGTCAGAGTGGTAAACTCAAATCTGATCCTTTTTCTGAGGCAAACTCAAATATAATCTTCTTGTATCTGGATTAGGCTTCGGCGATCTAAATGCTAAGTGTTAAATTCAGTTACCCAAACCTAACTGATATGGTTGGATTCTTAAGGATTGCCACCCTAGATTGCAATATCTCATAAATAGTGGTATGGTACAATTTATTACTCTATATTGTGCCTTGACTGTGTCAACATGAATTTAAGGTCTTAGCATTATTTGAGTGGTAAACTCAAATCTGATCCTTTTTCTGAGGCAAACTCAAATCTAATCTTCTTGTATCTGGATTAGGCTTTGGCGATCTAAATGCTAAGTGTCAAATTCAGTTACCCAAACCTAAGTGGTAAACTCAAATCTGATGGTTGGTTGCATATCGATCTTGGCCGGATTGATACGCACCAGTTGGCAATGGTGTACCATGTGTCAATACACTGTATGCATGTATCGGTTTTTTGAAAAACAAAGATTAAAAATGGCTTGGAATTAAAAAAAAAAAATCCGATTTTAGGGTTTTTTTCCCCTAAATTCTTGGTGTATAAATTATATTTAAATAAGAATAAAGTGTATCTAACCCATAAATGAACATAAATTCTATGTTATAAGAATAAAAAATTCAATTTTTTTCAGATCCATCAAGCAACAACTTTGTTGCATGTATGTTCGTTGAATGAAGTTGCTTCCATTGATCTTGAATCACCTACAAAGAAAAGAGTTCCTAATTGGACCTCAGAATAAGAGAATTGACCTAATTGGACCGAATCGAAAGAAAATAGCCTTAATCATGGTTAATCTTTCTAAATCTGCATTAATATGCCTCTAATTGTATGAAATGATAAATAAAACATAAAAAAGCTAAATACCATCAATTGGAGAGAAATTCCATCGATCTTGAGTTCTAGTCCTTCTTTTATCCAAATCAAGAGGTTGGTTGCCACTAATTGCTGATTAGGAAGATTAAACAAGTGAGATTGTGAGAAAGAGTGAGAATGTGTGTGATAATGAAAAGAGTGATAGTGAGTGAAAGTGGGGGAGGGAGGTGGTTTAAAGGTCCAAAACATGGTCCAATGTTCAATTTGACTATTGGGGTCTGGTGTGATGGGATATGAGGTTGGTAAAGTTGAAATCTGACCGTTACTGATGGGTTTGTGGATGCTTCATTGTGCATCACCGGAAATGGGCTGGTTTGCATCCCGGTCAACTGGTGGCTCGATACGTATTGCACGTTCCATTTCATATTGAGCAGTATGACAATCGATGCTTAAAACTAAGTTTTCAAATAATGGTTGGACCAATACATATCAACCAGAATTTATTGGTTGAAGTAAGAAGCAATAATGGACTATGTGGCTTGGTATTTGTTTGTCAATTTTAGAACTTTTATCTGTGATAATGGACTATTATCATGGACTATACGATGGTAAAGGATGGTATGCTACCCTCGTATTGGTATTGTACTACTGATCATGGTATGCAATTTCGAATGATACTGTCCGGTACGGGCGGTATATACCGGTCCGAGAGGATACCGGTACGCGGACTGCCCGCTATCGGGCGGTACAAGTATTTTGGCTGGTACCGAGGCGTACCGATCGGTACCGAGGTGTATCGACCGATACCGAGGCATATCGACCAGTACCGTCCTAGATTTCGACTATTACTGAGATATACCGATCGGTACGGGCTAGCATGGTACCGTCGGTATGCCCTAGCGTATCAACGGTATATATCGGTACGTATCGTACTGAGCAAACCTCGAAACTCCGGTACGATACGAAATTTCAATTATTGCTACTGATAAACATTGCTTAATATCATTGTAGCTAAACCTTGCTTAATACATTGTAGCTGACTAACAACGAACATTAGAAATATGTCAAATACAAGGTAAAGGATAACTTATTAAGTTGTTAGTACATGATTCGAGCATCTTAGAGTTTTTTGCATGTGACCATAAAGCTAGTTTGATATTGCTGTCTACCTTGTCTACTTTCTTGCACACAATTAGTTGGATTAGATGCCTCCATACTTGTATTAGTTGCTGGCAACTACCATATCCACTTTATAATATGTACGCTAATATAGTTATTTAGTTTTACTCTAGAAGTCTATTTGATGGTATTTTTGGTAAAAAATCACATTCATCTTCTCGCCATGCAAGGAATGTTTTGGTAATTGTGTATTGTTCAGGGAATTCCTGTTTGCATGAATCGGTATTTATTGGTCCAGGCATGATTTGGTACTTGGATTTGACCCATGTCGGTAGTTCGATTCGACCATATAAAAAGGAAATTGTGTGCTTCCTCCTCCTCGTGGTCTAGCCCTAACCACAAGAGCTGAGAGGAACATGGACACATAATCAGCAGCCGCCTACATCCCTGCCACCCACTGTTGCCACCAACAGGGTACATTCCACTTCTTTTCCACTTATCCCTCCACCATTGCCTCCTTTCCTTCCTCTTCCTCTTCCTCTTCCTCCACTGCCTCTTCTTCCTTTTCCTCTATTTTTCTCCTCGTCCTCCATCTCCTCTTCTACCTTCCTCTTTCTCCTTCCTCCGTTGTATCCTCTTCCTTCCTCTTCCTCCTTCCTTTTCCTCTAGTGCCTCCTCGTCTTCCTCCACTGCCACCTCTTCCTTCCTCTTTTCCCTCTTCTTCTTCCTCTTCAAGTCTTTGGTACGTAGTGGTGTACCATGTTGGTGATTAGTTCCAATTGGTATGTATCGGACCGACCAGGGAGTACTCGGTATGAGATTGCAATCGTCAGCAATATCATTCTTTTACTAAGATGCAGGAAAAAGCTTGATATGTATTTCTAGACATGCTGTATCTATCAAAAGTATTTTTTCCTTTTCTATATCTCCAACATCAATATTTTGCTTTTTGACACTAAAGGTAAGTTTGTGTCTCTAACCCTAATTCTTTTTTGTATGTTAATATTTCCTCTTTTTCAGAGCAAAAAATTTGATACTTGCATCTGATCCTGATCGTGAAGGAGAAGCAATTGCTTGGCATATAACTGAGATGTTGCACCAGCAAGATGCATTGAATGGAAACATTATTGTTGTGAGGGTTGTGTTTCATGAAATAACAGAGTCTTCTATCAAAAACGCTTTACAGGATCCCAGAGAGATAGACATGAATTTGGTCAATGCATATCTTGCTCGGAGAGTCCTGGATTATTTGATTGGTTTTAGCATATCACCTCTGCTATGGAGGAAGTTACCTGGATGCCAGTCTGCTGGACGTGTCCAGTCTGCAGCTCTGGCTTTAATATGTGATAGGGAAATGGAGATAGAACAGTTTAAGGAACAAGAATATTGGACAGTTGTTGTTGAGTTTCAAGATGCAAAGTTATTGAACATAAATACATCTCTACCTTCACATTTGACCCATTTGAATTCCAAAAAGTTGGATCAGCTTTCTATACGGTCTCATGCAGAGGCAGAAGCTGTTGAAAAGCAGGTTTTGTCCTCAAAGTTTGAAGTGAAAAATATAAAAACAAGCAAAGTTCACAGAAATCCGCCAATGCCTTACATCACATCTACTCTACAGCAGGATTCTGCGAACAAGCTACATTTTACTGCTTCCCATACAATGAAGGTCAGTTCATTCTGGCTAGGGGATTTGTCTTTATTCAGTTATCCTGGTCATTTATGTTGCTTGTCTGTCTAGAAATATTTCACACATAAATTTGTGAATGAAATGATCTTGGCAAGTATGTTATGCATATGCTATTTTTAACACATGTCATATATGGAGTCACATCTTCTGTTTAGTCTACAATTGTACTGCATATTATTTTTTTGATTTTTGCTTTAAGACATCCAATCTGGGAGCACATGGTTATCCTGTTATCATTAGTAGTTTTATCATTAGGTTTCTTTTAAAACCGGAAATATTCTCTGTTTGCATAGATTAGGTTGTGCATATTGATCCTTTGCAGATTTATGTTGGCAGCAGCTTCAAGCACTCGGCCACCCATTCCAATTGAAGATGAGAACCAACCTATCCTGTAGGGTTAAGGATCATAGTTCGGCATAGAGGGCCTTCCTCATAATATCACAGTGATTGACATCGCCTCGTGTTTTAGAATATAATGAAAAATCCAATGATACAGCGTGGCAGGGAGTGAAAATTGGTGCTAGGTAGCAGCCCATGAATAGAAGAAAATTATTAGAAGATCACTGGAAAAAGAGGATATGATAAGCAGACTCATTTGACCTCAGAAAACAAAGTTTCGTTTAGATAGTTTGATTGCTACAACTCTGTGAATGCATCTCACATAAAGACACTTCTCTATTAGATGTAAGAATTGTGGATCTTCCTTTTATACAACTTGATAAGAAATAAGTACACAAACAGATAAATAAAAATGTATGTAACTTTTTCCCAGATGTTAACTTTGATTCCAGAATCTTTTCCTATTTACCTGGCAGTAACCACACTATCAGAATCCAAGAAGACATAGGAGATGTACAACAGGATATTACAACTTAAATGGCCTTTTAAATTAGGAGAGTAGTTGTCTACTATTTGTGGATTCCTATGGTGCAGCACTGTAGCATTGCAATATCCTTAAACAGTATGTTGTTTCCTATTGCACATAAAATTTAATAAATTTGTCTGCTATTTGTGGATTACTATGGTGCGGTACTGTAGCATTACAGTATCCTTAAATAGTACCTTATTTCCTATTGCACATAAAATTTAATAAATTTATAATGGAACCTAAATCAAACACATAACAAATGGAATACTAAGTAACTCAGGTTAGCCAAATCGAAATAACATCCAATTGTCTTAATTGTTATTGGTTTATGGGGTTTGAGTTCGATGATCTGTCAATCTGATACCATCTCTTGGAAGGAGGTTTTGATGGAGGAAAGGGTTATCACTAGAAATCAAGCGTAAAATCAAAAGAAAACAATCTCTATTGCAAGTTAAAGTGCCAACTATAAAGGCTAAGCAACAAAATAAAAGCACAAATAGAGACTAATTAGTGCATAAGAACGCAGGTTGCCTTTGGACAACACCTAAGTGCTCTTGACAGGTTCAGGATTGTTGTTGGTTTTGGTCTTCTTCTCTCTTGTTGATGTAATCATCTCTTGAGGTTTGGATAGCAGGCAATAGTTTAGAGACTTCTCACAGTAGCTGGACAAAGCTTAGCAGCTGGGCAAAGTTTTGATGGACTTTAGTTGCTAGAACTTGAGGAAGAAGGGGTTGAGGCTGGAGGTCTGGTTGCATATTGTAGAATTCCTCCTCTCTCTTTTCTCTCTTCTCTTGCTCTTAGTGGAGGCTAAAAAGCTAGGGCTGGCTAGGGCTCCTTGCTATTACTTCTGGGATGATTTAGATGGGTCTTTCCTCCCTCTCTTGTAGCTGAGGTAAGGGTGGGACCCGGAGAGTCCTATGTTGTTAGGACTTGGAGAGTTTTGATGCCTTTAGGACTTAGAGAGTCCTAATGCATTTAGGTTTTGGAGCTAATTTGAATCTGGTCTTTAGCTTGAGATTGGGCTTGGTCTTGGTTTGGTTTGATTGGAGTCCGATTGGAACTTTAGTTAGGCTTAATTGGAGTTTGTCTTGAACTCTACTTGATCGTCCTTGATCACGGTTCTCTCAATTAGGCGATTCACTTCCCATTGAATCTTTCTTTGAGACTTCTTCTTTCTCCATGTGTTGTTTGGAGGTTTTGTTTTGTTCTGTCGACGTAGTCGACATTGTCATGGTTGACCCTGTCCTCTATGTGCGCTGTTTTAATGGGGTTCTCCTTGTTGCGGTTATCATCGACTCGAGGATTTTTTTTCTCGTCTAGGGGCTTTGAGGTTATTGCTATCTGTTTTGGTTTTTCCTCCTTTTTCATCATGGTGAAGGAAGAATTTGGTTTTTAGCATGTCGTAGTGAGAACCACAAGCTTGTGACAAGCATTCATCATCCTTTTTGCTTGGCCGGTGAATGTCAAGTCTTCCGTCGAATCAATTGGATCTCGGGTGACGATGAACTTTCTTCCATCTTTTTGGAGTTGATACTTTTGGGCTCGATGAAAGCAAACAGTATCTTGATCCCATAAGTAGGGGCTTCCAAGGATGACTTAATATATATTAAGCGGAATCACCTCGCACGTCATCTTGTCGATGATTTCCTTTGTGATGACAAAGCGTATCTTGCATTGTTCATTGATCTTCGTCGCCACATTATCATGAAGCCATCCAAGAGGATATGGGCATGGATGCAGTGTTGTCTGTAGGCCGATCTTCTTAACCAAGCTCGTTGAATGGGGTTCTTTTAGCACCTAGTGTTAAAAATCACATCAATGACTTCTTGCTTCACTTGGATCTTTATAGTGAGAGCTCTTCTCGAACCTTGGGATCGGGCATCGGACTTGAGTCTATAACTTTCGGTCTAATCATCAACGACAGACTGGAATCTGCATAAGGAATCTGTGAAAGTTCAATTGAGTCGTTGTCCATGGCTGTAGTTGTGGTTCGTCGATTTTGATTGTTTTTTAATTGCTTCTTTGGGAAGAGTTCCGGGTGAACCTTCGAACACTGTTCTTTGGAGTGACCTACAATTATACAATGTTCACAAAAAGATCACTTTGTTTTGAGGAGAAAGTTTTACCATCTTAAAATTCTCTTGGGCCTTCAGGTGGCTTCCTTTGGCCTTTTCTGTGGGTTTCTCATTGTAAAAGTAAATCTTTCTTTTGATCGACATTGCCATGTTGATAGTGGTCTAAATATCATATACTTTAAAGAGGCTCAACTTGGTATGAATTTATGTATGGAGCTTGAAGGTGTGTTTCATCATCGTCGATTGATCGTTGAGGGAGATTCCGTGCGTCATTGTTTGTCGTCAAAACTCGGTGGTGTATTCTTGCACAGATTAGTCCCTTTCTTGGTATATCACTTCATCTTTCTTCGAGATAACCCATATGATATAATTTTTCTCGTATGAACCTTTTGACTCATGTCCCTGACACGTCTTAATCACTGTTAGTTCAAAGATAGGCTTTCCACCATGCAAGTGCATGTCCCATCAACTTTAGTCACACAAGCATCACCCTATCTTTGTTGTTGTAATCGTATATATCAAAGTAAGTGTCAAGTTGACCTATCCATGAGTCTAATACCTTAGCGTTGATCAAGTTGTTGTAGGAGGGTATGTTGATGCGAGCATCCACTTGAAATAGTCGAGTTCCTGCTGCAATGTTCTACTTGGTAGCATCTTTTACACGGCAATGCATCTCAGATGGTTGACTTGGGCTTACATCTAACCCATCATGATCTTCTTCTGCTGGGTTAATATTGCCATCTGGGTAGTAAGGTTGGCCAAAGTTGTTGGGTTGTTGGTCGTCATCCTATCGGTGGTCCTTCCTCCGGGTGAGCACGACTTAAAGTCCCAACTCTTGTAGCTCTTCTTCAGAGGCTTTGTATCCTTGCTTAGTGGCAACCATCTATAGGCGAGGGATTGTTGCTCTGATGACATTTGATCTGTATGGGTTTCGGGTTTGATGATCCGTCATTCTAGTACCACCTCTCAGATGGAAGTTTTGGTGGAGCAGAGAGATATCACTAGAAATCAACCGAAAGAAAGCAACCTCTATTGCTTGTAAAGTTAAAGTACCAACTACAAAGGCTAAACAACGGAACAAAATCACGAATAAAGACTAATAGGTGTGTAAGAACACAGGTTGTCTTTGAACAACACCTAGGTGCTCTTGGTAGGTTGAGGATTGTTATTAGTTTCGGACTACTCCTCTCTTGTTGTTGTAACCTCCTCCTGAGGTTTGGACAACAAGTAACAGGGTTTGGGGACTTCTCACAGTAGTTGGACAAAGCTTTGATGAAAGACTTTGGCTATTGGAGCTCATGGAAGAAGGGGCTGCAATTGAAGGTTTGGCTACAGCTTGCATAATTCCTTCTTTATTTTCTCTCTTCTCTCGCTCTCAATGGAGGCTAGAAAGTTAGTCTGGTTGGGGCTTTTTGCTACTGCTTTTAGGATCCTTTAGATGGGGCTCTCCTCCCTCTTTTATAGCTGAGGTAGGGGTGGAACCCTAGCTAGGTCAAGACTTCAAGAGTCATAATGCTGTTAGGACTTGGAGAGTCCTGATGCTTTTAAAATAGAGTTTTAATACATTGGGGACTTGTAGCTGACTTGAATATGATCTTTGAGCTTGAGATGGGGCTTGGCCTTGGTTTGGTTTGATCAAGATTGAATTGGAGTTCGATTGGAACTCCAGTTGGGCTGAATTGGAGCTTGGTTCAAACTTTGGTTGATCATCCTTGATCAATTGGACTAAAAAATAACCCTAAAGTTGATCTTAAAAACAAATGACAAATATACTTCTATAGTACAGAAAAATTATAGAAAATTTAAACCTGTTCTTCCTAGGCTTGACCCAAACTTTAATCAGACTTGAACCACACTGAAACAACCCTGAATTCCATCACATTTAATGCTTATTCTTGTTTAGATGGCTGGTTAGTACCTTTTTAGTTTTAATGCTCTTCTATATTGTAATTTTGATATTTGCACCTCAGATAATATGGAGCCTAACTAGGTAAGAACATGAGTTCTCAGCTAACAGGATTCAGTTTGCTAATATGGAGCTTACCTATAATTTGTTGGTGTTTAATTAAAATTCCTATTTAGTTTTACCATTGCTCTTAATAGCTGTTTATAAAGAGGGTGGTTTAAATAGATGTGTAAATTTTGCGTACTTTATACATCTGTCTTCACTTTTCTTAAATATCTATAGTCTACAAGATTGAGTAAATTTGTAAATTGTGCACATGATAGTGATTTATACTAAGTTCTATGACGGTGCAACATGTTTGTTAGGAGTCTTTTACAATTGTTTCCTGCTGCAGAATAGTTTAATGTGGACTGTGAAGACTTTATACTCTGTACTTGATGTAACAGCATCTTTTTTTTTTGTTTTCATGCCATCATCAGCTAGGCTAACATATATGTGGATTTATTTCTATCCATTGTTTGTATGCTCTTGTTTTTTCTACATTGATTAGTTCATATACCGATGACATGCATTACACTTCACCTCTGCTTACCCTTGCAAAATCCTTCTTGTGAACTCATAATTGGTTATGCTTTACTGATTTCATGATAATGTACATTGGACATTAAATATTTCTAAAATGCACTTTCTTTTTTCTCTTTTATCACGTCTCAAAATTGTCATTTTAACCTTTTTTGATTTCATTTTCGTGCAGCTAGCACAAAAGCTGTATGAGGGCGTCAAACTATCAAATGAAGAAGCAACTGGGTTGATAACATACATGAGAACTGATGGACTGCATGTGGGTATCTGTTTCAGTTTGCATTAAAATTCTACGTAATTTTTGAGAGAGCTTTATCAGCAAACTTAGTTGCATTAGATTATCATCAAAATTCTCTTTTGTTTTATACTAAACTTTCAAGCTTTAATTAGTGTGTATGATCTGTCTTAAGTGTGACATTGAGGCTGGGAGATCTAATAACGTTAGTGAGTAAGCTCTTTACATCTGGTGGCATATAAAATAGCTTTTTTAAAATTTTTAGTTAAGAACACACATCTAGATCCTTTGGTGAGGATAGGACATGCATTAACTAGATAGAAGGTTCTTTCATGCTTACCGTAAAAAAAGAAATCAACATCTGGAACTTCAATTTATTATCATAATATGGTGGCTCTTACATGTTCTTTTGGATGAAAGATTTCTTTTACGTGTATCTGCTGTAAACCTTGAGATATTGGCAGTCATGTATTATCAAAGCACTTCTTTTCTATCATATAACCATGGTGGCACTGCATTGCATGCATAATACCAGTGTGATAGAGTGATGTGGATGAGGCCTTAATGCAGGGCATCCATCATAACGAACATGGAGGAGCTCTTGTCAAAATGGAATTTTCTCACCATTTTACTTATCCCTCTAATATTCTCTTGTTTGAAGTTTATGTTGTAGTAAAAAAAAGAATGAACCTAGTGCACGAGGCTTCCACCAATGCGGGGTCTAGGAAGGGTCAATGTATGCAGCGTTACCTTTAAATTTAAAGAGGCTGTTTCCGTGACTTGATCCCTTGTCTCCCAGGTCACAAAGGAGTAACCTTTTATGTTGCATATCCATTTGAAATTTGTTAATATACAACAACAACAATAAGCCGCAATATCCCAAATACTCTTCTTATATGACTTATACTAATTGGTGTCACCTTTATCAAATATCGAATCTATAGAACTTTGTAGTTTAAATCCTTATTTATACTAAAAGAAATATCCTTAATTAAATTAATAACATTTAAATCTTTATTTATGGTTTCTAGTGAAGTCTTCTTAGGTCTTCTTTTATCTTTCCTCATATGACTAATACTATTTGTCTCATTTTTTTTACAGTATCCATATGCCTTCTTGGCATATGTCCATATCATTTCATTAACAACAAATCATATTTTGAAAGTAGACTGTGTTGAGTTCCTAGGGAAGATTAAATTCATTTTCTCATTTGTTTCTGATTTTCTTTTCTTGATCAAATTAGTTTTTCTTGTCTTGTTTGTTACAATTGCAGGATTGATACGATTAGGATCTCTTATCCCTTTCTCTTACTGTATAATGTTGGTTGACAATGTGTCTGTTAGCTCCTAAAGCTATGCAGTAAAATTTTTATGTTGGCTGGGAATTTTGGGGATACAATCAGACTGAGTATTATAAAAGTCACTGTTTAACAGTTTGTTCCTGTCTTTGTTTGAAGGTTTGTAATGAAGCTGCAGAGGATATTCACTCCTTGATTAAAGAAAGGTGAGTAAAATGTAACATGTATACTGTTTAAAACTCAAGTATAACCAGATCTTTCTGTTAAGAAACTGAGCTATGATGAGCTTGGAATATAGAAATCTGACTTTGGTATAAATTCAACTGGCGGTTCATGAATATGTTTGTCAGTGACTCAGTATACAATCCATGTGCACATTTTATCCAATTATGACTCATATCCAATTTGATATATGAGAATTTATCAAATGAGTTCATCTGCATCATTGTTATTAGTTCATTAGGGTTCATCTGTAACATTTTTGTTAGCTCATTAGGATGTTAAGAGATATGCCTTTTAATTGGTATTGCAAAATACACCTTTAATTATTACCTTCTTGGTTTTGCAAGTCTAATAATCCACATAATTGAGTACACAATAGAATTTAAAATGGGTCGGGCAAATATATTGAAGAATATGGAATAATTAATGGGGCATATTTTATCTTAGCAGTAACATATATTCAAAGTTCAAGAAATTAAATTGCAGTCCGATGGGTACATTTAGCAAGAAACTGAGGCCGAATAATGATCTATTGGCCTTAGTTTTCTTGAGGACTTATGCACATGTACTACTGAACCATAACCAGTCGCTGAAGCAGCCTAATCTTATTTCTTCCAAATTTACTCTTATGCACATTTGCATAAAGATGAATCTCATGCTATTTGGCACAATGACATGTTGGTTATTCCTGATGTTACTTTGACAAGCTTATATAGTGATTGTTATGTGCTATATCATACTCAGGCTATTAAATATATGTAATAGGAGAAAATTGAAGTGCAGATTTCCAAGATAATCAAATGAGTCAGTTGAATTTAACGAATCTTGATATGTTGTTTGTAATTTGATGATGCAAAGCTAGATTAGATTTTGGAAGTTCTTGTGAGAAGCTATGGTAGGCAATATGTATATTGTCTTGAATCAATCAGGACTAGCAGTTTGGATCATGGTTCTTAAGGGGGTCATAGGTGATGACAATCAGGTCTAGCTCAAGTCAAAACTTAGTCTAATTAAGGTTAGATTTAGATGTCTTGTTTTCTTGTTAGGTGTTAATTTAGATTTTGGTTCTTCAACGTGTCAGGGGTTTAGATTCAACCTGGGTCCAGCCTCTGAACTTTTCACAAGTTTGGTGTCGGAGAACTTGTCACAAGTTTGGTGTCGGAGAGATGAGGGATTCAAGAGGGAATCCCATGACAAAGGTCCCTCTGAGACTTAAGCTAGTGTGGATTTAGAGGAATCATGAGTTAAAAGGGTATAACTTTTCAGATAGGTTCACAGACACACCTGGGGGGCCTTTTATAGTGAGTTGAGATAATCATTGAATTAAAGTAGGAGTTAGCCTATGAGATGGTTACATGAAATTATCAACCATTACTGAGCCACAAAGATGATCGTTGAACCTTCAAATGATATGATTATGACACAATGACTTATGTTGATGTTCGAAACTCTTGGTTGGCATGTTCATTCAAATGAGCACCCATGTGTGTGTTGAACTGGTATTATTGTGGGAGAATCAGACATGTCGAGCTAATGAGGTTTCGGATAAGACACGATGTGTAATCGGGTTTGTCTTTTTGTTAGAACCCCCATTGCACAATGTCTTGTTTAGAAGGTGATCAGATCATCATCGAATGATGCTTTATGATTGGATTTAGCTGCCTTGTGGTTGGGGATTTCTCATGCATGCTACTGGTCGCTGTCACTTCGGGCTATGGCTTGCATGGTGGTCATGGCGGTTCAGATTCTGCTCGTTCATGATGGCAAAACAATTAATGATACCTCAATCATGGTGATGTCAACATTTAGTTGAACCGTCAAAAGAACAAAGGGTTTGGCAAGAGAGCTCAAGGGACGCTCGATCCTATAGAATGACCTTCAACCTCGTTTTCTTCACCTTCACCTTGGACCTTCGGATCTTCAAGCTTTAGAACTTTTGATGGACTTTCAAATTTTTTTTTTAGGAAGGTCTGATTTGTCTTCCTCATCTTTCTCTTCTCTTCTTCATTGGGAGTTTATCAAACACCCCTCTTAGATCATCCATCCATATATTTCATTTGTCCCATCGATCAAGATGGGTTCATGTGTGAGTTCTTGATTTGTTGGCCCGAGCCTATGGACGGCCCCTGCAGGTTATGGAACTCCCCGTGGACAACCATCCATGAGAGATATCACCACAAGCTATGTAGTGGAATCAGGGATGACACACCCCAGCTTTGCAAAGGGGTTATATGCTCGGGACATCAAATTCCTACTCAGTGAAGTCCACAAGCAAATTGTCATGGTAATTATTTGAGTTCTGAAGCTTAGCACGTACAGCTGTTGTTTTGACCTTTATTTGTCTCTTTTTGCTTGTAGAGGCACTACCTCATAACTGTGGTGCTCGACAAAGCCTATGATTCCTTGGCCATTATGATGGGCACTACTAAGGGAGCAGAACTTGCTCCAAATAAGTTGGCTGAAGTTGACGGGCATGTGAGTAGCTTGACTTTGAGGTAAGGAGTTGGAGTGGAAGAATGCTTTAGTGGTGAGGAGGCTTTCGATTTGTTGGAGCAAAATAATGCTTTAATGGTGAGGAGGCTTTGGGGTTGCAACAGCCAGAGGGAAGGCACCAGCTGGTTGAGATTTGGCTGGATAGGCGTGCTACATTGGCTTGGTGATGGAGTTGCTATAAGCAAATGTTGATCTCATATGTTAGATGAATAAGTTGACCCGACAACACTAGACATACGAAGCTCTCCACCCTAAAATATAAACCTGAGGGGTTACGACATATAAGGCGTCAAAGGAATTCAGTAGTAGGACAACCAAAGCATGCTACATTGGCTTGGTAGAGTTGCTGTCAGCAATTGTTGATCTCATATTTTAGATGAATAAGTTGACCTGACAACTCTAGACATATGAAGCTCTCTGCCCTAAAATATAAACCTGAGGGGGTTACCACATATAAGGCATCAATGGAATTCGATAGTAGGACAACCAAAGCAGGTTTCAACCCGTTGGATTACGAGTATCGCCTGGTGATCTCTCGAGTCCTTCATAACCATCTTGGTCTAGTGATCCTTAAAGACCTCAACGATTGGTGCTGTTTAAACTATCAAGTCATGCTAGTCGACAATGACCATAGGAGTCATCAACCTTAGCAGCAGTCAACCCAAAGGCAATTGAGTTGGGAAAGGAGGTTGAAGGGGTGCCACCGGTAGAGGAGGGAGGGGTGGAAGCGGAAGTAGAGTTGTCGGGGAGGCGACGTAACCCACAAGTGAGGAGGCTCCTATTATAATCGAAGGAGGCCTGAAAGAGGCCGAAGGGGCATTGGTTGTCGAACTTATTGTAGTATCAAAGATTGTTATTGTGGTTGATGACATTGAAGTGGTAGAAGTGTCCGAGTACGAGATTGCTTTGGCCGCTTAGATTTTGTCGCCGCCTCCATTGTTTTCTTTTCTTTTTTCGTTGGGACTCCCCTCCCCTTTTTGTGCAGGTTCAATAGGTAAAGGGGTCCTCGAGTACAATGTAAATGTTTTTATATTTAATGAAAGTTCAACTTTTACAAAGTGTATGCTTCTAATGATGTGTTTACATCCTTTTTCAATTCCTTTTTAAAGGAAAATACTTCCTTAGATGATGGATATTCCAAGTTCAAGGAATGTATGATCATTTAGAGTTTTGAGTCGATAGGTTCTTTGTCAGATTTTTTTAAGACATGGTAGGGTCCTTCCCAGTTGGGAGTGAGCTTTTCCCAAGAATGGGTGGGATAACTTATATTTGCTTTCTATAGTGCTAAGTCTCTAACCTTCAAGTTTTGGTGTTGGACCTTTTGGTTGTAGTGCCTTGTCATAGCTCGCTTGTAAGCTAAGTTTCGCAGATGTACTCGTGTTTGATTGATTAAGTCGAGGTTGGCTCAGAGTTCTTGGTTCAACACCTCCTCATCGTAGCTGCTTGTTTGAGTTGTCAGGATAAGAACTTTAGGAGGAAGGACTATGCAAGACAGAAGGAGACTCCCCAGTATATGCATGTGGAGTAGTTTGCTAGCTCCATAGGTTACCCAAGAACTTATCGACCCAATCTCCTTTGACCCTGACCAACCTTTTCTTTAAACCTTTGAGGATGGGTTGATTGGTGAACTCGGTTTGGCTATTAGATCGATCTCCTACTTGAACATTTTGTTGACTATTCTCTGATAGGTGGCTTGTGTTTTTTAGTTTGAAGGGCATGATTTTATAATAATACAAGCCCCTATCTATGGTTAAGGAAGAATACCTTGATTTGATTGTAAAGAAACCAAAGAAGGCATCCTCCATTAAAGTTAGCACTCTGTGTTTAGAAGTGGCTTCGACCGGTTGGTTGATTTGGGGAAGAGAGAAGCTGTCTTTAGTACAAGGTTTGTTAAGACTTAAGATCGGTGTAGTTGACATAGATCTTCCATTTTTTATTATTTTTCTTTACAAGTACAACATTTGCGAGCTAATTAAGATATTGGACTTTGCGAATAAAGTCGACACTACAATTTGTTTACTTCTTCAACTATAGTCGATTGGTGGCCATGGGTGAACCTTCATCGCTTTTATTGAACCGGATGATGGTTGAAATCTATGTTGAGTCGATGCTACGCCACGATTCGATCGATATTGGACATATCATTGCGAGACCAGACGAAGATTTCTAAATTGAGCTACATTAAAGTCCTGTTAGGTCAAGTTGTTTTCAGAGGCACTTCAATTAGAGGTTCTCTTGCCTCATGATAAGGTGACCATAGGGATGAAGCCTTCTTAGGTCAACTTGTTGGACTGATAGTACCACTTGTTTGGGAGAGACACTGAAGTTAGATAGCACTGTCATGACTTCTGTAGGTTGCCCTGGAATTCGCCTACTCTTGTATGTTGGTACTCCTCATTTCTTTGGTTAACTTCTTAGTATAATTCGATAGGAATCCATTTTCTTCCTTCCAAAATGCTAGGAGAGAAGTGGTGGACTTCTTTGGCAGCTTGCAATTGTTGAAGTTGAGCTCAAACTCCTTGGCTATTTAGCCAAAGGAACTGATTGAGATTGGATTCAGAGATAGGCTTGTGTACCATTCTCGGACCACGCTACAAAGAGTAGTTGAGAAAGACCGACACATAAGTGTGTTGGTTGTTGCATATAAAATAATCAAAACTATGAAAGTTGTGATGTGTTACGATGGATCCGAGCTTCCATCAAAAGTCTCCAAGGTCTGGTAATGGAATCCTTGGGGAATGTGCTCCTCTCAGATATCTTGGGTGAAGGGAGATTGTATGTAGGGATCGATAGAAGTGGGCTTTTCCCTGCTTAATTTCCAATGTCCTTGAGGTGTTAAGCCACCTAGGTATTTTGGTGATTTCCTATGACAACATTCCAATGAGTTACGCTAGTATAGGAACTATGTGCTCCTACCTGTCAACACTTCTGTTCTATCGTGTCTGCCAGAGGACACTATGTTGGCACATGGGCACAATGAATATGAAAATCTTGAATTAGACCAATATATAGAATTTATGTAACTAGTACAGGCTGCTTACAGTAGAGATAACTTAGACGATTCACTTGGTGTCTTTCTTTTGCGAAATTGTTCGTTACTCTTTGCTTAAGAGAACAATTGTGAGATGACTATAAGCAAAATACCATGTGGGATAAAATTGTTGAAATAAAAAACAATAGATTTAGAAAATTGTTTATCTTATGACATGTATGGATGACTTGTTTTATTGAGATATGAAGTGATCAAATTCTCAGTAGGTAGAGGTAGTGGCAGTATAGTAAGGAGAGGAAAGAACATTGAAAGAGGTCTGGTCTTGCACAACTTCAGGATTATAGGAGAACACGATCAAGGAACTGGCAGAAGCATTGTCAAAGAATGTGATTAATTGTTGTTTCTCTGAGGAAGTTGCCATGAACAGAGCTAACTAGACTGGTATGATCAGTGTAACCGATTCACAGGAATTGGGAATGAAGGCTTTCTGTTGTGATTTCATTAGTTGGATTGGCCCTCTATTATTATATTAAGTACGATAACTTTAAGAGGATAAATGACAAATTGTTGAGGCAGTGCAGTTCTGAAAATTATTGATATTTGATTGGAATATGATGAGATAGAAGGATTTAAAGGAGAAGATGCATGAGCTAGGCCTTATGTTTTTAGTTTTTACTTGTACTGTAGCTTATGACCTCTCTCGTAGTTACTGTAGGCACATTGTATTTGTATTCCTATAGGCTCTTTACAGAAAAGTACTGACTGCAAGATTTTATAAATCAACCATGTGTTACACAGCTTAGATAAAGCCAAAAGGAGGTTCT
The DNA here is from genome assembly GCA_024322285.1 of Musa beccarii. NCBI lineage: Eukaryota > Viridiplantae > Streptophyta > Magnoliopsida > Zingiberales > Musaceae > Musa > Musa beccarii. The sequence goes on along the minus strand of CM044402.1, from coordinate 8,590,143 downwards.
CTACCCAAGATGAAGTTGTCACTGAATTGAAACCAAGAAAGCTTGTTTGATTAATTTATGCTTTTTTAAGACCAGCAGTGTAGCTCTCATCTTAATGATCATGTCTTGGATATGATCATCTTTGATTCTCAATGCATTGTCTGCCAAGCATTGAGTAATGAACGATGTTATCGGAGCATGAGTAATGAATCTTAATGTGTTTGGTATTATTTATCAATATTGCATGTAGTTTAGGTGATCAATCTGTTAAATGAAGATATGGAGTTTTGCTAAAGATGTAGACCATAGTGTTAACTTACAGAAACTTGGAGGAATGGGACTGCTTTGTGGCAAGAGCTGAACGAAGTCCACTGTTATTAACTATTAAAGATAAAGTGATTCATACAGTGATCTAAATCAATGAAAAATTATAAAAGAATAGAGGGAATGTTGGATATACAGAAAGAGGATGCTGACTTACTATGGCACTGGGAAGATAGGCAGTCACTAAAACTTGTATCCTTGTTCGTTATTTTTTATGTCCATTCAGAATGTTCTATTCAACAGGTAATTTATTGTGTTAAACACATAGCTGAAAGAGTTTCCTGTCAGGAGGCTTCCAATGGGTACCTAGCTATTATTCTTTCTTTGACAAACTTCCTTAAAAGGACAGATAACTTTTACAGACTTCATTGATAATCATATTGTATCATGAATATATTGATGAAAAAATCAGCTAAACTGTTTGAGAATCAAACTTAAATATGGATAGATGTTTTAACTTTCACCAGATGTAAAATAACTTGTGAAGGTGAGTCAAGCACTAGCTAGAAGTTTTTTTGTTTGTTTTTCTGTTGTTGCTGTAAATCTCTGCAAAATCTGAAAGGAAGAAGTGACTTGCAGGCTTGCTCTTAAAATGCTTGATTTATGATTTGCATTTCTGTTTGTTACTTATTATGGGTTCTTTGAGCATCCAATGGAACTTCTATTATTGGCACAAGCAATTATCCAACTTTAAAGAGATCAAGTTAATGTTCTTAATCTTATTGCAAGCTCAAGTATTCAACTATAGTATCAGAAATGTGAAAACTTATCATTATTGTATGTTCTTTTGGATCTACTAGAAGGAAAAGGTAGAGGTAACTGATACCTACAGATTATTAGTCTAGAACTTTATAGTCCTGAAAATATAGCTTTTGTAGTTTCTATTGCGTGCTTAGGGTCGTTTTTTGAAAATATAGCTCTGTCATTAAGTGATAGGATCTCTAAAGAGCCTATCCAAAAATGCCAAAATATATTGATGCAAGATGTTCTTGGTTTTTGAACAAATATAATTGCTCATTTTCTGTCTCATATTTTGTTAAATATTTTTAAATAAGTAAATGTTGTTTTTTTTTGTTCTATTTTTAATGTATGGGATTTGCAATACAGGTATGGCGAGGAATATGCTTCAAAAAGCCTACGTAAACACTTCCAAAAGGTGAAGAATGCCCAAGAAGCCCATGAAGCTATTAGGCCAACCAGTATCAGGAGGTTACCATGTAATAAATTTCCTTGGATTTAATGTACTTACTGTGTTTATTACTCCAATTTTTGTTCAATATAAGTATTTCTCTTCTTTCTTTATCTATACTTCTTTCCAAGTACATCCTAGGGCAATTTGTATCCATGATAATGTTGTATATTATAACATATTGGTTCTGCAAGTGTCTAGATACTTTACCTTTAACTAGGTGATTTAATAAAGGCTTAGCAACTTGTTGTAATAGTCTTGCTGTCCTATTAATAAACGACATTTGAAACTCAGCCACCTGATGTGAAACTTATTCACACATGTTTACACATACATTTGGTTATGTAAATTACTTTATATTTCAGAAGTAGACATTTTCCATACACTGATGTATGTCAAACAATTGAGTCTCAACTATAGCAAATGTATCTACTCCTGTAGTACCGAGTCTAAACATCTTAAGCAAATAAATTTAACGTCGTCACTTTACAAGATGGGTAGATTTTATAAGATATCTCTGAGTAAAATAACTAAAAAATTGTCATGGAACTAGTCCAAGATGGTTAAATTGGAGAGGGTGGTTTGAAATTTTATGTTACCTCCTGTAAAGCAAGGATACATATATGACATTCTGATATGATAGGATAGAGGAGATGATGCACCATGGATATAATGATAAAAAGTGTATGTGATGCTGATAGAAAGTTTGTGTAATAAAGCTTAACATTTAATAGTAATGAGCAGCAAGGATACGGTATGGTACTGTGTACCGAGCGGTACGCTAGGGTGTACCGAGCGATACACCTAATTTAGGTGTAAAATCCTTCAAGAATATCTGAAAAATAAAGAAAAAAAGGGTTAGGATAGGGTTTTTAAGTTAGAAATAAATATAGTAATAGTATAAGTTTAGCAAAATCAATGTAAATTAGGTAAGAATATTATTATATATCTTTTTCAGACTTTGAGGATAGTCTTGTGCAAGGTTCGTATTTTGATCCGTTACAGATTGTCCTGTAAATATTAAAATATCTACAGAAAAATCATTTGAATTGTTAGATTATTTTGTTGAAATATAAACTTTAAGATTCAAATGAATTAAATAATCATACATGTAGATATGTCTGATTGCTGATTCTACTACCAAAATGAATGACGGGTCTCTACGGGTGGTGGATCGGGGTCCTCGATCCTATACATATGCATATCAATATGATATATTTGTTGGACCAATCTCGAAATTGATCCCACGATAGAGTGTATTGATACACTGTATGTCATTAGTGCATCAATATGGTGATGATCGTAGGTTGATCGTCATGAATCACATTTGTTCAAGACAGCTCCTGAGGCATGTATTGGTGAATGTCAGAGCTTCTACTTTCACTACTGATCTACTGCTATGTATCATACTGTTGCTCTGAGAAGTTTGACCAACTATCATCGTATTGCTGTTGGCCGTATGATTCTCCATAATACGACGGTTGTGAATATGATGAGCTTTGTTCTGTGTCTACATAATGTAGGCTCTATCGCATCTGCTCAAATTCATCCACTGCCTTCCCCTTCCCCTTCCCCTTCCCCTTCAGCCCATAAACTTAATCAATACCTTGTCGAGTTTCATGATCTAAATCCTGGGTGGCATGTGTAAGATATTGCTTCTCGGTCCATGCACCACCTTCAAGTTGTGTAGACAAGACCAACAACCGCTTAGCGTCGCCGTCATCATCTGTTGAGGCACTCATGTCCGTATTGCTATCATGTCTCTAGACCGAGCAAGTTGCTGAATGCGATTGTGAAGGTGTCTTATCACTTGATTCGATTCTTTCCAACGATGCGATTGATGCTATTGTCTTTCCCTTTGCCTTTGCACGCTGGGCGGACGACTGTGATCGTTGGGTGTTTGTAGTTCCTCGAGCAGTTTGACTCGATGTTGTTTAACTTGTCACGTAATTGAGGGGGATTTTCCACCTGCTGGGGTTGTGTTTCTTTTTCTTCTATTGCTTCGGTGATAAAACGCGAAGAACGTTGAGGATCTCCTGTCTCATTAATTAGAGGACCCTCTTGGTTCTCTGCCACTTCAATCCACTCTAACATCGGCTCTGAATCTTTATTGTAGAATTAGAGATCGATGGGATTAATATCTGGTTCCTTTGGCTCCTTATCCAGGTCAGCACATCGCAACCTTAGTCGCATGTTATAATAAACATACACTAGTTTCTCTAACTATCTATATGAGAGTTTGTTGCGGACCTTTGTGTGAATCAATGCAAATGTTGACCAATTACGTTCGTAACCGCTAGATGTCGTCGTTTGTGAAAGTATAAGAATAACTGCCTTCTTTAAATGTCGTGCATCCCCTCCAAATTATAGCAATCACTCGACTACAAAAGGATATAAATAAGATTTTATTAGCATAACAAATAATTAACATCAAATATAATTAATAATCAATATGTGTAATTTTTCCTCATCAGGATCCATAGTGTAACGACACGATACAATTACAATGTCGGAGTATAAACCAACTGTTTCTCGAAATAATCGACCCTCCGTGAGAGCATCAGTTGCATTAGTAGTGTTTGGCAAGAGTCGATATATAACATTTCGTAGTGCCGTTAGTAAATTATTTTACGTTCCGAGAGCATATTGATATTGAATTGCCAGGTTTAAATAATACGTTGCAAGATATAATTTTGTTAGTATGATTTTTTATTATATAAAAAATAATAAATTAAATTATTCTGAATATGAATTTACTTGCATTATGAATATCTTGATCCATATGAACTTTGGTCCGACGATCAATGATCCGTACATATTGGTCGGCCTTAAAATCATTTTTGAAAAGCATTTACGGATCATTGATCGATTTTAAGGCCGTAAATATTTTCGACCATATACTGATGCTTCAATGATGCACGAATCCTAACTGTGAGATTTTGGTCGACTTTATCGCCGAACCCTTATATTGATCATAAATTGGCTCATGTGTAGTCCTATAGTATTCTTCTTCAACTCTTGCCTTCTTTTTTAATGTATCTTCCTTTGCTTGTTGTAGCTTGCTTTAAAATAATTTACGGATCTCCGTTGGAATCTTCTTGCATTTTGCAATATCAAGATACCTGTCGGTCAAATGCATTTCACCCGACTTATTCCTTCACCCTTGCCAATGTAATCATAATAAATACATTGCCAATGATGATGGCTCTCATCATTATGTGGCTGTTCCTTTGGTGCTATGATCAAATTTAAATCAAATAAGCTATAAAGTATAAACATATTGAATTGACCTAATATCGATTAAAAACCACTTATCGCAGCATTAAATAATTTTATTAAAACATAACTAATTCTATTTTACCATCATAAATATGTGAAATACATAAAAAAACATTAAATACCTAATTTTGATTCAATATAGGTCAAATTACGACGAAATCAACATTAGATACACTAATAACATGATTAACATAGTTAATTGCCACTAATTACTTCTCTTTCAATACTATAAACATGTCAAACATCCTAATAGGTATTAAAGACATTGAATTGATCTAAAATCGATCAAATTTCGATTAAATCATCATTAAAATGACTAATCGTAGCATTAAATAACTTTAATAAAACCTAATTAAACCTATTTTACCATCATAAACATGTGAAACATATAAAAGAAGTATTAAATACGTAATTTTGATCCAATATAGGTCGAATTACGATGAAATCATCATTAGATACACTAATCACATGATTAACATAGTTAATTACCCACTAATTACTTCTCTTTTAATACTATAAACATGTCAAACATCCTAATAGGTATTAAAGACATTAAATCGACCTAAATTAGATCAAATTTCGATTAACTCATCATTAAAATGACTAATTGCAGCATTAAATAACTTTAATAAAACCTAATTAAACCTATTTTACCATCATAAATATGTGAAACACATAAAAGAAGCATTAAATACATAATTTTGATCCAATATAAGTCAAATTATGATGAAATCATCATTAGATATACTAATCACATGATTAAGATAGTTAATTACTTACTAATTACTTCTCTTTCAATATTATAAACATGTCAAACATCCTAATAGGTATTAAAGACATTGAATTAACCTAAAATCGATCAAATTTCGATTAAATAATCATTAAACGACTAATCGTTGATTAAATAACTTTAATAATACCTAATTAAACCTATTTAACTATCATAAAGATCTTTCAATATTTAATATGCATGAAATATAAATATTTGACCTATTAAGTGTCTAATTTAGAATTAATCACTATTAAACACACTAATCATAATATTAAAGATCTTAATTACTCTCTAATTCAAGAAATAGAATACATACCTCTTGATTAAAAAGTTCTTCCTCTTAATCTTCCCAATGTAGCCTCGATTCAATTCATAAATCGTTGTTTTATAGAGTTTAAGAGAGTGTAAATGTGATAAAAAAATGAGTTTGAGGTAGTTTAAGAGAGTGTAAGAGTAAAATGATATAAAATAGGGGAGAAGGTGAGTTTAAAAACCCATGAGACCATGAGAAAGGGCTCCAATGGTCAATTTGACTGGAGCACTGTTATAGACATGTAACGATCGAAATCTACCGTTGTCGAGCTGTGTCGAGTGGTAACGATCGAAAATTCAACCGTTACCATCCAATATAGACCCGTATCGTCCGATACAGAGCGATATTGAGCGTTCCGCTCGGTAGCGGGTGGTCTGTGTACCAATATGTTGTCGGACCGATACGTATCGCTTGTATCGGGTGATATTATTCGAAATTAAAATCTCTGATGAGCAAACTATAATGATACATACAAGGATAACCAAAACGAAGTTATTAACTAATAATTTTAGATTATTCTTCTTGAAAGATATTATCTTTAGCAACATGGTACATCGATAGTTAGAGAAGATAGCAAGATCTTTAATGAATAAAATGAAGACCATATTCAGTTTTGTCTCGAGAAGCCATGGTTTTTATGCTCAATACAAATAATTTAACCTATTATGTCTAATTATATATTTATCGTGTTTAAAATCATAGAATCAACATGTTCTGAAAACAAAATTCTCCTATCTACCACTGTGGCATCCCTTATATGCATCCAACATATTTAATATTTTCAGTAAGTAGTTAAAATTCAAATTCTTCGACTAAGTATCTAGCAAATATTCAAGATGCTAGGCAACTGGGAGCATGGTTTGCAATATCGCATCCGTGCTCGAGTTTCGACGCTTCTCAGTGCACTGCGATGCTGAAATGGTACCGAAAGGTACATTTCAAACGTACCGCTCGGTATATATATTTATAATTATAAATATTATATATATATATATATAATAGATTTTTTTTTTCTTTCGACGATGTCGCCCTTGGCAACGTCGCCCGAGGTGTCAACGGGCGACGTCGCGCCCGAGGCAACGTCGCCCGAAAAGTTAATAAAAAAATTCTATTAAAAAATTTGGAGCCTTGGGGACGTTGCCCGAGCCTCGGGGACGTCGCCCGAGCCTCGGTGATGTCGCCGAGTTTTAAAAAAAAACTAAAAAAATAATTTTTTATTAAAAAATAATTTTTTTATTTAAAAAAATAAAAAAATCATACCGACCGATACAGGGCAGTCCGCGTGCCGGTATCCTGTCGGACCGGTACGTACCGCCCGGTACGGGCGGTACAAATCGGTATTGCAAACCTTGACTGGGAGTATTCATGTTTCATAGGTTACCATCAAATGTGCCTTCGATTTAATGTAAAATCTTATAACAATTATTGTCCTAGCAATTTTTTATTGGTCAAATATAGGTTAGTTGAGAAACTAGTAGATCCATGAACTATTGCATATATAACGATGTTGAGTTAGATGTATGATGGTACTAAAAAAAATCTTGAATAGATATACGATGTTACTGAAAAATATCAAATAAGAGATACTCATACTGTGAACTATCAAGGAAATTAGCGTTGGTTATTAAAACGTGGGACTAACAAGCATGAATACAGGTACACGATATTGCGATGGCATAATATGGATATGCTATTATTGCATCATGAAAAACATGATAGGATATGGCATCAATGCGATACATATTGGCCAAGTTTCTTAGTTCTGTTCATTTATATGCATCAGATCTTAATTTGAAGGAGATGCTCCCTGTATAATCTTATGAGTATATTGATTAAATGATAATTTGGACATGACAGCATGGTAGGATCTGAAGCCCAGATCAGACTTTAGTTGTATTTCATTTTTTCTGTGAATACACTTGGAGATATGAAGTCACTGCATCATAATTATATCTCAGTATGTGCATAAAAGCAGAAATTCCATAATTGCTTAAGACTTGATTATAATTAGCCAGTCTTCTAATCGTTGTAATGCCTTACCTATAGTTAGGTTAATGATTATTGGAGCCTGTGAAAGTTCTCTATCCTCTTTTTTTCTTTGTTCCTTTCCTCTTCTGACTTATCATTTTCTATGAATTTTGTTAAGGTGCTAAAGCTATACCTACATCAGTTCTAATAATATACTTGTTGCAGCATCTTTAGTTGGAATCCTCGATGGTGATTCTCTAAAGTTATACACTCTTATCTGGAGTCGGACGATGGCTTGCCAAATGGAAGCTTCGACTACTGATATGGTATGGACCTCTTTTTCTGTTACTATTTCCTCAGTTCCATACCTATTTAGGCAGTTACGCATGCTTACTTGTGTGAGTACATGTTGTGCCTTCATATGCCTTTTATTAGAGTTGGACTTGTTATTATTAACTGTGTCATTATATTGGATTCCCATGGACACACAAGAATAATATAAAACTTCAACATTTTGTGATAATTATCTTTATAAATAATTTCTATACTAGTGCTTTCAATGCTTACTTGGTATCAAAAGAGGTGTTTAGAAAGATCGGAAGAGGACCTATAAAATTTTTGTAGAGCTCATGCATTTTATGACTTCTTGATGCCTTTCTTGATAATTGATATGAACATGAATGGTTCTATTGGTAAAGATGTCAAATTATGTGCTGCACATGATGAAGTAGCTGATTTTTACTAAATATGTAAGATGTCTTATCTCTTATGATATCTGATTTGTTATCTTTGTTTAATATTATCAAAGGTGTCAAGTTATAAACAAGAAGAAACTCTCCTGCTTGGTTTAACTTTGCTAATAGTAGATATTTCCCTCCCTCCTTTCGACAGTGAGCTCTATTGGTGCAAGCAATAAATAACCCCTCATTGATGCAAGCAGAGGACCCTGTCAGTTGTATTAGTAAGCGTCTAGAGCTTATATTGGTGGACTTCCATTTTGTAGTGCAATGATGGACCTTTATGTGTGTCTTGTCACTTGTTAATTCCAATTTCTTTTCAGAATTTTTTTGAAAGGAAGTCACTGAAGGAAGAGAATAATTAGGTGGGAAGAAAACAGCCCAAAGAGAAACAGAGGTTTCATTAAGAATATATCAATTGTGATCATTTTTTTTCATCAAGATAGCTAGCCTTTAGATTAACATGATTCTTTATTCTCTAGTAACAAAACATTTTTTTTAAAATAATTGTCTCGAAATTCCCGGAAATTCTTCCTAAACAAGTTGCCATCCATAACCTGAATCCTAATGGACTCTTCTAAACCAAACTATTGAAGAAAATATAAGGATGAAATTCACCTCAGAATTAAAGAAAATAAGAGGTCCTGATCTAAAATTCTTTGAATCAATGTTGCTGCTTCTTCAACTTAAAATTGGACTGAAACATGGATGATGTGTCTACAGTCCTCTCAAAGTGCAACTTGTACAGAGTTTGTTCTTTGTGAGTTATTTGCATGTATTATATATTCAAATCCAATATATTTTCCATAAACTCTTAACCCCATCTCATCCATTGTATGTCTCAAGAATTTGCTCAATGTTACATGACATATTGTGGAATGGCACCCATGTAGATTCAAGCTGATATTGAGAATTCTCATGGAGATATGATCTTCCGATCAGTTGGTTCACGACTTACATTCCTTGGATATCGAGCAGTTTATGAGGTTTGTCCTTCATACTTGCTTTAGTATTTTCACTAGACAAAATACCATGATACTTTCTGTGTACATTCTTTTGTTTTTCTTCTGAAGTAAACATGATAGTGGAGTTCAATGCCTTGTGCCAAGTGCTTATCTCAGATAGCTTTTTATTGATGTTCAGCTTGTCGTGCTGTGCATGTGTTAGCTTGCAATAGCCCATATACTTTATCATTATCTTTTATATATTTATATATTATTTTGATATAAACTGGATGGACTGAAATGCCTCAAGCAGAACACATCTGCATCTCAGCTTGAAGCATCATATATTGCCAGCAATTTCTGCTGTGCTGCAAAGGCTGGTGTAATGTTGCCACTATGGTTTGCAAAACAAGTACTACTGTTATATGTGATTAGGTCAAAATTTGCCATTTCTCGGTACGGGGTCTATCAATACCTTTTGGCATGACACGGTTTGTGCCAGTCAGTACAGGTTACAAATTGACCTCATCATACATTGGCACTTCCAGCATGGTTTGGAATGATGCATGCCAATATTTCTGGTCTGTGCCGACAAGTGTTGATCATTATGGTACAGAGGATGCATGCATAGTGTAGTTAGTAACTTTTCTGCACTGTTCATGCCAGGAAGCTAAAACGCAGTACGGTAACCTTCTCAACGTTATTTCATCTTTAATAGAGAAATTACTATGTATATAACATGCTTATCATTTTTTTGTAATCTAATCTAACAAAAATGATGGAAATGCAACTTCAATATCTGAGTTATACAGAATTTGAAAGTTTGGACAGTTTTTGCTAATAATATCTGTAGTTTTGAATTTATCAGAATATTCTAAGTGGTCTTCATACTTGCTTTGGTTCACTTTGTCAAAAAGAATGTTGAACATTTGTGAAATCAGGACAAGGAGGCACAACTTAATGAAAATAACAAGGAAGAGGATAAAAATGAGGCATCTTCTGAGGCTCTCCACAAATTAAAGGTATCTTCACTGTGCCTTTTATTCTTAGTGGTTATCTGCATTAGTTGCCAAGAGTTTGAAAGATGACCAAATATTATAGTAGATTGTTGTTTGAATATCCATTCTTGTTCATTTGTTCACTGCTTTAAATAATCCAATTGATTGATGATATTGAATTATGTTTTCATTTCATAGGTCAAGGACTCTTTAAATTTGGTTAAGGTCCACCTACTTCAGCATTACACTAAACCACCACCACGTTATTCTGAAGGAGCACTGGTTAGTGATGTCCAGTACAAGATTGAGTTTATATTGGTCGCCTTCTCTTATTTATTAGGATTTTCATCTATCTTTTTGCGCTCCAGTACGAAGTTCTCTGCAAATTACAAAGTTGTCTTTTCTTTCTTGGTCGTTTAATTGTTTATACTCTTTTGAAGGTTAAAAAGCTAGAAGAACTTGGAATTGGAAGGCCATCAACTTATGCAACCATAATGAAAGTGTTGCAGGTACTCATTAAATTGCATTATGTAGACTGTTATATAGGCCATGAATATTTTGGTCATGTTTCCTACTGAAATAAGCAGCAGCTTATACTATCTGAAAGAAATGCTTACAGGAGGCTATACCCCATTGTATAAGTGTACAAGCTGTTGCAAGATTTACAAAGGCTAGCATGTGTAGAGTACAGGGTGCAAGTTTGTAGTAAATGAATTTACACATTGTTTCTTAATCTGAAATGCAAGACTGAGTTGCTTACGCATGACTTATATCATCTGGTTATGTATTAGCTTCTAAGCAATGTTACCTTCAAGATTATATTGATGAAATTGATTTATATCATCTGTTAAGTGTTATCACCATCACCTGTTGTTCTATATCCAAAAGTTGATCAGCCAAATTGCTTGTGTTCAGGATAGAAACTACATGTCAATGAAAAGTCGGATTCTTCATCCAGAATTTCGTGGTCGCATGGTATGGTATTGCCTTTTAATCTTTGTCACATGGTTATCTTAATGTAAACTATAGAAAGTTGCAATTTGCTTTATCTCAAGGATAGGGATACTACTTTGATGTTATTTCCCTGTAGCATGCTAGATGCTGTCATCAATGACAGTCTTTTCTCTATTATTGTGATCCATTATAACAGTACTGTTGAAGGTGGTCTAGGCACTCCACTAGCTACCCAAAGAGGTGATGAACCGCTAGTTGCATTTTTAAATTTCTTAGTTGACTATGCAAGCTCTTAATTCCAGGCAAATAAGAGTAGGGGAAGGAAAACTTGTGGTCACCAGGATGTAAACTTGTCCCCTGTCATGTTTTGGATCTGTGGCTGCTCGAAGGAACAGCAAGGGAAACTCACTAGAACAGTGGGGGAGGGTCACCAGGAGAAGGAGAGATTGTGGTCAACCAAATGTACGCAACAAGATAGCACAAACAGAGGAAGTGCATTGTAGCTTTTGTAAGTTGGTTGGACAGAGGGGATGTCAGGTCTTTTAAGTGGGAAACTAGTCGGAGTTGGTTGGAACATTCAACAATACATGTTGAAGCTGATTGCATTTGTTCAATTCATCTGTTTATAGAAAAAATATGTTCCTGCATGGTACGACACACTCTTGGATGTTACAATTCCCTTTTAAATAAACTTGTTTTAAAACAGTCCCTCTGCACATTGTAAGCCTTTTGGTCAGTTATTTTGACTTTCTTAACGTCTTTCCTTCTAGATCTAACAATAATTTGATTGGTTCATTTTCTGATGTTTCATATTTTAGGTGTCAGCATTTCTTTCCCATCATTTCTCAGAGGTTGCTGATTACAGTTTTACAGCTGACATGGAGAATGAGGTACTTGCTTATGCTATCAAACATTGTTGCTTTCATTGTCTGTCATCGATTTGGCAATAAGTGCACATTGGAAAAGCACAATCAGTTTGTCAGAGGTCTTGTTATATATCAAAAAACTGGTATAGCTATTATTGGTTGTGATTCTTAATTGTTTGATAGAAGTCATAATTTTCATTGATTGCGCAATTATATTTTGCCTATTCTCATCTTGTTTGACTGTTTTTTGTTCTTTGGTTTCTTTGTTTGGTTTTTGTTATAATAATCTTCAAGCACACACAAACCAATTAATCTTTTTGTGTCTGCATGCATGCCTGGTGACAAAAACTATTACCTAAGTAGTAAAGAATACATTTTTGGTCAATGTCATAGAAAGTTTTCATGGGGAACTGATTATCATAGATATATGTAGTAGTTCCTGATATGCTTTATTAGCAGCTGAAACTCAGTGGCTAAACCTCTTGTACTTTATAGGAACAGAATTCTTAGATGCTTTGAATTTCATTCTTCAACTAAAAGTACATCATGAAATTACCTTAAAGTGGTAGCTTACAGTCAAGTAGTTTATGAAGGATTCCAAGAAGGTAAATTTGGTAATTGCCTTGATGATCTTCTTTTAATAAAGCATGCATTTTTCTATCAAATTCCACAAAGAATGAAAGCATTCATTAAAGGCACTGATGGAATGTCCTTGTTGTTTTTCTTATAGTGCTTCCATGTAGATCCCTTCCAATTTCTGGACACTTATAGTTCTTTGGTTGTATGAAGTTGTCAATAGAAAGCAATCAGTATTCCTTGAAATTTTTTATTTATTTTCCAGTCATGTACAATCTGGATGACCTGGGATTCGTGTCTTGTTATCTTTTTTAACTTCTTGAGCCTGCAGATGGTTGTTGATTATTAAATTATAATTTTTTTCCCAAGATGAATGATGTCCATGTCCTCACTCTTTATATGAGCTTAAAGTGGAATTTGTCCCCGTTTGCAAATATGTGAGAGGCTGATTGTCAATTGCAAACTCTGCTACAGCCTAGTGTGTAGGTTTCTGAAGTTAATTGTGCTCTATAAGGTATGTCTAAGCTTATTGATAGTTTAAGAACTATAATTTTATAACAAACTTGGTGGTGCAGTACAAGATAATGAAGGCACCTTGCTGGTTGCCTTCTGCAATATATATTTGTTTTTACCATTTTAAGCTGTTGATATCCCCGAACAATTCTGGATACCAATCTGGCTATGGACTGGCATAGGTTCCGGTATCTGGAACTGCAATCCTTAGTACAACTAGTCTGTTATCAGTGCTAGATAGACAAATTGGGTCTTCTCTTTTGGTGGTGATTAAATGATTTTTTTTTATTTTGACATTTATTACCTCTTGAAGTTGATGTAGACTTAAAGGTTCTCAGTGTACAGTACCTTAGAACAAAATAAAAGAAATCAAGCATATCTTAATGCAAGTGCTTCTACTACTGTTAAAAGGCAGTGTAAAGGATTGAAGGCAGAAATGTTTGTGACAACTCACCATTCTGCTATAGGCAGCTTGAGCAGGTTTTTGGGTGTAGTTTCAGTACTGTCAGCTGTATAGAAGTTGTCTGTTATAATCATGGGTTCTCTCTCTTAGAAATTGAGCTTAAATTGACTACAAATTGTCGGTTGCAACTAGGAGTTTTCTCTTTTTTACTTCTCTTTTTTTAACAACTTCTAAAATCATGCAATAGGTTGCAATTGGCTTCAAATTGTTCGAGATCAAGGGAGCAAGAGATTAACATGCCATCTATTTCAAGTCAATATAGGTCAAGATATATTATGTCAAATAGGTATTGGCTTGCACAATGCTGGCCTGTGCCAATGGATATGTATATCAGTTTTTGGTCTATGCCAACACTTGCTTCTCACCCAAAAGCTATTGGCATACTCCTGTGCCATGAAATGACAACAGTGATTGAAACTGCCTTAACTTATCAGTAATTGGTGTGGATTTGACTTTATTGTTGTGGTTAACAGTTGATCCTGATTACCCATAATTAAGGATTTTTTTTTTTTGCAAAAAGGCAAGAATTGTATTGATAAAAAAGGAGATATAATACAGTTTAACACAGACAAGTTCCACTACTTCAAATTGTAGGGAACAAAAGGAACACCCCAAGGTCTACATAATTAAGGATTTTGTGATAGATCCAATTGATTTTTATGAGATTGGCAGGCCTAGATTGGTATCCAGTCAATCAGTCAGACCAGGAGGTTTCTTGATTATGGTACCTTCTTTTAGTTGGATATTTGGTCATTACTACTCTCCCTTTAATGGTAAGTGTGCTTCGTGAAGTTTATGCTTATGGCATTACCAACTTCTGTAGCTAGTAGTTGATGACAAATGCGAAAAGATTAAAGAGTAATGTTTACTCATTAGAAGGTTTTGAGCAACATAGTAATACATGTCTCATTTAATGCTTTAGGGCAATGTTTACAATACCGTACCGTACCGAAGTTTCGACACTTTTCCGGTATGATACGGTACCGAATACCGAACGGTACGTTTCGGTGTACCATTCTGTCACGAACGGTCGTCGCACTCTCGCAGCAACTTCGTTCAACGAACCGTTCGTCGCTTGATCATGCTTGTACATATCCTTGGCAGCCTATTTTGCCATAGTTTTGGTGTGTTTTCCTTGGAAAAATGCAAGAAACGGCAGCTTGCAGCGCTGCAGAATGATCGCTCACTGCACCGGGCAAAACTACCCCAAAATGGCTCCGTTTTCTCGTGGCGCGGCCTGTTTTCTGCAGCCCGCGGCTGCTTCCAAAACATCAGCCATCTCAGCACCCTGGAACCCCCCGGGTGGCACAGGACTGGATGGGGCTTCGGGGTAGT
The DNA here is from genome assembly GCA_024322285.1 of Musa beccarii. Lineage (NCBI taxonomy): Eukaryota > Viridiplantae > Streptophyta > Magnoliopsida > Zingiberales > Musaceae > Musa > Musa beccarii. The sequence continues at coordinate 8,574,933 of CM044402.1, read as the reverse complement.
GTTGGGCGTTGAACACTTTCACAAGTTTGCACGTCAACTTGACGGAAACTTGCCTTCGCGCCCGGCACCCGGGGAGTAGTTGTTTGCGGACTTGCAGCTGCTCGTTCACCCTTCTAAAGTCCTTGTTTTCCTCCTCTCGTTCTCTGCTTTCCTGCACTCCAAGTGCTCGCTCAATTGCTTGTAAAGCTTCCTTCTTCGCGAGACGTCGAGACTTATCCGTCGCTCGTTTCAAAACTAATCAACTTTTGTTTTATAGGTCCTACGGGACCTGCATGAGGTTACAGCTCGGTTGACTCTTTGCGGATGCGTATGTCGCAAGGGCGCCTCAAGACTTAGGCAATCCCAGCTAAGTCTGATCGAAGTGGCCGCAATGGTGCTTCACCACTTAGGCAATTTCAGCTAAGTGCGTGACATTGTGGTATCAGAGCAACCCCTGGCCTTCATCGATCATCCCAGAGAGGGTGTCCACGCCAAGCGCCCCAGAGGGGGTAGGCAGGGTGGCCAGTCCGTGACGAGGTCGTCACGAGATTGGGTGGGGGAGAATGTCATGCCAAGCGCCCCAGAGGGAGTAGGCAGGGTGAATTCTCAATGATGTCACAGTGATCATCCCAGAGGGGGTATTATGCCGAGTACCCCAGAGGGGGTGTGCCCTAGAGGGGGTAGGCAACTGTGCACCCCAGAGGGGGTGCGCCCTACAGGGGGTAGGCAAGGTGCATTTAGTCCTACATTGGTAAGGAAAGGAGAGATCTTGAGCCTTATAAGTGTTGGCGCTGCACACTCCAATAAGCCGGTTTAGTAGGGTGACATTAAGGCCCACCTTGCGTCTAGTGGCTCCAGAGCCCATTGTGCCGGGTGCGATACCCCCTGCTCCCTTAGGGGTGGATCCTCTCTCGCAATCCCGTGCTAGTCCTGTCCAGGTCGCTAACGATCTCCTCATGTGTGTGGTTCCGTTGCGCACTCTGCTAAGTTGATTTTGCGAGGAGAGGGAAATGGCCATGTGACAATTCGGTATATGTATTTATAATTATAAATATTATATATATATATATTATATTTCTTTTCTCGACAACGTCGCCGAGGCGACGTCGCTTATAAAAAAGAAAAGAAAAGCCTCACGGCGACGGCGACGTCGCCTCGGGAGACTGTCACGCACTTAACTGGAATTGCCTAAGTGGTGAGGCACCCTTGTGGAAAACACGGACTTAGGTGGAGTTGCCTAAGTCAAGAATCATCTTTGCGCCCACTTCGATTAGACTTAGCTTGGATTGCCTAAGTCTTGAGGCGCCCTTGCGACATATGCGTCCGCAAAGGGTCAGCCGAACTGCAACCTCATGCAGGTCCCGTAGGACCTGTAAAAAGAGAAGTTAATTAGTTTTGAAAACGAGCGGCGGACAAGTCCCGACGTCTCGTGAAGAGGGAAGCTTTACAAGCAATTGAGCGAGCACTTGGAGTGCAGGAAAGCAGAGAAAGAGAGGAGGAAAACAAGGACTTTAGAAGGGTGAATGAGCAGCTGTAAGTTCGCAAACAACTACTCCCCAAGTGCCGGGCGCGAAGGCAAGTTTCCGTCAAGTTGACGTGCAAACTTGGGAAAGTGTTCTACGCTCGACACTATACCGAAGACCCATCCAGCTATGTGCCACCCGGGGTTCTTGGAGTCTTGAGATGGTCGACAAAATTGGGGTGGTGCGGGCTGCGAAATCAGCCCGCGACACAAAAACGGAGCTGTTTTGGGGTTTTTGGCGATCAATGAGCGATCGTTCTGCAGCGCTACGAGTTGTTGTTTCTTACATTTTTACAGGGAAAACACACCAAAACATGGCAAAACAGGCTGCCCAGGATATGTACATGCATGGGCAAGCGATGAACGGTTCGTTGAATGAAGTTGTTGTAAGTATGCGATGACCGTTCGTGACATTCTCCCCCACTTAAACTGTCGACGCCCTCGTCAATGCTTGCTGGTAGGCTTTGATGGTTGTCTCTTCATGTTGGAGGGCATCTTCTGGCTCCCAACTGGCTTCAGTTCTGGGAAGCTTCCGCCACTTCACCAAGTACTCAGTCTGTTTCGCTTCGTTGGGTAGCTTTGTCTTATAATCCGCTAAAATGGTCTCAACTCGCTTCTCGTAGGAGGCTCTGGTGGGAGGTTGTCGAGTTGAAACGCCTCGGGAAGCATCTTGCGGATCGGAGTGGTAGGCTTTCAAGTTACTGGCTTGGAAAACATTATGAATTTTGAGCCACGCTGGCAGCTGCAACTTGTAGGAGACGTTGCCCACCCTACTGGTAATTGGGAAGGGGCCATCATACTTGCGCACCAATCCTTTGTGCACCTTGTTTCTAAAGAATTGGAGTGATGCTGGTTGGAGCTTTACCAACACCAAATCGCCGACTTTGTATTCTTGTGGTCGCCTTCCCAAGTCTGCCCACTTCATCTTTCTGGTCGTCTTCTCCAAGTAGGCCCGCGCAATATCTGCATTTCGATGCCATTCTTTTGCCAAGTGATATACGGACGGATTACTTCCTGTATATCCAATAGCCAAAGTGTGAGGAGTCGACGGCTGTTGTCCTGTGATGATCTCAAAGGGGCTCTTGTTGGACGCAGAGCTCCGCTGCAGGTTGTAGGAGAATTGGGCTATGTCCAACAGCTTCACCCAATCTCGTTGGTTGGCACTCACGTAGTGCCGAAGATATTGCTCTAGGAGCGAGTTTATTCTCTCAGTTTGGCCATCCGTCTGAGGGTGGAGGCTTGTGGAGAAGTATAGCTTCGACCTCAACAATTTGAATAGCTCGGTCCAGAATCATCCCAGAAATCGAGCATCTCGATCACTTATGATATTGTGCGGGACTCCCCAATACTTCACCACATTCTTCATCATTAGCTTCGTCGCTTCCTCTACTGAACAGTGTAGGGGTGTAGCAATGAAGGTTGCATACTTCGAAAATCGATCGACCACCACAAGTATTGATCCGAGTCCCCCTACTGCCGGCAAGCTTGATATGAAGTCTAGAGAAATGCTCTCCCACGGCCTTTCTGGTACGGGCAACGGCTCTAAAAGTCCCACCGGCTTCCGTTGCTCCACCTTATCTTGTTGACTAGTTAGGCACATTCGAACATATTCCTCCACATCCGTCCCCATCTTTGGCCAATAGAAGGCCCTCTCCACGAGAGCCAATGTTCGGTGAATGCTCGGATGTCCTGCTCAAAGGGAATCGTGACACTCCTTCAAGAGTTCACGCCTCAAATTGTCCACTCGAGGGATATAAACTCTATTCCCTTTGGTGTAGACGAGTCCCTCCTGGACCCAAAATCGTCGTGCCTTGCCTTCTTGGATCGATTCAAGCGCCAAGGTTCTTGCCTGGGATCACTTTATGCATCCATCCTTGATCCGAGAAAGGAAGTTGGAGTGCAACTGACTGGTTTGGCCTTTGCCCTCCAGTTGTATAGCATTCACTCGCTTCATATTCCGGCTCAACGCATCGGCTACGACATTTGCTTTGCCGGGCTTGTACTCTATTACCATATCAAATTCTGCCAGGAAGTCCTGCCATCGTGCTTGCTTTGGAGAGAGTTTCTTCTGAGTCTGAAAGTAACTCAAAGCGATGTTGTTTGTCCTCAGTACAAATCGCGATCCGAGAAGGTAGTGTCGCCACACCCGTAAACAGTGGATCACCGCTGTCATCTCCTTCTCGTGCATTGGATACCGTTGCTCGGTCTCATTGAGCTTGCGGCTTGCGTAGGTCACTGGGTGGCTCTCCTGCATGAGTACTCCCCCAATAGCGAAGTCGGAAGCATCTGTATGGACTTCAAAGGGCTTCCCGTAATTTGGCAATTTGAGCACCGGTTCTTTCAAGACGGCAGCCTTAGGTCTTGGAATGCCGTTTCACATTTGTCGGACCATCTCCAAGGCTGCTCCTTTTACAGCAACTCCGTCAGTGGAGCTGCACGCTTCGAATACCCCATTATGAAGCGTCGATAGTAGTTCACAAAACCAAGGAAGGATCTCAGCTCTGGCACCTTCCTTGGAGTACTCCATTCTACCACAACTTGCACCTTTGACTTGTCCATTCGAATGGAACCATTGCCGATTCGATGCCTCAAGAATAAGATCTCCGTCTAAGCAAAGTAGCACTTCTCTCTTTTCACGAACAAAGTATTCTCCCTGAGAACTTTGAAGATTGTTCGAAGGTGCTCAATATGCTCCTCAAGTGTTCGGCTGTAGACGACGATATCGTCCAAGTAGATGACCACAAACTTATCCAAATACTCCTTGAATAGCTGGTTTATAAGAGTGCAGAATGTGGCTGGAGCGTTGGTTAAGCCGAAAGACATCACCAAGAACTCGAACGCTCCATACCTGGTCACACAGGTAGTCTTCGCTTTATCACTTTTAGCAATACGCACCTGCTAATACCCTGACAGAAGGTCGAGTTTGTAGAAATACTTTGCTTGCCCAGTTGGTCGAACAAGTCCGCAATGAGCGGGATGGGATATTTCTTCTTCACGGTCACCTTGTTAAGGGCTCGATAATCGACGCATAGTCGGAGACTCCCATCTTGTTTCTTCTGGAAGAGAACTAGAGCTCCGAATGGTGCTTTGGAACTGCGGATGAGACCACCGCTTAGCAGTTCATCTAACTGCTTTCTGAGCTCTGCCAACTCAGGAGGGGGCATGCGGTATGGTGGTCTCGCTAGAGGCTTCACTCCCGGCTCCAGCTCAATAAGATGATCCACACCTCTACGTGGTGGCAGAGTTTTCGGCAACTCTGGTGGCATAACATCTGTGAACTCCTTCAGAATGTTTGCCACCGCAGCAGGTTCTTTAATGGCCTCCTCGTCAAGTGGTTCTAGCTTCAGCGCAGCCATAAAAGTTAACTCTCCTTTGCGTACACCTTTCTTCAATTGCAACGCCGATAGTTGTTGGGGATCCTAGGTTCCTCTCCGAGAGATGGAAACCACACAGGGGTTGTCACCTCCCATCAGACATATGGAGTCTAGGAACGGCATCGGTACCAAATTTGCTGCGTGCATGAACTCCATTCCGAGAATCACTTGGAAGTCATCCAATGGCACCGCCATCATGTTTGTGCGCTCGCTCCATGATCCGATCTTGATGGAGACTCCCTTTGCTAGCCCGGAGATTTGCTTGGCCTCCGAGTTGACCGCCTTCATCTGACTTGGGTTCTTCTCCAAGATTAGCCCAAGCCGCTTTGCTTCTCGGTCGGCGATGAAGTTGTGGGTAGCACCCGTGTCCACCATTTCTCGGGTGGTTTGGCCGTTGAGTCTAATGTTTACATACATCATCTCACTGCTTCCTGCTTTTTGTTGCTTTGGCTTCAGGTTCTCCCCCACTTAACCCCGCAATGCATTCAACAAACGCATCGCACCCATTCGAGGTCCTTGCGACTTCTCGTCATCGCTACCAGATTCGGAGCTACTCGAACTGAGAGCAACTGCCTTGCCCTTGTCTGGCTTGGGGGGGTTGATGGAAGGCGACAAGGCATTGAGTGCCTGCTTTTGTGGGCACTCCCACACCCTGTGTGGCCCTCCGCACTAGAAGCATATGCTAGGTCTTGAGGCCTTACCATTTGAGTTCAGCCCCTTATGGAAACTCTTCTTCCTTTGCTCGCCCCTAGGTTCCTTCCTAGGAGGATGCTTTGGATGGCGATTTCCTCTAGACTGTTTCTTCTTCCTCGGGTCCTCTGAAGAAACAAAGTCGGTGAGCCTTTCTGCGGCTGCAATTGCTCCGATCACATCAGTGACATTCCGTCGATGAAGTTCCTATTGAGCTCATGGCTTCAAGCCGTTAAGAAAGCTGAATAGCTTATCTTTTTCAGACATGTCTTGAATGTCCAGCATCAGTGCAGAAAATTGCTTCACATAATCCCGAATGGAAGTCGTTTGGTGGTGTTGTCTTAACTTCCTCCTTGCGACGAACTCAGTGTTCTCGGGCAGGAATTGAGTTGTCAACTCACGCTTCAAGTCGTCCCATGTGTCCACTCGGCACCGACCTTGTTGAATCTCTTCCCAATGGGTTCTTCACCAAAGCTTTGCATCTCCGTCGATACATGATCGCTTATCGAAACTTTGGTATCCTCGTAGTCCGCCCCGTCTCTAAGTCTGCTCCATATCAAATAGGAAATTCTCGAGCTTCTTCGCATCTCTAGCATCCCCATAACAATGCGACGAACTCAGTGTTCTCGGGCAGGAATTGAGTTGTCAACTCACGCTTCAAGTCGTCCCATGTGTCCACTCGGCACCGACCTTGTTGAATCTCTTCCCAATGGGTTCTTCACCAAAGCTTTGCATCTCCGTTCAGATACATGATCGCTATCGAAACTTTGGTATCCTCAGAGTCTGGCCCCGTAGCTCGGAAGTACTGTTCCATATCAAATAGGAAATTCTCGAGCTTCTTCGCATCTCTAGCATCCCCATAACAATGTGGGTCGGGCGCTCTGAAGCTTTGTGTCTGCGCAACGCAGGTGTTGCTTCTCGCATTTAGCTCCCTTGTGAACACTGTCACTTTGGAAGTGAGTTCCACCACCATTTCTCGCAGATGTTGTACGGAGTCCTTGGTGTCATCCGTTAGTCGGTCGACTAAGGCTTCAACCTTGTCGATCCGAGATTCGGCTTCCTCTTGCGAGCTCTCTACCCCAAGAAGCCTATGTTGGCCTTGGTAGAGTTCCTCCAAGCTCGCTTCAAGAACATCCAAGCGGGTTTCTGCCGCTGTGATCCTTTCTCTATGGCTTATTTTCCCAGTCGGCGCTCCAGATTGCGCCTCCTCCGCACGCGGCGAGTAGCCAACTTCTCGCTCATCATGTCCACTACCCTGCTCTTCCTGAGCGGCACCAGTAGTGAGGGAGCGAGTTTGCACATACAACCCACCTACGGCTGCTTGTGGCAACAATCCGACTTGCCCCGCCTTGCTCGATTCGCCGCGATGTTTCACCATGGCGAGATTGCGAAATTTCTTCGCTGCTTGCTCAAATTGCTTGCCTGCTCTGATACCACAATGTCACGCACTTAGCTGGAATTGCCTAAGTGGTGAGGCACCCTTGCGGCAAACACGGACTTAGCTGGAGTTGCCTAAGTCAAGAATCACCTTTGCGCCCACTTCGATTAGACTTAGCTTGGATTGCCTAAGTCTTGAGGCGCCCTTGCGACATATGTGTCTGCAAAGGGTCAGCCGAACTGCAACCTCATGCAGGTCCCGTAGGACTTGTAAAAAGAGAAGTTGATTAGTTTTGAAAACGAGCGGCGGACAAGTCCCGACGTCTCGCGAAGAGGGAAGCTTTACAAGCAATTGAGTGAACACTTGGAGTGCAAGAAAGCAGAGAAAGAGAGGAGGAAAATAAGGACTTTAGAAGGGTGAATGAGCAGCTGCAAGTTCGCAAACAACTACTCCCTAAGTGCCGGGCACGAAGGCAAGTTTCCGTCAAGTTGACGTGCAAACTTGTGAAAGTGTTCTACGCCCGACATTATATCGAAGACCCATCCAGCCATGTGCCACTCGGGGGGTTCTTGGGTGCTGAGATGGCTGACAAAATTGGGATGGCTGCAGCAAACAAAAACGGAGCTGTTTTGGGGGTTTTTGGGTAGATGCCGCGAGCGATCGTTTTGCTGTGCTGCGAGCTGTTGTTTCTTACATTTTTACATAGAAAACACACCAAAACATAGCAAAACAGGCTGCCAAGGATATGTACATGCATGGGCAAGTGACGAACGGTTCGTTGAACGAAGTTGCTGCAAGTATGCGACGACCGTTTGTGACAAGATGTCGCCTCCCTTCTTGGGTGACGTCGCCCAGGGAGACGTCGCCTCGAGAGACGTCACCCGAGCCTCGGCGACGTCGCCCGCAGATAAAAAAAAGAAATTGGCGACGTTGCCCACATATAAAAAAACAAAAAATGATTTTTTTCTATTAAAAAATAAAAAACCCGATATTGCTCGGTAGCGGGTGGTCCGTGTACCGGTATCCTGTCAGGCCGGTACGTACCGCCCATACCGGGCGGTACCATTCGAAATTGCATACCTTGCTTTAGGGATTCATTTGAAGATCTTCAATGCCACAAAACGTAGTTCTCTTTTCTACTAAGCTAGTGAAAGCTAATCTTTATCCTCTGATTGAAATTACTGTTGAGAACTTCTGTAAATGCTTTTCGCAAGATTTATATTTATATGATCTCTTCTATGCATGTTCAGGTGTCTTTCTGTGTATATTGTTTGAGTCAATAAGATATCTGATTTAGTGAATATTCAAATGTTTGCCAGGAATGACATATATAGTATGGGCAGTTTCATATGTATGTATACTAGTTATGATAGAAAATAGCCTTAAATATGATATGTATATTTGTTTGCAAAGGGTAGTTATGAGATGTATATATAGCTGATTTTTACGTGACTATTTACTTTGGACTTATGTAGTGTTGGCTATTTTTGTTGATTGCACTCTATCATTGTTTACCTTTGATCAGCTAGATAATGTATGTGCTGGAACTACCGAATGGAAAGGGCTTTTGAAAGATTATTGGTCACGATTTAGTAAGTACTGTGATCTTGCAGCCAATTGTGAGACTCGTCAGGTAGCTTACCAATGTACATATTCTTTATTTTTTTTAACATTTGCATTAAGCAACCTGATTCTTTTTTGTTAACTAAGGAAAGACTGCTTATTCATTTTCCAGGTAGAGAATATGTTGGAGGAAACATTTGGACACATATTGTTTGCTTCACTAAGTAGCAGACAATGTCCTAGGTATTGCCAACTGTTAGCTATTTGATTTTGACTAAGATTTGGAATTTGATATTATCTGTGGTGAAGTTACATAACTATCCTTATAGTGATTGACCTTCAATTGTTTTTCTCAAGATCCACACAATTTGTCTAAATTCTGAGTTATTATTATTTTGATGGTGCTTTTGTTGTCATGGAACTCCATTTCACTCAGGCTGGTATGTCGATGTCATTAAAAGAAAATTTTAAAAGGTCAAAATTGGGGCTCATGAACGCAAGCCCTCTTCTTAGTGGTCCATTGTTGTCATCCACCATTGTGAAAGTTTGAAACCTCCCCTCATCTCAATGTCATCTGCCGACCTTGCTGCCCTCACATGGCCTTGGTGTGCTTCCTCCACTTCTTCCTTCCTCTTCCTTGTTCCTTCGCTTCTTCCCTCCTTTTCTTTCTCTTCTTCCTCCACCATCTATTCCCTTCTCTGATATTTCTTCTTCCTCTTCCAATCTTCAGTGTGTACATGTGTACCACCTTCTATATACCAATACCGATTGACATGTTCGGCTAGGGACTGGTATGGTGCCCTTACGAGATTGAGTCCTTGCTTGTTATTACCTCCGTATGCTTTAGAAGTCCTGGCAAACCTCACTGAAAACTAACTTGTCATCTTCAGTTTTGCATTTTGACATTGTTACACACAACAACTAATTGTAGTGTTAAATGGCAAAATCATTCTGCAATTAATCTATGCTAAATTTTCATGCATAGGCCAATGATGAATGCAATTATTGGGATCCCTCTACCCTCTTGGAACCATAACCAAATTCCTTGGAGGTCATATTGATATCAAACATATGAGAAATATGTTATTGCATACAAATTAATATATTTTTCGAATTTAATAGATTTTGCATAAAGTACAAAAAACATAAAGAGGTATATGAACACAAGATTTAGCATAGTTGTCATAAATGGCATAATCAATCTGCAATTTATCTACGCTAAATTTTCATGCATAGGCCAATGATGAATGCAATTATTGGGATCCCTCTACCCTCTTGGAACCATAACCAAATTCCTTGGAGGTCATATTGATATCAAACATATGAGAAATATGTTATTGCATACAAATTAATATGTTTTTTGAATTTAAAAGGTTTTGCATAAAGTACAAAAAACATAAAGAGGTATATGAACACAAGATTTAGCATAGTTGTCATAAATGGCATAATCATTCTGCAATTTATCTACGCTAAATCTTTATGCATAGGCCAATGATGAATGCAATTATTGGAATCCCTTTACCCTCTTGGAACCATAACCAAATTTCTTGGAGGTCATATTGATATCAAACATATGACAAATATGTTATTGTATACAAATTAATATGTTTTTCGAATTTAAAAGGTTTTGCATAAAGTACATAAAACATAAAGAGGTATATGAACACAGGAGAATATAATTTTTCTCATTAGTTAATCTTTTTTGTATACAAAGGAAGACATATATAGGCTTATTACAACCTGTACAATTAAGGAAATTGATTCTGTATAGTATTTTATTCTAATTTATTTCCTATAATATGGGCTGATTTGATACTGATTGAGTGGTCCAAAATAGGGGGATAGATTCCCTTAATTATGGGATTATAAAATCCCTTAATTATGGGATTCAAAATCCTTTAATCATGGGATTTTTAACACTCCCCCTCAAGTTGGCTCAAAGATGTCAATCATTCTCAGCTTGCTCATTAGATCCTCATCAGAAGATTTTTTAAGCCCTTTGGTAAGAATATATGTTAGTTGCGTCTCTGTAGGAATATAGGGCATGTAGACAATTCTTCTTCAAGTTTCTCCTTTATGAAATGTTGATATACTTCAACATGCTTTGAAGTTTGAACAATCATGGTGTACTAGATTATAAACAGTGTTAATAGTAGCCTTGTTGTCATAATATAGTCTCATAGGAGTTTCAATGGGTATTCGTAATTCTCTTAGAAGCGTTTTTAGCCATAAGAGTTCACAAATATCTTGTGCTACCACTTTGAACTTTGCTTCACCATTGCCTTTAGCAACCATGGTTTGTTTTACCAGTCTATATCGATGTATCGATTGACCATTGGTACGACACATAACAATGTACCGACACACAATACGGTGGGGTGTACTAATAGACTGGTATGTGCCACCCATGTCAACCCCTTGTTGGATCGGTATGTACCGTTCGGTGCTACGGTGTGACAATCCTTGTTTGCAACAATTGTCTGCTTCTTGGTCCTCCAAGCCAACAAATGTACCATATCTTAAAGTTGATCTTCTATCACTTATTGATCTTGCCCAATCAGCATCAGTGAAGGCCTTAATTCTCAAATGATTGTCCTTTTTGAATAATAATCCTTTGCTTAGAGCCCTTTTTAGATATCTAAAGATCCTATATATTGTCTCTAAATGTTCTTCATGGGGTGAGTGCATAAATTGACTCACTACACACTACAAATGCCAAGTCTAGGCGAGTATGAGATAAGTAAATCAACTTACCTATGAGTCTTTGATATTTGATTGCGTTTACCATTGCTCTTTGAGAAGGATATCCCAATTTTTGATTGAAATCTATTGGAGTGTCCATAGGCTTACAACCAACTAACCAAGCATCCTATTTCTTTTAGAAGGTCTAGGGTGTATTTCCTTTGTGAAACAAATATCTCATTCTTTGATCTCGTTATTTCAATCCCTAAGAAATATTTTAAATGGCCAAGATCTTTAATTTCGAACTCTTTGGCTAGGATATGCTTCAAAATTTTCTCCAATTCTAAGACATCATTGCCTGTTAACAAGGTCTTCAATTTCGAATAATACAGCCCGTACCAGGCGGTACGTACTGGTCCGCTAGCAGACCGGTACATGGACCACCCTCAATCGACTGGTATCGTTGATTGGGGCTATTTTCGGCTCGGACGGTGACCGAGGGAGAAGAAAGAGAAAAGGGTGGTATTAAGCGAGGGAAGAAAGAAAAGGAAGGAGAGAAAAACTTAGAGATCGACGTCGCTTTCCCTCCTCGTTTGTCGGCGACTTCTGTCGTCGTAGGGAGAAGAATCCGCGATCGCCAACTTCTCTCGACGTGGGGAGAAGAATTCGCGATCGTGGGGAGAAGAGAGGCGACATCGCGGGCAGAATTTTTTTTTCACTTATATATATATATAGTCGAAGTTGCCCCGTGTGGGGAGAAGAGAGGCAACATCGCCTCGGCTTTCTGCTCGTGTGGGGAGAAGAAACCCTTCTCCCCACGGGCCAAAAAGGGTGACATGGTCGTTTTTTTTTATTTTTATATATACCGAGTGGTATATCGAATTATACCGCTTAGTATATAAGTATCATACCGTACTGAGCGAGTCTTGAAGCTACGGTACGGTACGAAATTTTGATCCTTGCCTGTTAGGATAATTTCATCCACATAAACTATAAGAATAGCAGTATCTCCCTTATTTGAGTGTTTATAGAATATTGTATGGTCCGAGTGATTTTGTGTGTAACCGTAGCTACAAACTGATATTGTGAACCTCTCAAACCATGCATGTGGGAATTGCTTGAGATCATAAAGAGATCTTCGCAGCTTGCACATCTTATTTGAGCCGTACAAATTCTCAAAGCCAGGTGTTAGATCATGTTTACTTCTTCCCCCAGTTCTCCATTGAGAAAGATATTTTTCACATCTAATTGATGTAAAGGTCATTCAAAATTAGTTGCAAGAGATAATAATACTCGAATAGTATTTAGTTTTGCAAGTAGAGCAAATGTTTCTTGATAGTCAATACCATATATTTGAGTAAATCCTTTTGCAACCAATTTCGTTTTGTACCTTTCAATATAATCATCTACCTTATATTTAACAGTAAACATCCATTTGTATTCTACTGGATTCTTCTCCTTTGGCAGATGCACAACACTCCGAGTATCATTCTTTTGAAGAGCTCTCATCTCCTCCTTAATTGCCTCTCCTCATTCTAGAATTAATAAAGCATCTTGTATATTTTTTGGAATTTCTAAACTAGACAAGTGTGTTGTAAAAGCTTTAAAGGTTGGAGACAATCTATGATAGGACACATATTTAGATACAGGATGCATCGAACAAGATCTAATTCCTATTCTAATGGTAATAGGAACATCAAGATCTGAGGAAGGAATAGAGTTACTTGTGTCTCTGTCTGGATTTGCTATCAATTCAGACTCTTGGTAGTACTCAAGAGGGTGAACATTGACCTTTTTTAGATTTCGCTGTCTTAAATACACACAAAACTCAGGTGCAGTCATAGGGACATCTCTTCCTGAACTAGACAGTCCAATAGCATGTTGTGGCATTGGAGATTTGGGGTGTGGTGTTGGAGATTTAGAATCAGGAGTATTAATATGTGTTAGAACCCTTCGCGGATTCTAAGCTTGGGGTTGATCTCTATAGGGGATCGACCTCCTTGGAACTCTATAGGGGTTCCTTCCTCCAAGTTGCTGCACAAAGGCTGCAAAAATATTGATCTATTCATTTATTAGAGAGGATGAATATATTGCTATTTATAGGGCTTCTAAGCCCCAACTCCTAATAGGACTCTTACTCAAGACTCCTACTTCTCACCAACTTCTAATTAGGACTCCTTCTCTAGTAGGATTCCTAATTCAAATAGGACCTTTTAACTAATAGGACTTCTACTTCTAATAGGACTCTTTTCCTAATAGGACTCCTACTTCTAATAGGACTCTTTTCCTAATAGGATTCCTACTTCTAATAGGACTCTTTTCCTAATAGGACTCCTACTTCTAATAGGACTCTTTTCCTAAGACCTAACCCTAACCTAGCCGGCCTCTTCACCTCTTTAATAAGGGTCGGCTAGATAGGATTTACATGAATGCCCTTATCAATGAAACTAAATTAGGACTATCATAGCTAGAGTCCTAATAGACCTGCCCTCTTCAAATCAGCCTTGTCCTCGAGGCTGACGTTCCATGAATTTTGGGAATTTGATCTTCAAGTCGTCATAGTTCTCCCAAGTGGCATCTTCTGCTGGTAGGTTTGCCCACTGTATTAACACTTCAGTAGCAGGTCGTCGTCGTCGAGTCACGATTCGTCGATCAATAATGGCACTTGGTTGGGTCTGGAGCTCTCCTTGGGTAGTTATATTTGGTAGATGGCTTTGGGCTGTCTCGTGTTGTCCCAACTTGAGCTTCAAATATGATACATGGAAGACTGGATGGATTCGGGAGCTGGCGGGTAAGTCCAATCTGTATGTTACTACTCCGATGCGCTCCAAAATCTGGTAGGGTCCATAGAACCGAGGTGAAAGCTTCATAGACACTCTGGTTTGGATTGATGTTTGCTTGTATGGCTGGAGCCGTAGGAAGACCCAATCTCCTACTGAAAATTCTCTTTCGCCTTTATGTTGATCATATTGTTTGTTTATCCTTGCTTGTCTTTGCAGTGAGATTATCTTTTAGCAACTTCAAGATTTTGTCTCTATCTTGTAGTTCCCTGTCTACTTGTTCTACTTTAGAGGTGCCCAACACATATTTTGGAATTACAGAGGGGGGGTCGGCCATACATGGCCTCATAGGGAGTACATTTTGTGGAGGAATGATAAGTTGTATTATACCACCACTCGGCCCAGGGAAGCCACGTTGTCCATTCTTTTGGTCGGTCACTGGTGAAGCATCTAAGGTATGTCTCCAAACACACTGCTCACCACTTCATTTGGCCGTCGGTTTGTGGGTGATATGCGTACTCATCTTTAATTTAGTGCCTTGCATCTGGAATAACTCATCAAAATTTGCTCGTGAAGATCCTATCACGATCACTTACAATAGATCTCGGCATCCCATGTAATTTTACAATATTCTCCATAAAGGTTCGAGCAATACTAGAAGCAGTGTAGGGATTACGGATGGCACAAAAGTGAGCATACTTTGTAAGGCGATCAACCACGACAAAAATTGTACCTTTTCCTTGTGATGAGGAAGCCCTTCGATGAAATCCATTGATATATCACCATATTGATTCGGGATGGGTAGAGGTTGTAACTTTCCGGGACTTGCCATTGTCTCACCTTTGTGTCGTTGACATATATCACATTGTGCCAAGGTCCGCAATCTGATCCGCACGTCTGCAGGTGTCGAGAGTTGCTCGATGCGGATGCGATCTGGCGTCATCGAGCGGTATGCGGTTGAGATCTTGTTACCGATCGGTAACGGTCGAAATCGACAGATTCTGAAGTCATCTTGCCGTGGTAACTGGTCGAAATCGACCGATTATCGAAGTCAGTCTTGCCGGCGATAGCAGTTGAAATCGGCAGATTACCGAAGCCGTCTTGAAGCGGTAATAGTCGAAATTTCAACCGTTCTTGGCGATATATCTCCGTATCGACCGATACGGAGATACTAGGCGTCTCGCCCGGTAGAGGGCGGTCCGCGTCACCGGTATCTGTCGGACCGATGACGTACACGCCTCACAAGGCGATGCACAAATATGGACCTTGCATTGTGCTATAAATTCAGCAATAATATTTTTCATCCCTATCCAATAAAAATTTTGCTTAATTCTTTTATAGGTTCTAAGGAACCCGAGTGCCCTGATCGTAGGTGTGGAATGCTCTCTTGAAGGATGGTCTTTATGCAAGTAGAATTTGGCACAAGCACAATACGTCCTTTATATCGCAAGTCCTTTGAGTCCCAATCAGTAATGAGCCATAGAGCTTGGTGCTTCCTTTAATTTTTTATGATTTTACTTGTTTCGGATTATCTTGCCATTCCCTCCTAATATCCTCAAGGAAGTTGCTTGGTCGGAAAACAAATTAAAAATTCAACTTGCTCGGGTAGCCGTGAAAGCGCATCTGCAACAACATTATCTTTCCCTTTTTGTAAGTTATTTCATAATCATATCCAAGAAGCTTTGTTACCCATTTTTGCTGCTCGGGGAAGATATCTTTTGCTCCAAGAAATATTTTAGGCTTTTATGGTCGGTCTTGATGTGAAAGCGTCGCCCAATTAAACGGTCTCCATTTGGACACCGCATGCACAATCACGAGCATCTCCTTGTCGTAAATAGTCATCTTGAGGTGGGAAGGAGATAACGCCTTACTAGTATCTGGGTCGGCCATCTTGCATTAGTACAAAGCACCAATTCCTGCTCCGGAGGCATCGGCTTCAATAATAAAAGTCTTATCGAAGTCGGTATTGCTAGTATCGGCGTTGTTATCATTGCGACTTTAAGTTCCTCGAAGGCGGTGGTGGCTTTGTCGACCACTGAAAGCATCTTTTTTAGCAAGGAAGTAAGGGGTGCAGATCTTTCCATAGTCTTTCACGAACTTACGGTAGTAACTGTTAAACCAAGAAAGCCGCGCGATGATTTTATGTTCCTCGGGGTTGGCCATTCTGCATTGCTTCAATTTTGGAGGGGTCCACCGCCACACCTTCCTCGATATGATATGCCCAAGATATTCCACTTTTTGTTGAAGAAAGCTACACTTCGTTTTTTTTGACAAAAAGAACATGTTCTCATAAAATTGTCAAAACAAGTCTTAAGTGCTTTGAATATGACTTTCAAGAGAAGGGCTCTAAATAAGGATATCGTCAAAGAAAACTAGCACAAACTTTCAAGATAACTCCGGAAAATATCATTCATAAGGCTCTGGAAGGTGGAGGGAGCATTGGTGAGACCAAAGGGTATTACCAGAAATTCATAGTGACCGTTGTGCGTTGAAAGGCGTTTTCGGTATGTCTTCTTCGCACACTCGTATTTGATGATACCCTGATCGAAGGTCCAACTTTGTGAAGACTCGTGCTCCTTTTAATTCATCAAGCAATTCATCTACTACTCTTGGAATAGGATACTTGTCCTTGACGGTTATGTCGTTGAGAGCTCGGTAATCAACGCACATTCGCTATGTTCCGTCTTTCTTTAAATCAGGAGCACCGGTGAAGAGTAGGGGCTGCAACTTGGCCGAATAACTCCTGTTTCAAGCATCTCTTTTACAATCCTTTCTATTTCATCTTTTTGGAGATGTGGATACCGATATGGTCGAGTATTTGCTTTGGAGGTTTCCCTGGAAGAATCGGTATACGATGATCGTGCTTGGCGATTAGGGAGGTAGGCTGCATGGTTCGTCAAATATATCTGAAAATTCAGCAAGCAAGGGAAGTAGGTTTGGATCTTCAAATTTGGTTGGCTCTCCCTTAGGTTGCTGCTCAAGTTGTACCAAAAAGCCGCTGCATGCTTTGTGCAAAACTTTCTCCATTCGTTGTGTGCAAATTGTTGTTACGTCGCCCCCACGTTTCCCGTACAGTATCACCTGTTTCCTCTTGCTGTAAAATTTCATAATTAGTTTCAAAAAATTTCAGGAAACATCACCTAATGTTGTCAACCATTCGATGCCAAGCACGGCCTCATAATCATCGAGAGAGGAGGAAAAATCTGCAATTATCTCTTGGTCCTGCAAAGAACAGCTTTCACCCGTGGGCACTTACGATCACACTTCAAAATTCGTCCATCTGCGACTTTAACATCGAACCTGCTGCAATTCTCAATAGGTAAGGCCATCCGGACAGCAACCTTGCTGTTCATAAAATTATTAGTGCTCCCGATGTCAATAAGAACGGTGATTGGTTGTTGCTTCAGAAATCCTCCTACTTTCATTGTTTGCGGGTTCGCATAACCGGCAAGGGCATGCATCATAATATCAATTGGCTGCTGTTCTTCATCCGTGACCTCTTCCTCATGCTCCTGGACCTCCTCCTCCCTGTCTTCAAGAGGTTCAATCAATAGGAGGCGACCCCTTTTGCAGCGATGATCGCGGTTCCACGGCTCGTCGCAATGCCAACAAAGACCCTTTGCTGATCGATCACGTAGTTCTTCTCTTGTCAATTTTTTGGGCAGCGAAGGATGGTTGGAAGCGAAGGGGTTTATATGTTGAGGTTCTAGGAGTGGTTCTCATCCTTCGAGAATCTTGGTTGAGTCGTTCTTCTTGTATTCGGGCAAAAGAAATCGCAGCCATCACGCATGCGGGCATCGTGCCTTAACTTCCCCTTTTATCTCGGCTTGAGTCCTTCGATAAATGTTCCTAACAATTGACGATCGGTCTAATCACGAGAGCAAGGGTAAGATAGCTTCTCAAACCTGGTTTGGTACTCTTGAATCGTAGAGGTTTGTCGAATCTTTGCGAGTTGGCCGTCGATATTTTCATACTCCGTAGGTCCGAAACGGTTCAATAGTGCATTCTTAAATTGATTCCATGTCGGAGCCCCATGATTATATTCCAGCCAATTGTACCATTGAATAGCATCTCCTTCAAGGTGGATAACAGCAATCTCCACCATAGCATTATCCGACGTTCGGTAGTAGCGAAAGTAACGTTCTGCGCGCGAAATCCACCCCGCTGGGTCTCCTTCCCATCGTGGGAAGTCCACCCTCATGCGTGGCTGAAGCACGTCCGAGGGCTGTCCCTCCTTCTCTGGGGTCCTTTCTAAATTCTCTCCTTGCTGCAGTTTGGTTGGACTCGATGGTTGTCCAATTCTGAATTCTGCAAACAAAGCGCGCAATTTGTTTTCCAAGCGCGATTCAAGTCGTGATTCAATCCGAGATTCCCATGCTTCAAATTTAGCATCAATTGGATCTTGGGAAGCCATAGCATATGTCTGTAGATCAGAGATGCCCTTGTCTTTTTTCTGTTGACGGGTTAATGGCATGGGGTGGTGGAAGGTTCGGACAATAGATCGGTGATTGAAGGGTTCAGCTGTAATGGTTTACTGTTTTGGGCTGTGGTTTTTGATGCTGTTAGGGTTATGAAACTAGGTTATGATGGCTGCATCTTGAGGCTAGAGAGATGCCCTAAAGACGTCTTGGTTTGTGGCAGCAAGGTGGCTAGGGTTTGATAGGTTACGGAGAAGAAAAAAGGACAAAGGTGCAATACCAGATTTTTCGCCGAAAAAATTCCAGCAGTAAAGATGTAATTTTTTCAGAAATTTTCAAAAGAGATTCAAGTAAAACTCAAAGGGGATCTACTGATAAGGAAGAGGTAATACTGTAAAAAATTTCGTAGGAAGAAACGACAACAAGAGGTTTGGCAAAATTGAGAATCACGGAGAGGTATTATAGCAGATTTTTACGTCTAAAGTGCAGCAGATTGGACGTAAAAGATAAGTGGTTTTTATTGAGAATTTTTCGACAAAACCAAAGGGAAAACCACTGTTTTACGTCTAAAGTTTGGCAAAATTTTTCGACAAAACCAAAGGTAATACTGTAAAAAATTTCGTAGGAAGAAACGACAACAAGAGGTTTGGCAAAATTGAGAATCACGGAGAGGTATTATAGCAGATTTTTACGTCTAAAGTGCAGCAGATTGGACGTAAAAGATAAGTGGTTTTTATTGAGAATTTTTCGACAAAACCAAAGGGAAAACCACTGTTAGGAAGTGTCAAAGCCGCCGTAAAAATTCCATAGAGAATTGGATAGAAAAAACGCAGTAGCAAGATCAAAAAGGCAGTGCTATGCGGCTGAAATTCTGCAGTGCGACTTTCGTTGTAGAGATGAAAACTTTGCGACGAAAAATTTATGCAGCAATTATAGGAACGAATTTTTTTGGATTTTTTGAATTAGGATAACTAAATTGCAGCAGCAGTAGGGTAGATAACCAGAACCTGTTGCAATTCACGGGAAGATCAAAGGATGATCTACGATGGTGGAGATGATGGCGCAATTCAGCGATGATCTTCTAAGCAATTGTGGGAATTGCTTTGGCGGTTGTGGAGGGCTAGTGGATGGCTGTGGAAGGGCAGCGAGACGCCAAGAACGCTGCTCTGATACCAAGTGTTAGAACCCTCCGCGGATTCTAAGCTTGGGGTTGATCTCTATAGGGGATCGGCCTCCTTGGAACTCTATAGTGGTTCCTTCCTCTAAGTTGCTGCACAAAGGCTGCAAAAATATTGATCTATTCATTTATTAGAGAGGATGAATACATTGCTATTTATAGGGCTTCTAAGCCCTAACTCCTAATAGGACTCTTACTCAAGACTCCTACTTCTCACCAACTTCTAATTAGGACTCCTTCTCTAGTAGGATTCCTAATTCAAATAGGACTTTTTACCTAATAGGACTTCTACTTCTAATAGGACTCTTTTCCTAATAGGACTCCTACTTCTAATAGGACTCTTTTCCTAATAGGATTCCTACTTCTAATAGGACTCTTTTCCTAATAGGACTCCTACTTCTAATAGGACTCTTTTCCTAAGACCTAACCCTAACCTAGCCGGCCTCTTCACCTCTTTAATAAGGGTCGGCTAGATAGGATTTACATGAATGCCCTTATCAATGAAACTAAATTAGGACTCTCATAGCTAGAGTCCTAACAATATGACTAGTTAGTTGTTGGCTAGGTAGGTTTGATAGAGTAATAATAGGAGATGAACTAATGAGGAAATAGGGATTAGTAGAGACAGTTCCTAAAAACAATCTTCTTAGGTAGAATTCTCTCCCAGAAGTGAATTCTTTTGGAAATATGTTTGGTTTTCAAAGAAGGTGACATCCATAGTGACAAATATATTTTTTCAACATAGGATCATAACATTTGCAACCTTTTTGAGTAAGGGAATAGCCAATGAACACACACTTTAATGCATGAGGTTCAAGTTTACTTTGATGATCGTTATGAATATGGATAAAAGTAATGCACCCAAATATCTTTGGTGGAAGAGAATTAAACAGTTCCACATATGGATAAATGGAAGATAAATGATCAAGAAGTGTTTGAAAAATAAATATTCTGGTAGGCATTTGATTAAGCAAATATAAAACAGAAAGAATTACATCTTCCCAAAGATATTTAGGAACATAAGTGGTAAATAAAAGAGAGCATGCTACTTCAAGTAGGTGTCTATTTTTTCGTTCTGCAATACCATCTTGTTGGGGGCTATCAACACATGAAGATTGGTGGATTATTTCATGTTCTAATAAGTAGGAACCGAGAATGGTATTAAAGTAATTTCTACTATGAGTTCTCAAAACTTGAATTTTTTGCTTGGAATTGATTTTATATCTTGGTATTAAAATTCTTGAAAGTTTTTTTAGCATTAGAAATTTTCTTTTAAGCGGTAAACTCAACATACTCTTGTATGGTCATCAATAAATGTTATAAACTACTTGGTTCCAAACAAATTGGTCACCTTTGAAAGACCCCAAATGTCACTATGTATAAGACTAAGTGGTTTGGATTCTTTGTAAGGTTGAGAAGGAAAAACAGTGTGATGGTATTTAGCAAATTGACTAATTTCACATTGAAATAGAGAACTATTATTGTTTCTGAACAATGAAGGTAAAAACTTTTGTAAATAAGGAAAGCTTGGGTGGCGTGGTCTATAGTGCCACAACATTATTTCACTGCTAGTAGGAGTGTTACTATTTATTGTCAAATGAGCTTGTCTATTCCAAGTAGCATCCTCTTTAAGATAATAAGGTCCTTGACTCTCTTGAGCACTGTCAATCATCTTCCTTGAATATAGGTCCTAAAATTCATACTGAGAAGGAATGAATTTAACAACACAATGCAAATCCTTTGTGAGTTTGCTAATAGACAAGAAGTTGCAAGACAAGTTGGGAAATGAAGCACAGAATATAATACAAACGAATCTGAAATTGAAATAGTCCCTTTTCCTACTATAGAAGAAAGTGATCCATCAGTAATTTTTATTTTAGAGTTTCTAGGACAAGGTGTGTAGGAGGAAAACAAGTGTGAAAGGCTAGTCATATGGCCTGTTGCACCTGAATCTATGATCCAAGGAGCTTTAAGACAAAAAGAAGAAAACAAAGCTATAAAACAATTACCTTTCTTGGCCAAAGAGCAAGATGATAAAGGAGAAGGATTAGGATCTTAGGATAAAATCACATCATACTTTGCATTTATCATCTCCCTTCTATTGATTACATTGCACAGCATTAGCAAAAGAATTAATTTCAATTGTCATAATAAGTGCAGAATTTTTTGCAACCATAGATGGAGTGGAAGATCTCATCATGACTTGTCCTCTGCTTTCCTTTCTCCTCCCTTTGGATAATATAGTTTGGAGAGATGGTAATGGTTCATTCCCCAATATCCGTCCGTGAACTTCATCTAGTTATTTGCTTAAACCTGTCAAAAATTGAATGGCTCGATCCCTCTCAAGAATTTTTATGTATCGAGCACTCACAGCAACAGATGGCCACTAAAAAACAAAAAATATCAAGCTCTTACCAGAGTGTCTTCAAGGTATTAAAACATTTTGTAACACTAGTATTACCTTGTTTAAGCTCTCTGATCTTGTTTGTAATGTCAAATACTTGGGTTGAATTCCCCATATCTAAATATGTCTCGACTACAACAGCCCATAATTCCTTTGTTGTTGGTTAAACCATATATGTTTGGCCAATTTTTGGTTCCATAGAGTTTATTAACCATGATATGATCATGGAATTTTCAGAATCTCATATTTCGAACTTGGGATCATCCTTTTCAGGTGCCATTGTTGATCTGGTCAAATAGCTGATCTTTCCTCTTCCTTGAATATACAACTTTATGGACTAAGACTAACGAAGAAAGTTCTGTCCGTTGAGTTTATGCATTGTAATCAGCAAGGATGGATTATCACCTAAGCTGTTTGTTGGAGATGGAAACATTGGTTTCATCTTCTCTCCTCCAGACATAGTAGTGTAGGTTCCTCACAAGCAAACAAGGAAGAAGAAATAGTTGGGGCGTATCTGGAGAGTGGTAGAATAAAGGAAACGACTTTCAGCAATTAAGGTTGAAAGAAAGAAGAAAAATGATTCTTATAGGAACCAGACTTTGATACCATGAACACAAGAGAATATAATTTTTCTCATTTATTAATATTTTCTGTATACAAAGGAAGATATATATAGGCTAATTACAACTTGTGCAACTAAGGAAATTGATTCTATACAATATTTCATTCTAATTCATTTCCTATAATATGGGCTGATTTGATACTGGTTGAGTAGCCCAAAATATGGGATAGTTTCCCTTAATTATGGGATTATAAAATCCCTTAATTATTGGATTTAGAATCCCTTAATCATGGGATTTTCTGCTGTATATATATTAGTTGGTGTGAGTTTGTTATAAACAATGATTATTTTTATTTGGATACCTTTTCTGTAGGTCTTTGGGATTGGAACTGAACTCCCATCTTACTTGGTAGAGGAGGATTGGATTCCCCATGATTGGGATTTGCAACCGAAATATCTCCAATTAAACACTAGAATCGAAATCACACAATCTGATTCCCATTCTATGGATCAAATCCCATAAAACATATCCAATCAACAAAATTAGTGTTGTGGCTGAGAATTTCAAACCCAAGTCAGAAGTAAAAATTTATTAAGTTATCATGTCCTGAATTTTGACTTGATATGTAGTGATTAAAGGTACAACTTGTGATAGAAATAGCTTATTAATTAGTCTCTTCTTAGTTTGTAACTTCCTAATCAATCTTGTAGACAAATAAAGTCTCAAGTGAATAATTAAACTGCTGAAGGTAAATTGTTGGATTCAATTGCATGATAAATATCCAACTTCATGGAAACTGTTGATTGTTTAAGACAATAATATTGCATAATAGCAAGAAATAGAGTAGTCTTCTTGCCTAGTTTTAAGCACCAAGGAATTTCTTCACTGGTTCATAGATGTTCCATCGGATCTACTTATCATGTCAAGTTCTGTAAAAAATACTTGGGAATTTGGTTGTGTTCGTGAAGGACATGTCCATATATCATATCCTTAAAGAAACTGATAATATTCCTGTCCAAACCAGTTGGGTGCATCGTGACCATGTGAGGAAATCAGGATTGCATGTGCTCAAAATGTGGCCTGGAAATCCTATTATGTTGAGTTAATGTTTTCTTTGCAGCTTGTCATAGTTCCATAATCATTCTATTTCAACTTCTAAATTTTTTGTATAATGTATCTCTTCAGCTTGTACTATACTTTTGGCATTATTTTTTCAATTAAATATAATACAACTGGACCATGCCTTTTCTTTACTAATGCAGTTGTTCTGAGGGGACATTGAAGTTTAAAGTCAGTAGGTTTGGCACTGGCTATTTTATTGGGTGCAATCAACATCCAAGATGCAAGTATGTAATGATTTTTTTTTTCATTACTTTTGTCGGCCTAAGTTCTACAATAGAGATGTATACATGACTTATTTTTCTTTCAGATCTTGCTAGTTTAGCGTCCATTAACAGTGTTGTCAGTTTCTTTAAGATATCCTTTATGTAGGTTAATTCATATTGTTTATGGAAATTGAGTTGGAAAGCATATGATGGTTTTTTTTACAATTCAATGAGAAAGAATATAAAGAATCTTGTTCCATGATTCAACATCTAGTTCTTCTTTGTAGATTTAGAAAATGGACACCATGATAGAATTTCACATAATGTTATTAATATTTTTGTGGTTAATACCCTTAAGAATGAATATATATAGGTGCAAAATGAATTGATTTTTGCAAGAACCAAACTATGCAAAAAATGAAAAGGAACAGTATTGTACCAATGGTAAATGAAAAAGTGAAGATATGATTAGTATCTTTAGGTTCTTCAGCTGCTGTCTATTTGCCCCCTGTAAAAGCTGCTGGGAAGCAGCTATTTAGAAAGTTTTACAATTATGTGTAATGTGTACTGTATTCAGTGTTGAACCTTCTCTTAAATAGCATTCTTTTTGATAATTTAGATGATAGGAAATTAAGGGACTTGTACAGATACAACGATACATAAAACGAAACAGAGAACAAAGTGGGAAAACAATGATGGTACATGCTGATCCAGAAAAGACAAGCCCTCAAGGCAGTTGACAGAAATACAATGATGCTAGTTTCTTATTAGCATAAGCCGTTGCGATTGATGTGGATTTAATATGTTGCTCCTTTGTTTTGAGAATGATAGTTGTTCTTTCTCTGATCTGTGTTCAGAGACCTCAATGTCTTTTGTTTGTAGAGAATAATGCCCTGATTATCTCTGTTTGATTCTTTGAAGAAAAGGATATTTTTTGTTTCTAGAATTAATGTTCTTAGTTATCGCTGACGATAAAATTTTTATGTGTGTATCTCTTACTTTCAAATTTAACAAGCCACTGCTAAAGGTTGTCTCTTCTTATTCATTGAACAGCTAGATTTCAGTTAATTCACATTTCGTGTCACAGGTATATTGCAAGCACATTATTCAGTGACAATGATGAGGTTGGTACTATGGATAATCCAGAGAAGTCCTTTCCAATTCCATCAAAGTTGCTTGGCTTAAATCCTGGTTCCAGTGAAAAGGTACCAGTCCTAATATTTTACATCTTGATCCTTGACATTTGCTGTTTTACTCATGCTTAAGCCTGTTTCTCAATAGATTTATCTAAAGAAAGGTCCTTTTGGATACTATGTGCAATTGGGTGAGGACAGGCAGGGTTACGTGCCAAAAAGAGCTTCTCTCTCTGAGGTTTGTTACTAATTACTGTGAGTTCTGCATTAATATATTCTCTTAAGCAATTGTATGTGGTTTTGTTATCAGTTAATCCATTATCTAATCTGATTTGTTAGAGCTAATGGTCTGGATCGATCCCGATTTGATGTGCCTCGTGTTGTCTTCCATCTTTGGGCACAACCACAGATGCACACCTCAATCCTTTGACACAATCAAGGATCTTAGCCTGTCTGATGGCATATCAGAAAATAGGCCCTATGGATTTGTGTGATATTGGATTATTCAAAAGTAATATTTTTTAGTTTCTTTGAACAAGACCTGATACTGGACCATTCAAGTTAATATGTCAAAAAATTTCATTTATAAAAGATTTAATAATTAATTTATTAACTTATACAAATTACAGAATGAACCTATCATATATTTAAGAAAATAGTTACATTTTGTATAGCAAGAAAAAAGTTCTAAAATTCTGGCATTGGCATAAAATCTTATTCAATGAGTATGTACAACCAATATGGTTACAGTATGTATTGGAAATTGGAATGCTGATAAGAGTACATAAGTATGGTTTAATATATTAATACCAACCAGCACTGTTACACTGGAGCAATATGATCATTATGGGCTGGTGAGAAAGGATACTCAGTTGGTAAGGTATTTTGAGGCGAGGATTAAGTTTTGTTGTGTATCATGTGTCACTTGATACATTCTGGTCTGGTAGGAATTGATACTTGATGTGCTGGTTTCATAGTTCTGGTGTGTCATATTTTTTCCTTATTATTTTGAAGGGCCAAGTTGCCTAATCTGGTCCCGGAAATGGTACCTTTTTCACATTGGGAAAGGGGTTTCCTTAGAATCCTGCTGCCTTCTGCAACCTCATGGAGAGGAAGGAAGAGGGAAGAAGATGCTTGGAGACAGGTAGATTGGGTTTGTAGGGTTTAAAGGTCTGTTTTGATTATTTTTTCTTCTTTTGTTTTATTGTACTGGCAACAAAGCCGTTGTGTTGGGCAAAATGGCATGAAATGCACTGTTCTGGTGGTGGTCTGATATACCCGATGTTGCTGGAACTTCAGATCTTGGTTAGAGGAATGTTGACATTATGCTTGTGCTAGCTCTTTACTTGCCTCATTATGTTGATGAATTTCATATCCATTTGATTGTATGAAATGAGAAACATGAGACTCTCCAAGGTACTTCTTGCCACTACATGAGGAGGGAATTCTTCAAGAGTAAAAATATTTTTTCCCTAACACTTGAGTTTGTTTATGGTTACCTCACTTATAATTGGTATCAATTGCTCAATTGACCCAAAAGTTGTAGGTGACTTTTGCTGATTTAGATTTATATTAGATTCTATTCTACCCACCTATGGGGGAAACTTTTAGCACAGTATTGCTGTGAAATTAGATTCATGAATTCTCTTTTCTTGTACTTTTAGCAGCCTTAATTTTGGTAATTGCAACATAAACATTTAATTAAGACCCTGAAAATAAATATATTTGAATCAAGAAGCTGATGGAATCTATGTATTTTAGGTGAAAGATGTTGAGGCTCTTACATTAGAGGATGCTATTCAGCTGCTTCAGTATCCCATAACTTTGGTAAACTTTTGATCCAAATTTTCTCAGACATTGCTTCTTTGTGTTCTACCCATTTGATTAGTTCTGAATTGTAAGCATTTCGAAAATAGGGAAACCATCCGGAGGACGATCATCCTGTTGTGTTGACCTATTCCAAGTTTGGATATTCAATTAGACATCGGCGGACTATTGGCCCGGTGCCAAAGGTATGTTCAATTCTATTAGATGTTGTATTTCTTGGTAAAATTTGCAAGTCTAATTACAGCTTCCTAAAACTGATAACAGTTTTGTAACCACTAGATGATCAAGGATTGACATTTTTATGTTGTCTTACCTGTAATCGAGGGCATTTGGTATAGAAACAGGATTATGGTATTATTGGGTGTATAGACTGCAGGCAGTAAGTTGGCTACATATATTACCATGGAGTATTATAAGGTGTTATGCCCTTGGCACCACATGTCATGCAATTTACAAAGCAAAATTTATAGGTGCCAATGTCAGTGGATTGGATGATATGCTCACTTTGTAGTCCAAAAATTTTTATGTGATGTCAGTAATTCACTGAGAAGGTGCTTATTGCAGTAAAACACAACCTGTTTTCATGGTGATAAATCCATTACTAGTACTTGTTGGCAGTGTTAGCAAAGGCACTGGGTCTAATAGGTGGCAAGGTTTCAAAATAGGTGCTAGAAGCTTGCTTAGACGCTCATCATATAAAAATTATAAAAAATATAATTAAGGATAAAGATAATCATTAGAAAAAATTTCAATCAGACATGAGTTTTATATCAAATAGGTGGAAGGTAGTCTGATGGTGCCTAGAAGGCTATTAAGATCAATAGATTTGGGTTGTTTTTTCACTATGGAACAAAGACTGTTGCCAAACAAGGTAGTGGCAATCATTTTTGATCTGATCGTACTTGTTAGCATCAACGGCAACGATCTAGTAACATGCTGAATCGGGAGGCTGGTGGAGACAACAGCTAAAGAGCGCTTCGGATTGGAAATAGCAAGAAGATAAGGGAGATGCCATATCATGCTGTCTCTAGTGTGACAGATGGAGAAGCTGTAGCTGGTAGATGAAGCAGAGAGGGCAATGGAGAGCCATTGTAGAACAACAAATGTGGCAGAGTTCAATGGAGTGTGGCCTCGGGTTGCTCACATCTGATGCTCTATGATGGCATATAGAGGCAGAGAAAGGTGGAGAGGAGAGACAGGCATATGAGAGCAAAGGTGGGTGCGATCTGATTGCTCGGTCTAGCACAACCAGGCTAGGGCGGCTTGGCAATGGAGAAGCAGCCGTCAAAAAATAGGCGGCGAGCTAGTAGTAGTTACGGTTTAAATATAGTTGTAGGTAGGGAAATGCGTCAAGGGTGAGGGTGATTGGGAGATAACACAATAAACCAGCCTTAATCGACTGAGCAAACCAAGAATGATTCTAGTTTCAATCAAGCTCAAGTTGGGCTCTTTGAGTTGAACCAGGTCTAACAAATTTGCCGTATGTCGCGTTCACTATGCTTGGGTTGGTCCAAGCACTCGCATGGGCAGCACCCAAGCAAAGGTGCCTCGCTCGAGTAGGTTTGAGGCGCTTGGGCCTTGCCTTAGCTCGCTCGAGCACCTAGGTGAGCACTTGGTGAGTGCTTGTTGGATCATATTATGGTTTGTATCTTGTTAAAGAATTTACAATATTTACAATCATCGCTAGCTTTATCTTGAAGCATACAATGATATGAATGTCAAGCTTTGAGGTATACATAACTGTTAGAGCAATTTTTGCTTGTCTGAGCTGGAAGCTACTTCGGATCCAACATGGTTCCCTTTCCAAGTCGATCTCAAGGTGAACTCCTCTGAGAGTTATTCGAATCCTACAAAGATTGCATTGGAGCACTCTCGGCAATACCCCTTCGATACTTAAGTCAGTCAACAAGTTGGACAGGTCAAATGTATATGTTCAGTGGCCTATGACATACTTGAGAGATCTTTTATAGTGGTCGCTTGAAACCGTTATGTCCATTCATCGCATGGCTCGTGCAATCGTAAGGACATTAAACTCAGTTGTAACTGCCATTAGCTTGCACTGAACCCGAGGATATGTAACTCTTCAACACGTGGCACCGATCGGGCATGGCTAGCAAATTCCATTTAATGGGGCGTTGGATTTGTTCACATGATGCCAAGGTGGTGCTGTGATGTTTGCCACGTGGAGCCAGGGTGTCGGCCACAAGAGTTGGTGTTTCGGCCATGTGGCACCATCGTGTCTACCATGTGGAGCCAAGGTGTCAGTCACGAGAGTTGACGTGTCAACCACATGGCGTTGTGGTGTTTGCTGCGTGGAGCTCGAGGTGTCGATCACAAGAGTTGATATGTCAACCATGTGGCGTCATCATGTCTGTCACATGGAGTTGAGGTGTTAGCCACGGGAGTTGGCATGTCAGCCATGTGGCTCCATCATGTCTGCCACATCATTTTCCTATAACACATGCTCCCTTCTCAAGCTGGGGAGTGTACTGAGATCAGGTTGGGAAATAGCACTTGGTGGGTCAACTAGGCCGGGTGCAACGGTGCA
This sequence comes from Musa beccarii, assembly GCA_024322285.1. Lineage (NCBI taxonomy): Eukaryota > Viridiplantae > Streptophyta > Magnoliopsida > Zingiberales > Musaceae > Musa > Musa beccarii. The sequence continues at coordinate 8,545,570 of CM044402.1, read as the reverse complement.
TGGTGGGCCAACTAGGCTGGTTTCTATAGAGCACGATGAGCTAATTGGCTGGGCGCAGCGGCGCACAATGGGTTGATTAGGTTGGGTGCAATGGCAAACGGTGGAACGATTGGGCCGAGCATGGTGGCACACTGTGGGCCGATTGGAGCAAGCGTGGCAGTGTATGGTGGTGCGCATAGCATGCCTCCTTTAGCGGGCGAGCGTATTTGGGCATGATTTGACAACTGATCATGCTCTGTAATTGTTGCGATTGGGCTGATGTGGTGAGATCTCAAGCCCACACGTGGCAATCGTGTGGATTCTGATAGTTCAACAAGATTGCAATGATGATCCGAATGACCTTTAAGTCGTCTAGATGCTGTTGGAGGTTGTGTAATTGCTTTGTAGAAAAATCTCAGGAATTAGAGGCCATTAATATATGCATTGATAAGGCTAGTGGGAGTTGGGTTAGCGACTAGATGTACTTCGTCATTAAATCTCCTTGTGTAACTCTCCAATTGTTCTTTTTCTTCTTGTCGTATGGCAAAAAGAGAATTAGTTGTCTTTTTTAGGAGTTTATAGTTGACAAAATTGAGTTTGAATTCTCTTGCCTGCTAACTAAAGGATGAAATCAACTCGGGAGGGAGTTTAGTGAACCACTCCCGCGCCATGCCCCTTAGTGTCACGGGGAAAGTTCAACACATGAGGAAGTCTATGGTACTATAAAGTGTCATTTGGTAGTTGAATGTTGTGATGTGTTTCGAGGGGTCAGACTTCCCATCATACAAGCCTAGAGTGGGTAATCGAAAACCTTGCAGAATCGGTTCATCATTTATATCTTTCACAAAAGGGGATTGTAAATACGACTTCGCCTCTGGTTGCTTCCCCTGTTTTATCTCCCTCCAAATATCTTCGAGTCTTTAATCCATCTTGTTGAGGTGATCACGAACTTTGGCCAAGATATCTTTAACTATGTGATCAATTTGTTTTGAATTTCCGGATCGGTGAAGGCAAATGCACTTCTTGTGGTAGGTTGGCTGGGCATGACTCTGTTGCTAGGCTCTAGGTAGGGGTGGGTGGTGAAATTGGAATTGGGAAGTGGGAACAATAGAGTGAGTGGAGCTGGTGGTTCTTGTTGGGTTAATTGGGCTAACTAAGTTATGGAACTACGGTTTGGACTATTCCGGTTAAAACCTACACTTGTTGAACCAGTGTGTGCAAGATTTCAGTAGGAACAGTCATTGTTGTGGGGCCTGGTTGTTCCAGTTGTTGGGGTGGCAGTGGCTGGTTGAAGGCTAAGTCTTGGAAAAGTCGACGAAAGAGATTAGGGTTAGGGACTTGGAGAGGTGGATTCGGGTTGGTCATCACCTCAAGTTCTTGCTCGGGGATCATTGATACTGTGGGGGTTCGGCAAGGGGGCATTTGGCATTGTCGAACTTGGCCCATTGGGACTCGAGTCCTCAGGATTCGACCAAGACGACCCTGCAAGGTTCCCTTGGGACATCCTGGTCGGCCCTCCTAGTGCTAGCTGAAGTTGCTTCAGATCGAACTTGGTTCTCTTTTCGAGCCGATCTCAAGGTGAACTCCTTTGAGAGTCATCCAAATCCTACAAAGAGTACGTCGGGGTTCTCCCGATAATGCTCCTTCAATACTTAAGTCAGTCAACAAGTTAGATAGGTCAGATGTATATGTTCAATGGCTTGTGATGTACTTGGGATCCCATCTTTTATGGTGGTCGTTCAGAGCTGTTATGTCCATTCATTATGTGGATCGTGCGATTGTGGGGGTGTTAAACCCGATTGTAACTACCAGTAACCCACGCTGTACATAACTCTTCAACATGTGGCACTGATCAGGCACAGTTAGCTAATTCTATTTTACGAGGTGTTGGACTTGTTCGTATGATTCCAAAGCGGTGCCATGGTGTTTGCTACTTGGAGCCAGTGAACCGTATGGGATTTGGGTTCGACGATCCGTCGACTCGATATCTCACCTTTTGAATGAAAGTTTCAGTGGAGAGAACTATCATAGAAAGACAGCGTAAAACTGAAAGAAAATAATCTCTATTGCTTGTAAAACTAAAAGTTTTCACTACAAGACTTAAAGCAACGAAATTAAAAGTGCGTAACATGACTAATAGGCACATAGGGCACAGGTTGTCTTTGGATAGCACCTGGGTGCTCTCAGCACTTTGCGAAGCGTTGTTGGTTTCGGTCTCCTAACTTCTTGTTGGAACCTCCTCCTGAGGTTTCGATAACAAGCAACAAGTGTTGGCGACTTCTTACAACAGCTAGATGAAGCCTTGATGCAAGGTTTTGGCTGTTTGAACTCGAGGAAGAAGGCTGCAATTGGAAGGATGGGCAGCACCTCATAAAACTCCTCCCTTCTCTCATTTCCTCTCTTCTCTTCTCTCTTCTGAGGTTGGAATAGCTAGGGCCGGTTGGAGTTTTGTTGGAGAGTTCTTTTTTATTCCTTTTAGATGGTAGCACACCCCTTGTCTTATAGGATGAGGGCTGCCCTAAGTCCTTAGGATTTAAGAGCTTTCCTTGTAGGGCACCTAGTACTTTCCTTGTAAGGTTGTTGTAACACCCTTGCTTGGTGGCTGTCCCTATTTGAGTGAGAGGTGCCATAATCCGACTCCTATTAGAACTTGGATTGAGTTGAGTGGGCTACTGGGACTTGGGCTTTGCTTGGCTAAATAGGGCTTCAAGTCTTCAAAGGGTCCTTGGATAGGGATTGATCAAACTAGTTGAATGGTGTTGAGATCGTCCCTGATCAACCAGGGTGTTAGCTACAGGAGTCAGCATTTTAACCATGTGGCATCATCTCGTGTACCATTAGGAGTCGAAGTGTTGGCCACTAGAGTTGGCGTGTTGGCCACGTGGTGCCATGGTGTCGGCCATTGGAGTTGGCATGTCGTCACATGGCATCGTCGTGTCTACCACATGGTGCCTAGGTGTCGGCCACGAGAGTCGGCGTGTTTGCCGCATGGAGTCAAGGTGTTGGTCACTGGGGTCGATGTGTCTGCCATGTCATTTTCCTATGACATAAATGAATCACTTTTAATTTCTAGTAGTCTAGAAAGCATGGAGATGACTTTAAGAGGCTCGTTTTTTTACTGTTAGTATGGTACATGAGGAACGTAGCAGCAAGGGTTGAGGGAAGGTCATCTTAATAAGATATATAATGCCTGTAACAAGGTAGTGTTGTATGAATAGATTTGTGTCTGTGTACTATATTTCATCAAATACTAGTAAAGATTGAAGTGATCTTTCCTCTAATGCATATTTTTGCCCCACTTATTTCCATCCATTAAGACATTTATTTGTGAAAGGATAAATAGTGAAGATGGGATTTGATCCCATGCAATGATCTGGCATCTTCCTGTTGAGACAAACTGAGAAGCAAATTCAATTTTATTCTTTCTATATAAGCTAAAAACCTCAAAGACATTTGGTTTCATGGAGAACTGATTGTGGTTTGCATTTGTACTTAAGAGGTGATTTTGTGCAATAAGTCCATGGTACAAATTTTATGTTTGCCCTATATTTACCAATCAATTCCATGAACATATCATGTGTAGTTACAGGGTTTTGCTGGTCATCAGTTAGCACAGGTTATGAATATATACACATTCAGCACATACGGCATTGTGAGCATGCCACTTTGTAGACAATTTCTTTTCCGCCGTACCTGCAGCACATTGCCTAGCCAGTTCAAATTTAGAAACTATCAAGTACTGTAAGATTTGTTGTGGTGTATGCCCAAATGCTTTGGTATATTAGTAATAACCGATATTTTCATCATTGTTTCTGTTAATTTTTGTAATATTCAAAAATTGATTTAACTGCATATTCCCTCTCTTTTGTATTGTTTCCCTGGCCTTTTCGCTTAAATGATCTTTTACAATTGGTTCTTTGTCATTATTGCAGAGTTTAGACCCTAAGAAGATCACACTGGAAGTTGGTTTGAAGCTTTTGGTGAGTAAGAATGCCAAACAATTTGGTCGAAGGAAAGGCCAGACTAATAAGCCTGAAGAAGCCTTGTGGGAGTAACCACAAATCTTAATCGGCTACGTTTGGAACAGCGTGATTGGCTAAAGCCTTTTGTGTAAGAACAACATCTGGAACTCGAAAGAAATGCATAGCATTTGTGGAAGACGAATGATACATGTCTCCATCAACATCTGTGGGTTTAGCTCTCTTAATTTCCATGCAGCGGAAATGCATAGCATTTATGGAAGACGAATGATACATATCTCCGTCAACATCTGTGGGCTTAGCTCTCTTAATTTCCATGTAGCTGCCATTGAATGTCTTATTTAAAGCTGCATAACTTGTTATGCAGCTCTTCTAGAGGTTCTTTTTTTTTTTTTTTTTGTAATAGTTTCTTTAGGGACACAAGACTATGATTTTAAATTGTATTTTCATTACTTGTAACAGAGTTGTTCTTTGACACAAAAAAAAAATCTAAATATGCGGTTAATTGTTATTATTGTCACTACGAGCTTCAGTAATATTGAATAGAAAACTTTGAAATCGACATGGATCAGCTGGCTTTCTTTATTACTGATTATGTAATTTTTGGTGTAATTTTATTCATTACATAAAGAACGATTTTCTAGCTTATTTTTTCTTTACTCTATTGTTTCAAATAATGACTGCAATTGCGGTCGTCATTGGGCTGCCTCAAGCGTGGGGTGCTAGAAAATAGACAAGTTAAAGAAAACCTAAATAATAAATAATATATGAACTCAGACAATTAACACGGGGTTGTTGGCACGATCGTCTTAGTTCCTCATTAATGTGGATCTGAAAAAGAACGGCACTTGGTCAGAAAAAGCCATAATCCTTTGCGATTATCCTATGCTTGACAAAAAAGGAAAAGGAAATGTCACGAGAAGGAAGGGTTTTGAGTCAATTTTGGATTAAAAAAAGAGTCGGCAGTGATACATCTTTAGTCTTCTGGATCACACCCATATATCTAAGCTCTAACTCTTGCAACTCATCGAGCAATAGATATTTGTCGCAGTTAAGTTTTTCTCTTTTTGAAATAAACCTTAATTAAATAAAGAAGGAAAAAAAAAAAAAACATCACAAGAGGATCAGACAATCAGCTAACCCTCACTCCCCGGTGATTCTATCAAAATCGGGCGGGTCGTGAGCTCTATAGTTGAGGTTCCAAGGCAGGTGGCTAATTTAAACCAAATGGAGTGTGTATATCAAAATTCTAATATCAGTAAAAAGTAATATCAAAATTATAAAAAGTAATACTGGTCAATGCATTAACACGGATCCACGTTCTCACTCCGTGACTCGGCTTCCATCATTATGAGATTGCGTGCTTTATAAAGTGAACATCCAATAACCAGCACTTTATTGATAGTTATTTGAAAAAAATACAAAAAAGAATTCATACAAGATTCGCACACACGTGGACTCATTGATCGTTCCACAATCCACTTGTCTCTGTTGAGATCATCGTTCTTTTAAAAATGTATCCCACACTTGCAGAAAAATCAAAAGAACTAAAAGAGCGTCCACGTTCAAAGATGGAAGTCATAGTTTAACACAGTTTTACGGCCATGAGAGATCCGTCAGTAGTAAGTTCAGCAAAAGTTTGATGAAAATTTAGCAAAATAACAGTGATACATTTTCGTCATTCCAAAGCGATAAGAAAAGGCAAGTAAATGTCCGATAGATAACTCGGGGAAGGCATCTCCATCCTGGGCAGCAAAAAGTTTCATCAATAGATCTAATGGTATAAAACCAGACAAAGTTGCGCATAATTTTACACCATGTAAGACTCTCAGATTTTAAATATTAAAAATTTCGTAAACCATTTTCTGGTAAACTCACTCTTCGAATAAAATTGCACTTGACATTCTTTTCAAATAACTTCAAAAAAAGTTCTTTTGTGTGTGTGTGTGTGTGTTTGGAAACAAAACTCTCCTTCAGGTGCTACTGTTTAACTAGTAGTGCTCATTTACAAAATAATCATTGGGCTAACTACGTATGCGATCATGGGAGCTTAAACTCAACCAGTCCTCAGATGTGAAGTCTTTATTCATCTGACACACAAACTAGCTGGATGATTTAGAGTAACAAATATGCATGAAGTAGTACAATGGGAACCGGTGAGTTCTGATGAACACTCGTACACACCATCTGAACTCACATTTTCTCTGAGAAACAGAACTACACAGATTTTGTAGTCACTCTATCACATTAACATATCAATACAGGTACAGAAGAGGTGCAGATGGAGACTCAAGTCCAACCTAGGAGAGAGTTCTCGAGTAGGACAAGAAAACTCGTGCTACAGAGAGAGAGCCTCCGGTGCCATGATTAAATGTTCAAGATTGGGAAATTTGTTGTCGAGGAAAAAGGCATTTGAAGCTCGAGTCTCATCCCACCTCCCAACAGGAAGCTATTTATAGATATAAGGCATCACCTTGACCGTGATTGAAGATGTGCTCGCAAGTGGAATCCCAGACAATGTACTCAAATCTGATCTTGACTTAACGAAACAGTCACATCATCATTAGCCACTGGCATAAAATGCTCATGCCAGGAACTAAATGAGAACCTTATCAAATCTTGCTAACCTTAACCAAACTCCCAAAACCTGCACTGACGGTTGTTTCAGTGATCAAGGAACCGAGGTTAACCAATGATTCTCCACAAATGGAACTTACCACTGTTGGTGCAAATTTACTCATCAAATTCAACATGGGCCACACGGTAGTAGCACTATGCCTTCGTCAAATTCCAGAGGAATCTATTCCCGGAGCTCCCATACCAGAACGCAACGCCCGATCCAGCTATTATTCTACATCGAGGGACAGCTGCCATAATCCTTAATAGAATACAAGAGATTCAGAGAGGTGCAACATGAGCTACCAGTACTCGGCTACACAAATTACTACCTAAAGGGTCTACTGAGCATTATTTTGGAATCCGCTCCCAGTCCGTTTGATCGGGAGATCTTATGCATGGCTCTTCAAATCTTGACAAGTTTGTTGAAAATCTAGATAGGAAGAAAGGATAGAGATTTCAAACAGAGGAAGAGTAGGAGAAGAGTAACTCTCTATTTTTCTCTCAAAATACTCTTTACAATTTCACAAACTCTATACTTTCATGAACCAACATATGGGGTTTATATAGTCCCCAAAGATACATCATATTGATTGTATTCAGAATGAATTTCTCTTTCAAGGAACCTCTTCAAGAACCAATGATCATTTTGACTTGTCCTTCCATAGACTTCTAATCCATCTTTTCTTCTTGATGGATTAAATCTCCTTCTTTATACTATGAACCTTTCTCTTATTGAAATTAACCTCTTTATGATATTAGAACAAGTTTATTTCCAACATTATCCCCCCTTAAACTTGTTCCATCCCCAAATTTCCTTCGGTTGTTGGAATATATACCTCTTCTTCAAGAACTCCATTAAGAAATGCTGACTTGACATCCATTTGTAAAATTTTCCATTTCATTTGAGCTGCTAAGGAGATAAGTAATCTTACTGTTTCCAATCGAGCAACTGGTGCAAATACTTCTTCGTAGTCAATCCCATATTGTTGTTTGTATCCCTTTGCAACCAATCGTGCTTTGTATTTCTCTATCTTCCCTTGTGCATTTCTTTTTGTTTTGAAGATCCACTTAACACCGATTGCTTGGTGATCTTTTGGAAGTGTAGTAAGCTCCCATGTATCATTTTTGTTAATTGCATGAATCTCTTCATTCATTGCTTGTCGCCATTTTTCTTCATTATAAGCTTCTTCGAAGGTTAATGGATCATATCCTGCAAAAAGACAAAATAAAGAAAGTTCGTTGTTAGTATCAATCCTTGAGTCACATCATAGAGCTCTGAACTGTCTTGTCCTTCTTATAATCGACTTCTTGAATCAAGTGACCTAGCGATCTAGGTGATGATTCGAGCCTCTTCGGTGTTTCCTTGTATTATATCATCATCTTCAAGCTATGACTTTCTTATGCTGCTCATCACTTTTCCAGCCAAATCATTGTTCATCAAACTCAACATCTCTTGACATCACAACTTTATTTGTGATAGGATTGTAGAGTTTATAACCACTAGAATTTTCAAAGATAACCTAACAAAATGCATTTCGACCTTTATCCTCCAGTTTGTTCTCTTTTCCTCTGCTTAGCAAATGCAATGCTTCCAAAATCCTCAAATGATCAACTCTTGGTTTCGCTCCATGCTTCTTCCGTGTAACATTTCCAATTCGCTTTGTTGGAAACTCATTAAGAAATAAACTGCAGAGGAAGTCTCCCAAAATTCTTTAGGAATTCTTCTTTCCTTTAACATGCATCGGACCATATTAAGTATAGTCCTATTTTTCCTTTCTGAAACACCATTTTGTTGAGGTGTGTATGGCATAGTGAATTGATGAAAAATTCCATTGTTTCTACAAAAGCTTTCAAATTCATTTGATGTATATTCACCACCTCTATCTGTTCTTAAACATTTAATCCTACAACCACTTTGTCTTTCAACCAACTCCTTAAATTCTTTGAATTTATGAAAACTTCTTTTTTCTTTTAATATATAAACCCAAGTTTTCCACTATGATCATCATGAATGTAAGAAAATACCGCTTCCTCCAAGTGATATTGGACCACAAACATCCGAGTGTATTAAATCAAGCCGATGCCATGCTCTTCTTGTTCTTCGACTTTGAAAGGCTTTCTTTCTTGCTTACCCATAACACATACTTCACATAGTTTTGATGGGTGATCAATTCTTGGCATTCTGTCACCATATTATACTTCTCTAGAAGTTTCAAAGCCTCAAAATTTAAATGAGCATATCTAAGATGCCATAATGTAGAAATGTCCTCAATATCAATCTTAAAACAATTTGATCGATCAAAAATACATAAATGCAGAGGAAACATTCAGGAGCTTTTTGCCATTTTCACATGTGATATCAATATTCTATCCTTGTCACGAATTGAAAGAGTCATATCTTTCATCTCAATATTATAACCTTTTTCAAGTAATTGTCCCAAACTCAAAATATTATTTTTCATATCGTGAACATAATAAACATCTGAAATGCATAACTCTTTACCATTATTTAGTTCAAGGAGAATTTGACCTTTGCCTCTTCTTGGTCTCGAGACATATCACCTAATGTAACATTTCCGAATAATTTGTATCTATTTCTGAAAATAAATCTTTAATACCACACATATGATTTGAAGCTCCGATCTAAATACCATGTCATAGATTGATCTTCTTTCAATTTATCATATGTCATCAGCAATACTTGATTTTCATTCTTTTCTTTCTGAACAAAATTTGCCTTATCACCTTGGTTGTTAGGATTGTAATAGCATTCAAAAGAGTAATGTCCGTACCTTTTGCAAATATAGCATTGTATTTGAGACCTTTTAAAATTTCTCCACGTCCACGGCCTCGGCCACGTCCTCGACTATAACCTTGGCCTCTTTGGCTAGAATTTTCTCCACCACCTTCATTGTTTGGAGATTCTGATTGGTCGATTTAATTTTGATTCACCTCTGTTTTCAAGAGTAAGCTTGGTTTGTAGTGCTTGCTCCAAAGTTCTGTCTTCTCCTCTTTTGGTAATCCTTTGTTCATGAACTTGAAGAGAACCCATAAGTTGTTCTAAAGACATTGTTTCCAAATCTTTAGATTCTTCAATCATAACGAATTAATAAAATCAAATTTTGGATCTAAAGATCTCAATATTTTTCTATTACTCTTTGATCACTTATTTGTTCACCATTTCGTCTCATTTGATGAACAATAGAAATGATCTTTGAGAAGTGTCGAAATAGTTTCGAAGTACCTTGTTGTAATTTTTCAAAGTCGGCTCGTAAAACTTGCAAACGAAGTTTCTTTACCTTATCAACACCACCAAATGCTTTTGAAGCATTTCCCAAGCCTCCTTTGAAGTATTTCTTTGAGCGATGATCTCGAACATTGTATCGTCAAGTCCTTGGTAGATCGTGAACAAAGCCTTTTTCTCCTTCTTCCTTCTATCTTTGAGTTGTTTTCTTGCTTCGCATTCATTGCTCCTTCTTACATTTGGATTTGGCTCAACAAATCTTCTAAAACTCCCATACATCTTGGGAGCCTAGAAGAACCTTCATTTGGATGCACCATATATCATAATTTTCTTTTGTCAATCTAGGGATCTGAATTTGGATGGTACTTGGGAAGAGGCCATTGCTCAACCTATGCTCATACCAAATGTTGAAAATCTAGATAGGAAGAAAGGATAGAGATTTCAAACAGAGGAAGAGTAGGAGAAGAGTAACTCTCTATTTTTCTCTCAAAATACTCTTTACAATTTCACAAACTCTATTTCTTTCATGAACCAACATATGGGGTTTATATAGTCCCCAAAGATACATCATATTGATTGTATTCAGAATGAATTTCTCTTTCAAGGAACCTCTTCAAGAACCAATGATCATTTTGACTTGTCCTTCCATAGACTTCTAATCCATCTTTTCTTCTTGATGGATTAAATCTCCTTCTTTATACTATGAACCTTTCTCTTATTGAAATTAACCTCTTTATGATATTAGAACAAGTTTATTTCCAATAAAGTTGACATCCACGCTCACAGATTTGCTTGTGAGGATAGCAGGAAGTGGTGAGTTAAGAGGCTGGTAACTGTTGCACTTGAAACCAACCCTCTTCTCCCAGTCTATGAACTTTCAAGGCCGCCCATGGACCTTAGGAAATCCACCAAGACTTTTACTTGTTTATTTTTTTTTGCGAAGACATCTCGGGCTCACACAAGGATGAGAGGATGCTGCTGCTGCTGTGACCGACACATAGGTGTCTGCTCCTCATCTACCACTTTTTGGTACCAGAATCAAAAGATTGTGGTGTTGCTAGTAAAATGAGATTCCGAAGGTTGCGTGGGCGACAACATCAGCTACTAGCACACTGCTGGATGTCAATGCAGTGTGAGGGCTCTGGTGCGCTTGGTGCAGCAAGTATGCGCTTGAAAACCTGAAGAAGCATAAAGAGGAAGTGTGTTGCAGATGATATTCACAGTGACTAAAAGGTTTGTAGGGCATAAATTTGCCACGGAAATTTTTCATGATAAAGTCTTTTAAGTACTTGGAATGGAATGAATCTCTCAAGTACTTCTTGTTTGTGGTTGCACCAAGATCTTGTGGAGGTGTAAATGTTTCTTCACAATTTTGTAAAAGCATGTTAAACAAAAGATTCAGGAGCTGGCTTTTCCACAAGGTAATAAAGATTCTTGTGATTTCTAACATGATACTTGGTAGAACTAATTGGCCACTACTAATGAGAGCAAGGAACCTGATTTCTCTTCGTATTAACTCCAAATTCCAGTTACCAATAATACAAGAAAGGAAAAGGACCACAAAGCTCTTCAACTCATCCGGGTTTTCGAACTAAAAAAAACTGCAAACCTTAACGTAAAATTTTATTGTTATACCTAATGTGAATGTATGACCATTATACTAAAATTAACAAGTTCAGCATCAGTGAATATTTTATTTTTCCCAAGAAAAAGAACTCAAAACTTTTAAGATCTAAACACAGCAGCAGCAGAACATTCTTGCTAAATATAGCAGCCTGCAAATGACCATTCAGATAAGATGTCAGTGTAAGCATACAATTGCAGAAGTGAAGAATGGGTGGATCTCACCAGCATAAACCACGAACTAGGTTTGGAAAGGAACTATTTCTTTCCCTGGCCATGTATCAGTCTTCCGAAGACAGTTGGCCTGCAGTACGCCCTCAAATCCTTCGGTCAAGATCACCTTTTTTTTTTTTTTTTTTTTTTTTATCAAAAACAAAAAGCTTCATGCCTTGTTCCAACGCTTTCTCCACATCCATATCGACATCTCGATGCATGCCGTTGATTGTTGGGTCCAGCCCATAGGTGAGCTTAGAATGAATAATTGGGCCTTTGAGCCCAAATTAGTTAATTAAAGAAAAAAAAAGAAAAAGATGCGTGCAATTAAGGATTGTAGCGACGAAGGGTTTTTTTTGCGTGCAGCGTGCTATCATGAACGATCGTCACACAACTGCAGCAACTTCGTTCAACGAACCATTCGTCGCTTGCTCACGCATATATATATCCTTGGCAGCATGTTTTGCCATATTTTGATGTGTTTTTACTGTAAAAATATAAGAAATAGCAGCTTGCAGCGCTACAGAACGATCACTCGCTGCATCTGCCTAAAAACCCCTAAAACAGCTCCGTTTTTATGTGTCGTGGGCTGATTTCTGTAGCCCGCAGCCACCCCAGTTTTGTTAGCCATCTCAGCACCTAGGAACCTCCCGGGTGGCACATGGCTGGATGGGTCTTCGGTATAGTGTCGGGCATTGAACACTTTCACAAGTTTGCACGTCAACATAACGGAAACTTACCTTCGCGCCCAGCACCCGGAGAGTAGTTGTTTGCGGACTTGCAGCTACTCATTCACCTTTCTAAAGTCCTTGTTTTCCTCCTCTCTTTCTCTATGTTCCTGCACTTCAAGTGCTCGCTTAATTGCTTATAAAGCTTCTCTCTTTGTGAGACGTCGAGATTTGTCCGCCGCTCATTTTCAAAACTAATCAACTTCTCTTTTTACAAGTCCTACGGGACCTGCATGAGGTTGTAGTTTGGCTGACCCTTTGCGGACGCATATGTCGCAAGGGCGCCTCAAGATTTAGGCAATCCAAGCTAAGTCTGATCGAAGTAGGCGCAAAGGTGATTCTTGACTTAGGTAACTCTAGCTAAGTCCGTGTTTGCCACAAGGGTGCCTCACCACTTAGGTAATTCCAGCTAAGTGCGTGACATTGTGGTATCAGAGCAGGCAAGCAATTTGAGCAAGCAGCGAAGAAACTTCGCAATCTCGCCATGGCGAAATATCGTGGCGAATCGAGCAAGATGGGGCAAGCCGGTCAGTTGCCCCAAGTAGCCGCAGGTGGGTTACATGTGCAAACTCGCTCCCTCACGATTGGAGCCACTCAAGAGGAGCAGGGCAGCGAACATGATGAGCGAGAAGTTGGCTACTCATCGCGAGCGGAGGAGGCGCAATCTGGAGCGCCAATCGGGAAAAAGAGCTATCGAGAGAGGATCATAGCGGCGGAAACCTACTTGAATGTTCTTGAAGCGAGCGTGGACAAACTCTACCAAGGCCAAAATAGGCTTCTTGGCGTAGAGAGTTCGCAAGAAGAAACTGAATCCCAGATCAATAAGGTTGAAGCCCTAGTCGATCGACTAACGGATGACACTAAGGACTCCGTGTAACATTTACAAGAGATGGTGACGGAACTCACTTCCAGAGTGGCAGTGCTCACAAGGGCATTGAATGCGGGAGGAAGCAACACTCGTGTTGCATTGACACAAAGCTTCAGAGTGCCCGACCCACATTGCTATGGGGGTGCTAGAGATGCTAAGGAGCTTAAGAATTTCCTATTTGATATAGATCAATACTTTTGAGCCACGAGGCCGGACTCTAAGGACACCAAAGTTTCGATAGCGACCGTGTATCTGAACAAAGACGTAAAGCTTTGGTGGAGAACCCGTTGGGAAGAGATTCAATAAAGTCGGTGCCGAGTGGACACATGGGATGACTTGAAGCATGAGTTGAGAACTCAATTCCTGCCCGAAAACACTGAGTTCGTAGCAAGGAGGAAGTTGAGACGTTGAGACAACTCTACAAAACGGCTTCCATTTGAGACTATGTAAACCAATTTTCTACACTGATGCTGGACATTCAAGACATGTCTGAAAAAGATAAGTTGTTCAGCTTTCTTAACGGCCTGAAGCCATGGGCTCAATAGGAACTTCATCGACGGAATGTCACTGATGTGATCAGAGCAATTGCAGCCGTAGAAAGGCTCACCGACTTTGTTTCTTCAAAGGACTTGAGGAAGAAGAAACAGTCTACAGGAAATCGCCATCCAAAGCATCCTTCTAGGAAGGAACCTAGGGGTGAGCAAAGGAAGAAGAGTTTTCATAAGGGGCCGAACTCAAATGACAAGGCCTTAAGACCTGGCAGATGCTTCTTGTGCGGAGGGCCACATAGGGTGTGGGAGTGCCCATAAAAACATGCACTCAATGCCTTATTGGCTTCCATCAACCCCCCAAGCCAGACAAGGGCAAGGCAGTTGCTCTCAGTTCGAGTAGCTCCGAATCGGGTAGCGACGATTAGAAGTCGCAAGGACCCCGAATGGGTGTAATATGTTTGTTGAATGCATTGCGGGGTCAAGTGGGGGAGAACATAAGGCCGAAGTAACAAAAAGCAGGAAGCAGTGAGCTAATGTATGTGAACATCAGACTCAATAGCCAAACCACCCAAGCAATGGTGGACACGGGTGCTACTCATAACTTCATTGCCGACCGAGAAGCAAAGCGACTTGGACTAATCTTGGAGAAAAACCCAAGTCGGATGAAGGCGGTCAACTCGGAGGCCAAGCGGATCTCCGAGCTAGCAAAGGGAGTCTCCATCAAGATCAGATCATGGAGCGGGCGCACAAACATGATGGTGGTGCCATTGAATGACTTCTAAGTGATTCTAGGAATAGAGTTCATGCACACAGCAAAGTTAATGTCGATACCGTTCCTAGACTCCATATGTCTGATAGGAGGTGATAACCCCTATATGGTTCCTATCTCTCGGAGAGGAACTCAATATCCCCAACAACTATTGGCGTTGTAATTAAAGAAAGGTGTACGTAAAGGAGAGTTAACCTTCGTGGCTATTATAAAGCTAGAGCCACTTGGCGGGGAGGCCATTAAAGAACCTGCTATGGTGGAGAATGTCCTGAAGGAGTTCACAGATGTTATGCCACCTGAGTTGCCGAAAACTTTGCCACCACGTAGAGGCGTGGATCATCTTATTGAGCTGGAGCTGAGAGTAAAGCCTCCAGCGAGACTACCATACCGCATGCCCCCTCCTGAGTTGGCAGAGCTCAGAAAGCAGTTAGATGAACTGCTAAGCGGTGGTCTCATCCGTAGTTCCAAAGCACCATTCGGAGCTCTAGTTCTCTTCTAGAAGAAACAAGATGGGAGTCTCTGACTAAGCGTCGACTATCGAGCCCTTAACAAGGTGACCGTGAAGAATAAATATCCCATCCTGCTCATTGCGGACTTGTTCGACCAACTGGGCAAAGCAAAGTATTTCTCCAAACTCGACCTTCTGTCAGGGTATTGGCAGGTGCGTATTGTTGAAAGTGATGAAGCGAAGACTACTTATGTGACCAGGTATGGAGCGTTCGAGTTCTTGGTGATGTCTTTCGGCTTAACCAATGCTCCAACCACATTCTGCACTCTTATGAACCAGCTATTCAAGGAGTATTTGGATAAGTTTATGGTCGTCTACTTGGATAATATCATCGTCTACAACCGAACACTTGAGGAGCATATTGAGCACCTTCGAACAATTTTCAAAGTTCTAAGGGAGAATACTTTGTTCATAAAAAGAGAGGTGCTACTTTGCTCAGACGGAGATCTTATTCTTGGGGCATCGAATCGGCAATGGTTCCATTCAGATAGACAAGTCAAAGGTGCAAGTTGTGGTAGAATGGAGTACTCCAAGGAAGGTGCCAGAGCTGAGATCCTTCCTTGGTTTTGTGAACTACTATCGACGCTTCATAATGGGGTATTCGAAGTGCGCAGCTCCACTGACGGAGTTATTGAAAAAGGACAGCATTGGAGATGGTCCGATAAATGTAAAGCGGCATTCCAAGACCTAAAGGCTCCCGTTTTGAAAGAACCAGTGCTCAAATTGCCAGATTATGGAAACCCTTCGAAGTCCATATAGTGCTTCAGACTTCGCTATTGGGGGAGTACTCATGCAGGAGGGCCACCTAGTGGCCTACGAAAGCCGCAAGCTCAATGAGACTGAGCGATGGTATCCAGTGCATGAGCAGGAGATAACAGCGGTGATCCACTATTTACGGGTGTGGCGACACTACCTTCTCAGATCACGATTTGTATTGAGGACAGACAACATCGCCTTGAGTTACTTTCAGACTCAAAAGAAACTCTCTCCAAAGCAAGCACGATGGCTAGACTTCCTGGCAAAATTTGATATGGTAATGGAGTACAAGCCCTGCAAAGCAAATGTCGTAGCTGATGCATTGAGCCAGAAAGTGGAGCGAGTGAATGTTATACAATTGGAGGGCAGAGGCCAAGCCAGCCAATTGCACTCCAACTTCCTTTCTCGGATCAAGGATAGACTGTACAGTAATCCCTAGGTAGTAACCTTGATGCAACTAATCCAAGAAGGCAAGGCATGATGATTTTAGATCCAGGAGGGACTCGTCTACACCAAAGGGAATAGAGTTTATATCCCTCGAGTGGACAATTTGAGGTGTGAACTCTTGAAGGAGTGTCACGATTCCCTTTAGGCATGACATCTGGGTATTCACCGAACATTGGCTCTCATGGAGAGGGCCTTCTATTAGTCGAAGATAGGGACGGATGTAGATGAATATGTTCAAATGTGCCTAACTTGTAAACAAGATAAGGTGGAGCAACGGAAGCCAGTGGGACTTTTAGAGCCATTGCCTGTACCATAAAGGCCGTGGGAGAGCATTTCTCTGGACTTCATATCAAGCTTGCCGACAATAGGGGGACTCGGATCGATACTCATGGTGGTCGACTGATTTTCAAAGTATGTAACCTTCATTGCTACTCCCCTACATTGTTCAGTAGAGGAAGTGGCCAAGCTAATGATGAAGAATATAGTGAAGTATTGGGGAGTCCCACATAATATCATAAGTGATCGGGATGCTCGATTTTTGGGATGATTTTGGACCGAGCTATTCAAACTATTGGGATCTAAGCTGTACTTCTCTATAAGCCTCCACCCTAAAATGGATGGCTAAACCGAGAGAATAAATTCGCTCCTAGAGCAATATCTTCAGCACTACGTGAGTGTCAACTAACGAGATTGGGTGAAGCTGTTGGACATAGCCCAATTCTCCTACAACCTATAGCAGAGCTCTACATCCAACAAGAGCCCCTTTGAGATCATTATAGGTCAACAGCCATCGACTCCTCATACTTTGGCTATTGGATATACTAGGAGTAGTCTATCCGCATATCACCTTGTAAAAGAATGGCATCGAAATGCAGATATTGCGTGGGCTTACTTGGAGAAGGTGGCCAAAAAGATGAAGAAGTGGGCAGACTTGGGAAGGCAACTATAAGAATTCAAAGTCGACGATTTGGTGTTAGTGAAGCTCCAACCAACATCACTCCAATTCTTTAGGAACAAGGTGCACAAAGGATTGGTGCGCAAGTATAATAGCCCCTTCCCAATTATCAGTAGGGTGGGCAACGTCTCCTATAAGTTGCAGCTACCGGCGTGGCTCAAAATTCATAATGTTTTCCATGCCAGCAACTTGAAAGCCTACCACTCCGATCTACAAGATATTTCCCGAGGCATTTTAACTCGACAACCTCCCACCAGAGCCTCCTACGAGAAGCGAGTTGAGACCATTTTAGCAGATCGCAAGACAAAGCTATCCAATGGATCGGAGCAAACTGAATACTTGGTGAAGTGGCGAAAGCTTCTCAGAACTAAAGCCAGTTGGGAGCTAGAAGATGCCCTCTGATATGAAGAGACAACCATCAAAGCCTACCAGCAAGCGTCGACGAGGGCACCGACAGTTTAAGTGGGGGAGAATGTCACGAACGGTTGTCGCACACTTGCAGCAACTTCGTTCAACGAACCATTCATCACTTGCCCATATATGTACATATCCTTGGTAGCTTATTTTTCCATGTTTTGGTGTATTTTTCCTGTAAAAATGTAAGAAACAGTAGCTTGCAGTGCTGCAGAACGATCGCTCGCTGTATCTGCCCAAAAAACCCCAAAATAGCTCCGTTTTTATGTGTCGCGGGCTGATTTTTATAGCCCATAGCTACCCCAGTTTTGTCAGCCATCTCAGCACCCAGGAACCCCCCGGGTGGCACATGGCTGGATGGGTCTTCGGTATAGTGTCGAGCATTGAACACTGTCACAAGTTTGCATGTCAACTTGACGGAAACTTACCTTCATGCCCGGCACCCAGGGAGTAGTTGTTTGCGGACTTACAGCTGCTCATTTACCTTTCTAAAGTCCTTGTTTTCCTCCTCTCTTTCTTTGTTTTCCTGCACTCCAAGTGCTCGCTCAATTGCTTGTAAAGTTTCCCTCTTCGCAAGATGTCGGAACTTATCTGCCGCTCATTTTTAAAACTAATCAACTTCTCTTTTTACAGGTCCTATGGGACCTGCATGAGGTTGCAGTTCGGTTGACCCTTTGCGGACGCATATGTCGCAAGGGTGCCTCAAGACTTTGGCAATCCAAGCTAAGTCTGATCGAAGTGGGCGCAAAGGTGATTCTTGACTTAGGCAACTCCAGCTAAGTCTGTGTTTGCCGCAAGGGTGCCTCACCACTTAGGCAATTCCAACTAAGTGTGTGACAGTGTGGTGGCACAGTGAGAGAAAGAAAAGAGAGAGCGAAGGAGGAGAGAGAAAAACTAGGATACTGAGTTACCTGCTTGATGATCAGTAGCCAAACTTTGTCAGTTTTGGCCCAAATTTGATGTAAAGAATCTTTGCAGTAAACTCTACAATCCTAACGGTGCTGATCTACGGTTTATCTACTCTAAGGTGCTTTCCTACTATATTTATTTGGTGAGACCTAAAATTTTTCTTTGATGAGATCCATCTATGTGATGATGACATACTATTCTTGAGCCAAGATATGTGATCTTGATGTTATTATGATCCTCTTGTTATTTTAGAAAAGACTTATTGTAAACCTGTTATCATTATTGGTGATAGTGAAAGTTTGAAGTGGACTACGGTCTCATGGTTTTTCTTACATTGGGTTTTTCACGTTAAAAATTCGGTCTCACTTGTGATCGATAAGTTGTTCTGGTTAATATTTATTTGTTGATATTAAGTTGGTATTTTTGATGAGGAACCCACTTTGATACACAAAGAGAGAAAAGAATTATTTCGCATTAACAAGTTTTTTTCCCAACAAGTGGTATCAGAGCAGCAGGTTGTTATTTGCTACTAGTTTTTCTTGTGTGATTGAAATGGAAGAGTCAGATGGTATGATTAAATTGAACTTATCAAATTATTTCACTTGGAGATGTATGATGGAAGATTTACTCTATTGCAAAGATTTATATAAGCCCATCAAAATTAAAGAAAAATGAAGAGGAGGAATTGGAGGTCTAACATAGGAAAGCTATTGCTTATATTAGAAGATGGATGGATATAAATTTGCATGAGCATATTTCTGATGAAACCAGAGCTGATATTGTTTGGCAAAGGCTAGAAAATCTCTTTGCGAAAAAGATAGTGGGAAATAGAATTTCTCTCCTCAGAAGACTTGTTAATTTGAAGTATAAAGATGATGACAACATTGTTGAGCACATAAGACTATTTCAGAGTCTTGCAAATAAGTTGGTTGTTATGAAAATGAATATAGATGATGAAATGCAGGGATTGTTACTTCTCAGCTCTTTACTAGAAAGTTGGGAAACATATGTTGTGACAATTTGTAACTCCGCGCTAGAGGGGAATCTAATCATAGACATGGTTAAAGATAGTTTACTGAATGAAGATGTCAGAAGGAAAGAGCAGGGAGAATCTTCTTCTGGTGCACTTGTTATTGAAAAGCAAGAAAGACATGGAAGAAGTTACAATAGAAATCCACATGGTTGCAGAGGAAGATCCAAGTCTAGAAGAGATATCAAGTGTTTGCACTATAACAGGCCAGGTCATATGAAGAAAGAGTATAGGTTTTGGAAGCGAGAATAGAATGAAAGAAAGAAAAATAAAAAAGAGACTAATACAGTTGCTGCTGAATGTAATATCATTATTGTTTATGATGATGGATGTGTTAGTCTTGTAGCTTAGGACAACAACTGGGTAACTGACTCTGGTGCTTTATTCCATGTTACTTCTCATGGTGATTTCTTCATATCCTACACTATTGGTGATTTTGGCAATGTTAGAATGGGAAACAATGATACATCCAAGATTATGGGTATTGGAGATATTTGCTTAGAGACCAGTACTAGGAGCAAATTGATACTAAAAAATGTTAGACATGTTCTAGATATTCGTCTAAATTTGATATCTACAGGTAAACTTGATGATGAGGGATTTACACATTACTTTGGTGAAAGCAAATGGAAGCTCACTAAAGGTTCTCTAGTTGTGGTGAGAGGAAAGAAGTTGAACTCTTTTTATATTATGGAAGTTAAGCTACACAAAGGAGAGATTAATACAATTCAAAAGGGTGAAAGCATAGATCTTTGGCATAAGAGGCTTGGTCATATCAGCGAGAAGGGACTTCAAACTCTTGCTAGAAAATAGTTCTTATCAGAGTTGCAAGGTACATCTCTTAAATCTTGTGATCATTGCTTAGTTGGAAAAACACATAGAGTTGCATTTCATACTTATTCACCATCTAGAAGATCAAATATTATTGATTTAGTTCATACTGATGTTTGTACTATGCAAACTAGAACTCTTAGAGGTGCTCTTTATTTTGTTTCTTTTATTGATGATCATTCTAGAAAAGTTTGGGCTTTTGCTTTGAAATCTAAAGACCGGGTACTCAATGTCTTCAAAGAATTTCATATTAGTGTTGAAAGAGAAACTAGCAGAAAGCTAAAGAGTGTTCGAGCAGATAATGGTAGCGAGTGCAGGGCTCCTTTTAAGAATTATTATAGGTTTCATGGTATCAAGCTTGAGAAAACAGTTCCAAAAATTTTTCAACAAAACGGTGTGGCAGAAAGGATGAACAGAACCATTGAAGAAAGGATTAGGTGTATGCTTTCCCACGCCAAGTTACCTAAGTCATTTTGAGGGGAGGCTATGAGAACTACAGTTGACCTGATAAATCTTTCTCCATCAGTTCCTCTGAAAGGTGATGTTCCAGAGAGAGTATGGATAGGGAAAGATGTATCTTATGTTCATATGAGAGTCTTTGGGTGCAAAACATTTGTACATATTCCCAAAGATGAGATATCTAAGCTTGATAATAAGGCAAAGATATATATTTTTTTGGGATATGGTCATGAAGAGTTTGGGTACAGATTATGGGATCCAGTGAATAAGAAGATTGTTAGAAGCAGGGATGTTGTGTTTCTTGAAGACCAATTATTTGATAATGGTGATAATGTTGAGAAGCCAAAAACCTCTATTTATATTCCTTGGAGTTTGGGTCCTGTTCCTTCACCTGTAGTTCATGATGATCATGGGGGAGATGATGAAGAAGAATGTGGTGAGAATGTTAGTGATGATGCTCCTACAGCTGATGAAGTTGAACCAACTGAGCAAGCACCTCCACCACTAGTTGAGATTCCATTGAGAAGTTCTACAAGAGAGTGACAACCATCTACAAGATATCCTCCACATGAATATGTTATGCTTACTGATGGGGGAGAGCCAGAAACTTACTAAGAAGCTATTCTACATTAGCACAAGAATGAGTGTGTTAAAGCTATGCAAGAAGAGATGAGATCCTTGCTCAGAAACCACACCTATAACTTAGTAAAGTTGCCTAAAGAGAAGAAAGCTCTCAAGAATAAATGAGTTTACAGATTGAAGACTGAAAATAACAGCTCACAACAAAGATACAAGGTACGATTAGTTGTGAAGGGATTCAGTCAGAAGAAAGGTATTGACTTTAAAGAAATATTTTTTCTTGTGGTGAAAATGTCCTCTATCCGAGTTGTTCTTAGTTTGGTTGCCCGTTTGAATTTAGAAGTTGAGCAACTTAATGTGAAAACTGCATTTCTTCATGGTGACCTAGAAGAAGAAATTTACATGGAACAATCAGAAGGCTTCAAAGTTAAGGGAAAAGAAAATCTAGTGTGCAAGCTAAGAAAAAGTTTATATGATCTCAAACAGGCACCCAGACAGTGGTACAAGAAGTTTGATTCCTTTATGATAAGTTAAGGGTACAATAGAACCACATATGATTATTGTGTATTTACAAAGAATTTTTCAGATGATGATTTCATTATTCTCCTGCTATATGTTGATGATATGCTGATTGTTGGCCATGATGCTGGTAAAATTGATAAACTTAAAAGAGAGTTAAGTCTTTTACTATGAAAGACTTGGGATCGGTGAAACAAATACTTGGCATGAAGATTCTTCATGATAGGAAGAAAGGAAAGATTTAGCTATCTTAGGAGACCTATATTGAGAAAGTTCTTGAAAGATTCAATATGAGTAAAGCCAAAGCAGTTTGTTCTCCATTTTGCATGTCATTTTAAACTTAGTTCGAGACAATATCCGACAAGTAAGAAAGAAAAAGAAGAAATGTCCAGAGTGCCTTACTCATCTACAATGGACAGTTTGATGTATGCTATGGTTTGTACTAGGCTAGATATAGCTCATACAATTTGAGTTGTTAACCGATTTCTCTCTAATCCTGGAAAAGAACATTGGGCAGTAATAAAATGGATATTAAGATATCTAAGAGGTACTTCTAGGTTGTGTTTATGTTTTGGCAGTGACAAACCTGTGTTAGAAGGGTACATAGATGCAGATATGGTAGGTGATATTGATTTCAGGAAGTCCACTTCGGGATTCTTGATGACATTTGCAGGGGGAGTAGTCTCTTGGTAGTCTAAGTTACAAAAATGTATTACTCTATCAACCACAGAAGCAGAATACATAGTCATTACTGAAGCCTGTAAGGAAGCTTTGTGGATGAAAAAGTTTCTACAAGAATTGAGCTTGAAACAGGAAGGATATATTATTTACTGTAATAGTCAGAGTGCCATTCACCTCTCCAAGAATTCAACATACTATTTTAGATCCAAGCATATTGATATGAGATACCATTGGATTCGTGATGTGCTTGAGATGAAAGAATTATAGTTGAAAAAGGTGCATACCAATGAGAATGGATCAGACATGTTGACAAAGTCTTTGCCTAAGGAGAAGTTTGAAGCTTGTAGGCGAAGAGTGAGCTTAGTACAACCCACCATATGAACTGGAGGGGGAGAATTGTTGAGTTCAGCCCATAGGTGGGCTTGGACTGAATAATTGAGCCTTTGAGCTCAAATCAGTTAATTAAAGAAAAAAAGAAAAAAGAAAAAGATGCGTGCAGGATTGTAACAGCGAAGGGTTTTTTTTTTGCGTGCAGCATGTAGCGGCACAGTGAAAGAGAAAAGAGAGCGAAAGAGGAAAGAGAAAAATTAGGATACTGAGTTACTTGCTTGACGATCAGTGGCCAAACTTCGTTAGTTTTGGCCCAAATTTGACATGGAGAATCCTTGCAGTAAACTATACAATCCTAATGGTACCGATCTGCGATTTATCCTCTCTAAAGTACTTTTATGTTATACTTGGTGAGACCTAAAACTATTCTTTGATGAGATCCATCTATGTGATGATGATATACTATTCTTGAGCCAAGATATGTGATCTTGATGTTATTATGATCCTCTTGTTATTTTAGATAAGACCTATTATAAACTTGTTATTATTATTGGTGATAGTGGAAGTTTGAAGTGGACTATGGTCTCGTGTTTTTTCCCGCATTAGGTTTTTTACATTAAAAATTCGATCTCACTTGTGATTGATCAGTTGTTCTGCTATTTATATTATTCTGGTTAATATTTGTTTGTTGATATCAAGTTGATATTTTTGATGAGGAACCCATTTTAATATACAAAAGGAAAAAAAAAATTCCGTATTAACAATTTTTTTTGCACACTGATTACTCGCCGTCCGAGGGCAAACCGCTGGAAAAGCGCCAACCTCTTCGTCCGTTTGAGCCCGCACCACACGATCGATTCCATGTTCCTCCGTTAAGTTCCATGAACGCAAACTGGAGCTTCGTCGGCCGAGAGGATCGGCTTCAGAGGTCGGCCAAACTTATGGCCACCAAGGATTGCCCCTGGTTCGCGCGGATCGAGAACTCCCCATACTCTTCCGACAGGGTGAACCGCTGCTTTCTGTCCCTCTCTACTGCCTCCCTGATGTCCTGGGTCTTGTGTGCTCGCAGTGGAACTCCGGCGAACGTTGTCATGCTGAAATTTAATAGGTCGCGAAGTCGGACGTGCCCGTCGCTTCGTATGTCCAGCTTTAGCACCGAAGCCATATGGCACAAGATTCTTGTTAGGAGACGGTCGAGGGCATCGATGAGATCGCTTCCTCGGCCTCTTCTTCCGCCACAACGGTATGCTCCTGTGTTGCTGCTACCGCCGCCGAAAGCTCCCCCTCCCTCTTCCCGTCCTGAGAAGGGGTTTAATGGGGGAGGATGAGGAGGAGCGAGAGCATGGAATTAGGGTTAGTCATGCGAAGAAGGAAGAGGCTAAGAGGCTAGGAGACGACAAGAGAGGCAGCCTCCGACGGGGGAGGAAGAGCGGTATATTGTAGGACGGGAACATCTAAACTTTGAAACGGGTTAGATCCATTTAGGATCCGGATTCGGATCTGGGACCGATTTCTCTTCTGGAACCCTGACCCGTATTTCGGGTCTAAATCTGCACAAGTTATCGAATCATCTGATGTCTTTAGAGGCAAACCGAGGCTGAAAATTTGACCGAGTTCATGTCTAGCTATGCTCATAACAATATAACTACTAGTAATAATATTACTACTATGATTTACTAGAAAAACTTAAAAATTTAATGGATCGTGTCAAATTGACTTTTTTTATTATCCATATATTTATGGGATAAGAACGGATACAACACTCCTTATCCCATTTCCATACTTATGCCCACCTTATTAATATGTGAGCTAAGATGTTGGATCCAAATGCTAAGAAGTCGAATGGTCATCTAATTCAAATCAAGCTAGGTTAAGTCATTATTGAGTCGTTCGTAAGTCATCTTATTTGATTGAATCGGATTTAATAAATATCAATAAATATTATTATTTATATTTAAATATATTTATATTTAAATATTATTATGAGATATAAACCTTATAAATATTATTATTATTATTATTTATAAAATTTAATGTTATTAATTAGTTTTAATAATAATTTTATATTTTAATTAAGAGAATATAAAGGATTTATAAACCTTATAAATCCCCAATGAGGAATGATATATGGATGAAAGAGGAAGAATAAGATTAGAACAATATAAGGATGAAAGAGGGAGAATGAGATTAGACAGAGATAGGGGAAGCATGGGAAGCATGCCATACCCCACGCTACCCCATTTACATTTGTATGGATCGACCCTTTTTTTTTTTTGAACAATAAAAAACAAATGCTATATTAAGAAGTGATCAAGGAAAAATGAACCGGTGAAGAACCATACTACAAGAAACAAGATGATCTCTTTTTTTGTCTTTAGAGCAAAGATGATCTTTTTTATTTTTATTTTTTGTCTTTAGAGTCAAGTTTTAAATATCCTTTCTATTTTCTAAAGTTTTTCACACCTCAAAGTTAATTTGACCAAATCTAATATATTCTTTCTAATAAACATTATGATCCTCCTATCAAATACTTTATTTTTAATTCATTGGCCATTAAAGAAGAAAGTTGGCCTTTTAAAAATCTTTTTTTTTTAACAAAATAGGTAACAATTGTATCGAAACGAAGAGGGAAATATAATACACTTTAGCAAGACCAGTTCCACCACACCAAATTATAGGGACTAAAAGAAATACCTCAAGGTTTACAAAGCTTATAAAATATACATAGCAATATTATGCAAGGCCCCAATAACTATCACTAAGCCCACGTCTGCCTTAATAGATTTGCTAGGCCAGTGTCACCATCATTTTTTTATGACATATTGTTGATATCAGAACTAATCATTCTTTTTAGCTCAGGTGGTAGACTGGATGACTCTAGAAGAATCTCAATCTCTCCCAAGCTTACATAGAAATGTGTGAGATAATCGGTAGGGTGATTATCTTCCTGATAGAAGAATGAAAAAGACCATATTAAGAAACTGGTTGCTAAGGCTTGTAATTTATAACAAAAGTGTCTAGCATCTCCATGATACTTTTTACTATTGAGGATCTCAATTATAATTTTTGAGTTAGATTGAACCTTTATAAGTATAATGGATTGACCTCTAAAATATCATTCTTGGCTTGTAATTCATGATAAAGGGTCAAGTCTTAGCCACTATTAGGTTTTCCTTGGAATCACCGAGGACACACCCTAACTTAACCTAATGAATGTATTTTGTATTGAGATATTTATATTAATAGCCGCCTTTGATATTCCAGCGGGATCCAGCTACACTATAAATACCTTTCTTCCTACCTTTCAAAGGGTCAACTTCAAGAATGGTTTTAAAATTCTCTTATAGATAAAACTTTAAGTGTAAGCTAGCGTTTGCATAAATGCTTACTTTCTCAAGTAGGTAAAGTTGTCCTCATCTATCATCAACTCTCTATTAGGCAACCTCAGAGACCATCACATGCATAATAAAAAATAAAAATTAAATTAAATTTTAAAAAGATATTATCAGATCATCGTATGATGATTATGAGTGTAAAATTTGAAACGATGAAAATCGCATCAAGTGGTTGAGACGTTCTCACCTATGGGAGATCATATATCTCCTCAATCATAGATCTTAGTTCGTCAGATAAAGGAGCTCTCGTGGACTCCTCTCTAGTAGTAATGTATACAGCGAATACAACAACGATACACCTCCTTGCATACACAAGGAAATAACTTTCTTGTGATCACGCACCACTACACAAGAGCAATCAAGAGAAGGGCCGACCCTCTTGCTATCCTCTCACACAAGGGAGGCCCATGGTGGGAGAGATGGGGGAGGAGGAGATAGGAAGCCGACGACTGCAAAAGTTTAGCCTATGCTCTTTTTGAGCTCTAACTCCTATTTATAAAGAGTATCCTTTATTAAACCCTAATGGATCCTTCTTAGTGGGTATTGGATCCCCATTTAATAATAATTGACTTAATGGATATTGGATCCTCATCCAATAACCACTCTAAGTTCTATTGGATCTCTCCTAATAATCTATTAAATTAGGGGCTTATTGAATATCTCATATTCATGCTAGTTATTGCTAGTCATATGGGCCTTGCAAGCCAATCGCATGAGTGATTACACTTGTAACTTGATATGCACTTTTTCTCTTTGTTTATTATTAGGCGTTTTATCACTTTATCTTGCGTGTTGCATATACTGTGATGTCTTTGGATCTATGCAATGGAAATCAGATCGTGATGAGATCACGATAATGAGGCTGATTCACTTTTAAACACAGACCCTAAATTATCCTGGTTATAAGTTACTCGAGAAGGACATCAAGATAACCGGATAGACTGGTGTGCTGTATACCCGTTCATATGATAGAGGTAGTTGGTCTCATAGCTACTCGTGTGGGGACACTAAGGGTACAGTGCAGGTGCTCATTAGAGAATGAGTTCACTGATTGATTCGCCTACGGAATGCTGGATGGTTATTGATACCTCACGTCAGACAACGATTCTGTAGTCCCAGTAGTGTATCTAGTCTTTAGACTTGAGACATCAAGGATGTCCTGTATGAGTACTCCACTCTTTGATACCGGACTTATAGGTTTGGAAAGTTCCAAATCTAGTACAACCGGTCATTGGGAGTAGTAGCCAACCTTACGAGGGCTATTGAGTGTCAATAAAGGATCATCCGCTCTCAGTATCATGAGAGGAATATCCTATGTGTTCTTGCTCGAACAAATCCTTGGCCAAGATTATTCGGATTGAGAGAGAAAGGGTTCTTCGGAAGAATCCGACAAGAGCAAGACTCGATGAGAGACTGTATGGGCCTGACAACACCATGCCCGATATAGGGTCTCTAGAATATTAGATGGATGAGAGATTATAGATATATGGTAACTGAGGATAAATAGGTCCAAAGGATTAGATTCCCCTATATCGTCTGGGGGTCGCGCGTAGTGGCCTGGTACATCCGCAATCGATGAGTTTGGTGAATTATTATAGAGATAATAATTCACTAAGTCAGAAGGAGTTCTGACAAGTATGACTCACGGCCAGCTCGATATTGAGCCTAGAGGGTCACACACATATGGTAGGTGTTACGACGAGTAGAGGTTCGGATATGAGATATCTGCTGAACCCCCTATCTTATTGGATATCTATTAAGCCCCCGAATTATTAGATCCTGAGATGAGATCCAATAATTGCTAATAAGAGATTATTGGGTAGAGACCTACTAATCTAAGAGGCTTGGGTAATTGGATAGAGATCTAATACCCAATAGGGCAAAAGATCCATTAGGGTTTTCAGGGGGCCTCTATAAATAGGAGGGAACCAAAACTCTATAGGCTAAGGGTTTCTTTTGGTAGCCACCTCATGTTCTCCTCTCCCCAGAGAGAGAGGTGCATCGTCGCAATTCTTGCCGTGTGGATACCGCTAGAGAGGAGGACGCTTGACCTCCTTCATCCTCTCCCACCGATCTGCAGGAATTCAAGGATATACGATCTCCCTAGGTATCTTCTTTTACATGTGCAGTTTTACGGATTTGATTTTGACGCACCGATCTTCGCACAATGATGAAAACTTTCTATGGAAAATCTGGGGTGTTTTGTTTTCTGTTCTTCCGCTGTGTATGTGATGTCACTCCCCTTGTGGATTTCCCAACAGTGGTATCAGAGCCAGGTTGTTCGTGCGAAGATCGGATCTTAAACTGCGTGTGTTGTGTTTTGGATCTGCTTTTGATGCCAAAATCATTGGCGCAAAAGGGCTAGGAAGGGCAGCAACTGTTGCTGCCCTTGCTGCGCTCGTGCAACAACCGCAAGGCTGCTTGTAGCCTTGCTGCCTACGCCGGTGGTCTGCCCGCAGGGGCATCGACACTGCACCCGGGGTAGTGCCTGCGGGCGCTGCGCCCGTGGGGCAGCGGCGCCAGGGCAGCGCCATAGGGGCACTGGCGGGCGCTCTGCCAGCAGGGTAGCGCTTGCGGGGCAACGGCGGCACTGCCGCCCTACCCGTGCACAAGGGGCACCACCGGTAGGGTGGCGACGATCGCAAGCACAGTAATAGTGAGGGATTAGGGTTTTAGGGCAAAAGATGGTTTTGCCCCTCGAAATTTTAGAAATTTCAGATTCTATCCCCTTTGATAGAATTAAAAAAATACCCCTCAAAATTTTAAAAATTCCAGATTCTATCCATTTTGATAGAATTACCAAAATACCCTTTGGCCGAATTACCAAAATACCCTTGGGAATTCAGAAAATTCTCTCTATGTCCCTGATTTCAAAAAATTAAATATATTAATTAAATATATTAATTAACTATTTTTTATCTAGTAGTCCTATAAAGTAAATTATACAAGTGATTTTTGATATGGACAAATGATCATGAACTTATTATTTGATGTGTGTACATGTGATTATTATTATTGGGGCCTACGAGTCTTTATTCTTTTTTCATTTATTTTCGGGCTTGCGTGCCTGTAATTATGTTGTAATTACATGAGGAGGCGCAGCGTTAGCATGACTCACGAGGCCGAGACGGATGATCCAACGCATGGAGATGCGTTGAGATGCCGACGGATCTGACGAAGCGAGATGGACGATCACAGGGCATAGAGATGCGCCGACGTACACAGATCTTGATGTGAGTGATTGGGCCCACTGGCTCGGGCCTGATCATATTAGGATGTGGTCCATGATCATCTGGTGTGATTGCTTATGTGATGTGTGATTAGATATACACCTACTAGATATATATATATATATATATATATATATATATATATATATATATATTTGCATGCGATGTAGATATAAATACGTATGTGTGT
This sequence comes from Musa beccarii, assembly GCA_024322285.1. Lineage (NCBI taxonomy): Eukaryota > Viridiplantae > Streptophyta > Magnoliopsida > Zingiberales > Musaceae > Musa > Musa beccarii. The sequence continues at coordinate 8,515,823 of CM044402.1, read as the reverse complement.
GACACATTATGTTAGGAGACCAAATCAAAAATCCTCTCCATTAATAATATTAAGTTGGTAAACATGAGGTAATAAGATTGACGCACGTGGCCTTCCATCATTATAGCTAGGAACCGATTCCCGGTGTAGGTTGAGTTGGTCGAGTCTCTCGAGACTCACCTATATCGTGTCTCGCTATCTTATCTATGACATAGAGATGTCATTGGTGACCTGAGGGCATAGTATGCTTGGTCGAGTCCCTCGAGAGTATATCACCGAATCAGACTCATCTGGTAACGATAGTGATGACTTAATCGAATATCATGGTTGGTCTAGTCCCTCGAGGCTATGATGGTTCGGAGGCCGAACAGGACGAGAATCACAAGGAGTTGTGATTGGCAAGAGTTGCCTACCTTTACGGGCTTATCGTGATTGGTCGAGTCCCTCGAGGTTACGTTAAGACGCCGATTGGATCCTGATCCCCACTAGAGATCCGTCGGGGGTCTCCGATTCACATACCGGAGGGTGTTGTATATCTCGTGAAAAATTAGTAGGAATATATTAAGATAGAAGTCCTTATCTTAATTATTTAAATTTCTGCAAAGTCTGCATATTATTTATTTCTGCTACATCTTTTATTTCAAAAAAATATCACTTTCAAATTCTTTATGTGGCATACTTGATGCCAACCGCCTCACTAGTCCAAATTATACGGATTGGATTCGCAATTTGAGAATCATTCTCACGGTGGAGAAAATCGCGTATGTCCTTGATATAGTGATCCCTACTCCCGACGAAGGAGCAAGCGAGGATGAGATCGCTCATTATGTGAAATACTTAGATGAATCTACTCTTGCTCAGTGTTATATGTTGGCCTCTATGACTACTGAGTTACAGAGACAACATGAAAATATAGATGCTAATTTCATACTCCTACATCTCCATAAACTGTTTGAGGAATAAGGAAGAACTCAGTGATATGAGATATCAAAGAGTCTTTTCCGTGCCAGGATGACTGAGGGGATACCGGTTCAGAACCATGTCCTTAAGATGATTGAGTGAATCGAGAAACTCACAGGTCTAGGAATGGTCCTAGAGGATAACCTGTGTATGGATCTTGTGCTTTAGTCCCTACCAGATTTCGTTTCTCAGTTCATAATGAATTTTAATATGAACAAACTTGAGGTGACCCTCCCAGAGCTCCTCAATATGTTGAGAGAAGCATAGAGCACCATCAAGAAAGAGAAGCCGATTCTCTACACTAGTGAGACCAGAAAGAAAAGAAAGGTTGAGAAGATCCTTAAGAAGGGCAAGGGCAAGGGCAAAATAGGTAAGACAAAGGTTGCCAAGAAAGACCCAACAAAGGACAAAAGCCAGTGCTTCCATTACGGTAAAGATGAGCACTGGAAGAGAAACTGCAAAGAGTACCTTGCAGAGAGGGCGAAACAGAAGCTTGTAGAAGCTTCAAGTACATTCGTGATCAGTCTCATTTGTCAGAATCTTATGATAACATATGGGTATTGGATACCGGGAGTGCTTATCATATCTGCAATTCGTTGTAGGTTCTGGCAGGACCTAGAAGATTGAGCAGAGGCGAGATGGACCTTAAGATGGACAATGGAGCAAAGGTTGCTATAGTGGCTATTGGCAAGGTCACTTTACATCTGCTTGGTGGAGCTATTATTGCATTAGATGCATGCTATTATGTTCTTTCTATTATCAAAAATATTATTTCCATTTCATGTTTGACAGTTATTAGATATAAATTAGTTTTTGAGAATAATGGTTGTTCAATAATATTAGATGATCAGATCATCACGAAAGGAACATTGCATAATGGTTTATTTATGCTAGATATAGCTCAACATATCATGAGTGTAAGTGAGTCTAAGAGGAAATGAGAAGTGGAGAACTAGACAGGAAAAAGTATTAAAACCCTTCGATCAGATCGAGGAGGTGAGTACTTGAGTACAGAGTTCACCCAGTTCCTCAAAGACCATAGGATTTGATCCCAATGGATACCTCTTTATACACCACAGCTTAATGGTGTATTAGAAAGGAGAATCGCACACTGTTAGATATGGTGCATTCCATGATGTGTTTCGCCGACCTATCCATCTCATTCTGGGGTATGCCCTAGAAACCGCAGCTTACCTTCTGAACAGAATTCCAACTAAGTCAGTGATGTCTACTCCTTATGGGATATGGAATGAGAAGAAGCCAGATCTTAAAATTGTTAAGATTTGGGGCTGCCCTGCCCACGTTAAGAGACACAACCCTGACAAGTTAGAATCTAGGACAGAATGGTGCAAGTTCGTGGGTTACCCGAAGGAAACTTGTGGGTATTATTTCTATCACCCTGAGGACCAAAAGGTTTTTGTAGCCAAGAGAGTAGTGTTCCTTGAGAAGGAACCTCAAGGAACACATTCTTGATGAAGATAATAGGAGCATGATAGAATTGAGTGAGGTTGGAGAACCTAGCTCAAGCACCATTCCACAGCCAGAGTCTGTTCAGATACCTAGCACACAAGTTCTAACTTTACATAGGTCCAATAGACTATCCCATCCTCCTGAGAGATATGTGGGATATATCAGAAGAGAGAATGTTTAGGATTTTGATCCTCAGACCTACGAGGAGGCTATTATGAGCATAGACTCCAGGAAATGGCAAGAAGTCATGAATTCAGAAATAAATTTCATGTACTCCGACAAGGTTTGGCACCCGAGGGTATTACACCCATTGGCAGCAAGTGGATCTTCAAAAGGAAGATTGGAGTAGATGGAAAGGTAGAGACCTATAAAGTAAGGCTAATGGCTAAGGGGTATCATCAAAGGCAAGGTGTTGACTATGACGAAACTTTCTCACCTGTAGCCATGCTAAAATCCATTCGAATTCTATTGGCTATTGCAGTACACTATGATTATGAGATCTGGCAGATGGACGTCAAAACTGCATTCCTCAATGGTAACCTCGAGAAGGAGGTATATATGATACAGCCTGAGGGATTCATGTCTAGGGATAACCCAGATAAGGTGTGCATGTTGCTTAGGTCTATTTATGGATTGAAGCAAGCTTCCCAAAGTTGGAACATAAGATTTGATGAGGCGATCAGATCTTATGACTTCGTCAAGAACGAAGATGAGCCTTGTGTGTACAGGAAAGTAAGTGGGAGCACTATCACCTTTTGGTATAATATGTGGATGACATCTTGATCATTGGGAATGATGTAGGAATGCTCTCCACAGTAAAGACTTGGTTATCTAGGCACTTCTCCATGAAGGACTTAGGGGAAGCATCTTGAATATTGGGGATACGGATCTATAGAGATAGATCCAAGAGGATGCTTGGCTTGTCCCAGTCCACGTACATAGACACCATTGTTAAAAGGTTTGGCATGAAAAATTCCAAGAGAGGTCTCATACCAATGAGACATGGAATATCACTTTCTAGGAGTATGTCCACAAAGACTCCTAAAGAAATGACACACATGGATATGATACTATATGCATCAGCGATAGGTTCTATCATGTATGCTATGCTATGTACCAGGCCTAATATAGCGCATGCTCTGAGTGTCACGAGCAGATATCAGGCAGATCCAGGCTTGGAGTACTGTAAAGCAATAAAATGTATCCTAAAGTACTTGAAAAGGACTAAGGATCTTTTATTGGTATATGGAGGTAGTAGCCTCAGGGTTGAGGTCTACATGGACTCGAGCTTCCAGTCCGATGTCGATGATAGCAAGTCTAATTCAGGGTATGTGTTCACCTTGAATGGAGGAGCAGTATGCTGGAAAAGTTCCAAGCAAGACACTACTGCTGACTCGACCACAGAGGCAGAATACATTACTACGGTAGAGGCAGTAAAGAAGGGAGTCTGGATGAAGAAGTTCATCACAAATCTAGGAGTCATCCCGAGTAGCGAGGAACTGATTCTTTTATATTGTGACAAATACAGGACGATTACTCAAATAAGGGAACCCAGGTCTTATCAAAAGTGTTCTGAGGAGGTTCCGACTTATTAGAGAGATCGTGGCCCGAAGAGATGTAGTAGTGGAAAGAGTTCCATTTGAAGATAACATTGCAGATCCATTGATAAAGCCATTGACTCAGATTGTCTTTGAGCGTCACATAGGTTTGATGGGGATTAGACATGTTGATGATTGGCTTTAGGTCAAGTGGGAGATTGCTGTCATATGTGCCCTGTAAGCCAATCACATGAGTGATAATACTTATGACTTGATATGTACTTTTTCTCTTTGCTTATTATTAGGTATTTTATTACTTTATCATGCGTGTTGCATATACTGTGATGTCCTTAGATCTGTATAATGGGAATCGGATCGTGATGAGATCACGATAATGAGACCGATTCACCTTTAAACACAGGCCCTAAATTATCCTGGTCATAGGTTACTCGAGAAGGACATCGAGATAACCGGATAGACTGGTGTGCTGTATACCCATTCATATGATGGTGGTAGCTGGTCTCATGGCTACTCGTGTGGGGACACTAAGGGTACAATGCAGGTGCTCATTAGAGAATGAGTTCACTGATTGATCCGCCTATGGAATGCTGGATGGTTATTGATACCTCAGGTCAGACAATGATTTCGTAGTCCCAATAGTGTATCTGGTCCTTAGACTTGAGACACAAAGAATGTCCTATATGAGTACTTCATTCTTTGATACCAGATTTATAGGTTTGGAGAGTTCCAGATCTAGTACAACTGGTCATTGGGAGTGGTAGCCAACCTTACGAGGGCTATTGAGTGTCAATAAAGGATCATCCGCTCTCGGTATCATGAGAGGAATATCCTATGTGTTCTTGCTTGAATAAATCCTTGGCTAAGGTTATTCGGATTGAGAGAGAAAGGGTTCTCCGGGAGAATCCGACAAGAGCAAGACTCGATGAGAGACTATATGAGCCTGACAGCACCATGCCCGGTATAGGGCCTCTGGAATATTAGATGGATGAGAGATTATAAATACATGGTAACTGAGGACAGATAGGTCCAAAGGATTGGATTTCCCTGTATCGTTTGGGGGCCGCGACGTAGTGGCCTAGTACATCCGTAGTCGATAAGTTGAGTGAATTATTATAGAGATAATAATTCACTAAGTCAGAAGGAGTTCTGACAAGTATGACTCACGACCAGCTCGATATTGGGCCTAGAGGGTCATACACATATGGTAGGTGTTGTGACGAGTAGAGGTTCGGATATGAGATATCCGCTGAACCCCCTATCTTATTGGATATCCATTAAGCCCCTGAATTATTGGATCCTGATATGAGATCCAATAATTGCTAATAAGAGATTATTGGGTAGAGACCCACTAATCTAAGAGGCTTGGGTAATTGGATAGAGATCTAATACCCAATAGGGCAAAAGATCCATTAGGGTTTTCAGGGGGCCTCTATAAATAGGAGGGAACCAAAACTCTATAGGCTGAGGGTTTCTTTTGGTAGCCACCTCATATTCTCCTCTCCCCAGAGAGAGAGGTGCATCGTCGCAATTCTTGCCGTGTGGATACCGCTAGAGAGGAGGACGCTTGACCTCCTTCATCCTCTCCCACAGATCTGTAGGAATTCAGGGATATATGATCTCCATAGGTATCTTCTTTTACATGTGCAGTTTTGCGGATTTATTTTTGACGCATCGATCTTCGCATTATGACGGAAACTTTCTACGAGAAATCTGGGGTGTTTTGTTTTTTGTTCTTCTGCTGCGTATGTGATGTCGCTCCCCTTGTGGATTTCCCAACAGTTATAGGTGCCCTACAACCAATCACGTGAGTGGTGGCACTTGTAACATATTGCATCAATCTCTTTGTTTATGATTATAAGTAATTTTTTAAATTATCTGGATGTATATTGTGATGTCCTTAGATCTGTGCAATGGGAATCGGATCATGATAAGATCATGATAATGAGATTGATTCACCTTTAAACACAGACCCTAAATAATCTTGGTTATAGGTTACTCGAGAGAAAGATCAAGATGACTGGACAGACTGGTGTACTATATACCCGTCCATATGATGGACGTGGCTGGTCTTATAGCTACTCGTGTGAGGACACTAAGGGTACAGTACCTGTGCTCATTGGAGAATGAATTCATTGATTGACCAGCTTACGGAATGCTGGATGGTTATTGATACCTCACATTAGACAGCGATTCCGTAGTCCCAATAGTGTATCTGGTCCTTAGATTTGAGACACTAAAGATTCCTTATATGAGTACTCCATTCTTTGATGTCAGACTTATAACTTTAGAAAGTTCTAGATCTGGTACAATCGGTTCTCAGAAATAGTAGCCAACTTTACGAAGGTAATTGAGGGTCAATAGAGGATCATCTACTCTAGATATCATGAGAGGAACTTCCCATATGTTCTTGCTCAGGCAAATCTCTAGCCAGAGTCATTCAGATTAAGGGAGAAAGAGTTCTCCGGGAGAATCCGATTAGAGTGAGACTCGAGTGGAAATCGTATAGGCCTGACAGTACCATACTCGATATACAGTCTCTGGAATATTAGAAGAATGAGGGACTATAGGTACATGGTAACTAAAGATAGATAGGTCTAAAGGATTGGATTCCCTTGTATCGTTTGAGATTGCGGCATAGTGGCCTAGTACATCCATAGTCGATAAATCGAGTGAATTAATTATAAAGATAATAATTCACTGAGTCAGAAGGAGTTTTGATAGGTATGACTCACGACCAGCTCGATATTGGGCCTAGAGGGTCACACACATATGGTAGGTGTTACAACGAGTAGAGATTCGGATATGAGATATCTGTCGGAGCCCCTATCTTATTGGATATCTAATAAGCCCCTGTATTATTAGATCCCATGGATGAGATCCAATAAGAGCTAGATTATTGGGTAGAGACTCATTAATCTAAGAGGCTTGGATAATTGGATAGAGATCCAGTACCCAATAGGGCTAGATCTATTAGGGTTGGCAAGGGGCCTCTATAAATAGGAGGGAACCAAAGACCCATAGGTTGGGGTCTTCTTGGTAGCTATCTTCTATTCTCCTCTCCCTAGAGAGGAGTATTATTGCGGTCCCTATCGTGTGGATCACTGCTAGAGAGGAGGACGCTTGACCTCCTTCATCCTCCCCCATAGATCTGTAGGAATCTCAGGGATATATGATCTCCCTAGGCACTATCTTCTTACATGTGCAGTTTTTGGATTTGCAGATTTATTTTTACGTGTCGATCTTTGCATGACGACGATGAAGTCTTTCATGGAAATCTAGGATGTTTTTATTTTTCATTCTTCCACTGCACATGAGATGTCACTCTTGGATTTTCCAACAGTGGTATCAGAGCAAGGTTGTTCATGCAAAAATTGGATTTTAACTGCGTGTGTTGTGTTTTGACATTAAAATCATTAACGCAAAAGTGGAAAAGGGTAGCAACTGCTATTCATATGTGCCCTGCAAACCAATCACATGAGTGATGGCACTTGTGACTTGATATGCACCTTTTCTCTTTGCTTATTATTAGGCGTTTTATCACTTTATCTTGCGTGTTGCATATATTGTGATGTCTTGGGATCTGTGCAATGGGAATCAGATCGTGATGAGATCACGATAATGAGACCGATTCACCTTTAAACAAAGATCCTAAATTATCCTGGTCATAGGTTACTCGAGAAGGACATCGAGATAATCGGATAGACTGGTGTGCTGTATACCCGTCCATATGATGGAGGTAGTTGATCTCATAGCTACTCATATGGGGACACTAAGGGTACAGTGCAGGTGCTCATTGGGGAATGAGTTCACTGATTGATCCGCCTACGGAATGTTGGATGGTTATTGATACCTCACGTCAGACAACGATTCCATAGTCCCAATAGTGTATTTGGTCCTTAGACTTGAGACACCAAGGATGTCCTGTATGAGTACTCTACTCTTTGATACCAGACTTATAGGTTTAGAAAGTTCCATATCTAGTACAGCCGGTTATTGGGAGTGGTAGCCAACCTTATAAGGGCTATTGAGTGTCAATAGAGGATCATCCGCTCTCGGTATCATGAGAGGAATATCCTATCTGTTCTTGCTCGAACAAATCCTTGGCCAAGGTTATTCGGATTGAGAGAGAATGGGTTCTCCGGGAGAATCCGACAAGAGCAAGACTCGAGGAGAGACCGTATGGGCCTGACAGCACCATGCCCGGTATAGGGTCTCTAGGATATTGGATGGATGAGGGACTATAGATACATGGTAACTGAGGATAGATAGGTCTAAAGGATTGGATTCTCCTGTATCGTCTGGGGGCTGCGGCATAGTGGCTTGGTAAGTCCGTAGTCGATGAGTTGGGTGAATTATTATAGAGATAATAATTCACTAAGTTAGAAAGAGGTCTGACAAGTATAACTCACGGTCAGCTCGATATTGGGCCTAGAGGGTCATACACATATGGTAGGTGTTGCGACGAGTAGAGGTTCGGATATGAGATATCCGCTGAACCCCCTATCTTATTGGATATCCATTAAGCCCCTGAATTATTGGATCCTGAGATGAGATCCAATAATTGCTAATAAGAGATTATTGGGTAGAGACCCACTAATCCAAGAGGCTTGGGTAATTGGATGGAGATCCAATACCCAATAGGGTAAAAGATCCATTAGGGTTTCTTTTGGTAGCCACCTCTTGTTCTCCTCTCCCTAGAGAGAGAGGTGCATCGTTGCAATCCCTGCTGTGTGGATACCACTAGAGAGGAGGACGCTTGACCTCCTTCATCCACTCCCACAGATCTACAGGAATTTAGGGATATACGATCTTCCTAGGTATCTTCTTTTACACGTGCAGTTTTGCGGATTTATTTTTGACGCACCGATCTTCGCACGACGACGGAAACTTTCGACGAAAAATCTAGGGTTTTATTTTCTGTTCTTCCGCTGTGCATGTGATGTCGCTCCCGTTAAAGATTCCCAATAGTGGTATTAGAGCCAGGTTGTTCTCGCGAAGATCGGATCTTAAACTACGTGTGTTGTGTTTTAGATCTGCTTTTAACGCCAAAATTATTGGCGCAAAAGGGCCAGGAAGGACGACAAGCGTTGCCACCTCAGCACCCTCCCCACACAGGGGCCACCACCGCAAGGTGACGGCGGCCGCAGCCGCAATGCAGGCAGCTAGGGGTGAGGAGTTAGGGTTTTAGGGCAAAAGATGGTTTTGCCTCTCAAAATTTTAGAAATTCCAGATTCTACTCTTTTGACAGAATTACCAAAATACCCCTCAAAATTTTAGAAATTTCAGATTCTATCCCCTTTGATAGAATTACCAAAATACCCTTTTGGCCGAATTACCAAAATACCCCTAGAATTCAAAATTTTCTTTTATGTCTCTGATTTTAAAAAATTAAATAGTTTAATTAACTATTATTTTTATCTAGTAGTCCTATAAAATAATATATACATGTGATGTATGATGTAGATAGATGATCATGGACTTGTGATGTGATGTGTGTATATATGATTATTATTATTGGGGCCTGCATGCCTCTATTATTTTCTCATTTATTATTGGGCCTGCGTGCCTGTAATTATATTGTAATTACATGAGGAGGCGCAGCGGTAGCGTGACTCATGTGGCCGAGTGGACGATCAAATGCATGGAGATGCGTTGAGATGTCGACGGGTCCGACGAAGCGAGATGGACGATCACAGGGCATCGAGATGCGTCGAAGTACACATAGATCTTGATGTGAGTGATTGGGCCCACTGGCTCGGGCCTGATCATATTAGGATATGGTCCATGATCATCTAGTGTGATTGCTCATGTGATGTGTGATTAGATATACACCTACTAGATATGTATATATATATTTGCATGCGATGTAGATATAATACGTATGTGTGTGACACAATATGTTAAGAGACCAAATCAAAAATCCTCTCCATTAATAATATTAAGTCGGTAAATGTGAGGCAATTAGATTGACCCACGTGGCCTTCCATCATTATAGCTAGGAACCGATTCCCGGTGTAGGTTGAGTTGGTCGAGTCCCTCGAGACTCACCTATATCGCGTCTCGCTATCTTATCTACGACATAGAGATGTCACCGGTGACCTGAGGACATGGTATGCTTAGTCGAGTCCCTCGAGAGTATATCACTGAATCAGACTCATCTTGTAACGATGGTGATGACTTAACCAAACATCATGGTTGGTCGAGTCCCTCGAGGCCATGGTGGTTCGGAGGCCGAACAGGATGGGAATCACAAGGAGTTGTGATTGGCAAGAGTTGCCTACCTTTACAGGCTTAACATGATTGGTTGAGTCCCTCGAGGTTATATTAAGATGTCAATTGGATCTCGATCCCCACTAGAGGTCTGTCGGGGGCCTCCGATTCACATACCGGAGGGTGTTGTGTGTCTCGCAAAAAATTAGTGGGAGTACATTAAGATAGAAGTCCTTATCTTAACTGTTTAATTTTTGTAAAGTCTGCATGTTATTTATTTTTGCTACATCTTTAATTTCAGAAAATATCGCTTTCAAATCCTTTACGTGGCATACTTGATGCCAACCGCCTCACTAGTCCAAATTATACAGATTGGCTCTGCAATCTGAGAATCGTTCTCACGATAGAGAAAATCGCGTATGTCCTTGATACAGTGATCCCTACACCTGACGAAGGGGCAAGCGAGGATGAGATCGCTCGTTATGTAAAGTACTTAGATGTTTCCATCCTTGGACAAGGTTATTCAGATTGAGAGAGAAAGAGTTCTCTGGGAGAATCCGACAAGAGCAAGACTCGAGGAGAGACCGTATGAGCTTGACAGTACCATGCTTGGTATAGGGTCTTTGGGATATTGGATGGATGAGGGACTATAGATACATGACAACTGAGAACAGATAGGTCCAAAGGATTGGATTACCCTGTATCGTCTGGGCGCCGCGGTGTAGTGGCTTGGTACATCTACAATCGATGAGTTGTGTGAATTATTATAGAGATAATAATTCACTAAGTCAGGAGTTCTGACAAGTATGACTCACGGCCAGCTCGATATTAGGCCTAGAGGGTCACACACATATGGTAGGTGTTGCGACGAGTAGAGGTTCGGATATGAGATATCCGCTGAACCCCCTTATCTTATTGGATATCCATTAAGCCCCTGAATTATTAGATCCTATGATGAGATCCAATAATTGCTAATAAGAGATTATTGGGTAAAGACCCACTAATCTAAAAGGCTTAGGTAATTGGATGGAGATCTAATACCCAATAGGGCAAAAGATCCATCAGGGTTTTTTTTGGTAGCCATCTCCTATTCTCCTCTCCCCAGAGAGAGAGAGGTGCATCGTTGGAATCCCTACCGTGTGGATACCGCTAGAGAGGAGGATGCTTGACCTCATTCATCCTCTCCCACAGATCTGTAGGAATTCACGGATATACGATCTCCCTAGGTATCTTCTTTTACACGTGCAGTTTTGCGGATTTGTTTTTGACGCACCGATCTTCGCACGACGACGGAAACTTTTAATGGGAAATCTGGGGTTTTGTTTTCTGTTCTTCCGCTGTGCATGTGATGTCGCTCCCCTTAAGGATTTCCCAACAACTACTGTTACTATCCTTGCTGCCCTTGCGATGGCTACCATTTGCATGCATGCAACAGCTGGCGAACGGCAGCTAGCCCGTGGCCAAAAGCACCTGCGGGCTGGTGCTCGCCCATAGGCGATCGGTTGCATGGGCGATGCTTGTGGGCGCTGCGCCCACATGGGTCGGGGCGTCGGCAGGTGCTGCAGCCGCCGGGGCAGTAGTGCCTGCGGGTGGCACCCATAAGTGGGGTGTCGACCAGTAGGGGCAGCACTTGCGGGTGCTGCACCCCCCCCCCCCTAGTAGGGTGGTGGCGACCGTAGCTACAACACAGCATGTAGTAGAGGAGAGAATAGGATTTTTGGACAAAAGTTAGTTTTGCCCCTAGGAATTTCTGAAATCCCTATATATCCATATTTTTAGAACAATATTAGTTAATTAAAATATTTAATTAACTATTATTATTTATCTAGTAGTCTTATATAATAATATGTACATGTGATGTATGATGTGGATAAATGATCATGGATCGTGTGATGTGATGTATGTGTATGATGTAATCATTATTATTATTGGGGCTTCCGAGTCTTTATTTTTCTCATTTATTATCGGGTTTTTGTGCTTGTAATTATGTTGTAATTACACGAGGAGGCACAGCGGGAGCATGGAAGTGATAACGGGACCCATGAGATCGAGACAGACAATCTGATGCATGGAGATGCGTTAAGATGCTGACGGAACCGATGAGGCGAGATAGATGATCACAGGGTATGGAGATGTGCTGATGCACACATAGATCTTGATATGAGTGATTGGGCCCACTGACTCAGACTTGATCATATTAGGATATGGTCCATGATCATCTGGTGTGATTGCTCATGTGATGTGTGATTAGTAATACACCTACTAGATATATATATATATATATATATATATATTTGTATGCGATGTAGATATATATTAAATATGTATATGTGTGACACATCATATTAGGAGACCAAATCTAAAATCCCCTCTTCGATAATATTAAGTTGGCAAACGTGAGGCAATTAGATTGACCCACGTGGCCTTCCATCATTATAGGTAGGAACCAATTTCTAGTGTAGGCTGAGTTGGTCGAGTCCCTCGAGACTCACCTATATCGTGATTTGCTATCTATCTATAATATAGAGATGTCACCGGTGACTTGAGGACATGGTATGCTTGATCGAGTCCCTCGAGGGTATATCATCAAATCAGACTCCTCTTGTAATGATGGTGATGACTTAATCGAACATCATGATTGATCGAGTCCCTCGAGAACATAGTGGTTTGAAGACCGAATAAGATGAGAATCACAAGGAGTTGTGATTGGCAAAAGTTGCCTACCTTTTGGGCTTAGTATGATTGGTCGAGTCCCTCGAGGTTACACTAAGATGCTAATTGGATCTCGATCCCCACTAGAAGTTTGCCAGAGACTTTCATTTCATGTGCTAAGGGTGTCGCATGACTCGCTAGAAATATAGTGGGAGTACATCAAGATAGAAGTTTATATCTTGATTATTTATATTTTTATAAAATCTACATATTATTTATTTTTGTTACATCTTTATTTTTAGAAAATATCGCTATTAGACTTTTTATGTGGCATACTTGATGCCAACCGCCTCATTGGTCCAAATTATATGGATTGGATCCATAACCTGAGAATGGTTATTATAACAGAGAAAATCATGTAAGTCCTTGATATAGTGATTGATACCTATGCCCAAGGAAGGGGCAAAGCGAGGATGAGGTCACTCGCTACATGAAGTACATTGATGACTCCGCTCTTGCTTAATATTTTATGTTGGGCTCCATGACTCTCAAGTTACAGAGACAGCATAAAAAGATGGATGTCAAATCCACACTCCTACATCTCCATAAATTGTTTGAGGAACAGGGAAGAACTCAACGATATGAGATATCGAAGAGTCTCTTCCGTGCTAGGATGATTGAGGGGACATCAGTTTAGAACCTTATCCTTAAGATTATTAAGTAGATAGAGAAACTCACTGGTCTAGGAATGGTCCTACAGGATAACCTATGTGTGGATCTTGTGCTTCAATCCCTACTAAATTCCTTTTCACAGTTCTCTATTCTAGTAAGACCAGAAAAAAAGGAAGGCTGAGAAGTCCTTTAAGAAGGGCAAGGGCAAGGGCAAACCAGGTAAGGTAAAGGTTGCCAGGAAAGACCCAACAAAGGACAAAGGTCAGTGCTTCCACTACGACAAAGATGGGCACTGGAAGAGGAACTGTAGAGAGTACCTTGTAGAGAAGATAAAACATAAGCTTGGAAAAGCTTCAAGTATATTCATGATCAGTTTCCATTTGTTAAACTCATATGATAACACATGGGTATTAGATACCAGTAATGCTTACCATATCTGCAATTCATTGTAGGTTCTGGCAAGACCTAAGAGATTGATGAGAGGCAAGATGGATATCAAGATGGGCAATGAAGCAAGAGTTGCCACTATTGCTATTGGCAAGGTCACCCTATATCTACCTGGTGGAACTACTATTGCATTAGATGCATATTATTTTGTACCCTCTATTATCGAAAATGTTATTTCTATTTCATGTTCGATATTGAATGGTTATAAAGTAGTTTTTGAGAACAATAGTTATTCAATTGTTAAGGATGAATAGATCATCACGAGAAGAACATTGCATAATAGTTTGATTATGCTAGATACTACTCCACACATCATGAATGTAAGTGAGTCCAAGAGGAAACGAGATGAGGTGAATAGTGCACATTTGTGAGGGAAGGATTCAAAATTTACGATTAGATGGATACTTAGATCCATTTGACTATGAGTTATATGTGACTTACGAACCTTATCTTCGTAGAAAGATGATCAACTCTCCATTTAGTGGAACTAGAGAGAGAGAGCCACTAAGTTGTTAGAACTCATACATAGTGATGTATATGGTCACATATCAACTCAGGCCATAGGTGGTAACTCCTACTTCATTATTTTCACTAATGATTTCTCTAGGTACGGACACGTGTACTTGATGAAGTACAAGTTCGAAGGCTTCGAGAAATTCAGAGTATAAAAATGAAGTAGAGGTTCAGATTGGAAAGAGTATCAAGACTCCTCGATCAGATCGAGGAGGTGAGTAATTGAGTATAGAGTTCACTTAGTTCCTCAATGACCATGGGATTCTATCCTAATAGATACCTCCTTATACACCCTAGCGCAATGGTATATCTAAAAGGAGGAATCGCACCCTATTAAACATGGTGTAGTCCATGATATGTTTCGTCGACCTACCCATCTCATTTTGGGGATATACCATAGAGTCTGCAGCTTACCTTTTGAATAGAGTTCCAACTAAGTTGGTAGTGTCTACACCATATGAGATATGGAAAGGGAAGAAGTCTGATCTTAAGGATGTTAAGATTTGGGGCTGCCCTGCCCGCGTTAAGAGACACAATCTCGATAAGTTGGAATTCAGAATAGAACGACGTAAGTTTGTGAGATACCCCAAGAAAACTTACGAAGAGCGGATATTGAGGATATTGATCCTTGAACTTACGAGGATGCTATTACGAGTATAGACTCTGGGAAGTGGCAAGAAGCCATGAATTCAAAGATAGATTCCATATACTTCAACAAGGTTTGAAACCTAGTTGATGCACCTGAGGGTATCATACCCATTGGTTGCAAGTGGATCTTCAAGAAGAAGATCGGAGTAGGTAGAAAGGTAGAGACCTATAAAGCAATGCTAATAGCTAAGAGGTCTCGTCAAAGCCAAGGTATTGACTATGATGAAACCTTCTCACCTATAGCCATACTAAAATTCATCCGAATTCTATTGGCTATTACAACACACTGAGATCTGGTAGATGGATGTGAAAATTATA
Source organism: Musa beccarii (assembly GCA_024322285.1). NCBI lineage: Eukaryota > Viridiplantae > Streptophyta > Magnoliopsida > Zingiberales > Musaceae > Musa > Musa beccarii. The sequence continues at coordinate 8,500,395 of CM044402.1, read as the reverse complement.
TTCCTCAATAGCAACCTTGAGCAGGAGGTGTATATGATACAACCTGAGAGATTCATATCCAAGGATAGTCCAGATAAGATGTGTAGATTACTTAGGTCCATGTATGGACTGAAGTAAACTTTCTAAAGTTGGAACATAAGATTCGATAAAGTGATCAGATCTTATGACTTTGTTAAGAATGAAGATGAACCTTGTGTGTATAGGAAGGTAAGTAGAAGTACTATCACCTTCTTGGTGTTGTATGTGGATGGCATCATAATAATTGGAAATGACGTAGGAATGCTCTCTACAATAAAGACTTAGAGGAAACATCCTACATATTGGGGATTCAGATCTATAGAGATAGATCCAAAAGGATGCTTGGCTTGTTCTAGTCCATGTACATAGACACCATTGTCAAAAAGTTTAACATGAAAAATTCCAAGAGAGGTCTCATACCAATGAGACATACGCTATCACTTTCTAGGAGTATGTCCTCCAAGACTCATGAAGAAAGGTCACACATGGATAGGATACCCTATGCCTCAGCGATAGGTTATATTATATATGCTATACTATGTACCAGGCCTAATATAGCGTATGCTCTGAGTGTCACAAGCAGGTATCAAGCAGATCCAGGCTTGGAGCATTGGAAAACAGTAAAGTGTATCTTTAATCACTTAAGAAGGACTAAGGATCTTTTATTGGTATATGGAGAAAGTAACCTCAAGGTTGAGGGCTACACGGACTCGAGCTTCCAGTTTGATGTCGATGATGACAAGTCTAATTCAGAGTATGTGTTCACCCTGAATGGAGAAGCAATATGCTGGAAAAGTTCCAAGCAAGATACTATTGTTGACTCGACCACAGAGGCAGAGTACATTACTGTGATAGAGTAAGTAAAGGAGGGAGTCTATATAAAGTAGTTCATCATAGATCTGGGAGTTGTGTCGAGTAACGAGGAACTGATTCTCTTATATTGCGATAACTATAAGGTGATTTCTTAAATAAGGGAACCCGGGTCTTATCAAAAGTATTCTAAGGAGGTTCTAGCTTATTAGAGAGATCGTGGCTCGAAGAGATGTAGTAGTGGAAAGAGTTCCATCCGAAGATAACATTGTAGATCTACTGATAAAGCCATTGACTCAGATTGTCTTTGAGCATCACAGAGGTTTGATGAGATCAGATATATAAGTGATTGGCTTTAGGTTAGGTGGGAGATTGCTAGTTATAGGTGTCCTACAAGTTAATCATGTGAGTGATGACACCTGTAACACGCTGCATCAATCTCTTTGCTTATGATTACTAGTATTTTCTAATATTATTTGGATATATATTGTGATGTCCTTAGATCTGTGCAATGAAAATTAGGTCATAATGAGATCACGATAATGAGATCGATTCACCTTTAAACATAGACTCTAAATAATCCTGATCATAGGTTACTCGAGAGAGACATCGAGATGATCAAATAAATTGGTGTACTATATACCCATCCATATGATAGAGGTGGACGATCTCATAGCTACTCGTGTGGGGATACTAAGGGTACAATACAGGTGCTCATTGGAGAATGAGTTCACCGATTGATTCGTTTATGGAATGCTAGATGGTTATTGATACCTCACGTCAAACAGCGACTCCATAGACCCAGTAGTATATCTGGTCCTTAGACTGAAGATATCAAAGATACCTTGTATGAGTATTCCATTCTTTGACGCTGGACTTACAGGTTTGGAAAGTTCTAGATCTAGTACAATCGGTTCTCGGGAATGGTAGCCAACCTTACGAAGGCAATTGAGTATCAATAGAGGATCATTCACTCTCGGTATCATGAGAGGAATATCCCATGTATTCTTACTCAAGCAAATCCCTGGCCAAGGTTATTCAGATTGAGAGAGAAAGAGTTCTTCGAGAGAATCCGATTAGAGCAAGACTCGAGTAGAAACCGTATGGGCCTGACAGTAGTATGCTCGATATACAATCTCTAGGATATTATATGGATGAGGGACTATAGGTACATGGTAACTGAGGACAGATAGGTCTAAAGGATTGGATCATTTGGGGATTGCGATGTAGTGGCCTAGTACATCCGTAGTCGATAAGTCAAGTAAATTAATTATAGAGATAATAATTCACTGAGTCAAAAGGAGTTTTGATAGGTATTACTCATGGCCAACTTGATATTGGGCCTAGAGGGTCACATACATATGGTATGTGTTACAACGAGTAGAGGTTTAGATATGAGATATCCGCTAGAGTCCCTATCTTATTGGATATCCAATAAGCCCATGTATTATTAGATCCCATGGATGAGATCCAATAAGAGCTAGATTATTAGGTAGAGTCCCATTAATCTAAGAGGCTTGGGTAATTGGATAGAGATCCAATACCCAATAGGGCTAGATCCATTAGGGTTGACAAGGGGCCTCTATAAATAGGAGGGAACCAAAGGCCCATAGGTTGGGGTCTTCTTGGTAGTCACCTTCTATTCTCCTCTCCCCAAAGAGGTGCATCATCATAGTCCTTGTCGTGTGGATCACCGCTAGAGTGAAGAACGCTTGACCTCCTTCATCCTCTCCCATCGATCTGTAGGAATCTAAGGGATATATGATCTCCCTAGGTACTATCTTCTTACATAGTTTTTAGATTCGCGGATTTATTTTTATGCATCGATCTTCGCATGACGACGCTAAAGACTTTCATGAAAATCTAGGATGTTTTTATTTTTCATTCTTCCACTGCACATGAGATGTCACTCCTAGATTTTCCAATAATCCAATCTCTATTCGTCGCGTTATCTATCATATGTGTGTGACTCTCTATGCCCAATACCGAGCTAACCATGAGTTGCACTTGTCAGAACCACTTTTGAGTTAGAACTCATTTTGACTTAGTGAATTATTATTCCCATAAATAATTTACTCAACTCATCAACTATAGACGTACTAGGTCACTATGCCATAGACCCTCGATGGTATAAAGGATCTAATCCATTAGACCTATTTGCCCTTATCTATAGTCACTATATATCTACAGTCCCTTATCCATCTAATATCCCGGTGACCGTATATCTGGTATAATGTTGTCAAGCTCATATAGAGTCCATCCGAGTCTTACTCTTATCGGATTCTTCTAAAAAATTTCTTCTCTCAATCCGAATAACCTTGGCCAGGGATTTACTTGAGTGAGAACACATAAGATATTTCTCTCATGATACTAAGAGTGGATAATCTTTTATTGACACCAAATTCCCTTTGTAAGGTTGGTTGTCATTCTCAATGATCAGTTGTGTTAGATTTGGAACTTCCAGACCTATAAGTCCAGTATTAAAGAATGAAGTACTCAAATAAGATATCTTTGGTGTCTCAAGTCTAAGAATCAGATACACAACTAAGACTATGGAATCATTGCCTGATGATGAGGTATCATTAACCATCCAACATTTCATAAGCGGATTATTTAGTAAACTCATTCTCCAATGAGCACCTGTACTATATCCCTAGTGTCCCCACACAAATAATTATGAGATCAGTTGCCTCTATCATATGGATAGGTATATAGTATACTGGTCTATTTGGTTACCTCATTATCCTTTTCGAGTAATCTATGATCAAAAATATTTAGAATATGTGTTTAAAGGTGAATTAGTCTCATTATCATAATCTTATCATAATCTAATTCCCATTACACAGATCTAAGAATACTATAATATATTTATCATATAATATAAAGTGAGAAACTATCTTTATTAATATCAACTAAAAGAAATTGTGTTATGTATCACACATACCAACACTCATGTGATTAGCTTACAAGGCACTTGTAACTAGCACTCTCATCCTGTGCATATTTTACTTAATTCATAGATTTATAATAAATTATGATATAATATGGGCAAATTATCTCATGACTTCTTTTGAATAATCACTACAATTATAGAAAATATAAGTTGATTAGTTTGGATACCATGATAAAACCTAAAGATATGGGGCCTTAGAATTAGAGATCTCAAAAAGGTCAAAATATTTATTTGTGCAAAACATATTATTCCTATACTTAATCACATGAATTCTCTTTAAGTTAATATCTTCCTCATTAAATATGATAATATGATTGTATTCAACCTTGGAATGTTTTCCCAATTAGTAAAATTTCTAGATTTAGCGACTCCATCCCAAACTTTCATCCTCACTTCAGAGACGATTAGGTACCACCACTAAAATATGGAAGGATCCATACATTAGAATCTTAATAGGACTAAGAGGAGGGGTGAATTACTGCTATAGAAAATTTTAACCAACTTTCAAATTCAATTAAGAAAAATATGTATCGAAAACATGATTACCCAAATATTATGTGCAAGTAAGAGTTGCGAGTAAAGTAGATAGTAATAAGTATGCAATCACAAAAGTTATAAGCAAGAGAAATAATGCAAACTGATTTATAGTGGTTCAATCTTCCTGACCTATATTCACTCCTTGTTCTTCTTCTCTTGATGTCACTAGCTTTAACTACCGATCTTACTTCCAATAGGTAAAGATCAAAAATCATTTACAGTTAATCTCTTTCTATAAGCTTAGGAGAGAATTTTCACACTCATTCCTTTATAAGAGACCTCTCACATCTAGCACCTAGTATCACAACTACACTCAAGAGAGAGGAAAAGGCTCAAACAATACTAAGAGAAAGTTACAACACTTCACAACTTAGAAATGAATGTTCCATCAACCAAGTCTGAGTGAGGTATTTATATAGCGCTTAAAAGACCTTTAAAATTGAGCCAAAATCTAAATTTATTACATTTTAGGGTATGAACACTAATATCATTCACTTTGGATAGTACTACCATCATAATATTTGAAACGGAGCTATAATACTAGACTTCCATAGTACTACCATTATAATTTTTGATATAGAGCCACAATATTAGACTTTAGTGGTACTATCGTCATAATTTTTAACACAATGCTGCGAAACTTGTCTTTGTTGGTACTACCATTACCATAGATAGTATCATTGCTAACCTAGGTAGTTTAGGTCATGTGTTTAGCTTTCTAATAACCAAAATTTAGCCCAAATTTATGCCCAATGATTTTCATGATAAGTGAGCTCTCTTTTAATATAATACCGACTCAAATTGGGCTAAAGTTAGCTCAACCAAGCCTTTGACTCATCAACCACTCATCTGATAATTTTTCAGCATGTTGTCCACTCTTTCGACATATAGTCCAAACCTCTAGTATACTATCCAATCATCTAGCATATCAACTTTATCATGACATTTGATCTTCTAATGTGATATCTGATTCTTCAAGCATGATATTTGAACCTTTAATCTGAAGTTCATTCTTTGGCATGTCAATCAATCCTCTAGCTCGACATCTAATTTTTTTGGCATGATAATCTTTTGGCATAACATCCCAGTCTTTAACTCAAACATTTGTGTGAGTATACGATGCGAGTCCTTTTACAAACTTGATTGACTTTTGATGAGTGTTGATACTCATGAAGTCATTGCATTCTTTTCTAAATATACAACCTTATTTAGTAAGAATCATATCAAGTGTCTTATTTCTAATTTTAATTTTTTAGTATTTAACATAGTAACATGTTTTCATTTTAAAGAGATTATATTACATTATCACTATCAATACACTTTTCTAAGCAATGTTCTAATTTTTCATTAATAGTAAGTCTTTTATGTATTTCAAAGTATGCAATTCTAGTGATTTTTGAAATAACTCATTTTTAAGTTTAAGATTAGATTGTTCTAAATCTTCACATTTAGTGTAAGAAGTATAAGATATTGACATATAGTTATCATACTTATTTTTCAATGTATTAAATTCATTAGCAAGTGAGGCATGATCTCTTTTTAGAAAACTATATTGTTTACCAATCTTTTTGAGTACTATATAAATCATGAAACACTTCATGAAATGCTTCAAGTAGTTCATTATGTGATAAATAGGTTTTGAAAGAATTTGTTAAGGCATAGTTTATCACTTCTTTATTAATCTCTTCTACGTCTAACTCATTTTATTTATCCCATGTTACTTTGAACATCTTCTTTTCTATTTGGATGATGACTTGTTCAATTATGCGTATTCATTTTTAAAGTATTATTACTTTTTACATTCATAGCATATGACTATATCTTTCTTTAGCTCATTTTTTGTCTTTCCTTCTTTTCTTACAAGATTTATCTTGTTTTCCTTCATAAATTTTTTAATCTTTTTTTTGTGAGAAGTGTCATATTGTCATTATCATCACTTGAGCTTTCACTCGAATAATTTCTTTAGATTTAAGAACGATAATTTTTTCTTTAGAAGGTTTTTCTCTTATTCATCATAAGCTTTGTATATCATTTTATAGGTCATCAAAAATCCTATAAGTTCTTCAAGAAAAAAGATTGTTTAAATCTTTAGTTTCTTGGGTTATCATTACTTTTAGATCCTAGCTCTTTGGAAGAAATCTTAAAATCTTACTCATTAGTTCAAGATTAGTATAGCTTTTACTAAAAAATTTTAAACTATTGACAACATCCATAAAATGGGTACACATATCACTAATGAATTTGCTTAACTTAATTTTAAATAACACAAGTATGAATAAGAAAATTAATTTTAGATTTCTTTACTTTATTGATTTTTTCATGTATAACTTCAAGGATATGTCATATGTGTTGGGAAACATGGGGTAGTATCACATGTGTAGTAGAAGAATAGAAAACAAAAATCTTAGATTTCGTACAAAAAATAGTTTCTCATCATCGTACAAGATTGGTGTGCAAAAACTCATAAAATCAAAAACTACACATATGTAAAAGATGTGTTATATAGGGAGATCATACATTCTTGAAAACCTATAGATATATGGGAGAGGATGAAAGAGATCAACTATCCTCTTCTTTAACGGTGATCCATATTGAATCTCGGATTTTGATGATGAAACTAATTGAGTGTGATTTGTGGTCTAACTGCGTGTTGAGTTACGCAGGTCTACTATCGATCAGGATTAGACAGTTGACGCTGGAGGAATTGACGTTGCGCCGGAGGTGATCACGTCAGGATATTGGATGTCGAGTCGGAGGTTCGGTCGACTATCGGCAGGAGGCTTCGTACTATCACGGACTTAGCTGGTTTTGCCTAAGCCGTGCGGCACCAATGCGTATCACCGCAAAGGTCAGCCTCCCCGAAATCTCCTACAATCCCTTAGGACCAACGAAAGAGAAGACGGGACAAAGAAAGCGCTTCACACGGGATCCGCAAGCCATTCTTTTAGCAAACACTTTATAGCCGATGCACATTCCAACCATGGATATTACAAGCTCAGAACAGTTGCACAACAAAGGTATAAAATTGGTCCACTACAGACCGAATTCTAGTACAAGTTTGCACTCGACGCAAACATTATGTACAAGCCTACAATGGCTACCAAACTCGCTTAAATGAGACATTTTGCCTTTGACAAGCCCTTTACAAGCTTTATAAATTACAACCAACGAAAAGGGACACGGACAAGCACAAGCATTACACCGAACAAGCCGTTTACAATTTTGTCTGTGACATTCTCCCCTACTTATTCCTTCGACGTCCTCGTCGAAGCCTTTGCTGACGCTGCAACTTCTTTTCTTTGTTGGATCTTTGATCTTCTGCTCCTGCTGCGATGCGCCTCTTGGCTCCCATTTGTTCTCCGGTTGTTGTTGTTGAGTCGTCGAACTTTAATCCGCCATGCTGCTTCAACTCGCCAATGACTCTGACTTTGGTGTGGGGTTGGCAGAGTTGTGCTGATCCTTGCTGGCTCTTGCGGATTCATCTGATGAAGGTAAAAGACCATCATTGATATGCGCCAGTCTTCAAATTCTTCTTGTCTCTTGAACTGGATAGATGCTTGTTGGAGCTTTGACGAGCATCGCCTCGCAACCTTTGAAATTTTCAGGTCCTTCCTCCACAAAATTTGCCCATCGAATCTTCTTCCACTTAGTTGTCTTCGAAGGGTCTTCAAATCTGTGCAGAGCTCCTCTGCTGGATAACTAAGAGAGCTGGGGTACTCGGTTTCATCCATTCTCTTGAGAATTGAGAAGGCAAAGGTTACTTGACTTCGCTCGCCTCCTCGAGGTTGTACTTCATGCGTCAAGCTGGTTACTAGACTTCGCCTGCTCTTAGCTTACACTTCCGAAGCACTTGAAGTGTTTGCACTCCTTGCGCTGAGTCAGCTACTGTGATTCACCTTCTCATTGCCATTGAACTTCTGGAATGCAAGAAGTTATCACTCCAACTTGGAGTAAGTCTCCGATAAGATTTGGTCGCCTTTGGGATTGTACCGCCTTCTCCATCATTTCTGTCACCGACTCTTCTGAGTAGTAAAGGTATAGCACCGCGTACTGTCTGCTTCGATCCTTGGTCATGCACTTTTACATCGACCCGAAGTCCTTCACTCACGGCTATCTTGATGGAAAGTCTGCATGACACTGGTCTTACGGTTCTCAAGCTTCGCCCTTCACCTTGTCTTGGTACATGGAGTTTGCCAAAGCATTCTCCTCCTCCACGGCCCATATCACGACCAAGTGCTCTCCCTCTAAGAGAGCAAGGGATTGATGACTCCCCGGAAGTCCCGCCTCAGCGGTACCATGGCACTGCGACGCCCATGGCACTACTATCCGTTGTCTCGCATCTGCATCCCTTCTTCATGATTGGTAGATCCGCCTCTACGGCATTGTGACACTCCTCTGAGTTCACCTTCAATCTAACCGATGATTGATCTTGGGTAGCTGAGTCCCTCTTGGACTCATCATTGCTTCCTCGCCATATTTCGACCACCTGCTTCAACACCTATGTATTCTCTGGGCAGTTCCACTTGGTCACTGGAAGGACAGACTACAACTCCCATGTATGGCCACCGCCACCATGTTGCAGGGTTTGCACCATTTCTGTTCTCCTTAGCTTCATTGGCTGCAATGTTCGCTTACTCGGCCTTGTCCTCTGACTTGCCGGGCTCCCTTAAGCGAATGTGAGCTCTGAAGTAGTTCCACTCTTCAGCAGCTCCGATCATACCTCTGTATGATCCAGTCCCCCTGTGGGACTCCCTAGTACTTGCATCTGAACTTCTTCCTCGATAGTGCACAGCCCCCATAAGCTGATGTCCAAGGCTTCCATTCAATGCAACATTCGATGCACGCACGGAAGACCCACCTCTGTGGTACCATGGCATTCGCTGCTTGAATCCATAGCTCTTCTTGCCGTCGTATTGTTCATCGAAATGGAGTTCCCAGTCGCGCTCCCGATCATACCTCTGCATGATCTAGTCCCCCCATGGGACTCACCGTGTGTGTCGACTTGCCACGAACCATTCCACCCCGATCCGCTGCATCATGTCATCGCCTGATGACATCTCCTTGCATTCTGATCCCTGTGGTATGAACTCGAACTGCAATATCTCCATGTTGGACTCCACCAACACATCGCAGGGCCTTCGCCAACTTCGATTCTGTTCGCTCCTTTGGCAATCAACCTTCGTCCACCTACTCTCGGGTCACACTCGGACGAAGCCTAGCTCTAGGACAGTCCATCGCCTAGTAGCTCCTCTGAAGTCCCCAGACTTCGCTGAAATAGGTGCACATTTGTCCGATCTCCGGGACTCGCCCCTACCAAAGACAATCTCCGCTGCGCACCGCTTTCCTCATGGCAACTCGAATAGCAACACTGTGGCATATTCTTCAAGAGCATCTGCCTTAGCATCCTCTTGCCCCGTGCCAAGGCCTACTAACACCAACTTCGCCACTACAAGTTATATCGCCTTAGTTACTCCGTCAAATGCTTCACCGAGACGAGGTGTATATGCCTCGAAGTTCCCTTCGTCTTTGGCACCATACAAGATGAGTCTGCTTCATCAGAATAGAAAACTCATGGAACGACATGATCCTACTCTTGTCTCTGCAAGAGTCCATGTCCTTGACTTCTGTCTAAGGAAAGCTCCACGCCTCCGCTCCACGTTCTATCTTCTTTGCCAACTCCCTTCATGCGGTTTGGGTACATCAACAAGTTACCCCCAAGTTGTTCCGCTTCTCGATTTGCATTGTGTTAATGGTGGCCCTCACGCCAACCATTCCATGGGTTAGCCCTCTGTTGAGTCCGATCTCGCTATCGGCTCCCAGTGTGCCTTCACTTTGTGTTGCCTGGGTTGCTCCCCCACTTGATCTCGCTATGCGTCCAACGCATCACCACTTGCGAGATCATGCAATGACTCCTTACCGCTCACTCGATCCATCGAGCTTCGTCTTGAGGTACTCAACTAATGCGGTTCATTGCACATGATTCTACTTCTGAGAACCGAGGCTTATCCTCTCGGGTATCCGCCTGTTGGAGCAACTTCTCTCTTCGCATCCTTCCCTTTGGAAGTTTTGGAGACCACCATCCTCTTGGACTACTTCGCCTCTGCTGAACAAACTGTGCCCAATTCTGCCTTTGCAAATGCATTTGCTAGATTGTGACACTTCACCAATACAGCTCGCACTGCACCCCTCTGGGTCTAGCAAAATGCTGAACCTGCTGCACACTTCAGCCTCTTACGAAAGTATCCTGCACATGCCGAAGAGAAAGTTTTAATGCTCCATGGCGCCGACCTTCGGTCGCCTTGGGATGGCCGCGAACAATCCATCGTCCGCATGCAAGGCCACGCATGAGTATCGAATTCCTTGAGTTTACAACTCTTTCGATCGTTGAACAACCCACTCCACCTTGCCCGGTCTCATCCTTTGCCAAGCACTCCGCTTGCCTCGAGCACCATCAAGGTTGGGTGTTAACGTCGAGCCACTGCTCGAACTCGGCCATCCCGACCTTTGTGCGCTCCGCAATTCTTCTTAGCTTGTTGTACTCGTGGTGCCTCGCTAGGTCCCCCACGTTTGCATGCTACATCTTTGTAAGTGGGCTTGTCCCGCTCTAATACCATCTAATCAACTTCTCTTTTTACAGGTCCTACGGGACCTGCACGAGGTTGCAGCTCGGCTGACCCTTTGCGGACGCGTATGTCGCAAGGGCGCTTCAAGACTTAGGCAATCCAAGCTAAGTCCGATCGAAGTGGGCGCAAAGGCGATTCTTGACTTAGGCAACTTCAGCTAAGTCGGTGGCTTGCCGCAAGGGTGCCTCACCACTTAGGCAATTCTTGCTAAGTGCGTGACAGTACATCGGGCATCGGGCCAAGAAGTACGGAGTTGCACCATCGATATCGAGGTTGCGGAGGTCAACCGTCGATTGGGCAACAAGCCGCTAGAGAGGGCGATGTGCCGAAGGATCGGACGAAGCGCCGACCAATGATGTGTCGGGCAACTGAATATCAATTCACGTTGTAATAACTGTCTAGATCGAAGTAGAGTGTTTGTTGTTTGTGTGCAGGAGTAACTACGAAAGGGATGAAGACGTAAAGTGAAACCAAGGGCCGAAGTCAAGTGCGATGGATCGTTGGGAGTTCGAGAGTTTGACGGAAGTCCGAAGATTCATCGGAAGTTCACAGAGCTTGCCAAGAAAGATCGGAGCTTGCCAAAGAAGCTCAGGGGAACTTGCCAAAATCATCATGGAGTCCGAGAGGTTGCCGGGAGTCCGCAGGATGGTTTCCGAGGGATCGTCGGAAGACCGCCGGAAGTTCGCCGGAAGCTCGCCGGAAGAAGACTTGACTTACGGACTTTGTAATAGCTCAAGAATGTCTTTAATTTCGTAGTTAGCACATCAATTTGGGTTAGGATTAGGTGATAATCTTTTAACCTTGGTAGGGGTCAATTGGGCTCATAATTTAACTAGATTGGGCCGGATTCAAAGCCTATCTAGAAGTGTTGGACCATGTCTAGCGGTGGCACTACACCGAGAATAGGTTTCCAGGTACTCTAGGTGGTGGTACCACCCTAGGTTAGCGATAATACCGCCCTAGGTCAACGGTGGTACCGTTGATAGTTATTACCTGTCAATGATGGTACCGCCTAACAAGCGATGGTACCGTGCCTCCATAGAGCCCGAGACTCTATCAGGCGATAGTACCGCTAGATTGGGTGGCGGTATTGTCTAGTACACTGACAAAACTAGCATCAACTAGTGGTGGTACCGCCAGTAATAGGCGGTGGTACCGTCAGCTCTCGAAAATCTAGGATGAGACCTTTTTGACTCTAATTTTGAAGCCAACTGAGGTTATAAATACCTCTTACTTCTCAACTGGCTTAACACATTTGAGAAGTGTTAAGAACTGAGTTAAAACTCTAGCAAAATTGTCTTCGAAAGTTAGAGTGTTTATCTCCCAAATTCATAAGTATAAAATTTTGTAAAAGAGTATGAGCCACCTGTAAGTTTTGTAAAATGGAGTGTTTAGTCCTTCCCCTTCAAGAAGGATTGATAGTGGAAGTTGGAAACCTAATCAGAGGAGGTTTCGGAAGTGGACGTAGGTTATTTAACTGAACCACTATAAATTGCTACATTTCAATCTTTACTTAGCTAAAATCTTTCAATCTCCTTCTCTCAACTCTCTTTCATATTCACTCGAATAATCCACTTTACCGAAATCGCTTTCGTCGGACAAAACTTTTTAACACATAACGTTTTTTCGGAATTGATTTAAATTATCGATTTTTATCTATTGCACTAATTCAACACCTCCCCCCCCCCCTCTTAGTACCACTCTAGATCCTAACAATTATTATAAAATATAAAATAATATTAATTTTTTGAGTTTTTAAAGTATAATGAATTATTGATATCATCCATATTTCACTTTTCGATGAATTATTAACATATCTAGTATTCACTAAAAATTATTTATACAGAATTAATACTATCCTTATAGTAGTATTGCTACCTTTAGGTATAAACTCTAAATTATAAGAATATCCAAAATAGTATTTGCCATATCTCATCACATAATTATTCAAACTAGATTATCCTTTGAGATTATCTAAATATCCTAATTATGTATATCATTATAAATATTATTTTTTTAATCTCATTTAGAATTGATTCTGTAATATAAATTTATAAGTTATTGATCTAGATTGTTTTAGTAGTTATAAGATGAATACAATAATATAAAATATAATTTAAAATTTTATAAATAATAAAGTATTTTTTATAATGCATATCCTATAAGTCTGTCATCCTAGGCCACTTTGATAACTGCTAGCCAAATACAACTTAGGGATATAAATTACAAATAATATTTACCAAACTTTTCTAATCTAATTTATATTGAGATAATTTAATAATAATAAAATAATAATCATAATAATTATTAAACATTAATCAGCATAGAATAAAACTTATATAATTGTAATCATGATAAATCATAAAACAGACCTTTTATGTAAAAGTAATATTATTTCATAATTTTCTTTCATTCTCATGTATTTAATAACCACATTAATATCCAAAACAATAATTAGAATTTCTAAATAACATAAGCAACTAAATTTAATAATAATAAATTATACCACATGGATAAAAATAAAATATCGATAATTTATTTCCAATTTAATTTTGATAAAAATGTTCATTAGATTTTATGATATAATTTATTATTATCAAATTATGGCTACTAAGATAATATTACCAAATCAAAAAGTAAAATTATTAATAGAGGTTATAATAGCAATAATCAACTTCATGAAGAGCAATTTTACAACTGAGAGCATAAGTCAGAAATAATTAATTTTCAACAGGTAAAATTGGTAAAAAGAACTAAGACACATAATAGAATTATTTGATTTATAAAGTATAAAATTTTAAAAAATAATTTAAAAGATATAGATTGAAATTATCTGATTTCTAAAGGATAAAGATATCCTTTTATTTAATAAAAATAAAATTTAAAAATCTTCTCTTGTAGTTTTCATCATGTTCCATCATGCCCACACGTGGGTTCTCACTTACAATGCAATGATTATCCATCGTCGGCATGCTACCCATAGTCGCCACAGTGAGCAATCATTCTCACTCGATCGATTGACAACCGCAATGAGGTCTCTGTCATTATCTCGTCGCATATGCTATCTATCCTTCGATGTCAGTGTCCAAAAACCCTATAGTTACTATGATGCACAGCTATGCTAACCCGCCAACTAGCCTTCACTAGTATTCCTCCACGTCCACATGCAACAATTGTCATGCATATCACTATCACCGTCGCTTGAGTCTCGTCAATACACTTCTCTTTCGTAGTCGACTAGCAAGTCTTATGACTATTGCATAATCGTTGGGCGACCCGCATCGACAATACGTGCGTTTATGATTGATCGACTACATTGCATGCTATCAACACAATGCAATCGTCTAACACAGCTCATCGCCAACATCGTCGACTGATCGCTATTTACAATCACACAACAACCGACGTTGACACAACCACCTTTACCATTCTCATCGATATTGGTAAAGGGCAATGCTACCTTCCTATGCTACCACATGCAACTGATGTTGTCGTGTCACTGTAAGCATAAATTCTACATGTGCTGTGCCACTTGGAACCAAATCCTACCTAGTAGGCAACAACAATGCCACTGAAGTAACTGTTGCCCATTGTGGTAACCGCCCTTAATAGTGCTTCTACCAACAGTAAACTGTAGACAGTAGCTTGTCGAACAAATATAGGTAGCATACTTCTGTTGTGGTTTTATCCATGTTGTAAGCAAATGAGAAACATGAAAGAATAGATTCAAAGATAAGATAGTAAAATAGATTGATAACACAAACAAATTGTTCAAGCATCATATAATAAAAATTGAATAATATTTTTTCCTAAGTAAAGGGTGCCGATAAATAGATCAAAATATAAAATATATCTAATATATGATCTAAGGTATTTGATTTCAATACATATTTCTGGTACTACTTGTAAGCATAAAAATTATAGTTATACTATTATATAAAAAACTTTAATACGAGAGACTAAAATTAAATAACAATAGATCAAAGATTATGATTGTGTACCTCTTAATGCTATTCAGAAAATTTTTATTTAATCTACAAGCATATCATTGTTCAATCTGAAAGAAACAATGATACTAATTTGCAAGGAGAATCAGATTATCTTTTTATATCTTCTTATCTTTCGTAGAACCACTTTTAAGTTATATAATTAGGATAGGGATTAAGGGGAGATAAGAGAAGATCTGTAACATCTCAATGTCATGTATTATATTGAGTTTCTATAAGATCCCTTTTATTAAGGTCATCTCTTAAGGAATCTTATCATAATTAGATTTTCTTTCTATTGACTAATAATTATAATCAGAATTTAATTAGATCTATAATATATCTTACTTAACTAAATACGATAACATAATCTAACACACTAATTTATTCTTTTTTTTTTTACCGATGCATACAATGAACCAATACATTATTTTTATAGACTAGTTACAATATTTTCCTATAGTGTTTATATGGTAACTTAGTGAAGAAACACTTTAATAGATTTTTTTCAGTTCAAATTTCTACCTAATTTTTTAAACCATATAATTCATTGGCAACTATCTTAGGTTCATTGATAATAGCCTTTAATTGTTGCTGAAGAAATATATTGGCATAGGAAAATAAAAGAAACACTTTAATAGAGTTAATTTTTTAGTTGAAATCTCTACCTAATTTTTTTTAAGCATATAATTCATTGGCAACTATCTTAGGTCCATTGATAATAGCCTTGAGTTGTTGTTGAAGAAATATATTAGCCTAGGAAAAAAAACATGCAATAAAATTGACTTCTATATGAGTTACAGTATTTATTTTTTGAAGAAGATTACAATGTTTTAATATTTTCAAAGAATATTATAAGCCTATATAAGATCACTTTAATTGAAGAAGAAAGAATCAATATCCAATACAAATCAATTTATGAACCTTAGTTCCATGTCAAATAAGAATATAAAAACATATATAAGTTAGTCACAATGTTTTAAATAGAATTATGATATTTTTTTTACCTTCACAAAAGTACTATAAGCCTATACAAAAACATGGCAACGGAGAAAGAAAAAAAATCAAAATCCAACACAAATTAGCTATCAACATTGTTTATGTTTCAAATGCATATTGTCATTAGTCTAAAAATTAAAAAAAATTTAAAAACTTAACTTCTAAACAATAACTCAGCTAAAATATTTTTACACTGTAACTTAATAGGAGAATACTATGATTGATTTATTGGGAAACCTAGGGCAACATCATATGTGCAGCGGAAGAACATAAAACAAAAATCTTAATTTTTCACGAAGAAATATTTGTCATCGTTGTGTAAAGATTGGTGCACAAAAACTCTTAAAATTAAAACTATAGGTGCTAATGGACGTGTGTTATCTAAGGAGATCGTACACCCTTGAAATCCTACAGATCTATGAGAGATGATAAAGAAGTGTTAGGTTCGGAGCGGCACTAAGAGGGGGGGGGGTGAATTAGTGCAGCGGATTAAAATAAATAAAGCTTGAAAACCGATTCCGAAGATTTGCTTAAGAACTTGATTCACCGAAAGAGACTTTACTTGAAAATATTCAAGTAAATGAAAGTTGAAGTAGGGAGAAGAAATCCGATCAGTTTGCAGCTTAAGAAATTTACGATGCAGAATTTTAAATACTCACACAGTAAGTAAACGCAGCGATATATAGTGGTTCGGTCAAATGACCCATGTCTACTCTTGAAGCCTCCTCCAATGAGGCTCCCAACTTCGATTAGCAAGTCTCTTGAAGGGGAAGGACCAAACACCCCTTTACAGCCTTTTACAAGAGGTTTCCTCTCTTTACAGAATTTCTACAAGTAGAAGAAGGAGGTGAATACTTGAACAATTGAAAGCAGGAATTTGCTATGGCTTAGACTCAAATCTAACACTACAAAAGGTAACCCAACCAGCTAGAAGTAAAGGGGTATTTATAGAGTTTTTTGGATTCAAAAATCCCACTAAAAAAAAATAGTCTTGTCCGAAATTTCGGACTGTAGGCGGTACTACCGCCTGGCACTAGCTGTACTACCGCTTGACACACCTTTGCGTGTGTCTGTGTGCTGGCGGTACTACCGCCTGACACAGGTGGTTGCAACCACCTGTCAGGCGGTGCCACTGCCTGCCTGGGGCGGTACTACTGCCTGGGTTCGGTCAACAAAGCGGCTGCTACACTTTGGTCCCATGGCATGCTACCGCGGCTCTTGCCAGAAACTGTATGGGCCTTACCTTCGGCCTAATACAGCCCAATAAAGGCCCAATTGGCCCAATATAGGTCTAGATATGATTAAC
This sequence comes from Musa beccarii, assembly GCA_024322285.1. Lineage (NCBI taxonomy): Eukaryota > Viridiplantae > Streptophyta > Magnoliopsida > Zingiberales > Musaceae > Musa > Musa beccarii. The sequence goes on along the minus strand of CM044402.1, from coordinate 8,483,163 downwards.
ACTTATTCTATACCCTAATTAAGTGCTAACTATGATCTTCTAAAGCCAAATTATACCAACACCATCAAGTTATCTTCCGAAGAGCTTTCCGACGGACTTCCGACAATCCCTCGGATTCCTTCCGGCGGACTCCTAGCTGGCTCCTGGATTCTATGGCGAGTTCAACGAGTCTTTGGCACCCTTCCGAACCTTCTCGGTTATCTCCGCGAACCTTCGACGATCTTTCTGGCGAACTTCCGAAACCTTTGGCAAGTCCCCGATTTCATCTCGGTTGGCTCCAGTAGCACTTCCGTGATCCTTCGGACTTCTGGTGGACTCTTGAACTTCCAGCAACTTGACTTTGGTAATTTGCTCTATCATAGTTAATCCTGCACACTTATCTCAAAAATGGATTAGATCAAATAACCATCAATTGACTTCATCATCAAAATCCGAGATTCAACAAGAAGGTCAACTGTTCTCCTCTTTAGCGGTGATCCACATAGTAGAGATTATAAAGACACTTCTCAAATCACTACATAATCCTTCTTTCCATGTGCACCATGCAATTAAGAGGGGCCCGACCCATCTTGCTATCCGCACACCATCTATCTAGGGTTGTCACTGAGGAGGAGAGGGAGAGAGGAGTATAAGAGGTGATAGCTAAAAAGGGTCTAGCCTATAGCTCTTTGGTTCTCTCCTATTTATAAATGTCCTATGTCATCTTAACCCTAATGGATCCTACCTTATTTAGTATTGGATCTCCATCCAACTACCCAACCCTCTTAGATTAGTGGATCTCTATCTAACAATCTTTCATTGGCTTTTATTGGATCTCATCCATAAGATTCAATAATTTAAGGGCTTATTGGATATCCAATAAGATAGGGGGCTCCAATGGATATCTCATATTTAAACTCTACTCTGTTAGTTATAGGTACCCTACAAGCCAATCACGTGAGTGATGACACCTGTAACATGCTATATCAATCTCTTTACTTATGATTATTGATATTTTCTCACATTATCTGGATGTATATTGTGATGTCATTGGATCTGTGCAATGAGAATCAGATCATGATGAGATCATGATAATGAGATCGATTCACCTTTAAACATATACCCCAAATAATTTCGGTCATAGGTTACTCAATAGGGACATCGAGATAGCTAGATAGACTAGTGTACTGTATACCCATCCATATGATGAAGGTGGTTTGTCTCATAGCTACTCATGTGGGGAAACTAAGGATACAGTGTAGGTGCTCATTGGAGAATGAGTTCAGTGATTGATCCGCTTACGGAATACTGGATGATTATTGATACTTGTTGTCAGACAGTGATTTCGTATCTAGCCCTTAGACTTGAGACACTAAAGATATCCTATATGAGTACTCTATTCTTTGATACAGAACTTATAGGTTTGGAAGTTCCAAATCTAGTACAACTTATTGAGAGTGACAGCCAACCTTACGAGGGCTATTAAGTGTCAATAGAGGATCATCCAATCTCGGTATCATGAGAGGAATATCGCATGTGTTCTTCCTCAAGCAAATCCCTAGCCAGGGTCATTCGGATTGAGAGAGAGTTCTTTGGAAGAATCCGATTAGAGTAAGACTCGAGTGAAAACCGTATAGGCTTGACAGTACCATGCCCGATATATGGTCTCTGGGATATTAGACGGATGAGGGACTATAGATACATAATAACTAAGGACAGATAGGTCTAAAGGATTGGATTCCCCTATATCATTTGGGAACTACAGCGTAGTGGCCAAGTACGTCCGTAGTCGATGAGTCAAGTAAATTATTATGGAGATAATAATTTACTGAGTCAGAAGGAGTACTGACAGGTATGACTCATAGCCAACTCGATATTGGGCTTAGAGGATCACACACATATGGTAGGTATTGCGATGAGTAGAGGTTCGGATATGATATATCTATTGGAGCCCATATCTTATTGGATATCCGATAAGCCCCTGTATTATTGGATCCCATGGATGAGATCCAATAAGAGTTAGATTATTTGGTAGACACCCATTAATCTAAGAGGCTTGTGTAATTGGATGGAGATCTAATTTTCAATATGGTAGGATCCATTAGGGTTTACAAGAGGCTTCTATAAATAGGAGGGAACCAAAGGTCCATTGGCTAGGGCTTCCTGGTGGCTACCTCCTATTCTCCTCTCCCCAAAGAGGAGCATCGTCACAATGCCTGCTGTGTGGATCACCGCTAGAGAGGAGGATGCTTGACCTCCTTCATCCTTCCCATAGATCTATAGAAATCTCAAGGATATATGATCTTCCTAAGTGCTATCTTTATTATATACGTAGTTTTTGGATTCGCAAATTTATTTTTACTCACTGATTTTCGCACAACGATGAAATATTTTTATGAAAATCTAGGATATTTTGTTTTATGTTCTTCTACTACACATGTGATGTCACTACTAGATTTTCCAATAGTAGTATCAGAGAAAAGTTGTTCATGCAAAGATCGAATTTTAAACTGCGTGTGTTTTGATTTAGAGAGGCTTTTGATGTCAAAATTATTGACGTAAAAGTGGAAAAGGGTAGCAACAGGCAGCAACTATTGTTGCCCTCGCGGATGGCAGCCTTGGTTGCCATTTGTATGCAGGTGGCCAACAGTGGCCGCCAAGCAGGCGACGCCCATAGACTGCCTACGTAGGCGGCCTGCTTGCAAGGGGCTAGCGGTGCCCGCTTGTAGGTGGCCTACCCACAAGGGAAGGTGGTGCCCGTAGTGGTGCTCGCCACAAAGGGGGCGTCGGCCCGCTGTGGGCACTGCCCCTGCAGGGGCAATGCCTGCGAGTGTTGTGCTTGCCTGCTGTGGCGGCGCTACCCGCAAGCGAGCCGCCCACGGGCAAGGGCGGCCGCCCTCATTGCGCCCCCTGTGCAAAGGCCGTCGTCAGCAAGGTGGCGACGACCGCAACGTAGCAAAGCAGGGAAGGGGATAAGGGTTTTCAACCGAAAGTTAGTTTTGCTCCTTCGAATTTCAGAAATTTTATTTTTTGTCCCTTTGGTCGAATGACCAAAATACCCTTAATAATTTAAAAAATTTCCTTTATATCCCTGATTTCAGGAAAAAAAAGAAGTTAATTAAAGGGCTTAACTATTACTATTTATCTAGTAGTCCTACATGATAATAATGTGTACATACGATGTATAATGTGGACGGATGATCATGGACCGCGTGATATGTGTGTACATGTGATTATTATTATTGGGGGCCTGTGAGCCTCTATTTTTCTCATTTATTATCAAGCTTGCATGCTTATAATTATGTTGTAATTGCACGAGGAGGCGTAGCGAGAACGTGGAAGTGATAGCGGGACCCACGATGTTGAGACGGATGATCGTGATGCATAGCGATGCGCCGAGATGCCGACAGAATTGACGAGGCAAGATGGATGATCATAGGGCATGTATTGGGAAATCGAGAGATTCAACATCTCATACGCAACAGAAAATAAAAACAAGACTGAATTTCCCATAGTTACGTACTTGGTCGTCATGCGATGATTAGTGCGCAAAAATCATAAATCTAAAAAATCCACATGTATCATGTCAGAAGCATTACCTGGGGAGATCGTATATCCCCAAAAATTTCAGATCTGATGAAGAGGATGAAGGAGCACTAGCATACTCCTCTTTAGCGGTAATCCACACAACGGACGCAGCAATGACGCTCCTCAAATCACATGAGATCTCTCTCCACGTGCACCACAAGGTTGCCGGAGCCAAGGAGGAGAGGAGGCTGAGGAGAATAGAAGGATGACTACCAAGAGCTCTCAGCCCATGAACTAGGAGGTTCCTCCTATTTATAGAGGTGGAGGAAGCTTATCCTTAATAGATCCTATTCACACTGGATCTCTATCCAGTTGGATCTCATTGGATCTTATGCACAAGATCAAATTTGATCTCATCCAATTAGATCTTATCTAATCATTTAATTGGATCTCATCCAATTACCCAATTGGATCTCATCCAAAGGATCCAAACTAGGGACTTCACAGATATCTCATATCCGCACCTCTACTCGTCGTAACATCCACCTTATGTGTGTAACCCTCTAGGCCCGATACCGAGCTGGCTATGAGTCGCTCCCATCAGAACTCCTTCTGACTCAAAACACCTTATGATATAGTGAATTATTATCTCCATAATAATTCACTCAACTCATCGACTTTGGACGTACTAGGCCACTATGCTATAGTCCCTAGACGGTATAGGGGGATCTAATCCATCGGACCTGTCTGTCCTCAGTTATCATATTTCTATAGTCCCTCATCCATCTAATATCCCAGAGACCATATATTGGGCATGGTAAAGTCAGGTCCATACGGAATCCTGTTCGAGTCTCGCTCGAATCGGATTCTCCCGGAGAACTCTTTCTCTCTCCATCCGAACAACCCTGGCCAGGGATTTTGCTTGAGCTTACACACGCGGGATATATCTCTCATGATACCGAGAGTGGATGATCCTCTATTGACATATAATTGCCTTCGTAAGGTTGGCTACCATTCCCATGAACCGACTATACTAGATCTAGAGCTCTCCAAACCTATAAGTCTGACATCAAAGAATGGAGTACTCAAACAAGGCATCTTTGGTGCCTCAAGTCTAAGGACCAGACATACTACTGGAACTACGGAATCGTCGTCTGACATTAAGTATCATTAACCGTACAACATTCTGTAAGCAGATCAATCAGTGAACTTATTCTCCAATGAGCACCTGCACTGTATCTCTAGTGTCCCCACATAAGCGACTATGAGACCAATCACCTCCATTATATAGACGAGTATACAGTGCACCAGTCTATCCGGTTATCTTGATGTCCTCATCGAGTAACCTATGACCAGGATGATTTAGGATCTGTGTTTAAAGGTATATCGGTCTCATTATCGTGATCTCATCATGATCCGATTCCCATTGCACATATCCATGGACATCACAATATTCATCTAGATAATGTGAGAAAATACCAATAATAATATGTGAAGAGATCAATGTAACATGTCACAGGTGCCATCACTCACGTGATTGGCTTATAGGGCACCTACAACCAACAATCTCTCACTTGACCTAAAGCTAATCACCTATGTGTCTGATCCCCATCAGACTCCTATGATGCTCAAATATAATCTGAGTCAATGACTTTGTCAGTAGATCTATAATATTATCTTTGGATAAAACTTTTTCCACTACTACATCTTCTCGGGCCATGATCTCTCTGATTAAGTGGAACCTCCTCAGAATGTGCTTAGACTTCTGATGAGACCTGGGTTCCTCAGCTTGATTGATTGCCCTATTATTGTTGCCCTATATGGGAATCAACTTTACGTTGTTCTATACGATTCCCAAATATATGATGAACTTATTCATCTAGACACCCTCTTTTGCTGCTTCTACCATATTCCGCCTTTGTGGTCGAGTCAGCAATAGTATCTCACTTGGAACTCTTTCAACTTACTGCTACTCCATTCAGGGTAAACACATACCTTGAAATCGATTTGCTATCGTCAACATCAGACTGGAAGCTCGAGTCCGTGTAGCCCTCAACCCTGAGGCTACTGCCTCCATATACCAGTAAAAGATCCTTAATCCTTTTCAAGTACTTAAGGATACACTTTATTGTTTTTCTGTGCTCCAAGTCTAAATCTACTTGATACCTACTCGTGACACTCAGAGTATGCGCTATGTCAAGCCTGGTACATAGCATAGCGTACATGATAGACCCTATCACTGAGGCATATGGTATTCTATCCATATGTGCCCTTACCTCAAGAGTCTTTGGGGATATACTCCTAGAAAGTGATATTCCATATCTCATAGGTATGATACCTCTATTGGAATTTTCAATACCAAACCTTTTGACAATGGAGTCTATGTACCTGGATTGGGACAAGACAAGCATCATCTTGGATCTATCTCTATATATCTGAATCCCCAGAATATAGGATGCTTCCCCAAAGTCCTTCATGGAGAAGTGTCTAGATAGCCACTTCCTACATCATTCCTAATGATTAAGATGTCATCCACATATAACACTAAAAAGGTGATAGCGCACCCACTTACCTTCCTATACACAAAAGCTCATCTTCATTCTTAATGAAGTCATAAGATCTAATCACCTCATTAAATCTTATGTTCCAACTTCAGGAAGCTTGCTTTAGTCCATAAATGGACTTAAGCAATCTGCACACCTTATCTGGACTGTGCTTGGACATAAACCCCTTGACTATATCATATACACTTTCTTTTCGAGGTTGTCATTGAGGAATATAGTTTTCACATCCATCTACCAGATCTCATAGTCATAATATATTGCAATAACCAATAGAATTCGGATGAATTTCAATATAGCTATGGGTGCAAAGGTTTCGTCATAGTCAACACCTTGCCTCTGACGATACCCCTTAGCCACTAGCTTTGCCTTATAGGTCTCCACCTTTCCATATACCCTGATCTTCTTCTTGAAGATCCATTTGCAGCCAATGAGTATGATACCCTCAAGTGCATCAACAATGTTCCAAACCTTGTTGGAGTACATGGATTCCATCTCAGAATTCATGACTTCTTGTCACTTCCCGGAGTCTATGCTCATAATAGTCTCCTCATAGGTTTAAGGATCAATGTCCTAAATATCCTCTCCACTAATATATCCCACATATCTTTCAGGAGGGTGTGACACTCTACTAGTCCTACACAAAATTGGAACTTGTGTGTTAGGTACCTGAACAAACTCAATTTCTAGAATAGTGCTTGAGCTAGGTTCTCCTACCTCGCTTAATTCTATCATGCTCCCACTGTTTCTGCCAAGAATGTGTTCCTTCTCAAGAAACACTGCTCTCTTGGCAACAAAGACCTTTTGGTTATTAGAGTGATAGAAATAATAACCACAAGTTTCCTTGGGGTATCCCACGAACTTGCATCGTTCCGTCTTGGATTCTAACTTATCGGGGTCATGTCTTTTAATGTAGGCAGGGCAACCCCAAATCTTAACAACCTTAAGATCATGTTTCTTCCCTTTCTATATCTCATATGGTGTAGACACTACCAATCTAGATGGAACTCAATTCAGAAGGTAAATTATGGTCTGTAGGGCATATCCCCAAAATGAGATGGGTAGGTCAGCGAAACTCATCATGGACTACACCATATCTAATATTTTGTGATTCCTTCTTTCTGATACACCATTGAGCTTTGGTGTATAAGGAGGTGTCCATTGGGATAGAATCCCATTGTCCTTAAGGAACTGGGCTAATTATATACTCAAGTATTCTCCTTATTGATCTGATTGAAGAGTTTTAATACTCTTTCCAGTCTGGTTCTCTACTTTATTCTTATACTCCCTGAATTTCTCAAAGACTTTAAACTTATACTTCATCAAGTACACATGTCCATACCTAGAGAAATCATCAGTGAAAGTAATGAAGTAGGAATAACCACCTATAACATGAGTTGACATAGGACCACATACATCACTATGTATGAGTTCTAGTAACTCAATGGCTCTCTCTCTAGTTCCACTAAATGAAGAGTTGGTCATTTTTTCATGAAGGCAAGGCTTGCAAGTTGTATATGACTTGTAGTCATATGGATCTAAGTATCTATTTTTTAACAACTTTTGAATCTTTTCCTCATGGATATGACCTAGCCTACAATGCCACAAATATGCTTTGTTCACCTCTTCCCATTTCCTCTTGGCCATGCTTACATTCATGATGTGTGAAGTAGTATTTAGCATAAACAAATTATTATGCAATGTCCCTCTAGTAATGATCTTATCATTCTTACTAATTGAACAACAATTATTCTAAAAAATACTTTATAACCTTTTAATGTCAAACATGAAATGAAAATAATATTTTTGATAATAGAGGAAATAAAATAACATACATCTAATGTAATAATAGCTCCATCAGGTAAATGTAGAGTGACCTCGCTGATAGCAACAACAGCAACTCTTGCTCCATTGCCCATCTTGAGGTCCATCTCGCCTTTTGCTAATCTCTTATGCCTTGTCAGAACCTGCAACGAATTACAGATATGATAGCACTATCGGTATCCAATACCCATGCATTATCATAAGAATCTGACATATGGAGACTGATCATGAAAGTACCTAAAGCTTTTCCAAGCTTTTGTTTCACTTTTTCTGCAAGATATGCCTTGCAATTCCTCTTCCAATGCCCATCTTGACCACAGTGGAAGCACTGGCCTTTGTCTTTTGCTGGGTCAATTTTGGCAACCTTTACCTTACCCCGTTTGCCCTTGCCCTTACCCTTCTCAAGGGTCTTCCCAGCCTTTCGTTTCCTTTTGGTATCACCAACATAAATAACTAATTTCTCTTTCTTGATTGTGGTCTCTGCCTCCCTCAACATATTAAGGAGCTCGGGGAGAGATACCTCAAGTTTGTTTATATTAAAATTCATGATGAACTGAGAAAAGGAATATGGTAGGGACTGAAATATAAGATTAACACACAGGTTATCATCTAGGACCATTCCTAGACCTGTGAGTTTTTCAATTCACTCTATTATCTTCAGGACATGGTTCTGAATAGATGTCCCCTCAGTCATCCTGGCACTGAAGAGACTCTTAGATATCTCATATCATTAAGTTCTTCCTAATTCCTCAAATAATTTGTAGAGGTGCAGGAGTATGGAATGAGCATCCATGTTTTCATGTTGTCTATGTAACTCTAGAGTCATAGAGGCTAGCATGTAATACTGAGCGAGAATGGAATCATCTATATACTTCGCATATTAGGCAAAACTCTTCTTGAGGAGCTTCTGCCTCAGGTTGGGGCATGACCGTATCTAGGACATATGCGATTTTCTCCACTATAAAAACTATTCTTAGGTTGCAGGGCCAATTCGTATAATTTGGATCAATGAGGCGGTTGACATCAAGTATGCCACGTAGAGGGTTTGATGATAAACAAAAGATATAACATAAGTGAATAATATACAGATTTCATAAAAATAAATAATCAAGATATGGACTTCTTTCTTGACATGCTCCTAATAATTTTTCTAGCGAGTCACGTGACACCCTCATGCACGTGAAACGAAAGTCTCTGGCAGACTTCTAGTGGGGATCAGGATCCAATCGGCATCTTAGTGCAACCTTGAGGGACTCAACCAATCACACTAAGCCCAAAATGTAGATAACTCTTATCAATCACAACTCCTTGTGATTCCCATTATATTTGGCCTCCGAACCACCATGGCCTCGAGGGACTCGACCAACCATAATGTCCAGTTAAGTTATCACCATCGTTACAAGATAAGTCTAATTCAGTGATATGCCCTCGAGGGACTTGACCAAGTATACCATGTCCTCAGGTCACCGGTGACATCTCTATACCGAAGACAAGATAGCGAGATATGAAATAGGTAAGCCTTGAGGGACTCGACCAACTCAGCCTATGTTGGGAATCAGTTCCTGCCCCTAATAATGGAAGGCCACGTGAGTCATTCTTATTGCCTTATGCTTACCGATTTAATATTATAATATAAGAGATTTTAGGTTCGGTCTCATGATATGACGTGCCACATACATATATATTTAATATATTTACATCGCATATAAATATATATACTTATCTAGTAGGTGTATAGCATTCATATGCACAAGCACACCCGATGATCATGGACTTCAACCTAATATGATTAGGCCTGAGCCAATAGGCCTGAGCCAATAGGCCTAATCACTTACATCAGGATCTATGTGTATATCAGTGCATCCCTATGCACGGTGATCATTCATCTCATCATCGTCGGATCTGCCGACACCTCGACGCATCTCCATACATCGCGATCGTCTGAATCGGCCTAAGGGGTCCCGCTACCACCTCCAGGCTTTCACCGTGCCTCTAGGATAATTATAACATAATTACAAGCATGTAGGCCTAATAATCAATGAAAAATGAAGGCTCCCAGGCCCCAATAATCATATACACACATTACAAAGTCCATGAGCATCTTCCCATATCACATCACATCACATGTATATATCATGTAGGATTACTAGATAAATAATAATAGTTACTTAAACCTTTTAAATAACTAAAATTTAAAATCAGGGACATGTAAGAAATTTTTTAAATTTTAAAGGGTATTTTGGTCATTCTATCATAAGGGACAAAATTAAAATTTCTAAAATTTCGAGGGGCAAAACTATCTTTTGGTTGAAAAATCCTAATTCCCATTCCCTTTGCTTTCTGTAGCATTGTGGGGGCGCCGCTCGTGCCTGCGGGTGGCTCGCCTGCGGGCGGCACCGTCGCTGCTTGCGGGCGCAATGCCCGCAAGCGTTGCCTCTGCGGCACTATCCCGCGGGCCTCCCCGCGAATGCCCCTGCGGCGCTGCCCTTGCGGGGCAGAGCCTGCAGGCGGTGCTACCCCCCGTGGGCACTAGCGCTACCCTATCTTGCGAGCAGGCCGCCCGTAGGCGCCACCCCTGCTGTGTGTGGCGCTACCTCCGCGGGTGTCGCCCACCCCTAGGGGCTCCCTGTGTGCATGTGGCTAGTGCTGCCACTATGAGCAAACGGCCATCGGCGGCCCTGCACGCACGGCCATGGCTGCAAGCAGCCTTGGCCAAACTACGAGGGCAGCAACACTTGCTGCCCTCTCTTGTCTTTTGCATCAACGATTTTAGTGTCAAAAGCACATCCAAAACACAACACATGTAGTTTATAAGCCAATCATTGCACGATGAACTTGGCTCTGATACCACTGTTGGAAAATTAGGAGATTCAGCATCTCATGCACAGTGAAAAACAAAAACAAGACTAGATTTCTCATAGTTACGTACTTGACCGTCGTGCGATGATTGGTGTGTAAAAATCATAAATATGAAAATCTACATATATCATGTCAGAAGCGTTACCTGGGGAGATCGTATATCCTTAAAAATTCTAGATCTAATGAAGAGGATGAAGGAGCACTAGCATACTCCTATCTAGCGGTAATTCACACAGCGGATGCAACAATGATGCTCCTCAAATCATCGCGGGATCTCTCTCCACGTGCACCACAAGGCTGCCAAAGCTAAAGAGGAGGAGAGGAGACTGAGAAGAATAGGAGGATGACTGACAAGAGGTCTCAGCATATGAACCAGGAGGTTCCTCCTATTTATAGAGATGGAGGAAGCTTTTCCTTAACAGATCTTGTTCACACTGGATCTCTATTTAGTTGGATCTCTACCCAATTTGATCTCATCCAATTCGATCTTATCCAATCATTTAATTGGATCTCATCCAATTACCCAATTGGATCTCATCCACATGATCCAAACTAGGGGTTTCGCAAATATCTCATATATGCACCTCTACTCATCACAACATCCACCTTATATGTGTGACCCTCTAGGCCCGATACCGAGCTGGCCATGAGTCGCTCCTATCAGAACTCCTTCTGATTCAGAACACCTTATGATATAGTGAATTATTATTTCCATAATAATTCACTCGACTCATCGACTATGGATGTACTAGGCCATTATGCCATAGTCCCCAGACGGTATAGGGGTATATATTTCATCGGACCTTTCTGTCTTCAATTACTATGTATATAGTCCCTCATCTATCTAATATCCTAGAGACCGTATATTGGGCACGGTAAAGTCAGATCCATACGGAATCCTATTCGAGTTTCGCTCTAATCGAATTCTCTCGAAGAACTCCTTCTCTCTCAATTCGAATGACCTTAGCTAGGGATTTTGCCTGAGCTCGCACACGTGGGATATATCTCTCATGATACCAAGAGTGGATGATCCTCTATTGACACGCAATTGCCTTCGTAAGGTTGGCTACCATTCCCGAGAACCTGTTATAACAGATCTGGAGCTCTCCAAACCTGTAAGTCCGGCACAAAAAATGGAGTACTCAAACAAGGCATCTTTGGTGCCTCAAGTCCAAGGACTAGACACACTACTAGGACTACGGAATCGCTGTCTGACATTAGGTATCATTAACCATACAGTATTTTGTAAGCGGATCAATCAGTGAACTCATTCTTTAATGAGCACCTGTATTGTATCTCTAGTGTCCACACACAAACGACTATGAGATCAGTCGCCTCCATCATATAGATGAGTATACAGCGCACCAGTTTATCCGGTTATCTCGATGTCCTCATCGAGTAACCTATGAGCAGGATGATTTCGGATATATGTTTAAAGGTATATCAGTCTCATTATCATGATCTCATCATGATCCGATTCTCATTGCACAGATCCATGGACATCATAATATTCATCCAGATAATGTGAGAAAATGCTAATAATAATATGCTAAGAGATCGACATAACATGTCACAGGTGTCATCACTCACGTGATTGGCTTGTAGGGCACCTATAACCAACAACATGAAGATGCATCACGACACACATATTTCTTGATGTAAGTGATTAGGCCCATTGGCTCAGGCTTGATCACATTAGGATGTGATCCACGATCATCTAATGTGATTGCTCATGTGATATGTGATTACTTATGCACCTACTAGATATATATATATATATATATATTTGCATGTGATGTAGATATATATTAAATATGTATATGTGTGACACATCATATTATGAGACCAAATCAAAAATTCTCTCTATCAATAATATTAAGTCGATAAACGTGAGGCAATTAGATTGACCCATATGGCCTTCCATTGTTATAGGTAGGAACTGATTCCCGGTGTAGGTTGAGTTGATCGAGTCCCTTGAGGCTCACCTATATCACGATTCGCTATCTTGCCTATGACATAGAGATATCATTGGTGACCTGAGGATATGGTATACTTGGTCGAGTCCCTCGAGGGTATGTCATCAAATCAGATTCATCTTGTAATGATAGTGATGACTTAACCGAATATCATGGTTGGTCGAGTCCCTCGAGGCCATAGTGGTTTGGAGGCCAAACAGGATGAGAATCACAAAGAGTTGTGATCAGCAAGAGTTACGTACCTTTTGGGCTTAGTGTAATTGGTTGAGTCCCTCGAGATTATATTAAGATGCTGATTGGATCTCGATCCCCCCTAGAAGTCTATTGGAGACTTTCGTTTCATGTGTTGAGGGTGTCAAGTGACTCGCTAGAAAAATAGTGAGAGTACGTCAAGATAAAAGTTCATATCTTGATTATTTATATTTTTATAAAATCTACATGTTATTTATTTTTATTGTATCTCTATTTTTAGAAAATGTCACCATTAGACCCTCTACGTGGCATACTTGATGCCAACTGCCTCACTACTCCAAACTATGTGGATTGGCTCTGTAACATTAGAATAGTTCTCACAGTAGAGAAAATCATGTACGTCCTTAATATAGTGATGCCTACACCCAAGGAAGAGGTAAGCAAGAATGAGATCACTCACTATGTGAAGTACGTAGATGACTCCACTCTTGTTTAGTGTTACATGTTAGGCTCCATAACTCCCAAGTTATAGAGACAACATGAAAAAATGAATGTTAGATCCATACTCCTGCATATCCATAAATTATTTGAGGAATAGGGAAGAACTCAGCAATATGAGATATTGAAGAGTCTCTTCTGCACTAGGATTACTGAGAGAACTGGTTCAGAACCATATCTTTAAGATGATTGAGTGGATAGAGAGACTCACAGGTCTAGGAATGGTCCTACAGGATAACTTGTGTGTGGATCTTGTACTTCAATCCCTATCAGATTCCTTTTCACATCTCTCTATACTGATAAGACCAGAAAGAAAAGAAAGACAAAGAAGTCCCTTAAGTAGGGCAAGGGCAAGGGTAGATTGGATAAGGCAAAGGTTACTAAAGACCTGACAAAGGACAAAAGCTACTGCTTTCACTATGGCAAAGATGGGTACTAGAAGAGGAATCGCAAGGAAGATCTTGCAAGAAAGATCTTGCAAGAAATGTGAAATGGAAGCTTATAGAAGCTTCAAGTACTTTCATGATCAGTCTCTATTTGTTAGACTTATATGATAACATATGGGTATTGGATGCTGGTAGTGCTTATCATATCTGTAATTCGTTGCAGGTTCTAACGAGACCTAGGAAATTGATAAGAGATAAGATGAACCTCAAGATAGGCAATAGAGCAAGAGTTGCTACTTTTGCTGTTTACGAGGTCACCCTACATCTCTCTGGTAGAGCTACCATTGCATTAGGTGCATACTATTTTATTCCCTCTATTATTAAAAATATTATTTTTATTTCATATTGGACATTGAATAGTTATAAAGTAGTTTTTGATAATAATAGTTGTTCAATTATTAAGGATGATGAGATCATCATGAGAAAAATATTATATAATGATTTGATTATGCTAGACACTTCTTTACATATTATGAATGTAAGTTAGTCCAGGAAAAAACGACATGAGGTAAATAGTACATACCTATGGCATTGTAGGCTAGGTCATATCTATGAGGGAAGGATTCAAAAATTATTAATAGATGGATACCTAGATCCATTTGACTATGAGTCATATGTAACTTGTCACACCTTGCCTTCGTAGAAAGATGACCAACTCTCCATTTAGTGGCACTAGAGAGAGAGCCACTGAGTTGTTGGAACTTATACATAGTAATGTATGTGGTCTCATGTCAACTCAGGTCATAGGTGGTTATTCCTACTTCATTATTTTCACTGACGATTTCTCTAGGTACAAACACATGTACTTGATAAAGTACAAGTCTAAAGCTTTGGAGACATTTAACGAATGTAAGAATGAAGTAAAGAACTAGACTAAAAAGAGTAACAAGTCTCTTCGATCAAATCGAGATGAGTACTTGAGTACAGAGTTCACCCAATTCCTCAAGGATCATGAGATTCTATCCCAATGGACACCTCCTTATACACCCTAGCTCAATGTGTTAGGAAATCCGTCAAGGGAGCGACATCACATGCATAGCGGAAGAACAAAAACAAAACCCCAGATTTTTCGTAGAAAGTTTTCGTCGTCGTGTGAAGATCGGTGCGTCAAAAACAAATCCGCAAAACTGCACGTGTAAAAGAAGATACCTAGGGAGATTGTATATCCCTAAATTCCTACAGATCTGTGGGAGAGGATGAAAGAAGTCAAGCGTCCTCCTCTCTAGCGGTATCCACATGACAGGGATTGCGACGATGCATCTCTCTCTCTCTAGGGAGAGGAGAACAGGAGGTGGCCACCAAAAAAAACCCTCAGCCTATAGAGCTTTAGTTCCCTCCTATTTATAGAGGCCCCATGAAAATCCTAATTGATCTTTTACCCTATTAGATATTGGATCTCCATCCAATTACCCAAGCCTCTTGGATTAGTGGGTCTCTACCCAATAATCTCTTATTAGCAATTATTGGATCTCATCTCAGGATCCAATAATTCAGGGGCTTAATGGATATCCAATAAGATAGGGGGTTCAGCGGATATCTCATATCCCAATAATCTACTTGACGCAGTGTGTTACAAGTGCAATCACTCATATGATTGGCTTGTAGGGCACCTATAACTAGTAATCTCCCACTTGACCTAAAGCCAATCACCAACATGTCTGATCCCTATCAGACCTCTATGATGCTCAAAGATAATCTGAGTCAGTGGCTTTATCAGTGGATCTGCAATGTTATCTTTGGATGGAACTCTTTCGATTACTACATCTCTTCTGGCCACGATCTCTTTAATAAGTTAGAACCACCTCAGAACACTTCTGATGAGACCCAAGTTTTCTTATTTGAATAATCATCCTATATTTGTCGCAATATAAAAGAATCAACTCCTCGCTGCTCGGGATGACTCCTAGATCTGTGATGAACTTCTTCATCTAGACTCTCTCCTTTGCTGCCTCTATCACAGCAATGTATTCCGCCTCTACGGTCGAGTTAGCAGTAGTGTCTTGCTTAGAACTCTTCCAGCATACTGCTCCTCCATTCAAGGTGAACACATACCCTGAAATACACTTGCTATCATTGACATCGGGCTGGAAGCTCGAGTCCGTGTAGCCCTCAGCCTTGAGGCTACTACCTCCATATACCAGTAAAAGATCCTTAGTCCTTCTCAAATACTTAAGGATACATTTGACTGCTTTCCAGTGCTCCAAGCCTAGATCTGCCTGATATCTGCTCGTGACACTCAGAGCATGCGCTATATCAGGCCTGGTACATAGCATAGCATATATGATAGATCCTATCGCTGATGCATATGGCATCATATCCATGTGTGCCCTTTTTTCAAGAGTCTTTTTAGGGACATACTCCTAGAAAGTGATATTCTATATCTCATTGGTATGAGACCTCTCTTGGAATTTTCCATGCCAAACCTTTTGACAATGGTGTTTATGTACCTGGACTGGGACAAGCCAAGCATCCTCTTGGATCTATCTCTATAGATCCGTATCCCCAATATGTAGGATGCTTCCCCTAAGTCCTTCATGGAGGAGTACCTAGATAACCAAGTCTTTACTATGGAGAGCATTCCTACATCATTCTCAATGATCAGGATGTCATCCACATATAATACCAAAAAGGTGATAGTACTCTCACTTAATTTCCTATACACACAAGATTCATCTTCGTTCTTAACGAAGTTATAAGATCTGATCACCTTATCAAATCTTATGTTCCAACTTTAGGAAGCTTGCTTTAATCCATAAATGGACCTAAGCAACTTGCATACCTTATCTGGGTTATCCCTGGATACGAATCCCTCAGGCTGTATCATATACACCTCCTCATCGAGGTTACCATTGAGGAATGCGGTTTTGACATCTATATACCAGATCTCATAATGATAGTGTGCTATAATAGCCAATAGAATTCGAATAGATTTTAGCATGGCTACAAGTGAGAAAGTTTCGTCATAGTTAACACCTTACCTTTGATGATACCCCTTAGCCACTAGCCTTGCTTTATAGGTCTCTACCTTTCTATCTACTCCAATCTTCTTTTTGAAGATCCACTTGCAACCAATGGGTATAAATACCCTCGAGTGCATCAACTAGGTTCCAAACCTTGTTGGAGTACATAGAATCCATTTCTGAATTCATGGCTTCTTGCCATTTCCCGGAGTCTGCTCATAATAGCCTCCTCGTAGGTCTGAGGATCAATATCCTCAACATCCTCTCTTCTGACATGTCCCACATATCTCTCAGGAGGATGGGATACTCTATCGAACCTACGTAAAGTTGGACTTGTGTGTTAGGTATCTGAATAGAT
Source organism: Musa beccarii (assembly GCA_024322285.1). Lineage (NCBI taxonomy): Eukaryota > Viridiplantae > Streptophyta > Magnoliopsida > Zingiberales > Musaceae > Musa > Musa beccarii. Next base: position 8,465,982 of record CM044402.1, on the reverse strand, counting down.
TCTGGAATGGTGCTTGAGCTAGGTTCTCCAACCTCACTCAACTCTATCATGCTCCCATTGTCTCCACCAAGAATGTGTTCCTTCTCAAGGAACACTGCTCTCCTGGCTACAAAGACCTTTCAGTCCTCAAGGTGATAGAAATAATACCCACAAGTTTCTTTGGGGTATCTCACGAACTTACACCGTTCCGTCCTAGATTCTAACTTGTCAGGGTTGTGTCTCTTAACGTGGGCAAGGCAGTCCCAAATCTTAACAACTTTAAGATCGGGTTTCTTCCCATTCCATATCTCATATGAAGTAGACATCACTAATTTAGTTGAAATTCTGTTCAGAAGGTAAGCTATGGTTTCTAGGGCATATCTCTATAATGAGATGGGTAGGTCGGCGAAACATATCATGGAATGCACCATGTCTAACAATGTGCAATTTCTCCTTTCTGATACACCATTAAGCTGTGGTGTATAAAGAGATGTCCATTGGGATAAGATCCCATAGTCTTTGAGGAACTGGGTGAACTCGGTACTCAAGTACTCACCTTCTCGATCTGATCGAAGGGTTTTAATACTCTTTCCTGTCTGATTCTCTACTTCTCATTTCCTCTTAGACTCTCTTACATTCATGATATGTGGAGCTGTATCTAGCATAAATAAACCATTATACAATTTCCTTTCGTGATGATCTGATCATCTAATATTATTGAATAACTATTATTCTCAAAAACTAATTTATATCCAATAATTGTCAAACATAAAATAGAAATAATATTTTTAATAATAGAAGGAACATAATAGCATGCATCTAATGCAATAATAGCTCCACCAGGCAGATGTACGGTGACCTTGCCAATAGTCAATGCAGCAACCTTTGCTCCATTGCCCATCTTAAGGTCCATCTCGCCTCTGTTCAATCTCCTAAGTCCTGCCAGAACCTGCAACGAATTGAAAATATAATAAGCACTCCCGGTATCCAATACCCATGTGTTATCATAAGATTATGACAAATGGAGACTGATCATGAATGTACCTGAAGCTTCTGCAAGCTTCTGTTTCACCCTCTCTGAAAGGTACTCTTTGTAGTTCCTCTTCTAGTGCCCATCTTTGCCGTAGTGGAAGCACTGGCCTTTGTCCTTTGTTGAGTCTTTCTTGGTAACCTTTACCTTACCCATTTTGCCCGTGCCCTTGCCCTTCTTAAGGGTCTTCTCGGCCTTCCTTTTCTTTCTAGTCTCACCAGTGTAGAGAACCGGCTTCTCTTTCTTGATGGTGCTCTCTATTTCTCTCAACATATTAAGGAGCTCTCAGAGGGTCACCTCAAGTTTGTTCATATTAAAATTCATTATGAACTGAGAACAGAAATCTGGTAGGGACTGAAGCACAAGATCCACACACAGGTTATCCTTTAGGACCATTCCTAGACCTGTGAGTTTCTCGATCCACTCAATCATCTTAAGGACATGGTTATGAACCGATGTCCCCTTAGTCATCCTGGTACGAAAAGACTCTTTGATATCTCATATCGTTGAGTTCTTTCCTATTCCTTAAACAGTTTATGGAGATGCAGGAGTATGGAATTAACATCCATATTTTCATGTTGTCTCTGTAACTCAGTAGTCATAGAGGCCAACATATAACACTGAGCAAGAGTGAAATCATCTAAGTACTTCACATAACGAGCGATCTCATCCTCGCTTGCCCCTTCATCGGGCGTAGGGATCACTGTATCAAGGACATACGCGATTTTCTCCACCGTGAGAATGATTCTCAGATTGTGAAGCCAATCCGTATAATTTAGACCAGTGAGGCAGTTGGCATCAAGTATGTCACATAAAGGATTTGAAAGCGATATTTTTCTGAAATAAAAGATGTAGTAGAAATAAATAACATGCATACTTTGCAGAAATTTAAATAATTAAGATAAGGACTTTTATCTTAATGTATTCCCACTAATTTTTCGAGAGATACACAACACCCTTCGGTATGTGAATCGGAGACCCCTAGCGGATCTCTAGTGGGGATCAAGATCCAATCGGCATCTTAACGTAACCTCAAGGGATTCGACCAATCACGTTAAGCCCTTAAAGGTAGGCAACTCTTGCCAATCACAACTCCTTATGATTCCCGTCCTGTTCGGCCTCCGAACCACCATGGCCTTGAGGAACTCGACGAACCATAATGTTCGGTTAAGTCATCACTATCATTACCAGATGAGTCTGATTCGGTGATATACTCTCGAGGGACTCGACCAAGTATACCATGTCCTCAGGTCACCTATGACATCTTCATGTCATAGATAAGATAGCGAGACGCGATATAAGTGAGTCTCGAGGGACTCGACCAACTCAACCTACACCGGAAATCAGTTCCTAGCTATAACGATGGAAGGCCACGTGGGTCAATCTAATTGCCTCACGTTTACCGACTTAATATTATTAATGGAGAGGATTTTTGATTTGGTCTCCTAACATAATGTGTCACACACATGCGTATTATATCTACATCGCATGCAAATATATATATACATATCTAGTATGTGTATATCTAATCACACATCACATGAGCAATCACATCAGATGATCATGGACCACATCCTAATGTGATCAGGCCCGAGCCAGTGGGCCCAATCACTCACATCAAGATCTATGTGTGCTTCAGCGCATCTCCATGCCCTGTGATCGCCCTTCTCGCTTCGTCGGTTCCGTCGGCATCTCAACGCATCTTTATGTGTCGGATCGTCTATCTCGACCTCGTGAGTCACGCTACCCTGTGCCTCCTCATGTAATTATAACATAATTATAGGTACGTAGGCCCGACAATAAATAAGAAAAGAATAGAGGCTCATAGGCCCCAATAATAATAATAATCACATGTACACACATCACATCATAGGTCCATGATTATCTGTCCATATCATACATCACATGTATATGTTATTTTATAGGACTACTAGATAAAGAAAATAATAGTTAATTAACTATTTAATTAACATATTTATTTTTCTAAAATCAGGGACATAAAGGAAATTTTTGAATTCCCTAGGCATTCTGGTCATTCGGCCATAAGGGATAAAATTAGAATTTTAAAAACTCCTAGGGGTATTTTAGTCATTTTGTCAAAAGGGATAGAAATCAAAATTTTTAAAATTTCGAGGGGCAAAATTGTCTTTTGCCCAAAAACCCTAGTACCTTTCCCTTTTGCAAAGTTGCGACCACCGCTACCCTGCCGGCGGTAGCCACTACAGCTAGGCGCGCCACCCTTGCTCGCGGGCGTAGCGCCCATAGGCGGTCTATCCGCGGGCGACGCTGCCCCTTGCAGGTTCGCCCACATCTGCGGGCAGATCGCTCGGAGGCGGTGCTGTCCCTTGCGGGCTGGCCGCCGGCGGCGCTGCCCCTTGCGGGTGCAGCGCCTACCGACGCCCCTGCCCATATGCAGCGCTTACGCTTCATGGCCGCAACGCTTCGCGGCGAGCTGATTCTGCGGCAAAGCCGCTAACACAGTGCAGCGAGCGTGCTTTGCTGCGGCGTCAGTAACTGTCGGCCATTGCCGCTTTGCATCTGAGCCATTGTTACCGGTTGCTTTGCTGTCAGCAGCAAGCAGGCTAAGCAAGCACCTTTACGATTGCTACACAAGCAGCGAATAGCGATTCAGCGGGGGCCCTTTCTCACCCTTCGCGCCAACGATTTTGGCGTCAAAAGCAGATCTAAAACACAACACACATATTTTAAGATCTGATCTTCGCACGAACAACCTGGCTCTGATACCATTGTTGGGAAATCCACAAGGGGAGCGACAACACATGCGCAGCGGAAGAACAAAAACAAAACCCCAGATTTCCCGTAGAAAGTTTCCATCGTCGTGCGAAGATCGGTGTGTCAAAAACAAATCTGCAAAACTGCATGTGTAAAAGAAGATACCTAGGGAGATCGTATATCCTTGAATTCCTATAGATCTGTGGGAGAGGATGAAGGAGGTCAAGCGTCCTCCTCTCTAGTGGTATCCACACGACAGGGATTGCGATAATGCACCTCTCTCTCTGGGGAGAGGAGAACAGGAAGTGGCTACCAAAAGAAACCCTCAGCCTATAGAGCTTTAGTTCCCTCCTATTTATAGAGGCCCCATGAAAACCCTAATTGATCTTTTGTCCTATTAGGTATTGGATCTCCATCCAATTACCCAAGCCTCTTGGATTAGTGGGTCTCTACCCAATAATCTCTTATTAGCAATTATTGGATCTCATCTCAGGATCTAATAATTCAGGGGCTTAATGGATATCCAATAAGATAGGAGGTTCAGTGGATATCTCATATCTGAACCTCTACTCGTCGTAACACCTACCATATGTGTGTGACCCTCTAGGCCCAATATCGAGCTAGCCATAAGTTATACTTGTCAGAACTCCTTCTGACATAGTGAATTATTATCTCTATAATAATTCACCCAACTCATCGACTGCGGACATACCAGGCCACTATGCCGTAGCCCCTAGACGATACAAGGGAATCCAATCCTTTGGACCTATCTATCCTCAGTTACAATATATCTATAATCTCTCATTCATCTAATATCCCAGAGATCCTATACTAGGCATGGTGCTGTCAGGCCCATATGGTCTCTCCTCTAGTCTTGCTCTTGTCGGATTCTCCCGGAGAACCATTTCTCTCTCAATTCGAATAACCTTGGCTAAGGATTTGTTCTAGCAAGAACACATGGGATATTCCTCTCATGATACCGAGAGCAGATGATCCTCTATTGACACTCAATAGCCTTCGTAAGGTTAGCTACCACTCCCAATGACCGGTTGTACTAGATCTGGAACTTTCCAAACTTATAAGTCCGGTATCAAAGAGTGGAGTACTCATACAGGACATCCTTGGTGTCTCAAGTCTAAGGACCAGATACACTATTGGACTACAGAATCGCTGTCTGACGTGAGGTATCAATAACCATCCAGTATTCCATAGGCGGATCAATAAGTAAACTCATTCTCCAATGAGTACTTGCACTGTACCCTTAGTGTCCCCACATAAGTAGCTATGAGACCAACTACCTCCATCATATGAACGGGTATACAGCACACCAGTCTATCTGGTTATCTCGATGTCCTTCTCGAGTAACCTATGACCAAGATAATTTAGGGTCTGTGTTTAAAGGTGAATCGGTCTCATTATCGTGATCTCATCACGATCTGATTCTCATTGCATAGATCCAAGGAGATCACAATATATGCAACACGTAAGATAAAGTGATATAATGCCAATAATCATAAGCAAAGAGATTGATGTAGCATGTTACAAGTGTAATCACTCATATGATTGGCTTGTAGGGCATCTATAACTAGCACAGTGGTGTATCTAAATGGAGGAATTACATACTATTAGATATGGTGTGGTCTGTGATGAGTTTCGTCGACCTACCCATCTTATTTTCAGGATGCACCCTAGAGTCTACAGCTTACCTTTTAAATAGAATTTTAACTAAATTAGTAGTGTCTACACCATATGAGCTATGGAAAGGAAAGAAGCCCGATCTTAAGGTTGTTAAGATTTGGAGCTATTTTGCCCATGCTAAGAGATATAACCCCGATAAGTTGGAATCCAGGATGGAACGGTGCAAGTTCGTGGGATACCCTAAGGAAACTTATCACCCCAAGGACCAAAAGGTCTTTATAGCTAAGAGAGTAGTGTTCCTTGAGGAGCACATTCTTAGTGGAGATAGTGGGAGTATGATAGAGTTAAGTGAGGTTGAAGAACCTAGCTCAAGCACCATTCTCTAGCCAGAGTCTGTTTAGGTACCTAGCACATAAGTTCCGACTTTACATAGGTTCGATAGAGTATCTTATCCTCCTGAGAGATATGTGAGATATATCAGAGGAGAGGATGTTGAGGATATTGATCCTCAGACCTATGAGGAGCTTATTATGAGTATAGGTTCTGGGAATTGGCAAGAAGCCATGAATTCAAAGATAGATTCCATGTACTCCAACAAGGTTTAGAACCTAGTTGATGCACCCGAGGGTATCGTACCCATTGGCTGCAAGTGGATTTTCAACAAGAAAATCAGAGTAGATGAAAAGATAGAGACCTATAAAGCAAGGTTAGTGGCTAATGGGTATCGTCAAAGCCAAGGTGTTGACTATGACAAAACCTTCTTACCCATAGTTAGACTAAAATCCATCCGAATTCTATTGGCTATTGTAGAACACTTTGATTATGAGATCTGGTAGATAGACATGAAAATTACATTCCTCAATGACAACCTCGAAGAGGAGGTGTATATGATACAGCTTGAGAAATTCGTATCAAAGGACAGTCTAGATAAGGTGTGTAAGCTGCTTAGTTCTATTTATGGACTAAAACAAGCTTCCCAAAGTTGAAACATAAGATTTGATGAGATGATTAGATCTTATGACTTTGTTAAGAATGAAGATGAGCTTTGTATGTACAGGAAGGTAAGTGGGAGCACTATCACCTTCTTGGTGTTATATATGGATGATATCCTGATCATTGGGAATGATGTAGAAATGCTCGCCACAACAAAGGCTTAGTTATCTTGACACTTCTCCATAAAAGATTTAGAGGAAGTATCCTACATACTAGGGATTCAGATTTAGAGAAATAGATCCAAGAGAATGCTTGGCTTGTCCCAATTCAGATATATAAATATTATTGTCAAAAAGTTTGACATGAAAAATTTCAAGAGAGGTCTCATACCGATGAGACGTAGGCTATCATTTTCTAAGAGTATGTCCCCAAAGACTCTTGAAGAAAGGGCATACATGGATAGGATACCCTATGTCTCAGTAATAGGGTCTATCATGTATGCTATGCTATATACCGAGCCTAATATAGCGTATGCTCTGAGTGTCACAAGCAAGTATCAAGTGGATCTAGACTTGGAGTACTAGAAAGCAGTAAAGTGCATCTTTAAGTACTTGAAAGGACTAAGAGTCTTTTATTGGTATATGGAGAAAGTAGCCTCAGTGTTGAGGGCTACACGGACTCGAGCTTCCAATCTGATGTCAATGATGACAAGTCTAATTCAGGACAAGCACCCTGAATGGAGGAGCAGTATACTGGAAGAGTTCTAAGTAAGATACTACTGTTAACTTAACCATAGAGGCAGAGTACATTGTTGTGGTAGATGCAGTAAAGGAAGGAGTCTAGATAAAGCAGTTATCACAGATTTGAGAGTCGTGCCAAGTAGCAAGGAGCCGATTCCCTTATATTGCGACAACTACAAGGCAACTGCTCAAATAAGGGAACCCAAGTCTCATCAGAAGTGTTCTGAGGAGGTTCCAACTTATTAAAGAGATCGTGGCTCGAAGATATATAGTAGTGGAAAGAGTTCCATCCAAAGATAACATTGCAGATCCACTAATAAAGTCATTAATTCAGATTATCTTTGAGCATCATAGAGGTGTAATGGGGATCAAACACGTAGGTGATTGGCTTTAGATCAAGTGAGAGATTATTAGTTATAGGTGCCCTATAAGCCAATCACATAAATGATGGCACTTGTAACACCCTGCATTAATCTCTTTGCTTATGATTATTGACATTTTCTCACATTATCTAGATGTATATTGTAATGTCCTTGGATCTGTACAATAAGAATTGAAATGTGATGAGATCACGATAATGAAATCGATTCACCTTTAAACACAGATCCTGAAAAATCCTGGTCATAGGTTACTCGAGAGAGATATCGAGATAACTGGATAGACTAGTATACTGTATTCCTGTCCATATAATGGAGGTGACTAGTCTCATAGCTACTTATGTGGGGACACTAAGGATATAGTGCAGGTACTCATTGGAGAATGAATTCAGTGATTGAACCGCTTATAGAATGCTAGATGGTTATTGATATCTTTTGTTAGACAACAATTTTATAGTTCCAATAGTGTATCTGGTCCTTAGACTTGAGACAACAAGGATGTCCTGTATAAGTACTCCACTCTATGATACCAGACTTATAGGCTTGGAAGTTTCAGATCTAATATAGTCGGTTATTGGGAGTGGTAGCTAATTTTATGAGGACTATTAAGTGTCAATAGAGAATCATCCACTCTCGGTATCATGAGAGGAATATCTTATATATTTTTGCTCAGACAAATCCCTGACCAGGGTCATTCGGATTGAGAGAGAAAGAGTTCTTCGAGAGAATCCGATTAGAGCGAGACTCGAGTGAAAATCATATGGGCCTGACAGTATCATGTCTAATATACGATCTCTGGGATAGACGGATGAGGGATTGTAGGTATATGGTAACTGAGGACAGATATGTCTAACGGATTGGATTCCCCTATATCATTTTGGGACTGTGGCATAGTGGCCTAGCATGTCCGCAATCGATGAGTCTAGTGAATTATTATAGAGATAATAATCCACAAAGTCAGAAGGAGTTCTAACATGTATGACTTATGACTAGCTCGATATTGGGCCTAGAGGGTCACACATATATAGCATGTGTTATGATGAGTAGATGTTCGGATATAAGATATCCGTCAAGCCTCTATCTTATTGGATATCCAATAAGCCCCTGTATTATTGGATCCCATGGATGAGATCTAATAAGAGCTAAATTATTGGGTAGAGACCCATTAATCTTGGGTAATTAGATGGAGATCCAATACCCAATAGGGCAGGACCCATTAGGGTTTACAGGGGGCCTCTATAAATATGAGGGTACTAAAGGTCCATAGGCTAGGGCTTCCTGGTGGCTACCTCTATTCTCCTCTCTCCAGAGAGGAGCATCATCATAGTACCTACAGTGTGGATCATCGCTAGAGAGGAGGATGCTTGACCTCCTTCATCCACCCTATGGATCTATAGGAATCTCAGGGATATATAATCTCTCTAGGTACTATCTTTCTTGTATATGTAGTTTTCGGATTCGTAAATTTATTTTTACGTACTAATCTTCACACGATGATGAAACCTTTTCATGGAAATCTAGGATATTTTGTTTTATATTCTTCTACTACGCATGTGATGTCACTCATAGATTTCCTAACATACTCGTCATAACACCTACCATATGTGTGACCCTCTAGGCCCAATATCGAGTTGACCGTGAGTCATACTTATCAGAACTCCTTTTAACTCAATGAATTATTATCTCTATAATAATTCACTCAACTCATTGACTATGAACATACTACTCTATACACCATAGTCTTTAAATGATACAGGAGAATCCAATTCATTAGACCTATCTATCTCAGTTACCATATATCTACAGTCTCTCATCTATCTAATATCTCAGAGATCACATACTAGGCATGGTGCTGTTAGACCCATACAAAATCTACTTGAGTCTCATCCTAATCAGATCCTCTTAGAAAACTCTTTCTCTCTCAATCTGAATGACCCTGACCAAGGATTTGCTTGAGCAAGAACATATTTGATATTCCTTTCATGACATCAAGAGCAGATAATATTTTATTGACACTCAATTGCCCTCATAAGGTTAGGTGTCACTCTCGATGACCGACTATGTTAAATCTGAAACTTCTAAACTTATAAGTTTGATATCAAAGAGTGGAGTACTCATACAAGACATCTTTGGTATCTCAGGTCTAATGACCAAATATATAATTGGGATGATGAAATTACTATCTGACAATGATGTATCATCAACCATCTAGCATTCCATGAGTGGATCAATCATTAAACTCATTCTTCAATGAGCACCTATAATATATCCCCATATGAGTAACTATGAGATCAGCTACCTCCATCATATGGACAGGTATAAAACATACCAGTTTGTGCAATTATCTTGATATCACTCTTGAGTAATCTATGATCGAGATTATTTAGAGTCTATGTTTAAAGATGAATCGATCTCATTATCGTGATCTTATTACGATCTGATTCTCATTGCATAGATCCATAGACATCACAATATATACAACAGATAACATAAAAAAAAAATCAAATAAATAGTAAGCAAAAAGAGTACGTATCATATCATACGTATTATCACTTATATAATTAGCTTGTAAAGCACCTATGACTAACATGATTTATAGAAACAAAACTATAGGAAAATATGAAAACTAGTGCACTTGTCAGGACATATTTTTATAAATGAGGCAAAAAAGAGTGCTAGACTAATATTATAAACAAAACTTTGTAAAAAACAAAGCTTTTCCCTTGAATTTGCTAATAAAATATTATAAACAAAACTAGGATTAGTCAGCTTCCAAGGGTACAAATCTTTTTCTAGAAGCAAAGAAGTTTGGCAGTAAATATGGTAAAGAAAAAATAATTATTGCCATAAAAACTTGAAACCATAGATTTGTCCATTTAAATCGTTCAAATATGGGCTAATTATATATTACCTCTTATAGTTAGTTAATTTTAGTATTCCGATCTCTACACTTTAAAAAGTTATATTGGCATCTGTATAGTTATAAAAGTGAAACATCTAAATCCATTTACCCTAAAAATATTAGTTTTATTAATGAAAATATAAAAATAAAAGGTAAAAAATAATTTTAATGTTCGTTAGCGGATAGCGTCGATGATGGCAGACGATGGCGCCATTGGCATTGATATCGATATAATTGCTTGGTTGCTTTCTACAATGATAAGATTCACTCTCATCATAATGCCACTCGCCTCCATGAGGAGTGCACCATCGACCTCATCATCACCCGCCCTACTATCACGCACTTAATTGGAATTGCCTAAGTGGTGAGGCACCCTTATGGCAAGCACAGACTTAGCTGGAGTTGTCTAAGTCGAGAAGCACTCTTGCGCCGGCTTCAATCAGACTTAGCTGGGATTGCCTAAGTCTTGAGGCGCACTTGCGACATAAGCATCCGTAAAGGGTTAGCCGAGCTGCAACCTCATGCAAGTCTCGTAGGTCCTGTAAAACAGAAGTTGATTAGTTTTTGAACGAGCGACGAACAAGTCCTGACATCTCGCAAAGAGGGAAGTTTTATAAGTAATTGAGCAAACACTTGGAGTGTAGGAAAGCTAAGAAAGAGAGGAGGAAAACAAGGACTTTAGAAGGGTGAACGAGCAGCTATAATTCCGCAAACAACTACTCCCCGGGTGCCAGGCTCGAAGGCAAGTTTCCGTCAAGTTGACGTGCAAACTTGTGAAAGTGTTCAACGCCCGACACTACCTCGAAGCCCTATCCAGCCTTATGCCACCCAAGGGGTTCTAGGGTGCTAAAATGGCTGATGTTTTGGGGATAACCGTGGGCTATAGAAAATAGGCCACGACACGCGAAAACGGAGCCATTTTGGGGTAGTTTTGCCCGGTGCAACAAGCGATCATTCTATAGTGCTGTAAGCTACCGTTTCTTGCATTTTTCCAAGGAAAACATACCAAAACTATGGCAAAACAAGCTGCTAAGGATATATACAAGCATGAACAAGTGACGAATGGTTCGTTGAGTAAAGTTGCTACGAGAGTGTGACGACCGTTCGTGACATTCTCCCCCACTTAGACTGTCGACGCTTGTTGGTAGGCTTTGATGACTATTTCTTCATGTCGGTGGGTATCTTCTGGCTCCCAACTGGCTTCGGTTCTGGGAAACTTCTGCCATTTCATCAAGTACTCAATCTGCTCAGCTCCGTTAGGTAGCTTTGTCTTGTGATCCACTAAAATAGTCTCAACTCGCTTCTCGTAGGAGGCTCTGGTGGGGGGTTGTCGAGTTAAAACACCTTGAGATGCATCTTGCGGATCGGAGTGATAAGCTTTCAAGTTATTGGCATGGAAGACATTATGAATTTTGAGCCACGCCGACAGCTGCAACTTGTAGGAGACGTTGCCCACCCTATTGATAATTGGAAAGGGTCCATCATACTTGCGCACCAATCCTTTATGCACCTTGTTCCTAAAGAATTGGAGTGATGCTAGTTGGAGCTTCACCAACACCAAATCATCGACTTTGAATTCCTGTGGTCGCCTTCCCAAGTCTACCCACTTCTTTATTTTTTTGGTCGCTTCTCCAAGTAAGCTCGTGCAATATCTATATTTCGATGCCATTCTTTTGCCATGTGATATGCGGGCAGGCTTCTCCCTGTATATCCAATAGCCAAAGTGTGAGGAGTCGATGGTTGTTGTCCTGTGATGATCTCGAAGGAGCTCATGTTGGATGCAGAGCTCCCTTGTAGGTTGTAGAAGAATTGGGCTATGTCTAACAGCTTCACCCAATCTCGTTGATTGGCACTCACATAGTGCCGAAGATATTGCTCTAGGAGCGAGTTTATTCTCTTAGTTTGGCCATTCGTCTGGGGGTGGAGGCTTGTGGAGAAGTATAGCTTCGACCCCAACAATTTGAATAGCTCGGTCTAGAAATGTCCTAGAAACCGAGCATCTCGATCACTTATGATATTGTGCGGGACTCCCCAATACTTCACCACATTCTTCATTATTAACTTAGCTGCTTCCTCTACTAAATAGTGTAGGAGTGCAGCAATGAAGGTTGCTTATTTCGAAAATCGATCGACCACCACAAGTATCGATCCGAGTCACCTTACTATCGATAAGCTTGATATGAAGTCCAGAGAAATACTCTCCCACAGCCTTTTTGGTACGGGCAACGACTCTAAAAATCCCACAGGCTTCCATTGCTCCACCTTGTCTTATTGATAAGTTAGGCATGTTCAAACATATTCCTCCATATTCATCACCATCTTCGGCCAATAAAAGGCCCTCCATAAGAACCAATGTTCAGTGAATGCCCGGATGTCCTGCCCAAAGGAAATCATGATACTCCTTCAAGAGTCCATGCCTCAAATTGTCCACTCGAGGGACATAAACTCTATTCGCTTTAGTATAGACGAGTCCCTCCCAGACCCAAAATCGTCGTGTCTTACCTTCTTGGATCAGTGGCATCAAGGTTACTACTGGGGAATCACTGTACAGTCCATCCTTGATCCGAGAAAGGAAGTTGGAGTGCAACTGACTTGCTTGGCCTCTACCCTCCAGTTGCATAGCATTCACTCGCTCCACTTTCTGACTCAACACATCGGCTACGACATTTGCTTTTCTGGGCTTGTACTACATTACCATATCAAATTCCGCTAGGAAGTCCTGCCATCATGCTTACTTTGAAGAGAATTTCTTTTGAGTCTGAAAGTAACTCAAAGTGATGTTATCCGTCCTTAGCACAAATCGCGATCCGAGAATGTAGTGTCACCACACTTGTAAATAGTGGATTATCGTTGTTATCTCCTTCTCGTGCACTAGATACCGTCGCTCGATCTCATTGAGCTTGCGGCTTTCATAAGCCACTAGGTGACCCTCTTGCATGAGTGCTCCCCCAATAGCAAAGTCTGAAGCATCTATATGGACTTCGAAGGGCTTCCCATAGTCTGATAATTTGAGCACCAGTTCTTCTAAAACGGTAGCTTTTAGGTCATGGAATATTGCTTCACATTTGTCGGACCATATCCAAGGCTGCTCCTTTTTCAACAACTCCGCTAGTGGAGTTGCGTGCTTCGAATACCCCATTATGAAGCACCGATAGTAGTTCACAAAACCAAGGAAGGATCTTAGTTCTAGCACCTTCCTTGGAGTTCTCCATTCCGCCACCGCTTGCACCTTTGACTTGTCCATTTGAATAGAACCTTTGCCAATTTGATGCCCCAAGAATAAGATCTCCTTCTGAGCAAAGTAGCACTTCTCCCTTTTCACGAACAAAGTATTCTCCTTGAGAACTTTGAAAACTATTCGAAGATACTCGATATGCTTCTCAAGCGTTTGACTGTAGATGACAATATCATCCAAGTAGATGACCATAAACTTATCTAAATACTCCTTGAAGAGCTGGTTCATGAGAGTACAGAATGTGGCTAGAGCGTTGGTCAAACTGAAAAGCATCACTGAGAACTCAAACCCTCCATACCTAGTCACACAAGTAGTCTTTACTTTATCACCTTCAGCAATATGCACCTGCTAATACCCTGACCGAAGGTCGAGTTTGGAGAAATAATTTGCTTTGCCTAGCTGTTCAAACAAGTCCGCAATAAGTGGGATGAGATACTTGTTCTTCACTATCACCTTATTGAGGGCACGATAGTCGACGCATAGTCGGAGACTCCCATCTTGTTTCTTTTGAAAGAGAACTGGAGCTTCGAATAGTGCTTTGGAACTATGGATGAGACCACCACTTAGTAGTTAATCTAACTGCTTTCTGAGCTCTGCCAACTCGAGAGGGGACATGCGGTATGATGGTCTCGCTAGAGGCTTCACTCCTGACTCGCTAGAGTTTTTGGCAACTCAGGTGGCATAACATCTGTGAACTCCTTCATAACGTTTGCCACTACAGCAGGTTCTTAAATGGCCTCATTGTCAAGTGGTTCTATCTTCATAGACGTCACGAAGGTTATCTCTCCTTTGCGTACCTCTTTCTTCAGTTGTAATGCTGATAGTTGTTGGGGGTCCTTATTTCCTCCCCGAGAGATAAGAACCACGCAGGGGTTATCGCCTCCCATCAGACATAAGGAGTTTAGGAACGACATTGGCACCAACTTCGCGGCGTGCATGAACTCCATTTCGAGAATCACTTGGAAGTCATCCAATGGCACTGTCTTTATGTTTGTGCTTCCGCTCCAAGATCCGATCTTGCTAGGGATTCCCTTTGCTAGCCTAGAGTTCCACTTGGCCTTTGAGTTCACCGCCTTCATTTGACTTGGGTTCTTCTCCAAGGTCAGTCGAAGTCACCTTGCTTCTCGGTTGATAATAAAGTTATGGGTAGCACTTGTGTCCACCATTGCCCAAGTGGTTTGGCTATTGAGCCTGATGTCCATATACATTAGCTCACTGCTTCTTGCTTTTTGTTGCTTTGGCTTTGTGTTTTCCCCCACTTGACCCCGCAATGCATTCAACAAACGTATCACTCCCATCCGGGGTCTTTGCGACTCCTTGTTGTCACTACTAGATTCTGAGCTACTTGAACTAAGAGCAACCGCCTTGCCCTTGTTTGGCTTAGGGGGATGGATAGAAGTCGACAAGGTATTGAGTGCCTACTTCTGTGGGCACTCCCACACCCTTTGTGGTCCTCCGCACCAAAAGCATCCGCCGGATCTTGGGGTCTTGCCTTTTGAGTTCGGCCCCTTTTGAAACTCTTCTTCCTTTGCTCGCCCCCAGGTTCCTTCCTAAGAGAATGTTTTGGATGGCGATTTCCTGAGGACTGTTTCTTCTTCCTCGAATCCTCTGAAGAAACAAAGTCAATAAGCTTTTTTGCGATTGCAATTGCTCCGATCACATCGGTGACATTCCGTCGATGAAGTTCCTGTTGAGCCCATGGCTTCAGGCCATCAAAAAAGCTGAACAACTTATCTTTTTCGGACATGTCTTGAATGTCTAGTATCAATGCAGAAAACTGCTTCACATAGTCCCGAATGGAAGTCGTTTGGTGGAGTTGTTTCAATTTCCTCCTTGCAACAACTCAATATTCTTGAGTAGGAATTGAGTTCTCAACTCTCGCTTCAAGTCTTCCCTCATGTCCACCCGGCATCGACTTTGTTGAATCTCCTCTCAACAGGTCCTCCACCAAAGTTTTGCATCTCCATTTAGATACATAGTCGCTATTGAAACTTTGGTGTCCTCAAAGTCTGGCCTCGTAGCTCGGAAGTACTGTTCCATATCAAACAGAAAATTCTCAAGCTCCTTCACATCTCTAGCACCCCTATAACAATGTGGCTCGGGTGCTTTGAAGCTTTATGTTGGCACAACGCGAGTGTTGCTTCCTCCCGCATTTAGCGCCCTTGTGAGCAAAGTCACTCTAGAAGTAAGTTCTGCCATAACTTCCTGTAGATTTCGAATGGAGTCCTTAGTGTCATCCGTTAGTTGGTCGACTAGGGCCTCAACCATGTCGATCCAAGATTCAGCTTCTTCTTGCGAGCTCTCTACCCCAAGAAGCTTTCGTTGGCCTTGGTAGAGTTCCTCCAAGCTCGCTTTAAGGACATCCAAGTGGGTCTCTACCGTAGTGAATCTCTCTTTATAGCTCTTTTTCCTCGTTGGCGCTCTAGATTGTGCCTCCTTCACTCACAGCGAGTAGCTAACTTCTCGCTAATCATGTTCATTGCCCTACTCCTCTTGAGTGGCTCTAGTAGTGAGGGAGCGAGTTTGCACATGCAGCCCACCTACGGCTACTTGGGGCAACTGTCTGGCTTGCCCCATCTTGCTCGATTCGCCATGATGTTTTACCATTATGAGATTACGAAGTTTCTTTGCTGATTGCTCGAATTGCTTGCCTGCTCTGATACCACAATGTCACGTACTTAGCTAGAATTGCTTAAGTGGTGAGGCACCCTTGTGGCAAGCATAGACTTAGCTAGAGTTGCCTAAGTCGAGAAGCACCCTTGTGCCCACTTTGATCGGACTTAACTTGGATTGCCTAAGTCTTGAGGCACCCTTGTGACATAAACATCCATAAAGGGTCAACCAAGCTGCAACCTCATGCAGGTCCCGTAGGACCTGTAAAATAGAAGTTAATTAGTTTTTGAAATGAGCGACGGATAAGTCCCGACGTCTCACGAAGAGGAAAGATTTACAAGCAATTGAGCGAGCACTTAGAGTGCAGGAAAGCTAAGAAAGAGAGAAGGAAAACAAAGACTTTAGGAGGGTGAACGAGCAATTGTAAGTCTGCAAACAACTACTCCCCGAGTGCCGGGCGCGAAGGCAAGTTTCTATTAAGTTGACGTGCAAACTTGTGAAAGTATTCAATGCCCAACACTACCCCGAAGCCCCATCCAGCCCTATGCCACCCGGGAGGTTCCAGGGTGCTAAGATAGCTGATGTTTTGAGGGTGATCGTAGGCTACAGAAAATAGGCTGCGACACGCAAAAACGAAGCCATTTTGGGGTTGTTTTGCCTAGTGCAGCGAGCGATCGTTTTACATCATTGCAAGCTATCGTTTCTTACATTTTTCCAAGGAAAACACACTAAAACTATGACAAAATAGGCTGCCAAGGATATGTACAAGCATAAACAAGCGATGAATGGTTCGTTGAGTGAAGTTGCTGCGAGAGTGTGACGACCGTTCGTGACACTATGTCGCTCTGCATCTATGTCAATATCGACACAAATAGTGGTGGCCACTGTAATGTTTATGGAGAAGATGGTGGTCACCTCACCACTAACCTGTTGGATGATCTTAGCCTCAACTTGAAACTAGGGTTATCGTAGCTCTTGTTGCTCCTCTTGCTATCGTATCAATTCCAGCACCACCTCTCGTCGAATAGTCTTTTTGTCACTCTGCATCTCTAATACAATATGATAATTTTAGAGCAATGATAAGGTCGACGACATGCTACTTGTGGAGGTGGGTAATATTACAGTGAGAGCGACTTTATTAGTGTCAGAGGCAGCTACACAACTATGTCTACGTTCACCATCGAACATTAAAATTATCTTTTTATCTTTTATTTTTATATTTTTATCGATAAAAATAATATCGTTAGGATAAATGGATCTGGATATTTTATTTTTATAACTATAGAGATGCTAATATAATTTTTTAAAATATAAAAATTAAAACGTTAAGGATAAATAATTACGGGCATAATATGTAATTCGCAATGTGAGATTTTACATTTATAGACTACAAAAGGGCTCGGCTATGGTTCCGCCTATCGGACTACTGTTTCCAACGAGCAGGCTATAAGTTAAGGCCCATTGGCCACGGGGGAGCGGAAACCCCACCCGGCTATAAAACCCTAAAGGTTCGACCTCGTTCGCAGCCGCAGTTAGGTGGTGCTCGGGGATCGCATCGTGGGCGTTTGGTTTGGTTTCCCATTGTTCTTCGATGTTTTGGTTCTGTTTCCGGTATCTTGATCTTTGGATTCTGGCATTCTTTTCTATTCCCTGGTCTGGAAGGATCTGGTTTTGGACAGAAAAAAGGTAGTCGGGGCGCACTTAGTCGTTATTTGGCCTTCTGTGTTCTTTTTGCCAATTCCTGCTTGAGATATTGACAAGCTTCGACGATCGTCAAAAGCAGAGAGTAGAAGAAAATAGAAGGGGAGGGGCACGGTTTCTCCCGATCTTATGTTCTTACCTTGGGTGTTAAGCTAACTTCTTGATCTGTGCTTTAAGTTTTTCTTAGTGATTTTAGATTTTATTTTTTGCGGGATCGTTTGGAGAATATAAGGATATTATTTTGATTTCTTTTCTTGTTTTCAGGTTTTGGAGAATAGAAGGATATTATATTTGGCAATCTTGAAAGGTTTTGCATGCAATCTAAGTGTGGTAATTTCGATGGCTTAGATTGAGAAGACAATTGGTAACCTAAGTAGGAATGCTTTCGGAATTAGCGTGAAGGTGCCCTTTCTAATCTATCTTTGTCGATAGAGTTTGAGACAGCATGGAAGTGTGTGACGTTGTTGCATCAGTCCATGCTTGAAGGGTGAAACGCCCATAAAATTTTTCATGGGTGGTTCATCCTTCCTAGATAGCTTTTTTTTCTAGTTCAGTGGTGAAGAACGTTAAATATATCTAATCTGAGATATTTTCTTAAATCTAAACTGATAAGTTTGAAAAGGATGTTGCCTTCTTAATAGTCTGTTAGAAGCTTATCCATTGTTCTATATAAGTTGAGGTGTAGAACTATTCTTCTTGATGTAGACCTAGAGATTTGACATGCTTTACAAAACATGAATTATGTTGTTCTCTGGCATCCATGTAACTTTTTCATTAACTTGTTGTCATGAGCTCTTACATGAATTTAACTTCTATACAGTATTAATGGTATATTGGAAAATTTAGTAAATGTGCACTATTAGCCCCTTGCTGCTATTAAGTTGGCTGCAAGGAAATGACGAGAAATTGGTATCAAGGTGCTATATTGATGAATTGGCAGAAGAAATATTGATTCATAGGTTGATGTAGTTACTTCATCCTATGTAATTCTTCTATCAAAATTGGTTTCATTCTTGATGCTATTTCTTTTTACGGATTCTATATACAGAATTGAAGTTTGCTATCCTTGTTACAACTACAACAATACTAATAAAGTCATAAATCTCAATTATTTGGGGTTTGTCATATAGATTTTTGTCGCCATTGAGATCTATAAAAAATCATATATTTAGATAAGTTTAGAGTATTTAATTTTTTATTTATAGTTTCTATTAAGGTCTTTTTAGGTCTTCCTCTATCTCTTTGTATCATTAATATTAATTATTTTACTTCTTTTGACTACCACGTCCTAGGGTATCCTCAACATGTCGATATCATATTAAACAATTTTTTCACATCTTATCTTCTATTGAAGTGATACCTAGTTGTTCACGAATAAAAATATTTTTTTCTATCTTTCTTAGTAACTTCTCATCCATTTCAACATTCTTATCTTGGTAACATAAACTTTTTGTATCATGGCTTGTCTTATCAGTCTGTACTAGTATACCGACCAGCTATCAGTATGATATGTACTGAGCTGTATCGAGCCATACTGAACATATCAACATATGGTATATGAGGATGTACTGATGTACCACCCATACTGGTCCCATATCGGATTGGTATATTTCACTCATACCGAGCGATACATCGTGATACGACAAACCTTATTTTGTATATTTTTTTTTCTTAACTATCCAGCACTTAGATCTTTAAAGCATTGTTGGTCTCACAAATGTCTTATAAAATTTTCTTTTAATCTCAAGGGTATCTAATGATTACACAAGACTCTTGATGTCCCTTATCATTTTAACTATCCTATTTTTATTCTATGAATAATATTATTATCAATTTCTCCATCTTATTTATTGTACTTGTTGAAAAAAATATATAATATATATATATATATTTTATGTATGTATGTATTTCCTTCTACATTCCCAAAAAGTATGGCTAAGTTTTTGTTTCAAAGATTGAATATTAGTATCACTTAAGCTTTCTCTTTGCCCTGATTTCTAAGATGCACATTTAAGCAATTTTCTTCAAAGACTGATAAAAGAAAATTAATGTGCACTTACATATTTTTGGGACTTTGTCATAATTACTTAGTCACTCTGGTTTGTCTGCTTACAGACAGCTTGATGCTCTTTGCACCTTGAATTAGGGGTTTAATTGTTTAAAGTAATTGATAAATGTGTGACTGCAGCACAGGCATTTTAATTTTCTTTGTTATTCAGAATCACTTTGTGGACCTACAACCGGTTAGTCTGTGAATGCATATGACAATTACTTCTTAAGGATGGATAAAAATTGCATTTCACAATTTACTATGGAATTATGCTCACTGATAAGGATTTTTGTTCATCACTAATATTACCACTTGCCCATAAGACAATGTAGTCTGTCTGTATCCTGCTTTGTGAGAAAAGATTGGGAAAACCTACGGGTTGTATCATAATTGATTTTGTTTCTTGCATCACCTTATGATCATGATATCCATGATTTGCCATGGCAAAGCAAAATGACGAGACTTGTTGATCTTAAGTAAATGTGGATAATAATACTGCAATTGTGATTGCTTCATATTGCCACTTATTTCTTGCATGTGACTTGGTGGATTTAGCAGAAAAATACCAAGAAAATTTTCATTTCATGAGTCATTTTTGAAGTGCAAATCCTCTAACTACTATTAACCACTAAAGAATTAATTTGTGTATTGGTAGAGACTTGTTTATGCGTTTAGCACGATCACCAGCTCATTCAGCTATTTTGCTTGCTTGTTGCCTTCTACGGTAAACATGATTTACTGTTAATTTATTTGGTTACAACATCACCTTACATAGAATTATATACTTCTTGGTTTGCTCAGACAAACCAAAATGATGAGATTTGTTGATCTGAAGTTAATGTTGATAACACTACAATGGCCTTCAAAGTTCTCTGATTGCTTTAGACTCCTACTTACATGGAAGCATTATGAATTTTATACAAATTATTGTGGTGCAATCAAGCTGGGATTTTAAACTTATTTGCCCTCACATGCTAAGTGCAAAAAACATGCTGATGGTGTATTCATTTCAAGCTATTGATGATACAGAATAATATTGTTCAAGGTCCTATGATCAGTTTCTCCCTCCCAGAATATTGTTTAGTCATTGTCACCAGTAATGCATCTAGTGGAATGCTTCTCTATTAGCCTCACAATGACATTCTGGTTTAATTTTTTGCGGCTGTTTGCCGTGGTACAAGTTTTATGTGTCTTTGGTTATTTATTCTTGTGTTATTGTTGATAAGGGCTTAGTTACAAGCTAGCTTATAATATATTTTGGTTGTTGAATCAGCGGTTTATAGAAGGACCTGAAAGCGGCAAGGTGCCAAAACGTCCCGCGCTGTTGGGTGCGCGGTGATATTTGTCAATATGAAGATTATATAAGGAATATAATTATCTCATAGGGTGATATTTTAGATTAAATTAGCTGCTAGGTCATTTGCAGGAAATGTTTATCTCAAGTTGTTTCAATAAAAAAATAATCTTACAAGTGTTGTGATTCCGAAAGTTTTTCTCACACTTTGCTGCTGTGTGTTCTCAACAACACAAGACAAGAACGCATCATCGAGTCAAAACAAGATTAAAGAGAAGGAAAAATCAAAGCATAATCAAATGAGAAAGGGCCCGTAACTGATACAATCAAGAAAGGCAGCAGCAGCTGGCTTTGTATGGCTTGAGGAAGACGGCGGTCTGTGGCGTATGGTGTAGAGGAACGCAGCGAGCGATGGCGATGCGTGTAGGGTTTCCATCTTGCTCTCAGAAATGGATCGGGTGTCTGGAGGGTTGCCATTTAGAACTTTTAGCTCTTAGAAAGGGATAGAATGCACATGCCATTTCGAGGCTCTCGGCCTTGACAACCACTGATCTTTCTTTAAATATTGTTTCATATTAAAGTCTACCTTCACCCTCGTCTCTTTAATAGATTGTTCATTTGTCTCTTACTCTGCCAATTGTTCTGTCTCCTTGGTTCTTAACTAGTATTTCTTGCATCATAATCGAATTATGATATATTCTATAATACTTAGCGTCATCTTAACTTGTAAGTGTTCGGTGAAAGTAAACAAACACCGACCTGAAGTTAAAGGATTTCTGCACGTTTTATCGTAACTAAACAGATAATGCTACTTTTTAACTCCATCATCTGTCACGGCTTATCTCTGCATTTCAGCACTTTATTGATAAATTATGTAAAACATTTATCATTTGCATTTTTAATTATATTTTCAGCAACTTGTGGATTTAGAATCTGCAAGCAAATTAAAAAAAAATTAATTGCTTTATTAAACTTTACAATTCGTGGTCAAATAAATATGAATTTAATGAAGAATAATAAAAAAAATCTACTATGCAAACTTTTTAATTATAATCAGTTACATATGATGTTAACTGTCTATTTAAATGCTTAAAAATTTCTTATCATAAATCTTGTGCTGCAGTTCGCTATGTTCTCACGCAGATTCCATTAACAAATATATTACATTCTTGACAAATGTTGTGATTCCATAATTTTACATGATTTCTCAGTCTTTCTCATGCCTGCAATACAAATATGTTACATTGCAATACAAATATGTTTGATCGATTATTATTACCAAAATTCGAATCTAAAACTAATTGCTATGAAGATAAAATTGAAGATCAAGAGTTGCAGACCTTTTGTTCCACTAAAAATTAGTTAATACTTTGGGAATACAAGTTAAATTCGAAGCTACACGTAATTGGTGTAAAACAAAATAAAATTTTGGTAATCAATCTTCGTTTACTTCTGATATAATTAATATTTGAATATGTGTATCTACTTGACCTGCTGGACCACAAATGACCCGTTTAGCGATTGGATCGGAGCCAGTTTTCTGTCTACCAATGGGATTGGTTGATGTTGTTCCAACCAATCCAACCCATTTTTAATGCATAATATGTGTTAGAATTTACCCTAGAGGCCAAATTTTCTAGAAAAGCCTCGACTTTTACTTTTTATTTTCCTGCAGAACGTTCTTGTTTTCAGTTTTTTTCTTGTTCAGAGTCCTTAATTTTCAAAATGATAAAAGTAATCTTTATTACTCTTATTTTTTCTCTTTCAAATTCATTGAACCAATTCAAAGCTTGAACCAGTCCGAAATAAATAATTATGAATATAAATATTATAAAAATAATAAAATTAAGACAAAATAATGGCACAATTACAACTTTTTAATTTCATCTTAAATATATCAAAAATACAAAAATAAAAAAATTAACCTTTTAAGAGCCGAATTAATCAAAATAAAGTATTTTAAATCCAAAAAATAGAAAAATAGTACAATATGACTTTATTAGATATTTTCAATATTTCATAATAATTTTGTTATTTTTGGATAAAAATATACTTAACTTATATATATATATGTTTTTTAATAAGGTTATGCTCTTTTTTTAATATGGCTAAAAAATAAGTATAACTCGAGTTTTAAATTTTTTTTGATAAATATGTAAATGTTGCAAATCAACAAGGGTTTATTTTGACAAGTTTTGGGTCAGGTTACATTATTTTAGAGCTCTAATAGAAGTGTAACTACAACCAAATCTTATTATTTTTAGTTAAACTTTCAGAATTGATTCCAAACCAATTGGCAGTAAGTTGATTCATTAAAGCATTAAAATTTATGAAATTTTAGTTGAAATTAAAAAAATATGACTCATTCACATACTGAATATCCATAAATGGCCCATTAAAAATGATAAAAATAGAAACTCATGTCATTGTATCTATTTGAGACCAATTCAAATAAGCATAACTGTGGTTCCAGAGATGATTTTGGCTTCGAAACCACAGGTTTCGATTTCTTAAAACAAAGAATCGAAATTTAACCGCTTAGGTTTCAGTTATAGAATCGAATTGGAACCATCAGTTCTGGTTGCAGTTCCGGTTTGAGCAGTCCAAGTTACGATTTGAACCATCAAATTTTTTTTATTTTTTAATTAAAAATAAATATATGAAAAAAATCATAAATTAATTTCTAAAAATTTAAATATAGATTTATAACTATATTGGGCAAAGCTGATATATAAAAAAAATAAAATTATACCATAAATGGATCATTGAAAATGGTAAAAATGAGAAATCGTGTCATTATGTATATTTGGGACCATTTCAAATAGCTCTGATCCCAGTTTCGAAATCGTCGGTTTCGATTTTGAAATTATTGGTTTCAATTTCGGAACTGTGATTTTGGTTTTTTAACACCAAGAACCATGATCATAATCAAATGGTTAAAATTTAGAAAATAGATATATAACTATAATAGGCAAAGTTGATATAAAGAAATAAAATTATACCATAAATGGCTCATTAAAAATGATAAAATTAGAAAATCATGTCATTAGGTATATTTGAGACCATTTCGAATAGCTCTCACCGTGGTTTAGAAATCACCAATTTTAATTTCGATTTTTCAAAATCAGGAATCAGAATTGAACCACTTAGTTTCCAATTCAAACCATCAATTTTTATTTTTTAATTAAAAATTATAATATAAAAATATAATTATAATTCTAAATTTTGAAAAATACATGTATAATTATAATGGGCAAAGCTGACATAAAGAAATAAATACCTCTTTGAAAAGATAAAGCTATAAAAAAATTTAACCAATTTAAAGATCAAACCAAGAATTCTTTGAATTAAATTTTATAATTTAACCACTGTAACATAAGTTATATATAATTTATTTTTATTTTAAAACTAATTTGAAAATGAAACCATCAATTTAAAACCAAAACTATTAATTTTTAAAAATTAAGAATCATAATCATATCGCGTAGGATCGGTTTCAATTAAATTTGGAACAAGCGTGTTGAATCTCGGATTTTGATGATGAACCAATTAATAAAGTTTGTGATCTAATCAACATTTTGAGTGATGCAAAACTAGCTTCGATCATGGAGAGACAATTAAAGCAAGAAGAATAAATGTTGGGTCGGGGTGGAATATGTCAAAAGATTAGACATCAAGCCGGAGGATCGAATGACGTGTCGGCAGAAGGCTTCGTGCCACGAGTTCGGGCATCGAGCCAAGAAGAGCAGATATTGCACTAAGGAGATCGGAGTTGCAGGGCCAACATGTTGATTGGGCAATAGGCCACAAGAGAGGACGATGTGCCGAAGGATCAGATGAAGCACCGATGAACCAATGAAATGCTGGAAAACATAAGATTCATGCTTGTAATGATATGTCTAGATTGAAGTTATTTAGGAATCTAATTGAGTTTGTTTTAATATAATTAGGCTAACTCAATTAGGTACCCATTGAGCCTAAATTAGGGCTAGGGCTGTATTGGGCCAAGAAAAAGGGACAATCAGTAACCCAAAAGGTGGGTTAGGATGTGGATAATCATGATGTATAAGATTGGAATGGAACATGTTAGAAGATAATTAAAGCAAGAAGAATCAATGTTGGGCTAGAGTGGAATATGTCAAAAGATTGGATGTCGAGCCAGAGGATCGCTTGACGTGTCGGCAGAAGGCTTCATGCCACGAGTTTGAGCATCGAGCCAAGAAGAGCGGACATTGCGCCAAGGAGATCGAAGTTGCAGGGTCAACATGCCGATTGAGTAATAGGCCATAAGAGAGGACAATGTGTCGAAAGATCAAACAAAGCGTTGATAAACCAATGATATGCTAGATAACATAAGATTCATGCTTATAATAATTTATCTAGATCGAAGTAGTGTAAGAGGCTAATTGAGTTAGTTTTAATATAATTAGATTAACTCAATTAAGGGCCCATTGGGCCTAAGTTAGGGCTGCATTGGGTTAAGAAAAAAGGGCCAATCAATGACTCGAAAGGTGATCCAAAAGGTGGCACCGCTAGAACAAGCGGTGGATAATCATGATGTATAAAATTGGAGTAGAACATGTCAGAAGACAATTAAAGCAAAAAGAATTAATGTTGGGCTAGAGTGAAACATGTTAGAAGATTGGACGTTGGGTTGGAGAATCGATCGATGTGTCGGCCGAAGGCTTCGTGCCATGAGTTCGGGCATCGGGCCAAGAAGAGCGGACATTGCGCCAGGGAGATCAAAGTTACGGGTCAACATATCGATTGAGCAATAGGTCACAAGAGAGGACGATGCACCGAAGGATCAAATGAAGTGTCTGCTAGTTATAGGTGCCCTACAAGCTAATCACGTGAGTGGTGGCACCTGTAACACGTTGCGTTAATCTCTTTGCTTATGATTATTGGTATTTTTTCATATTATATGGATGTATATTATGATGTCCTTAGATCTATGCAATATGAATCGGATCGTGATGAGATCACGATAATGAGACCGATTCACCTTTAAACACAAACCCTAAATAATCCTAGTCATAGGTTACTCTAGAGGGATATCAAGATAACTGAATAGACTAGTGTACTGTATACTCATCCATATGATGGAGATGGTTAGTCTTATAACTATTTGTGTGGGGACACTAAGGATACAGTGCAGGTGCTCATTGGAGAATGAGTTCACTAATTAATTCGCTTACGGAATGTTGGATGGTTATTGATACCTCACGTAAGATAGTAATTCTGTAGTCCCAATAGTGTATCTAGTCCTTAGACTTGAAATACCAAAGATATCTTATATGAGTACTCCACTCTTTGATATCAAACTTATAGGTTTGGAAGTTCCAGATCTAGTATAGCCAGTTATTGGGAGTGGTAGCAAAACCTATGAGGGCTATTGAGTGTCAATAGAGGATCATCCACTCATAGTATCATGAGAGGAATATCTCATGTGTTCTTTACCAGACAACTCCCTAGCTAAGGTCGTTCAGATTGAGAGAGAAAGAGTTTTCTTGGAGAATCTAATTAGAGCGAGACTCGAGTGGAAACTGTATGGGTCTGACAATACCATGCTTGATATATGATTTCTGGGATATTAGATGGATGAGGAACTATAGGTCCAAATGATTTGATTACCCTGTATTGTCTAGGGGCTGCGACATAGTGGCCTAGTATGTCTATAGTCGATGAGTCGAGTGAATTAATTATGCAGATAATAATTCACTAAGTCAGAAGGAGTTTTGACAAGTATGACTCATGGCCAGTTCGATATTGGGTCTAGAGGGTCACACACATATGATAGGTGTTGCGACGAGTAGAGGTTCAGATATGAGATATTCACTGGAACCCCTATCTTATTGGATGCTCCTCTCTGGACAAAGGACAACCGAAGATGGCCACCAAGATAAACCTAGCTAATAGGCCTTTTGGTTCTCTTCTATTTATAGAGGCCCCTTGTAAACCATAATGGATCGTGCCCTATTGAGTATTGGATTTCTATTTAATTACTCAAATCTCTTAGATTAATGGGTCTCTACCCAATAATCTAGCTCTAATCCCTGTCGTGTGGATATTGCCGTGTGGATACTGCTAGAAAGGAGGATGCTTGACCTCCTTTATCCACCCCATGGATTTGTAGGAATTTAAGGATATATGATCTCCCTAGGTACTATCTTTTTACATATACAATTTTCGGATTTGCGGATTTGTTTGATGCACCAATCTTCGCATGATGACGAAATCGTTTCATGGAAATCTAGGATTTTTGTTTTCTATTCTTTTGATATGCATGTGATGTCGCTCCATGGATTTCCCAATAGTGATATCAGAGCCAGGTTGTTCGTGCAAAAATCAGATTTTAAACTGAGTGTGTTGTAATTTAGAATGACTTTTATCATTAAAATTATTGACGTAAAAGATGAGAAGGTAGCAACTGTTGCTACCCACCTTTGGCCAAGGGTACTCGCAGGCATGGTCGTGCGCGCGAGGGGTCGCCGGTGGTCGACAGGTGGTGGCCTGTCACGGACTTAGCTGGTTTTGCCTAAGCCGTGCGGCACCAATGCGTATCACCGCAAAGGTCAGCCTCTCCGAAATCTCCTACAATCCCTTAGGACCAACGAAAGAGAAGACGGAACAGAGAAAGCGCTTTACACGGGATCCGCAAGCCATTCTTTTAGCAAACACTTTATAGCCAATGCACATTCCAACCATGGATATTACAAACTCAGAATAGTTGCACAACAAAGGTATAAAATTGGTCCACTACAGACCGAGTTCTATTACAAGTATTCCCTCGACGCGTACTTTATGTACAAGCCTACAATGGCTGTCAAACTCACTCAAATAGGGGCATTTTGCCTTTGGACAAGCCCTTTACAAGCTTTACATTATATGACAAACCAAAAGGTACACAGACAAGCTTCAGCATTACACGAACAAGCCGTTTACAATTTTGTCCGTGACATTCTCCCCCACTTATTCCTTCGACGTCCTCATTGAAGCCTTTGCTGACGCTGCAACTTCTTTTCTTTATTGGATCTTCGATCTTCTACTCCTGCTGCGATGTGCCTCTTGGCTCCCATTTGTTCTTCGGTTGTTGTTGTTGAGTCGTCGAACTTTAATCCGCCATGCTGCTTTAACTCGCCAATGACTCTGACTTTGGTGTGGGGTTGACAGAGTTGTGCTGATCCTTGCTGGCTCTTGCGGATTCATTTGATGAAGGTAAAAGACCATCATTGATATGCGCCAGTCTTCAAATTCTTCTTGTCTCTTGAACTGGATAGATGCTTGTTGGAGCTTTAACAAGCATCGCCTCGCAACCTTTGAAATTTTTAGGTCCTTCCTCCGCAAAATTTGCTCATCGAATCTTCTTCCACTTAGTTGTTTGCCCAAGTAGGCTCGCATCACTTCCGCTTTCGATTGGCATTCAATTGGGAAATGAAGCGGACAATCTACTCTCAAGAGTAATCGATCACCGCTGGTGAGGACTTAACAACCGTTGTCTTCCATTAGTCTCTTCGAAGGGTCTTCAAATTTGTGCAGAGCTCCTCTGGCTGGATAACTAAGAGAGCTGGGTACTCGGGCCACCCATTCTCTTGAGAGTTGAGAAGGCAAAGGTTACTTATCTTCGCCGCCTCCTCGAGTTTGTACTTCGTGCAAGGTCCGAGTGGTTACTAGACTTCGCCTGCTCTTAGCTCACACTTCCGAAGCACTTGAAGTGTTTGCAATCCTTGCGCTGAGTTAGCTACTATGATTCACCTTCTCATTGCCATTGCACTTCTGGAATGCAAGAAGTTATCACTCCGACTTAGAGTAAGTCTCCGGTAGATCTGTTCGCCTTTGGGATTGTACCGCCTTCTCCATCATTTCTATTGCCGACTCCTCTGAGTAGCAAAGGTACAGCACCGCGTACTGCCTGCTCCGATCCTTGGTCATGCACTCTTGCATCGACCCGAAGTCCTTCACTCATGGCTATCTTGATGGAAAGTCTGATGACATTGGTCTTACGAAGTTCTCTGGCATCTGCCCTTCAGCCTTGTCTTGGTACATGGAGTTTGCCAAAGCATTCTCCTCCTCCACGGCCCATATCACGACCAAGTGCTCTCCTTCTAAGAGAGCAAGGGATTGATGACTCCCCGGAAGTCCCGCCTCAGCGGTACCATGGCACTGCGACGCCCATGGCACTACTATCCGTTGTCTCGCATCTGCATCCCTTCTTCGTGATCGGTAGATCTGCCTCTGCGGCATCGTGACACTCCTCTGAGTTCACCTTCAATCTAACCGATGATTGATCTTGGGTAGCTGAGTCCCTCTTGGACTCGTCATTGCTTCCTCGCCATTTTTCGACCACCTGCTTCGACACCTATGTGTTCTCTGGGCAGTTCCACTTGGTCGCTGGAAAGACAGACTACAACTCCCATGTATGGCCACCGCCATTCATGTTGCAGGACTTGCACCATTTCTGTTCTCCTTAGCTTCATTGGCTGCAATATTCGCTTACTCGACCTTGTCCTCTGACTTGCCAGGCTCCCTTAAGCGAATGTGAGCTCTGAAGTAGTTCCACTCTTCAGCAGCTCCGATCATACCTCTGTATGATCCAGTCCCCCTGTGGGACTACTTGGTACTTGCATCTGAACTTCTTCCTCGATAGGGCACAGCCCCCAAAAGCTGATGTCCAAGGCTTCCATTCAATACAACATTCGGTGCACGCACGGAAGACCCGCCTTTGTGGTACCATGGCATTCACTGCTTGAATCCATAGCTCTTCTTGCCGTCGTGTTGTTCACCGACTTGGAGCTCCTAGTCGTGCTCCCGATCATACTTCTGCATGATCTAGTCCCCCCATGGGACTCACTGTGTGTGTCGACTTGCCACGAACCATTCCATCACGATCCGCTGCATCATGTCATCGCCTGATGACATCTCCTTGCATTCTGATCCCTATGGTATGAGCTCGAACTGCGATATCTCCATGTGTGGACTCCGCCAACACATCGCAGGGCCTTCGCCATCTTCGATTCTGTTCGCTCCTTTGGTAATCGACCTTCGTCCACCCACTCTCGGGTCACACTCGGACGAAGCCTAGCTCTAGGACAATCCATCGCCTAGCAGCTCTTCTGAAGTCTGGATCCTGGGACTCTGCCCCTACCAGCACAATCTCCGCTGCGCACCGCTTTCCTCATGGCAACTTGAATAGCAACACTATGGCATATTCTTCAAGAGTATCTGCCTATGCATCCTCTTGCCCCATGCCAAGGCCTTCTAACACCAACTTCGCCACTGCAAGTTGTATCACCTTAGTTCCTCCGTCAAATGCTTCACCGAGATGAGGTGCATATGCCCCGAAGTTCCCTTCGTCTTTGGCACCATACAAGATGAGTCTGCTTCATCAGAATAGAAAACTCATGGAACGACATGATCCTACTCTTGTCTCTGCAAGAGTCCATGTCCTTGACTTCTGTCTAAGGAAAGCTCCACGCCTCCGCTCCACGCTCTATCTTCTTTGCCAACTCCCTTCATGCGGTTTGGGTACATCAACAAGTTACCCCCAAGTTGTTCCGCTTCTCGATTTGCATTGCGTTAATAGTGGCCCTCACGTCAACCATTCCACGGGTTAGCCCTCTGTTGAGTCCGATCTCGCTATCGGCTCCAAGTGTGCCTTCACTTTGTGTTGCCTGGGTTGCTCCCCCACTTGATCTCGCTATGCGTCCACCAACGCATCACCACTGGCGAGATCATGCAATGACTCCTTACCGCTCACTCGATCCATCGAGCTTCGTCTTGAGGTACTCCTCAACTAGTGCGGTTCATTGCGCATGATTCTACCTCTGTAGAACCGGGACTTATCCCTCCTAGATATCTGTCCCGTTGGAGCAACTTCGCTCTTCGCATCCTTCCCTTTGGAAGTTTTGGAGACCACCATCCCCTTGGACTACTTCGCCTCTGCTGAACAAACTGTGCCTAATTCTGCCTTTGCAAATGCACTTGCTAGGTTGTGACATTTCACCAATACAGCTCGCACTGCACCCCTCTGGGTCTAGCAACATGCTGAACCTGCTGCACACTTCAGCTTTTTATGAAAGTATCCTGCACATGCCGAAGAGAAAGTTTTAATGCTCCATGGCGCCGACCTTCGGTCGCCTTGGGATGGCCGCGAACAATCCATCGTCCGCATGCAAGGCCTTGCATGAGTATCGAATTCCTTGAGTTAACAACTCTTTCGATCGTTTAACAACCCACTCCACCTTGCACGGTCTCATCCTTTGCCAAGCACTCTGCTTGCCTCGAGCACTGTCAAGTCTGGGTGTTAACGTCGAGCCACTGCTCGAACTCAGCCATCCCGACCTTTGTGCGCTCCGCAATTCTTCTTAGCTTGTTGTACTCGTGGTGCCTCGCTAGGTCCCCCACGTTTGCATGCTAAGTGTTTGTAAGTGGGCTTGTCCCGCTCTGATACCAACTGTCACGGACTTAGCTGGTTTTGCCTAAGCCGTGCGGCACCAATGCGTATCACCGCAAAGGTCAGCCTCCCCGAAATCTCCTATAATCCCTTAGGACCAACGAAAGAGAAGACGGGACAGAGAAAGCGCTTCACACGGGATCCGCAAGCCATTCTTTTAGCAAACACTTTATAGCCAATGTACATTCCAACCATGGATATTACAAGCTCGAATGTAGATTGCACAACAAAGGTATAAAATTGGTCCACTACGATCGAGTTCTATTACAAGTATTCCTCGACGCCAGCACTTTATGTACAAGCCTATAATGACTGTCAAACTCACTCAAATAGGGGCATTTTGCCTTTGGGCAAGCCCTTTACAAGCTTTATATTATATGACAAACCAAAAGGTACACGGACAAGCTTCAGCATTACACGAACAAGCCGTTTACAATTTTGTCCGTGACAGGCCGTCGGTGGCCGACAGGTGGTGGTAGTCTACCAGCATGCACACAAGCATTGTACCAGCATGCTGGCCCTATAATCATCCTAATGTGATCAAGCCAGAGCTAGTGGGTCCTGATCACTCACATCAAGATTTATATGTGCAGTGGTGCATCTCGATGCCCAGTGATCATCCATCTCATCCTCATCGGTTCCATCGGTATCTCGATACATCTCCATGTGTCATGATCATCCATCTCGGTCTCGTGGGTCCTGCTATCGCTTCCACGCTCCCACTGTGCCTCCTCGTGTAATTACAACATAATGATAGGCATGTAGGCCCGACAATAAATGAGAAAAATAAAGGCTCATAAGCCTCAATAATAATAATCACATGTACACTCACATCACACGGTCCATGATCATCCGTCTATATCATACATCACATGTACACATCATCATCATGTAAGACTACTAGATAAATAATAATAGTTAATTAAATCTTTTAATTAACTAATATTTTTCTGAAATCAGGGATATAAGGCGTGCAGCGGGGCGCCGCCCATGCCCGCGGGCAGTGCCACCCTAACGAGTGGGCACCCTTGCGGCGCAGCCCTTATGGGGCAGTGCCCCGCATGCGGCGTTGCCCTTGCAAGCATTGTCACCCCTGCGAGTGCTTCTACCCGCAGGCGCAGCACCCGCAAGTAGCACCGGCACTTGTGGGCAGGCCGCCTGCAAGTGGGTGCCTGCTTGTAGCCTTTAGACCGTCGACGCTATCCCGTAGGCCATCGGCACTGTGGCTACTTACGTGTGGCCAAAGCTACCATCTGTGATGGTAGCAAGAGAAGTAACAGTTGCTGCCCTTTTTCCGCTTTTGCGTCAACGATTTTAACGTCAAAATGCATCCAAAACACAACACATGCAATTAAAATCCGATCTTCGTATGAACAATCTGACTTTGATACAACTATTGGGAAATCCAAAGGTGATATCTCATGCACAGTGGAAGAAGGAAAAATAAAACATCCTAAATTTTCATAAAAAGATTTCATCATCACGTGAAGATCGGTGCGTAAAATAAATCCGCAAATCCAAAAACTACGTATATAAAAAGATAGTACCTAAGGAGATCGTATATCCTTGAGATTCCTGTAGATCCATAGGGAGGATGAAAGAGGTTAAGCGTCCTCCTCTCTAGCGGTGATCTACATGGTAGGGACTAGGAAGATGCTCCTCTATAGGGAGAGGAGAATAGGACGTGGCTACTAAGAAAACTCTAGCGTATAGATCTTTGGTTCCCTCCTATTTATAGAGGTCCCTTATAAACCCTAATGAATCCTACCCTATTAGGTATTGAATCTCCATCCAATTACCCAAGCCTCTTAGATTAATAGGTCTCTACCCAATAATCTAACTCTCATTGGATCTCATCAATAGGATCCAATAATTCAAGAGCTTATTGGATATCTAATAAGAAAGGGGCTCTAGCGAATATCTCATATGTGAACCTCTACTCGTCGTAATACTTACTATATGTGTATGACTCTCTAGGCCCAATATCGATCTGGCTATGAGTCATACTTGTTAGAACTCATTCTGACTCAGTGAATTATTATCTCCATAATAATTTACTCGACTCATTGACTGTAGACGAACTAGGCCACTATGCCGTAGTTCCCAGACGATACAGAGGAATCCAACCCTTTAGACTTATCTATCCTTAGTTACCGTGTATCTATAGTCCCTCATCCATCTAATATCCTAGAGATCGTATATGGAGCATGCTATTGTCAGACCCATATGGTTTCCACTCGAGTCTTGCTCTAATCAAATTCTCCATGAGAACTCTTTTTCTCTCAATCCGAATGACCTTGGCCAGGGATCTGTTTGAGCAAGAATACATGGGATATTCCTCTTATGATACCGAGAGTGGATGATCCTCTATTGACACTTAATAGTTTTCGTAAAGTTGACTGTCATTCTTGAGAACCGGCTATACCAGATCTGAAACTTTCCAAACCTGTAAGTCTGACATTAAAGAATGGAGTACTCATATAAGGTATCTTTGGTGTCTCAAGTCGAAGGATTAGATACACTACTGAGACTATGGAATCACTGTCTGATGTCAGGTATCAATAACTATCCAGCATACTATAAGCAGATCAATTAGTAAACTCATTCTCCAATGAGCACCTGTACTGTATCCTTAGTGTCCCCACATGAGTAGCTATGAGACTAGCTACCTCCATCATATAGGCAAGTATATAGCACACCAGTATGTCTGGTTATTTTGATATCCCTCTCGAGTAATCTATGACTAGAATTATTAAGGGTTTGTATTTATAGGTGAATCAGTCTCATTATCATGATCTCATCACGATCCGATTCCCATTATACAGATCCAAGGATATCACAATATACTTCAAGATAATGTGAGAAAATACTAATAATCATAAGTAAAAGGATTGATGTAGCATGTTATAAATATCATCACTTACGTGATTGGCTTGTAGGACACTTATAACTAGCATAACATGCTGATTGGGCAATAGGCTGCGAGAGAGGATGATGCGCCGAAGGATTGGATGAAGTGTCAATGAACCAATGATATGCCGGACAATATAAGATTCATGCTTATAATAATTTATCTTGATCGAAGTAGTTTAGGAGTCTAATTGAGTTAGTTTTAAGGTAATTAGGCTAAATCAATTAGGGCTCATTGGACCTAAGTTAGTGTATTATATTGGGCCAAGAGAAAGACCCAATCAATGACCCAAAAGATGGGTAAGAAGGTGGCACCGCCAAAACAGGCAGTGGAACCACTAGTAACTTAGTCTCCAAGACAGTTTTTGAGATTGTGTTAGGTGGTGGTATCGTCAAACTGAGTAATAGTACTGCCTAGTGTCAGAGCCGATTGAGCGATGGTACTGCCCAACACTAGTGGTGGTACCGCCCAGTACTAGCAATAGTATCGTCAGTACCTTGAAGACTTAAGATGAGACTGGTTTTGGCTCTAAATTTGAATCTATTTAGAGCCTATAAATATCCCTCTCATCCCTGCTCAAAAGACACAAGTATTGAAAATATAATAGTGAGAAAAAACTGATGTAATTATTTGAGAGATCCCCTCCTTTAGCTTTTAGTTGATTTCAGTTTAAGAGTGGAGTGAGTACTTGTAAAGGTTGTCTCCTAAACCTGTAAAAAGGACAAGAGGGCTGTAAGAAGGTAGTTGATCTTTACTCGTTGAAAGAAGATCGTTAGTGGACACCGATGGCCACAACGAAGGAGGAATCAAGAGTAGACGTAGGTTGGGATGACTAAATCACTGTAAATCAGTTTGCCTATGTTTTTTTTGCTGTTTACTTTTATTGCAAACCACTTTACTTGCTCATTGCTCACACTCATATTTTAAGTTTAAATGATTTTCGTAAGAGCTTTTCATCGAACCAATTTTGGTGCCAATTTTGGTCCTAACATAGCAAACCATCGGGTTGGTTCGGTTCAAGCTCAAATCAAACTATAGTCAAGACTAAATTTAAAATTCTCTAAAAAGTTTGTACTTGTTTGAGTAAGGTCCAAATTTTATTATTTTTTAATCAAACTTTTAGAATTACTTCCAAACTAATTAAAAAGGGTAAATGTTAAAAAGTATAATTGATTCCAAACTCATTAACAAGTATAAATTTAGGAACTGATTCATGAAAGTATCAAAATTTATGAAATTTAGTTGAAATTAAACAACTTAAGTAATTCACATACTGAATATACCATAAAAGGCTCATTAAAAATGGTAAAAAATAGAAAATCATATCATTTTGTGTATATGGCACCTTTAAAAGGTTTTTAAAAAGCTTATATTTGTTTTGACAAGTTCTAAACCTAGTTACTATTTTTCAATAGGATCCTAAAGTAGTAAAATTATATCCAAATCTTATTATTTTTGAACAAAACATTTATAATTGCTTTCAGACTAAATAAAAAGTGTAAAAATTGGTTCACGGAAGCATCAAAACTTATGAAATTTAGCTAAATTAGAAAAAAAAAATCAACCCATTCTCATGGTGAATTAACCACACAATGCTCATTTAAAATCCAAGAATTGAAAATTCATGTCATCTTGTGTATCTTGGACCATCTTAAAGGTTTCCCAGAAAAATGGATTTGTTTTGGACCTAGTTAATTGCTTTTTAATAGAGTAAAAAATAGTGTGATTGTATCCAGATCTTGTTATTTTTAATCAAACTTTCAAAATTGCTTCTAAACTAATTAATAAATGTAAATGTTATAAATTGATTCATGAATTCATCAAAACTTATTAAATTTAACTGAATTTGAAAAAAATTCAATGCATTCGCAAACTGAATATACCATAAAAGACTGGTTAGAAATGATAAAAATAGAAAATCATGTCATTTTATATATCTAGGATCATTTCAGAGTTTCCAATAAATTTGGGTTTGCTTGGATAAATATTGGAATCAGTTATACTGTTTTTCAATAGAACCCAAAAATAATGTACTTGTATCCAAATCTTATTATCTTTTAATCAAACTATCAGAATTGTCTCCAATACTAATTAAAAAAATATAAATGTTATAAATTTGTTCATAGAAGCATGAAATTTTATAAAATTTAGTTGAATTAAAAAATCAGCCCATTCACATATTAAATTAACCACAAGAGGCTTATTAAAAATTCCAAAATACATCTCCGACCATTTCAAAGGTTTCTAGAAAATTTGGATTTGTTTTGACAAGTTTTGGATCTACTTATAGGATTTTTCAATAGGGTCAAAACAGTGTAAGAATTGCTTCAAACTAATTAACAAGTGTAAATGTTACAAATTGGTTCATGGATTTATCCAAATTTATTAAATTTAGTTGAATCTCAAATTTTCAATCATTCACATACTGAATGT
Organism: Musa beccarii; assembly: GCA_024322285.1. Classification (NCBI taxonomy): domain Eukaryota; kingdom Viridiplantae; phylum Streptophyta; class Magnoliopsida; order Zingiberales; family Musaceae; genus Musa; species Musa beccarii. The sequence goes on along the minus strand of CM044402.1, from coordinate 8,428,960 downwards.
ACTATAAAAGGCTCATTAAAAATGATAAAAAGGAAAATCATAACATTTATGGAACCATTTCAAAGGTCTATAAAAGGTTACACAATCTAGAACAATTTGATAAGTTGTAACAGTGTCAAAATCTTCTTGTTTTTTAATCAAACTTTCAGAATTACTTACAAACTAATTAAAAAGTATAAATATTACAAATTGTTTAGGGAAGCATCAAAATTTATGAAATTTAGCTGAATTGGAAAACAAAATTCAGCCCATTCACATGCTGAATTATCCACAGAAGGCTTATTTAAAATCTTAAAAAATGAAAAATCATGTTAACTTATGTATATAGACTATTTCAAATGTTTTCAAAAAGTTTTGGATTTATTTTAATAAATTTTGGACTCAGACACACTATTTTTCAATAGGGTACAAAAATTGTCTAATTGTATCCAAATCTGTTATTTTTCACTAAACTTTCCAAATTACTTCCAAACCAATTAACAAGTGTAACTGTTACAAATTAGTATATCTATTCAACAAAATTTATCAAGTTTAGTTGAATTTTAAATTAATCAATGCATTCACATACTAAATGTCCCATAAAAGGCTCGTTAAAAATGGAAAATTTGAGAAATCATAACCTTTTATGTTAGCTAAGACCATTTCAAAAAGTTTCAAAAGGTTTAGGTTCGTATGTTTTGGACCGAGTTACAATATTTTTCAAAACAACCCAGAAACTACGTAACTGTATCTAAATCATGTTTTTTTTTAACCAAACTTTCATAATTGCTTCCAAACTAATTAAAAAGTGTAAATGTTATGATGATTCACAAAAGCATCGAAATTTTTGAAACTTAGCTGGGTTAGAAAAAATTCAGTCCATTCATATGTTGAATTAACCACAAAAGACTCATTTAAAATACTAAAAATGAGAAATCATGTGATTATGTAAAAATATCGGGAACCATTTTAAATATTTTCACAAAGTTTGGGTTTGTTTTACACAAATTCTGACCCAGTTACATTATTTTTGGATAGGGCCCAAAAATCCAAATCTTATTAGTTTTTAAATCAAATATTTAGAATTGCTTCCCAAATATACTAATTAACAAGTATAAATGTTACAAATTAATTCATGGATTCTTCAAAATTTATCAAAATTATTTGAATTTGGACAAATACAATTCATTCACACACTAAATAAAAAGTATTTGTGTGCCGGTTTAGTTTTAAAATTATTTTAAAAGTTCAGTATTTGTGGCACACAAAAATGACATGATTTCTCATTTTAAACAATTTTATGAGCCGTCTATTTTCCAAACTAATTAAAAAGTATAAATATAGTTGAATTGAAAAAAAAAATTATGAAATTTAGTTGAATTGAAAAAACTCAACACATTCTCAGTAAAATTAAGTTGATTTAAAATCTCAAATTTAGGTGAAATCTTTTATAAACTAATTAACAAGTGTAAATATTACAAATTGATTCATACAAGCATTAAAATTTATCAAATTTAGGTACAATTGAAAAAATTAAGCTTTCAAAAAAGTTTTATTTAAACAAAAAAATAGTGTGACTCGCCTCTCAAAATCAAATTTTTTAGAAAGCCAACAGTGTCATGATGAACCTCAAACAATAGAGCCCAAGGAGTTTACAACAGAAATTAGGCTTTAAAAATATGGAATTGGGCTTTCTTATATTCTTTGGGTTGACTTGATTTTATTTTTTAATTATTGAGCAATTTTAATAGGTATTTTTTATTTATCTCAGCCCCTTCAAAATAGAAAATGAGATTTTTTTATTTTAACCATTTTAGATTAATTTACCATAATTTTGGTCCAAAAACAATTTGAATATACTATTTTTTGATGTTGTTATCTGTTTTAGGATCATATTAGAAAATAGTGTAACTCATATCCATATTATTCTTAAAATTTCAAAAAACATTGCAAATAATTTATAAAGGATAAATGATAATTTTTTTTTTCAATTTTGAGACATTAAAATAGGTATTTTATTTATTTCAGTCCTTTAAAAATATGAAATTATGCCCTTTTTATTTTTACCTAGTGTAAGGTGAATTTATCATAATTTTAGTCCAAAAACCACTTGAATATAATTATAGAATGTTTTTAAGAATTTAAATACCAAAATTGTTTTTAAGACTTCAGTTATTTTTTGAATGGGTTACTCTATTTTTAGCTTGTATTAAAAAAAACAGTATAATCACATTAAAAACTGTAAATTATATTTATTTTATCTAAAAATATCAAATTTTTAAATGAAATAATGAAGTCATATTATACTAATTTTTCTGTTTTTAGCAATTAAAATAAATTTTGATTAATTTAGCTTTGAAAAGTTTGAAAATTTTATTTTTATGTTTTTGATAAATTAAAGGTTGTAATTATGCCATTATGTTGTCATTGATTTATTTTTATAATAATTATATTTATAAGTTTAGATTTTTTTATTTTTATTATTAAAATAATGTAGAATATTATTTATTTAAAACTGACTCAAGTTTTGAATCGATTATAGTATCTAAGTCTCATATATATTAAATTACAACTAACATGCTTATACAAGTACAAATAATATGTATATGTTATCCTCACTTAGTGATATGATTTATGATATATAAGCTTTATAAATATGATATGAATTACATACTTTCCAAAATATTATTTTCAGTATTTGAGCGTACATAAGAATCAATGTTTACTTTAAGTATATTTTATAGTGAAAAATTGCATGATCCTTCACTGTAACAAGCTTAAATGTGTTAGCGGATTTGAGTATGATATTAAATTATTATAATAAATATATATATAGTGACTAGAAGTATCGATAGAATTATAATCGATTTTAAGTGAATCTTAAAATTTGAATGAGTTTAAACATGATTAAAGTAAGAAAGTTTAAGTTTTAAACCTCATGTATGTGGAGGATAATAAGTTACTTAAACATGGATAGAGAAAAAAAAATAAATAGAAATATAAATCAAAGAAGAGTGTTATATTAAATATGTTGAGATACATAAATGAGATTGAAGGATAAGCTTAGACCAAAAAATATCATTTTTGTTAAACTAAATTAGACTCAATTGAAGTTATTGTAATCTTGTAATTATTGAATTCTAGATTTTGATGATAAAATCAATTGATGAATTTATAACTAACAAGTGTTTGAGATAACATACGAGAAACTTCGATCTTGTACTTAAATCATGAAGTAAGAGAATTAGACGTTGGGCCCGAGAGCACCATGTCAAAGATAGGTTGTTGAGATGGAAGATTGATTAACATGCCGAAGAATGGACTTTGTGTCATGAGTTCAGGCATCGGGTTAGAAGGATCGAGCATTGTGCCAAGATCATATATTATGAGAGTTTAATATACTGATAAATCAGGTAATACGCCAAAGAAAAGTGGTTTGAATTAGTGCTTTTTAGAAGAAGAATCATTTTAAACATTCGTTCGATAAAACTAATATTAGAAATACATTTGAACTTAGAATGTGAGCAAAGTATAGTAAGTAATTAAATCAGTAAGCAATAGCATAGGAGATCGTAAGAGAAAATGCACACCAGATTTATAGTGGTTCAGTTATTCGACCTACGTCCACTCTTGATTTCTCTTCACTCGAGGCCATCGGCTTCCACTACCGATCTTCTTTCCAACGGGCAAAGATCAACTACCTTTGTTATAACTCTTTCTCCTTTTCATAGGTTTAGGAGAAAACCTCTACACCCCTCTTTTATAAGGTAATCCTCACACACCTCTCTCAAAACAATCTCTAAGTTAAGGAGGGAACTCAACTTTTTAACAAAGTTTACACACTCAAACCATAAGTTTTCATTCTTGCACATGACAAGCATGAGTGAGGTATTTATAAGCCCCAAATAGTTTTAAAAATAGAGCCAAAAATTTAAATTTTTGAGTTTTCAAGGAACTAGCGGTACTACTGCTTGGGCTAGACGATACTATCACTTGACATTCTGGGCACTAGCAATACTACCACCTAACACAGTCTCGAAAAATGTGTTCTAATGATACCACTACCTAACATTAGGTCGGTACCATCACTAACCTTGGCAGTACTATCGTTGGGTATTCTAGAAATGTACACTCCATATATTTCAACTCATAAGCGGTACCACCACCTAACTTGGCGGTGCCACTGCTTGACCCAACTTTAGGTCACTGAATCAGGGCCTAATTCAGCCCTGATTCAGACCTAATTTAGGCCCATTGGGCTCCTAATTAATTTCAAATCATCATGCATAATCATCAAAGAGTACAATCAACTTCTTCCCCTTTGTCATCAATAAAAAGGAGAAATGTGAAAGTTTTTTTACTTCTTTTTGAGATGTGCAAGCTAATAAGTTTTGCTTTTCTTTGAGATGTGTAAGCTAGAAAGTTTTTTGCTTTCCTTTGCAATATGCAAGTTTACAAGTTTTTGCCTCTTTGAGATGTATAAGCTAGCAAGCTTTTTGCTTTCCTTTACAATGTACAAGCTAGCAAGTTTCTTACTTCTCTTTGCAATATGAAAGCTAGCAAGTTTTGCTTCTCTTTGAGATGTACAAGCTAGTAAGACTTTCTCCCCCTTTGTTATAAAAAAGAAGGGAAGAATACAATGATGCAATTTTTTTCTTTTACATCAATGTTCTAATCATAACATTAGGTGTACAAGTTATAAATACAATAGAATTGTACATAATAAAACTTAAGTCATAAACATTAAGAAGTCAAGTAACATATCATGATTTATTTGGATAAATCTCTTCTTTAGTAAATAGCAAAAAAAATCATAGGATCATAAATAATAAAAGATCTTGATTCATAAAATAAATGTCAATTCATAAATATTAAGTAAAAGAATCATGATTCATTTGGATAAATATTCTCTTAAAAGAAAAAATCATATGAGAATAAAAAAATGATTCATATAAAATATATCTTAAGTCTTAAACACTGATAAATCAAATGAAAGATCATGATTCGTTTAGATAAATATTCTCATTAATAAAAATATCATACAAAAACAAATTATTAAATCCAATATCATCATCAAAATCACTTTTCTTATATTCAGGAAATCCATTGAAAGCAATGTAGATAGATTCCTATAAGATTAAAAATAACTAAAGATTTTTAGTTCCAATTTGTATGATTAATTTCATACTAGCCCTAGTCTTTTATGTATTATCATTTAAAATCAAAAGACAAGTTTTATCATGAAATTCATCAAGATAAATGTTAATGCTTCTTAAAACATTCATAGAATTATTTTTATTTGGTATGCAAGCACTAGATTTAAATTTAACATTTTATCCCTTTATCATAAAGTTGAATAATACTTAATAAGTTATGTTTTAAACATTTTACTGAAAGAAAATCTTTAATTAAAAGATTCGATTTGTTACCAAATATCCAATATTGATAATTTTCTTTATTGTTGTTGTTTCGGCTAGTGAGCTTTGAGAAGTGTACTGGATCTCCGGTCATATGTCTTGAGTATCCATAATTAAAATATCATCTTTTGCTCATAGCTCTTATTTAGAGACATTCTTACAAGAAGGATAGGTTTATTCTAGGTACCCATTTAACTTTAGGTCCTTCATAGTTTAATCTACCTTTCTTAACTTTTAGCATCAAGTCATTTATGGTTCCTTTAGGAACCCAAACTAATTTATGCTAGCTATATTTTTTAAGTAAACATGTATAGGCATAATGACCATATCTTCTACAAAAATTACATTTAACTTTAGGGAGAACATGTAATATGGATCTTTTAACAAATATAGTTAGCTTTTATTGATTGTTACTAGTCATAAAGCTAATTCCTTCCTTTCTATATACATGACCCTTATTAGCAAGAATTATGTTTAATGATTTGTTACCAATTTTAAAATTTTCTAATATTTGTTGTAATTATTGAATATTAGATTTTGATGATAAAATCAATTAATGAAGTTATGATCTGATGAGCATTTAAATAATATAGGACTAACTTTGATCACGAAAAGACAAATCAATTAAAGCAAAAGAATCAAATGTTGAGTTGGAATGGATCATGTTAGAGATTGGATGTTGGGTCGGAGGATTGGTCGACATGTCGGAAGATAGACTTTGTACCATGAGTTCAGGCATTAGGCCAGAAGGATCGAATGTTATGAGGTCAAGATGTCGATGGATCAAGCAATACGCTGAAAGAGAGGATGATACATCGAAAGTTCGAACGAAGCACTAGATGAACTAATGACATGCCGGACAATATAAGATTCATATTTGTAATTATTTATGTATTGATCGAAGTAGTTTAGGTTTTAATTGAGTTGGTTTTAGGTGTAATGATACTAACTCAATTAGGGGCCTATTGGGCTTAAATCAGGGTTGATTTGAGCCTATTGGAAGGCCCATTCACCACAGACTAAATAATGAAACCACTTATGAACTAGAACATATGAAGTGTACGTTTTTCGGAAGACCCGACGGTGGTACCGTCAGTGTCAGGCGATGGTACCGCCAGTCTACCTATGAGTTGGAACGTATGAAGTGTACGTTTTCTGAAAAACTTAATGGTGGTACCGCTAGTATCAAGTGGTGGTACTACCCAAACTAGTAGTACTACTGCTAGTACATGGTCTTTTAGGATGTCAAGCGATAGTACCGCTCAGACTGGGTGGTGGTATCGCTAGTGCTTAATGTTGCAGCTAATGGTATCGCCCAGAACTAATTGTAGTACCATTAGTACCCTAAAAAATTGGAATGAGACTTTTTTGGCTCTATTTTTTAAGCTATTTGGAGCCTATAAATACCTCACTCATCTTTGCTAGATTTACATAAGAATTCTTGAGAATAAAAGTGTGTAAACTCTATTAAAAAGTTGAATCCCTTCTCCTTGAGCTTAGAGATTGTACTAAGGGAGGTGTGTGAGAAAATTCTTATAAAAGAGGAGTGTAAAGGTTCTTTCCAGAGCTTATGAAAAGAAGAAAGAGTTGTAACAAGGATAGTTGATTTTTGTATATTACTCCTTTAGTAATGTAAAAGCAAATGTTGTGAAGTAGGCTAAGAATTCCAACAAAGGCAAGTAAAATAAGGAGAATCATCTTGGCCCTAAAAGGGATCAAGGAAAATTTAAGAAGCCAAAAGAGTGGAGGCTGTTTTGTTTGTGGAAAACCTGGTCATTTTGCAAGAGATTACAGATTTAAGAAAGGCCAAAAACCGGAAGTCAACTCCGTTGAGGGAGATGATAATATAATCACTACGGTGAGCGAAGTGAATACCATATTTGGCAAGGTTTTTGGTTGGTGGTATGATACATGTGCTACTGTCCATGTTTGCTATGATAAGACACTCTTCAAGACTTAAAGAGAAGTCACAGATGGGCAAAAAATTCAAATGGGAAATGAAGTTCGTTCTAAGGTGATTGGCAAGGGAAATGTGGAACTCATTTTCACTTCGGGTAAGAAAGTCACTCTTACGAATGTTCTTCATGTACCAGATATGAGTAGAAATTTAGTGAGTGGGAATCTTCTTGGCAAACCTGGAATTAAATCTGTATTTGAATCCGAGAAGTTAATTCTATCCCGTAATGGGACTTTTGTTGGAAAAGGCTATTCCACTGAGGGAATGGTCAAATTATCTATTGTTGACAATGATTCTGAATTTAATAAAAATATTACTTCTGTTTATATTGTTGATTCTTGTTCATTATGGCATGATAGATTAGCACATATTGGAATTAGCACCATTAAAAGAATGGTTAAGTGTGGCTTAATAAATTTTCATTTTAATGATCTTCATAAATGTGAAATTTGTGTTAAATCAAAGATGATGAAGAAACCCTTCAAAAGTATTGAAAGACATACTAATTTGTTAGATTTAATACATTCTGATATATGTGAATTAAATGACATGTTAACAAGAGGAGGCAATAGATATTTCATTACTTTTATAGATGATATGTCTAGGTTCACATATGTTTACTTATTGAAACATAAAAATAGTGCTTTTAATACTTTTAAGGTATATAAAGCAGAAGTTGAAAATCAATTAGGGAAGAAAATTAAAGTTTTAAGAAGTGATAGAGGAGGAGAATACTTTTCTAGTGAATTTAATATGTTTTATGAACAACATGATATAATTCATGAATGTTCAACACCTAGAACACCTAAGCAAAATGGATTAGCAAAAAGAAAAAATAGAACTTATCTAGAAATGATAAATGCTATGTTGTTACATGCTAAATTATCTTATAATTTATGGGGAGAAGCTTTATTGGTTGTATATCATATTTCAAATAGAATTTCTTATAAAAAGAACAAAATCTCTCCATGTGAGTTATGGAAAGGAAGATAACCTAACATTGGTTGTTTTAAAGTGTGGGGGTGTCTTGCATATTGCAAGAATAATGATCCTCAAAGGATAAAATTATGACCAAAAGGAATCAAATGTGCATTTGTAGGCTATGCCTCAAATAGTAAAGCTTATAGGCTTCTTAATTTGGAGTCTAATATCATAATAGAATCTAGAGATGTGGAGTTCTTTGAACGCTTATTGACTTCAAATAATAATGTTCATCGTCCAACTAGTGAAGAGTCACTAGTGGAGACATCTCAAAAGGTTGGTGAGCAACCTAATATTCCTTTGATTGGACATCAATCAAATTCACAAATTGGAGAGCAAGCTCATGAATTAAGGAGAAGCACTTGTGTACGGAAAGCAAAAACGTTAGGATCAAATGAGATTGATTCTCAAAGTATTTCTTTTTACCTTGTAGAAGGAACTACTAAGAGAGTCTTAAAAATAATTCCTCTTGTTTTACAAGTGGAAGATGATCCTAAAATGTTTAAAGAAGCTATGGCCTCTCGTGATGCTACTTTTTGGAAAGATGCTATTAATGATGATATGAATTCTATTATGTCAAACCACACTTGAGAACTTGTCGATTTACCTTCTGCCTCTAAACCTATTGGTTGTAAATGGGTATTTCATAGAAAGTATCATACAGATGGTACTCTTCAAACATTCAAAGTAAGATTAGTTGCTAAGGGATTTCGACAAAAGGAAGGAATAGATTGTTTTGACACATATGCTCTTGTGGCTAGGATCACATCTATTAGAATTATCTTTGCTTTAGCATCAATTTTTGATCTTTATATTCATTAAATGGATATCAAAACGGCATTTCTAAATGGAGACCTCAATGAGGAGGTATATATAGAACAACCTGAAGGTTTTGTTCTACCAAGAAATGAACATAAAGTGTGTAAACTTATTAAATCATTATATGGTTTAAAATAGGCTCCAAAATAGTGGCATGAGAAATTTGATACAACAATTCTTTCTAATGGATTTCTTCACAATGTTGTAGATAAATGTGTTTATCTCAAAACTTGTGATGACTATATGGTGATAGTTTGCCTTTATGTTGATGACATGCTAATAGTGAGCAACTAATGGGAAATAAAAAGAGAATAACAAACAAGGAATAACTTTTGTATATGAATAAAAACTAGTAGGCCGTAACACATAGTGGAATTAAACGGAAATCACAATCAAATAGAACATCAAGATTTACGTGGAAAACCCCTTCAACGCGAAGGGTAAAAACCATGGGGCAAATCAGAGAAAATCCACTATAGAAATAATGAATGTATAATTCTCAAATCTCTTGCCCAAAACCCAAGCAACAATCATAAGAGAATAACTGGGATACAAGGATCACGTCATTGTGCACAATATCCAAAACTTCCTCAAGCAATCATAGAAAAATTCAATGAAGATCTGATCTAACCTGAGATGAGAAACTGTTTGGATGAATGAGAACAATTTCTATGTTTTCCTTGTCTTCTTCCCTTTCTTTTTCTCTTGTTTTTCTGCCCTTTTCTCCTCTCTTTAAATCCCTAATGCTGCTGTGAAGTTTCTGTTCTTTACTGCGATGTTAATCTTTTAATTTCGTAGCCACCATTAGCCCCTATTTATAATTAGGGTTTAGGTTAAGTTAGGGTTAAGAGGTAAAGGTGGGCTATGGGCTGATAAAGCCCATATGGGCTGAATTTGGGCTCTCAGCCCAACAACCTCCCCCTTTAACCCATAAGGGAGGCTGTCCTTTTTGCTCCTCAATGTAAATCCATGCCGACTAACTGTCGGTATATCTCTTGCCTCTATTTTGGTAAGGTCTTTGTTAACATGTCTGCTTCATTATCATTTGTATGAATTTTTTGAAGTTGCAACTGCTTCTCTTCAAGTACATTTCGAATCCAATGATATCTGACATCTATATGCTTTGACTTGGAATAAAAAGTTGGGTTCTTACATAAATGGATGGCACTCTGGCTGTCACAATACACCACATAGTTTTCCTATTTCAACCCCAATTCTTGTAAGAATTCTTTTATCCATAACATTTCTTTGCAAACCTCTGTAGCAATAATATATTCTGCCTCTATGGTGGAGAGAGCAATACACCTTTGCAATCTGGATTGCCACGACACAGCTCCCCCTGCAAAAGTAAGTACAAAACATGATGTGGATTTTCTTGTATCAATATCTCTGGCTATATCTGCATCTGTGTAACCCATTAGCATAAGTGGTCTACCTCCAAAGCTTAAACAAACCTTAGAGCTTCCTCTGAGATATCTCAAGATCCACTTCACTGCTGCCCAGTGCTCTTTGCCTGGATTTGCAAGAAATCTACTAGTAACACTCACTGCATATGCAATATCTGGCCTCGTACATACCATTGCATACATTAAACTTCCAACTACTGAAGCATAAGGAACCTTTTGCATTTTCTCCTTCTCCTCATCACTTGACGGACTCTGTTCTGAGCACAACTTGAAGTGACCTGAAAGAGGAGAACCAACTGGCTTTGCATTGCTCATACTGAACATTTCTAATACCTTCTCGATATACTTCTCCTATGACAACCAAATCTTCTTCTTTTTCCTATCACGAGAAATCTGTATGCCCAGTATTTGCTTTACTGGCCCCATGTCCTTCATTGCAAAGGACTCACTCAGTTCCTTCTTCAACCTGTCAATTGTACACATATCTTTCCCAAGGATAAGCATATCATCAACATAAAGTAAGAGAATAATAAAATCCTCACCAAACCATTTGATGTACACACAATGATTTGAAGTTATTCTTTTGTATCCATTTTCAATCATAAATGAATCAAACTTTTTGTACCACTGTCTTGGAGCTTGCTTTAATTTATACAAACTCTTCTTTATCTTGCAAACAAAATTTTCTTTACCTTTGACTTTAAAACCTTCTAGTTGCTCCATATAAATTTCCTCCTCCAAATCACCACGAAGGAAAGTTATCTTCACATCTAACTGCTCCACCTCCAAGTCCTAGCTAGCAGCAATACCTAGAGCAACACGAATAGAAGACATTTTAACAACAGGAGAAAAAATCTCTTCAAAGTCAATACCTTTCTTTTGACCAAAGCCTTTTACAACCAATCTGGCTTTGTACTTTGGTTGAGAATAATATTCTTGAGTCTTCAACCTGAAAACCCACTTGTTCTTCAAGGCCTTCATTCCCTGTGGAAGTTGCACCAAATAATATGTATGATTCTTCTATAGAGCATCCATCTCTTCCTGCATAGCAACTAGCAACATTTTTTTCTTCTCACTTTCAACTGCTTCCTGATAACTCTCTGGTTCACCTGCATCAGTAAGCATCACATACTCATCTGTAGAGTATCTTCTAGAAGGCTGATGTTGTCTAGAAGATCTTCTTAACTGAGGTTCTGCGGGAAGCTGCTCCTCAACTTCTTCTTGCTCAACATGTCTTGCAGGTAGATTAATATATGGCTCTACACTATCTTCCTGCACATCTCCCCCATCACCCTGATATACTGGAGGAATAACTAGATCACAATATGCTAATCCTTCTGCAGAAGTCTTGGCTGGTGCCTCCTTCTTCAAATCCTCAAGGGTTTGATCCTCAAAGAAGACCACATCTCTACTTCTAAACACCTTCTGCTTTTCTGGATCCCAAAGCCTGTAACTAAATTGATCATATGAGTAGCCAAGAAAAATATATTTTTTTGTCTTACCATCCAACTTGGACCTTTCATTTGATGGGGGAAATAAAAAGGATAGGCAATAAACAATAACTTTTGTATATGAACAAATACTAACAGGCTGTAACACACACAGCGGAATTAAATAGAAATCACAATCAAATAGAACACCAAGATTTACGTGGAAAACCCCTTCAACGTGAAGGGTAAAAACCATGGGGCAAACTAGAGAAAATCCACTATAGAAATAATGAATGTACAATTCTTGAATCTCTTGCCCAAAACCCAAGCAACAATCACAAGAGAATAACTGGGATACAAGGATCACGTCACTGTACACAATATCCAAAACCTCCTCAAGCAATCACAAAAGAATTCACTGAAGATCTGATCTAACCTAAGATGAGAAACTGTTTGGATGAGTGAGAACAATTTCTATGTTTTCCTTGTCTTCTTCCCTTTCTTTTTCTCTTATTTTTCTACCCTTTTCCCCTCTCTTTGAATCCCTAATGTCGTTACGAAGATTCTACCCTTTGCTACGATGTTTAATCTCAATTTTCTAATTTCGTAGCCACCATTAGCCCCTATATATAATTAGGTTTAGGTTAGGGTTTAGGGTTAACGAGAGGGCTATGGGCTGCTAAAGCCCATATGGCCTGAACTGGGCTCTTAGCCCAACAACCTCCCCCTTCAGCCCATAAGGAAGGCTGTCCCATGACTCCTTAGTGTAAATCCATGCCGACCAACTGTCGGCACATCTCTGCCTCTTTCGGTAAGGTCTTTGTCAATATGTCTGCTCCATTATCATCTCTGTATGAATTTTCTGAAGTTGCAATCGCTTCTCTTCATGTACATTTCGAATCCAAAGTGATATCTCGACATCTATATGCTTTGACTTGGAATGAAAAACTGGGTTCTTACATAAATGGATGGCACTCTGGCCACACAATATACCACATAGTTTTCCTGTTTCAACCCCAATTCTTCTAAGAATTCTTTCATCCATAACATTTCTTTGCAAACCTCTGTAGCAGCAATATATTCTGCCTCTGTGGTGGAGAGAGCAATACACCTTTGCAATCTGGATTGCCATGACACAGCTCCCCCTGCAAAAGTAAGTACAAAACTGATGTAGATTTCCTTGTATCAATATCTCTGGCCATATCTGCATCTGTGTAACCCACTAGCACAGGTGGTCCATCTCCAAAGCTTAAACAAACTTTAGAGCTTCCTCTGAGATATCTCAATATCCACTTCACTGCTGCCCAGTGCTCTTTACCTGGATTTGTAAGAAATCTGCTAGTAACACACACTGCATATGCGATGTCCGGCCTCATATATAGCATTGCATACATTAAACTTCCAACTACTGAAGCATAAGCAACCTTTTGCATTTTCTCCTTCTCCTCTTCACTTGACGGACTCTATTCTGAGCACAACTTGAAGTGACCTGAAAGAGAAGAACCAACTGGCTTTGCATTGCTCATACTGAACCTTTCTAATACCTTCTCGATGTATTTCTCCTGTGACAACCAAATCTTCTTGTTTTTCCTGTCACGAGAAATCTGCATGCCCAGAATTTGCTTTGCCGGCCCCATATCCTTCATTACAAAAGACTCACTCAGTTCCTTCTTCAACCTGTCAATTGTACACATATCTTTCCTAAGGATAAGCATATCATCAACATAAAGTAAGAGAATAATAAAATACTCACCAAACTATTTGATGTACACACAATGATCTGAAGTCGTTCTTTTGTATCCATTTTCAATCATAAATGAATCAAACTTTCTATACCACTATCTTGGAGCTTGCTTCAATCCATACAAACTCTTTCTTAACTTGCAGACAAAATTTTCTTTACCTTTGACTTTGAAACCTTCTGGTTGCTCCATATAAATTTTCTCCTCCAAATCACCATGAAGGAAAGCTGTCTTCACATCTAACTGCTCCACCTCCAAGTCCTGGCTAGCAGCAATACCTAGAGCAACACGAATAGAAGATATTTTAACAACAGGAGAAAAAATTTCTTCAAAGTAAATACCTTTCTTTTGTCCAAAGCCTTTCACAACCAATCTGGCTTTGTACTTTAGTTGAGAATAATATTCTTGAGTCTTCAACCTGAAAACCCACTTATTCTTCAAGGCCTTCATTTCTTATGGAAGTTGTATCAAATCATATGTATGATTCTTCTGTAGAGCATCCATCTCTTCCTGCATAGCAACTAACCACATTTTTTTCTGCTCACTTTCAATTGCTTTCTGGTAACTCTCTGGTTCACCTGCATCAGTAAGCATAACATACTCATCTATAGAGTATCTTCTGGAAGGCTGACGTTGTCTAGAAGATCTTCTCAATTGAGGTTCTGCGGGAAGCTGCTCCTCAACTTCTTCTTGCTCAACATGTCCTATAGGTAGATTAATATCTGGCTCTACACCATCTTCCTACACATATCCCTCATCACTCTGATATACTGGAGGAACAACTGGGTCATAATCTGCTAATCCTTCTGCAGAAGTATTGGCTGGTGCCTCCTTCTTCAAATCTTCAAGGGTTTGATCCTTAAAGAAGACCACATCTCTGCTTCTAAATACCTTCTGCTTTACTGGATCCCAAAGCCTGTAACCAAATTGATCATGTGAGTAGCCAAGAAAAATACATTCTTTTGTCTTACCATCCAGCTTAGTCCTTTCATTATCTGGAATATGTGCAAATGCACGACAATCAAATACTCTCAAATGCTTATAGGAAACATCTTTCCCTGACCAAACATGCTCTGCAATATCAGTATCTAGGGCTGTACAAGGAGATAAGTTGATCGCATCAACTACAGTCCTCAAAGCCTCATCCCAAAACCTTTTGGGTAGCTTTGTCTGTGAAAGTATACATCTGATCTTTTTCATGATGGTGCGGTTCATCCTCTCTACAATTGCATTATGCTGAGGTGTACCAGGAACTGTCATCTCATGCTGGATACCATGTGACCTGCAATAATCATCAAACAATCCTGTATACTCACCACCATTATCTGATCTTATGCATTTCAACTGTCTTTCTGTCTCCTTTCAACTCACGGCATGAAACTCTTTGAAGATACCAATAACCTGATCCTTGGTCTTCAAAGCATAAGCCTAAACTTTTCTGGAAAAGTCATCTATAAAAGTAACAAAGTAAAGTGCACCACTGATGCCAGTAACATTAATAGAACCATTAGGAGTTTTTGTCCTCAAAGGACCACATACATCTGTATAAACATGGTCCAAGGCATGCATTTTTCTAGACAAAGCAGGACTAGCAAATGAAACTCTATGTTGTTTACTAGCTAAACAATCAATACAAGGGTTCAAACGTATACCTCTGAGGTCAGGCAATATCTCTCTCTTGGAAAGAGCTTGCAGTCCCTTCTCGCTCATGTGTTCCAATCTCCTATGCCACAACTCTATGCTGAAGTCTTTCTCTGTAGCATTTAACTGTTCACCACAAGCTTTGGCTTGCAACCTGTATAAAGTGTGACATTTCTTTCCATTAGCTATAATAAGAGAACCCTTACTGAGTTTCCATTGCCCTCTGTAAAACCTGCTATCATAATCTTCAACATCTAATCTTCCAACTGAAATTAGATTCAGCCTCAAGTCAATCACATGCCTCACATCCTTAAGTACCAACTTGCATCCAAGATTAGTCTTTATATGGATGTCACCCATGCCAATGATGTCTGCTGTGCCATGGTTGCCCATCTTGACAACACCAAAATTTTCATACCTGTACGTAGCAAAAAAACTCCCTCCGTGGTGTAGCATGATAAGAAGCTCCTGTGTCAATTATCCACTCGAGATCCTAACACACACAAGAAAAAATATCATTAAAAGGGGACAAAATCAAATAATCACCAACTTACACTATAGCCGTGGTATTCTCTTTTGACTCTGTAGACTCCACTTATTTTCCCTTTTTCTTGCTCTTCTTAGGTTGCTTACACTGATTCTTATAATGTCCTTTCTCACCACAGTTATAGCAAACAATATCTTTCCTTGATCTTGACTTGCTTCTACCTATACGTGAACTGCTTCTATCTTTAGACCTTGACCTTCCTCTGTTCTCTGAGATAAGTGCCTGTGAATCAATCTGAGATACTGCTGAGTTCTTTCTTCTCAACTCCTCATTCAACAAACTGCTTGTTACTTGACTCATGGTAACAATACCATCTGGTGCAGAATTACTGAGGGAAACCACCAGTGTCTCCCAACTTTCTGGCAATGAACTGAGAAGTAACAATGCCTGCAACTCATCATCAAGAGACATTTTCATAGAAGATAACTGGTTAGTAATACTCTGTATTTCATTCAAATGCTCAGCAATAGAAGCACCCTCTTTATATTTTAGGTTCACAAGTTTTCTGATCAAAAAAGCTTTGTTGCCAGCGGTTTTTCTTTCATAGAGACCTTCTAACTTTTTCCAAAGAGAATATGCAGAACTTTCAGTAGAAACATGGTGAAAGACACTATCATCGAGCCACTATCGAATAAACCCAACTGTTTTTCGATCTAATCTCTTCCACTCATCATCTGTCATAGTTATGGATTTTTCACTATCTCCTTGCAAAGGTCCATACAAATCTTTGCAATACAAGAGATCTTCCATTCTTGGTTTCCATATCATCCAATTATTTCTGTTCAAACTAATCATGCGAGAAACATTACCAGTCTCCATGTTCAAATACAAAAAATTAAATCACCAAAACCTTGCTCTGATACCAGTTGATGGGTGAAATATAAAAAAGGATAGGCAATAAGCAATAACTTTTGTATATGAACAAATACTAGCAAGCTGTAATACACATAGCGGAATTAAACAGAAATCACAATCAAATAGAACACCAAGATTTACGTGGAAAACCCCTTCAACGTGAAGGGTAAAAACCACGGGGCAAACCAGAGAAAATCCACTATAGAAATAATTAATGTATAATTCTTGAATCTCTTGCCCAAAACCCAAGCAACAATCACAAGAGAATAACTGGGATACAAGGATCACGTCACTGTGCACAATATCCAAAACCTCCTCAAGCAATCACAAAAGAATTCACTGAAGATTTGATCTAACCTGAGATGAGAAATTGTTTTGATGAGTGAGAACAATTTCTGTGTTTTCCTTGTCTTCTTCCCTTTCTTTTTCTCTTGTTTTTCTGCCTTTTTCTCCTCTCTTTGAATCCCTAATGTCGTTGCAAAGATTCTGCCCTTTGCTGCGATGTTTAATCTCAATCTCTTAATTTCATAGCCACCATTAGCCCCTATATATAATTAGGTTTAGGTTTAACAAGAGGGCTATGGGCTGCTAAAGCCCATATGGGCTGAACTGGGCTCTCAGCCCAACAGGACCTTTCATTGTCTGGAATATGTGCAAATACACGATAACCAAACACTCTCAAATACCTATAGGAAACATCTTTCCTTGACCATACATGCTCTGCAACATTAGCATCTAGGGCTGTACAGGGAGATAAGTTGATCGCATCAACTGCAGTCCTCAAAGCCTCATCCCAAAACCTTTTGGGTAGCTTTGCCTGTGAAAGCATACATCTGATCTTTTCCATGATAGTGCAGTTCATCCTCTCTACAATTGTATTATGCTGAGGTGTACCAGGAACTGTCATCTCATGTTGAATGCCATGTGACCTGTAATAATCATCAAACAATCTTGTATACTCACCACCATTATCTGATCTTATGCATTTCAATTATCTTTCTGTCTCCCTTTTAACTCTGGCATGAAACTCTTTGAAGACACTAATAACCTGATCTTTAGTCTTCAAAGCATAAGCCCAAATTTTCCTGGAAAAGTCATCTATAAAAGTAACAAAATAAAGCACACCACTGATGCCAGGAACATTAGTAGAACCACTAGGAGTTTTTATCCTCAAAGGACCACATACATCAGTATAAACACGGTCCAAGGTATGTATTTTCTAGACAAAGCAGGACTAGCAAATGAAACTCTATATTGTTTACTAGCTAAACAATCAATACAAGGGTTCAAACGTATACCTCTGAGGTCAGGTAATACCTCTCTCTTGGAAAGAGCTTGCAGTCCCTTCTAACTCATGTGTCCCAATCGCCTATGCCACAACTCCATGCTGAAGTCTTTCTCTATAGCATTCAGTTGTTCACCACAAGCTTTGGGCGGCAACCTGTACAAAGTATGACATTTCTTTCCACTAGCTATAACAAGAGAACCCTTACTGAGTTTCCATTGCCCTTTGTGAAACCTGCTATCATAGTCTTCATCATCTAGTCTTCAAACTAAGATTAGATTCAGCCTCAAGTCAATCACATGCCTCACATCCTTAAACACCAACTTGTATCCAAGGTTGGTCTTTATATGGATGTCACCCATGCCAATGATGTCTACTGTGTTATGGCTGCCCATCTTGATAACACCAAATTTTCAGACCTATAGGTAGCAAAGAACTCCCTCCGTGGTGTAGCATGATAAGAAGCTCTTGTGTCAATTATCCACTCAAGATCTTGACACACACAAGAAAAAATATCATCAGAAGAGGACAAAATTAAATAATCACCAACTTGCACTGTAGCTGTGGTATTCCCTTTTGATTCTGTAGACTCCACTTCTTTTTCCTTTTTCTTGCTCTTCTTAGGTTGCTTACATTGATTCTTATAATGTCCTTTCTCACCACAGTTATACCAAACAATATCTTTTCTTGATCTTGACTTGCTTCTACCTATGCGTGAATTGCTTCTATCTTTAGATCTTGACCTTCCTCTATTCTCTGAGATAAGTGTCTGTGAATCAATCTGAGATACTACTGAGTTCTTTCTTCTCAACTCTTCATTCAACAAACTGATTGTTACTTGACTCATGGTGACAATACTATCTGGCGCAGAATTACTAAGGGAAACCACCAATGTCTCCCAACTTTCTAGCAATGAATTGAGAAGTAACAATGCCTGCAACTCATCATCAATAGATATTTTCATGGAAGATAATTGGTTAGTAATACTCTATATTTCATTCAAATGCTCAGCAATAGAAGCACCCTCTTTATATTTCAGGTTCATAAGTTTTCTGATAAAAAAAGCTTTGTTGCTAGCTGTTTTTCTTTCATAGAGACCTTCCAACTTTTTCCAAAGAGAATATGCAGAACTTTTAGTAGAAATATGGTGAAAGACACCGTCATTGAGCCACTGTCGAATAAACCCAATCGTTTTTTGATCTAATCTCTTCTACTCATCATCTGTCATAGTTATGAGTTTTTCACTATCCCCTTGCAAATGTCCATACAAATCTTTGCAATACAAGAGATCTTCCATTCTTGGTTTTCATATCATCCAATTGTTTCCGTTCAAACTAATCATGTGAGAAATACTACCAGCCTCCATGTTGAAACATAAAAATTAAATCATCAAAACCTTGCTCTAATACCAGTTGATAGGAAATAAAAAGAGGATAACAAACAAGGAATAACTTTTGTATATGAACAAATACTAGCAGGCCGTAACATACAGCGGAATTAAATAAAAATCACAATCAAATAAAACACCAAGATTTACGTGAAAAACCTCTTCAACGTGGAGGGTAAAAACCACGGGGTAAATCAGAGAAAATCTACTATAGAAATAATGAATGTATAATTCTCGAATCTCTTGCCCAAAACCCAAGCAACAATGGTTGGGTGTTTACCTTGGGAGGTTGGGTGTTTACCTTGGGAGGTGGTGTTGTTTCTTGGAAAAGCAAGAAATAAACATGTATAACTCACTCAACTATGGAATCAAAATTTGTTGCTCTAGCAGAAGCAGGAAAGGAGGCTGAATGGTTGAGGGATTTTCTATTAGAAATTCCAATGACTTCTAAGAGTATGAATTCAATTTCTATAATTTGTGATAGTCAAGCCACTTTAGCTCATACATATAGTGAAATATACAAAAAAATGTCAAGACACATAAGTCTTAGACATGATTATGTGAGGAAATTATTGAATCTCGGATTTTGATGATGAAACTAATTGATTGTGTTTTATGATCTAACTGCGTGTTAAGTTACATAGGTCTACTATTGATCAGGATTAGACAGTTGACATTGGAGGAATTGACGTTGTGCCGGAAGTGATCACGTCAGGATATTAGATGTCGAGCCGGAGTGTCGACAAACGACAGAAGGCTTCAGACATCGGGCATCGGGCCAAGAAGAGTGGAGTTGTGCCATGGATATCGGGTTGTGGAGGTCAACCGCCGATTGGGCAACAAGCCGCAAGAGAGGACGATGTACCGAAGAATCAGACGAAGCGCCGACCAATGACGTGCCGGGCAACTAAATGTCAATTCGCTTTGTAATAATTGTCTAGATCGAAGTAGAGTGTTTGTTTGTGTATGTGCAGGATTAACTACGATGACAATAAAGACATAAAGTGAAACAAAGTGCCAAAAGTCAAGTGGGATGGATCGTTGGGAGTTCGAGAGTTCGACAGGAGTCCGAAGATTCGTTGGGAGGGTTGCCGGAACCGGCCGAGAATGAGTAGGGAGCTTACCGAAGGGTTTTCGAAAGTTCGCTGGAAGATTTGTCGGAAGTTCACGGAGCTTGCCAAGAAAGATCGGAGCTTGCCAATGAAGCTCCTTGGAACTCGCCAAGATCATCGTGAAGTCCAGGAGCTTGCCGGGAGTCTGCAGAATGGTTTCCGAGGGTTCGTCGAAAAATCGTCGGAAGTTCACCGAAAGCTCGCTGAAAGAAGTCTTGTCTTGTGGACTTTGAAATAGCTTAAAAAATATCTTTAAAATTCGTAGTTAGTACATAATTTGGTTTAGGATTAGGTGTTAATCCTATAAACCAAATTTGGGCCAATTTAGACTTCATTTGGATCAGTTTCGACCGAGTTTTCGGCCGAAACCATTGTGCTGAAAATGACCTGGGCGGTAGTACCACCCAGGCTAGGCGGTAGCACCGCCCAGAGGCCGAGTGCTGGGCGGTAGTACCGCCCAGCGCCTATGTGCAGCGGTGGTAGTACCGCTGCCTTGGGCGGTGGCACCGTCCAGTACTGCCAACACCGAAAAACTCAAAATGGTTCAAATTTTGGCTCCAAATTTGAGCTCCAAATTTGAATCACTTTAAGGCTTATAAATACCCTACTCATTCAGAGTTTAGGAGATGTCTAGAACTGAAAAAAAAGGGGGAAACTCTCTTGAAAGTGTGTCAAATCTTCCCTCTGAGTCTTAAGAGTGTTCTAGTCCAAGAGAGGGGTAAGAGTGTTATAAGAGTTATCTCCTAAGCCCATCAAAAGAAGAAGTGTTGTGAGGGAGTTCATCCTCGCCCGTTGGAAGGCGGATAGCTAGTGGAAAGCCGGTGGCCTCAAGCAAGAGGAATCGAGAGTGGACGTAGGTCGGATGACCGAACCACTATAAAAATCTGGTTTACGTTTACTTTCTTGCTATTTACTTTGCTGCAAACCCTTTCCACTTAATTTGATGCTCTATTTCTCATCTCTGCAAACATCTTTAAGTTAGAGCTTTTCTTATATGATTCCACCGATACGGCTTTCATAATACGAAACAAAGTTTTCACCGTACGAAATTTCCGAAACTTGTTCAAATCGCTGAAAATTTATCGTTCCTTACCGCTGCACTAATTCACCCCCCCCTCTTAGTGCCACTCGATCCCTAACAATTGTTATCAGAGCCACGTTCTTTCTCTTTCGGATTTACACCCGTGAGAAATGACTCTAAATGGTTTTCAAGAGGGCTTTTCGGTTTTTCGTTCACCGTTCTTTAACGGTTCGGACTACACATATTGGAAAACTCGAATGAGATTTTTTTTTATTTCTCTCGATTTAAACTTATGGAACATTATTGAAAATGGATTTCAACTTTCCTCTAAACTAACGAACGAATGGTCGGATTTGGAGAAAAGATCATTTTCTTTAAATGCAAAGGCTATGAATGCCTTATTTTGCCCTTTCGACAAGAATGACTTCAATCGGATTTCAACGTGTGAAACGACTTTTGAAATTTGGCGAACACTTGAAATCATGCACGAGAGAACTAGTAGAGTCAAAGACTCGAAAGTAAACCTCTTATTATATGATTTTGAGTTCTTCCAAATGATACCAAGCGAATCTATCGACGACATGTACACCCGCTTCACGGATGTCGTCAATAGCTTGAAAAGTCTTGGTAAAAGTTTTTCAAACTTTGAACTCACTAACAAGATCTTAAGATCCCTTCCAAAATGGTGGGATCCTAAAATAACAACGACACAAGAAACTAAAGATTTAAATGATTATTCTATTGAAGAACTCATTGGATCTTTAATGACATATGAAATGAGTTTCTTGGAACATGTTGAACATGATGAACATTTGAACCACCTTCTAAAGAACAAGAAGGTTTTGGAACTCCGAACTATGAAATGTCACTTGAGTGATGACTCAAGTGATGAGGATAATGAAGAGGACATTGAACTTTCAATGAATCTTAATAAGTTCATTAAACTAAAATCTAAAATGAACAATGAATTTGAACAGAGGAAGAGGCTAAAGATGAAGAAGAAGTGCAAAGAAGAATCAAATGATGAAATGGCGAATTGGGCTTTAACGGGCTTCGACTACAAGGTAAGAAACTTAACTCCCTTGAATTATTTTGAAATTACATGATGCTTTCCATGAATACTTAACTTAGGTAGTAGGAATTTTTTTTTCATGCTTTTCTTGTGTTTTTGGAAATTAAAAAAATGTTTTAAAAAGTTATATCATACTTTTCTTTCTAGTATTTTCGAAAAGTAAATTTTTGAATAGTGTATGCAACATTATGAATGATGATTGAATGATTGGTAATAATGATTGTACATCAACTATATGTTATTCTTGAAAATGTTTTGATGATAATTTTATAGTATCATGCTTATGATTTGAAAATCTCTATCTTGGATTAATGGCTCTTAAATGTTTTTATGATGAAATTTTTAGATGATGTATACCCATATGAAACAAATGAAACACATAAAAAGGAAAGTATATGATCATGATGAATTCATGATATTGCTTTTAGTTTTAAACATGATGCATGTTTTTTATATAAAAATTATTTGTCATGATAAACTGAATGTATGTTTATGACTTCCGTATCGGTTTTCGATTTCAATCTTGATGTATGTTTTTGACATAAAAACAAACATCATGATAATTGCATCTCATGTTTGTACACCTAACAAGATTAAATCCAATGAATATTTATCTTGATGAATTCTGTATTGCTTTTCATAATAACATAATGAAAATATGAAATCATGTGTATCTTATTGATTTATGTTACGAAATCTGTTTTTCGGTTTTAAACTTGATACATATCATTTATACAAAAGAATTGGGCATGCTTATATCTAATCAATGTACTTTACTCCTAACAAATTTTTGGAATGAAAGATTTTGATGATAATTTCAAATTTATATGATGCTTGGCTTTTGTGTGAAAATGTGAACATGCTTATATGAGATCAACCACATAAAATAAAACACATAAAATTTGAAATGTGTTATCATGATGTTTTATTTTTGATGTGTTTGGTCTTGATGAGTTTATGACTAAACTTATATCTTGTTGATACATATTTTCATAAAAAGATTTGAATATGCTCATATGAAAATAATTGCATGAAATGGAGATGCATTTTCTATCCTATTGAGATTAATGAATTCATTTTACCAATCTTGTGAATCTCATAAAAATAAACATGATGTATATATTTAAAAATAAATGAGTGTATCATGTATTTGATTTAAATAATTTCTCTTGAAACTTACTTTTCGGATCTATACAATGATACATGAATCTAGTAGAAAATGACAAGAGCATGCTTATATATAAACCATCTCCATTGCTCTTAATAAAATTTTTGTATGAAATATATTTAATGCATTTGATGTTAATGAGTTTAATAACAAACTTATATTTTGAATTTATACAATGATGGCTTCCGTATAAATATTTGAACATACCTTATTAAATCATCATTGATAATGATAAAATGAAAATATTAAAAGTTTGTTGTCATGCTTAATGATTTTATGATGAGAATTTAAAGGTGTTATATCTTGATGACAAACTCATGTTTTGGTCTTAAATTTGATACTCATCTTTTGAAACATGAGCAAACTTGTTTGAAACAAAATGAAACATATTATCATGATAAATTGAATCTCATAATGTGTTATATTATTGTCTTGATAATTTTTATAATAAAGTTTGTCTTTCGGTTTTGAATATTTTGATTTGGCATAGAAAGGCAAAAGACATACTTATATGATGAAACATAAAGAAATTATATTTACTATATTATTGAGATGAATGATTTTATGATATCTTATGAATCTCGTAAATTATGAAAGTGATTTTGATGATTTGTTTATGAGTTCGGAGTTGATGATTTGAACTAGAATGAGTCTTATCTATATCATGATCTTGATAACTTGAGTTCTTCAAGATCTCTCGCTCCATACTCTTTTATGATTCTCCCATGTTATTGAAGAAAAATGCAAATGAATCATAAATTATTTTCTCTTGACTTTTCGATACCCAACTTGACAAAATGTGCTTTGATGATTGAAATATTAATGCAAACGTTTGATATATCACTTGTTATGGTTTAAATATCGATGTAAGAGAAATTTTGCTCTTCTTGATATCTTTTATGAATTTGAATAAGACTTGTTAAAGATTCTTGATTCATCTCTTAAATGCTTGGAATCATAACTTGACTTGTGTGAATCAAGATGCATGAAACAAATTATTCACTTTACTATTTGCTATCCAATGAATCATGATTGATATCATTGCTATTTTACCTCCTATGATTCGTGCTGTAAAATTTTATAAATCATGATGCAATAAAATTGCTTATGCAACAATCAAGTGCTCATGTGATTCTTTGCTAAAGAAAATACTTTAGTGAAATTATGATCTTGCAAGTTATAACTTGAAGTTCTTTATAAATCAAGATAGTTTGTATTTTGTCTTTTAATTTCTCGGAATTCAATACTTGAATTTTTATGAATTTGTGATCTTGATATCTTGATTCTTATGAAATGTGATCTTGATGAAAAATCTTATGCTTGAATCAAGATGCTCTTTGTGCTATATCTTTTCAAATGAATCATGAGCCTTGATGTCATATATTTCATGATCCTAAAAGTGACATGATTTCTTTGCCTTGTGTGATAAATTGAATATTTGATAAATGAAATTTGCGTTATGATGAAGAATCATTGAATCATGATTTGATCCTTGATATTGATATACTTTTATACATCATGATTCTTGGTTGTATACCCTTTATCATGAATTGATATTTTCCATGTAAGCCTTATATGATTCGAAATTGATATAAAAGAAATGTACTTAATGATTGAATTATTAATTTATTCTTTTATCATGGCTTGAAAATAAATGAAAAGAACATATGTTAGCACTTTAATCATGATTTGATCCTTGATATTGATATGAATTTATATATCATGATTTTTGATTGTATGACATTTATCTTGAATTAAAAATTGATAAATATGAATTTTGATCTTGCTAAAAGGAAAGTTATGAATTATGAATGATATCTTTTTGTTTTAATCCTTGTTGAATTTACATATTGATATCCTTCATGACATGACTTTTTTGCATTATTGTCTTGTATGCATCATGTGATAATTGATATATTGATTGATGCAAATTAATAATTGATCATTGGTTCCTCCCTTCTTTTCGATAATGATAAAGGGGGAGTTAAATTGCTAGCTTGTGCATCAAGAGAGAATAATTTGCTAGCTTGAACATTGAGAAGCAAAAAGTTGCTAACTCAAGAAAGGCAAAATCTTGCTCAACTTCACTTTTTCAACAAAATTGCTTGCATTTTTGTTACAAATTATTGTTGAATCTCATGCAAGATTATTTGAAGTATTTGATCCTCCCTTTCTTTTTGACATTGATAAAAGGGAAGAAGGCCTTTGCTAGCTTTGACATTGATAAAATTCCTAGCATGTAAAGAAAGCAAAACTTGCAAGCTTATTCTTCTTAAAAGAGAAGAAAGAAATTACAAAATTGCATGCATATCGCAAAGGAAGCCAAGAAAGTGCAAAATTGCACAAGAAGCAAGTAAAACTTGTCATGCTTGAACTTTAATCTTGCTTATCTTTAAGAGAGAATTTGAAATTTGCTATGATTGAATGTTGTATAACTTGATAGCTAGTACAATTGTAAAACTTGCATATCTTTTAAACTAGCTATGATGATTACCTCTCCTTTTTGTTGATGACATAGGGGGAGAAGTAGATTGATGACTTCATGCATTGTATTGAATATTTTTGCATGATGGTTTGATAAATCTCATATTCTGTGATGAATGTTGCTTGGATTTGGGATAATCCAATGTTTCTATCAATGGCATATTGATAAGGGGAGTTTGTGTTAATCTTCGGGGAGTAATGATTAACTCCGTTAGTCATCAATTAGTTGTCATCATCAAAAAGGGGGAGATTGTTGAATCTCAAATTTTGATGATGAAACTAATTGATTGTGTTTTATGATCTAACTGCGTGTTAAGTTACGTAGGTCTACTATCGATCAGGATTAGATAGTTGACGTTGGAGGAATTAACGTTGTGCCGGAAGTGATCACGTCAGGATATTGGATGTCGAGCCGGAGGTTCAGTCGACAATTGGCAGAAGGCTTCAGACGTCGGGCATCGGGCCAAGAAGAGCGGAGTTAGGTCAACCACCGATTGGGCAACAAGCCGCAAGAGAGGATGATGTACCAAAGAATCAGATGAAGCACCGACCAATGACGTGCCAGGCAACTAAATGTCAATTCACGTTGTAATAATTGTCTAGATCGAAGTAGAGTGTTTGTTTGTGTATGTGCAGGATTAACTACGATGACAATAAAGACATAAAGCGAAACAAAGTGCCGGAAGTCAAGTGGGATGGATCGTTGGGAGTTCGAGAGTTCGACAGGAGTCCGAAGATTCATTGGGAGGGTTGCCGGAACCGGCCGAGAACGAGTAGGGAGCTTGCCGAAGGGTTTTCGGAAGTTCGCTGGAAGGTTTGTCGGAAGTTCGTGGAGCTTACCAAGAAAGATCGGAGCTTGCCAATGAAGCTCGTTGGAACTCGCCAAGATCATCGTGAAGTCCGGGAGCTTGCCGGGAGTCCGCAGAATGATTTCCGAGGGTTCGTCAGAAAATCACCGGAAGTTCACCGAAAGCTCGCCGAAAGAAGTCTTGTCTTGTGGACTTTGAAATTGCTTAAAAAATATCTTTAAAATTTATAGTTAGCATATAATTTGGTTTAGGATTATGTGTTAATCCTACAAACCAAATTTGGGCCAATTCGGACTTTATTTGGATTGGTTTCGATCGAGTTTTTGGTCGAAACCATTGTGCTGAAAATGACCTGGGCGGTAGCACCGCCTAGAGGCCGAGTGCTGGGTGGTAGTACCACCCAGTGCCTGTGTGCAGCGGCGGTATTACCGCTGCCTTGGGCAGTGGCACCGCCCAGTACTGCCAGCACCGGGAAACTCAAAATGGTTCAAATTTTGGCTCCAAGTTTGGGCTCCAAATTTGAATCACTTTGAGGCTTATAAATACCCCACTCATACAGAGTTTAGGGGGTGTCTAGAACTGAAAAAAAGAAGGGGGGAACTCTCTTGAAAGCGTGTCAAATCTTTCCTCTAAGTCTTAAGAGTGTTCTAGTCCAAGAGAGGGGTAAGAGTGCTTGTAAGGGTTATCTTCTAAGCCCGTCAAAAGGAGAGGTGCTGTGAGGGAGTTCATCCTTACCCGTTGGAAGGAGGATAGCTAGTGGAAAGCCAGTGGCCTCAAGCAAGAGGAATCAAGAGTGGACCTAGGTCGGATGACCGAACTACTATAAAAATCTGGTTTGCGTTTACTTTCTTGCTATTTACTTTACTGCAAACCCTTTCCACTTAATTTGATGCTCTACTTCTCATCTCTGCAAACATCTTTAAGTTAGAGCTTTTCTTATATGATTCCACCGATACAGCTTTCATAATACGAAACGAAGTTTTCACCGTACGAAGTTTCTGAAACTTGTTCAAATCGCTAAAAATTTATCGTTCCTTACTGCTGCACTAATTCACCCCCCCCTTAGTGCCACTCGATCCCTAACAAAAATTAATCAAGAGTGGGATTATTTCCCTTACATTTGTGAAAATAAATGAGAATTTAGCTGATCCGTTTACTAAACCTCTTACAAGAGAAATTGTAAGATCAACTTCAAAATGGATGAGGCTGAAGCTCCTTAAATAAAAGATCCACCAATGATAGTAACTCTGCTCAACATTATAAAATGAGTAATGAAGAGTTTAAAGGGTAAGAACAAGTTATTGACATGTGGAGTGGTTCAGCACTTTATAATATTTTATTGGTCCCATCCAAAGATGTTAAAGTGCTGGTTGTCACCGAACGAGAGTTGAGTTAATTATACTCTTAATGAAATTTAGTCAAGTTATGACAAGTATCTTAAAGAGTGATAAAGATACTATATATACTTCACCTATATAAACTTAGAAGTGGTGCTACTTCGATTGAGAGTTAGAGTTTCTCTCATAAAAGTTCATGAACTTGGATGAGCCCAAGGCCATATTTGGGTTGAGCGAGAATTTATGAGGAATACGAGAATATAGTATTTATGTGTGTGGTATCACCGGTGTTGTCATTAGGAATAACAAATTTAAAGCTTTTATGCTATTTGGAATTTCGACTTCACTTTGTGATGCTTACACTAAGGTAATATTCAAATCGAAAGATATATTACTTTATTCATAAATATTATTTAATCATTTGGAGAATTTTTTTTATATTTTGAACAAGTGGGGGATTGTTATAAATTGTTCAAATTAAAAAAAAGTTTTTTTTTGAAAAGAGTTATTTGAAAAAGTGTTTTTCTTTGTAGTTATTTTAGTAGTTATTTTTTCAAACGTTGTATCTTTTAGAAAAATATCTATAAATAGATATGTAAGAGTAAATTATCATGAACAATTATCTTTTAAGATTTTTCTTCTTTCTTGATAATTCTCTAAGTGATTAGACCTTCTCCATTTTCTCTTTGAAGATTCTTTATTGTTTGCTCAATACAGATCTTCTATAGGCTTGTCATATCTACTAAAACTATTTGCATCAAACCCATAGCAATCTTGTCGAGAAGAGGGTATAAATATCGTTTTTAGGAAAGTGTTTATATATGTTTTAAGCCTAAATATTTTTCTTACAGTGTTCTTGATCTCGTGTTTGTTATTGATTTCCATCCCCTTTGTTGTGTTTTCCTATATGGTACACTGCCATTGAGTTATTAAGATAAATGGAATCTTTCTCTGACCCCGTATTACCTTTATTTATACTTTATATGATATCTCGGTCACCTTAAGAACTCAACTTGCGTCGTTAACCAATTAACTGTTTCTTTTCTAGCTGAAGAAAACATAACTTGTAGTAGTAACTTGAAATGAGTTTAGAGTTTAGAGTTATGAACTAGCATATTCATAGTATAAAAAAGTATGTAATAGGAGTGGAAAATCCTATACTAGCGCATTCATAGTATAAAAAAGTATGTAATAGGAGTGGAAAATCCTGTATTGAATTGTCTCCCGTTCCTACCTCTCTTCTCTTGCTCCTATACTATAGTCAACAAATTTCATTCCATTATACTGTCCATCTTAGTGCCCACAGTCCTGTTCGAGTTCTTGTTGAATCCTTGTTGAATCCTTGTTGAATCTGTGTTTGGTGTTTGCTACACTTGAATCAAAGGTGAAGTCGAACCCTCGAGATATGGGTTTCAAATGCACTATAACAGCACATCTTATGTTTCATGGGAAATCCTTCTAAAAACATCTACTGATTTGAAATAATGCATTTAAAAATAGATAAATTAGGGTCTAAAGTTTCATTCCATTAAAAAGCAAGTGAAGTATCTTTTCCTACTCTTATATAAAAGTAAGAATTAAGGTATAGTTGCCGGATGAAGGTATAAAAGAAATGGAATCCTAAGAGGAGAGAGAGAGAGAGGTGAAATTAGGACTCTGGAATAACGAGTTATAATGTATGATGGATACGGGACTTGGTAATAACTCATTAAAACTTGTTATTACTGACTGCCGCACAACGTTAGTAGTTGCTTGACGATTATAACAAGTTATAACTCTCGAACACAAGAACTGTTATAACTTCATTATAACACTCTATTTATTGGCTGCCGCGCAACGTTAGGAGTTGGTTGGCGCTATGTGTTTAGGAACTGCCTGTTGAATTCTTTATTTGTTGACAAGTAGTGGTCCAAAGAGTAGATGAACTGCCCACTATGCGGTAGATTACTAAAGAGTACTTCTTTGGTGAGGTGTACTAATGAAGTAGTAGATTGAATCGGTAACACTTTGATAGTCCTATATTAATCACTGACGCACCCCAAGATATGTATGATACTTATTCATTTACCGTTCTTTGAGCGCATTAACAAACAACTAAGTCGGGCATAACTAATCAATTCCATGGGAAATCAACAAAGAATTAATTGAAACCATCTCTCGCCTAGCATAGAACAGACCAGTACACTGCTGATGATCTTATCAAGTCAACTCGTACACATAGGGGTTCAGAAAAGATGGTACAGGCTTAGCAATCAATGTAAGTTAAGATTCATAGGGAAGAGATGCAGATGTTGTCTTTACAATGTGTTTTATAACTAGCTTCTTTACTTGTTGCTTGATCATATAGAGTTGGGTAATATTACTTCATTCTATACTAGGTTTGGCTCGACGCCCTTATTTCTTTCAACTCAACCTTCCCTTCAGAACCAATTGTAGCTGACTTACTTTATTACGCTCCTTATCCAGATCCTTATAATTGAACCTTTCTTTTCGGGAGACCTTGCTGCTCTCGTTGATTATGATTATAGACTTATTGAATGGAATTGTTGAGCATTAGTTTTGTTTAGAGCATGAAGTGTTACCAAATTCTATAATACCCGGCTAATTCATCTGTTTCTTACCTTGCGCCAGAGGGTTGTAAGTAAGTTTGTGCCAGCAGGTAAGATAAGATGTTTTGTTAGGTTACCCAAAGTTATATAATGGATTGGTTCACACTATCCGCTCTCAGGGCGCTAACGCTTAGTCTCCTTTCTAGTTCTTGAATTTTCTCCTTCTCTTGATCCAGTATCGTCTACCCGAATAAACTCAACTTGAACAACCTACCTGTAAATTACCTCATTTGTCGCCTTAACCAAGATACTATTCTCGAACTGCTTTTAGTGCTGATTCTCTTTCAACTTATTCTTCACTAGCATCTGATCTTGTAACTGACTTATCCAGCTTATGCTTCTTTGCCAACCTCTTCCTTAAGTAAAGACCCGCTTGCTTTAAGTGAAGACCCACTTGTAGTTGACTTTAGAACTACTGATTCTGTTGAAACTGCTTTAATAGCTGACTTTGTGGGCTTTGGGTAGTTGCTTGTCTGATTCTTCCCTTCAAAGCAAGCATGTAAGATAGTCTGCCCTTCCTTTACCACTCTGCACTGCATTCGATTCCAGTCCATTCTCGTCAACAAACGGGGATTAAAGTTGAACAGGATTTCTTACTTAGACACAAGCAAGACAAACTGCATTGCCAACATCGATTAACCGTTGATTCTCTCTTTTGTCGACTAGGAGAGGAGCCGAAGTATTCTTCACCCCTTTCAACCAACCCAACCACACTTAGGAGCTACAACCTACTTAACCTTTCGACCGATACGAGTTGTGCTCCAGCGGGACAATCCAATAGTGGACTTTTTGCTAACAGAGCTCAGCAATTGAATTCGGGACAATCAAACAGAGCTCAGCGGGACAATCCAATAGTGGACTTTTTGCTAACAAAGTCTGCCCTTCAGGAGAGGTTGAAGAGAGAGACTCAGCAGGAGAATAAAGATTGAATTAGTCGAACCCTAAACTCTGATGGGATAAAAAATAAGAAGAAAAAACTTTTGTATATGAATAAAAACTAACAAACCGTAACACACAATAGAATTAAACGAAAATCACAATAAAATAGAATACTAAGATTTAAGTAAAAAAATCACGGGATAAATCAGAGAAAATTCATTATAAAAATAATGAATATAAAATTCTCAAGACTCTTACCCAAAACTCAAGCAATAATCACAAAAGAATAACTGAAATATAAGGATTATGTCATTGTGCATAATATCCAAAACCTCCCCAAGCAATCACAGTAAAAATTCATTACAGATCTAATCAAATCTGAGATGAGAATACTGTTTGGATGAATGAGAATAGTCTCTAGGTTGTTCTTGACTTCTTCCCTTTCTTTTTCTCTTATTTTTTTGCCCTTTTCTTCTCCTTTTGAATTACCTTGCTGTTGTAAAATTTTTGCCCTTTTAATGTAATTTTTCCTTTAATTTTCATAGCCACCATAGTTGCCTAATTAAACTTAGGATTTTGATTAAGGAGAGGTGGGCTGTGGGCTGTTAAAGTCCACTATGGGTTGAATTGGGTCATCTGCCCAATAACCTCCCCCTTCAGTCCATAAGGGAGACTGTCACATAACTCCTTAGTGTGAAGTCATGTTGACCAACTATCGGCACATCTCCTGCCTCTTTTTCGGTAAGGCCTTTGTTAACATATCTGCTATATTATCATCTGCATGAATTTTCTAAAGTTGCAACAGCTTCTCTTCAAGTATATTTCAAATCTAGTAGTATTTGACATCTATATGCTTCGACTTGGAATGAAAAGTTGGGTTCTTAACACAAATGGATGGCACTCTGGCTATCATAATGTACCATATAGTTTTTCCGTTTCAGCCCCAATTCTTGTAAGAATTCTTTTATCCATAATATTTCTTTGTAAAACCTCTGTAGCAGCAATATATTCTACCTCTATGGTGGAGAGAGCAATACACCTTTACAATCTAGATTGTCATGACATAGCTCCTCCTGCAAAAGCAAGTACAAAACTTGATGTGGATTTCCTCATATCAATATCTCTAGTCATATTTGCATCTGTGTAACCCATAAGCACATGTGGCCTACCTCTAAAGCTTAAACAAACTTTAGAGCTTCCTCTGAGATATCTCAAGATCTACTTCACTGCTCCTATACTCTTTGCTTGGATTTGTAAGAAATCTACTAGTAACACCCACTACATATGTGATGTTCAGACTCGTACATACCATTGCATACATTAAACTTTCAACTATTGAAGTATAAGAAATTTTTTGCATTTTCTCCTTCTCCTCATCACTTGATGGACTTTGCTCTGAGCACAACTTGAAGTGACCTAAAAAAGAAGAACCAACTGGATTTGCATTGCTCATACTAAACCTTTCTAATACTTTCTTAATGTATTTCTCCTGTAACAACCAAATCTTTCTATTTTTCCTATCGTGAAAAATCCGCATGCCAAGTATCTACTTTGCTGACCCCATGTCCTTCATTGCAAAGTACTCACTTTGTTCCTTCTTTAACCTATCAATTGTATACATATCTTTCCCAAGAATAAGCATATCATCAACATAAAGTAAGAGAATAATATAATTCTCACCAAACTGTTTGATGTCCATACAATGATCTAATGTCGTTCTTTTATATCCATTTTCAGTCATAAATGAATCAAACTTTCTGTACCATTATCTTTGAGCTTGCTTCAACCCATATAAACTCTTCCTCAACTTGTAGATAAATTTTTTTTTACCTTTGACTTTGAAACCTTCTGATTACTCCATATAAATTTCCTCCTCCAAATCACCATGAAGGAAAGCTGTCTACATATCTAGCTACTCAACCTCTAAGTCTTAGCTAGTAGCAATACCAAGAGCAACACGAATAGAAGATATTTTAACAATAGGAGAAAAAATATCTTCAAAGTTAATACCTTGCTTTTGACCAAAGCCTTTCACAACCAATCTAGCTTTGTACTTTAGTTGAGAAAAATATTCTTGAGTCTTCAACCTGAAAACCCACTTATTCTTCAAGGCCTTCATTCCCTGTAATAATTGCACCAAATCATATGTGTGATTCTTCTACAGAGCATCCATCTCTTCCTGCATAGCATCTAACCACATCTTTTTCTGTTCACTTTTAATTGCTTCTTGGTAACTCTCTAGTTCACCTACATTAGTAAGCATCACATACTCATCTACAAAGTATCTTTTGGAAGACTGACATTGTCTAAAAGATCTTCTCAATTGAGGTTTTATAGGAAGTTGCACTTCAACTTCTTTTTGCTCAACATGTCTTGCAGGTAGATTAACATCTAGCTCTATACTATCTTCCTGCACATCTCCCCCATCATCATGATATACTGGATGAGTAATTGGGTCACAATATGCTAATCCTTCTACAGAAGTCTTGGCTGGTACCTCCTTCTTCAAATCCTTAAGAGTTTGATCCTTAAAGAAGACCACATATCTATTTCTAAACACCTACTTTTTTGGATCCTAAAGCCTGTAACCAAATTGATCATGTGAGTAGTTAAGAAAAATATATTCTTTTGTCTTACCATCTATAGCTTAAATCTTTCATTGTCTGGAACATGTACAAATGCACGATAACCAAATACTCTCAAATGCTTATAGGAAACATATTTCCCTAACCATATATACTCTACAACATCACCATTTGGGTATAGGGAGATAAGTTGATCACATCAACTATAATCCTCAAATCCTCATCCCAAAACCTTTTGGGTAGCTTTGCTTATAAAAGCATACATCTGATCTTTTCTATGATGGTGCGGTTCATCCTCTCTGCAATTGTATTATGCTGAGTTATACCAAGAACTGTCATCTCATATTGGATATCATGTGACCTGTAATAATTATTAAATAATCCTATATACTCATTACCATTATTTGATCTTATGCATTTTAGTTACCTTTTTGTCTCCCTTTTAACTTTGGCATGAAACTCTTTGAAGATATTAATAACTTGATCCTTTGTCTTCAAAGCATAAGCCTATACTTTTCTAAAAAAAGTCATATATAAAAGTAACAAAATAAAGTGCACCATTGATGCTAGGAACATTAATAGAACCACTAGAAGTTTTTGTCCTTAAAGGATCACATACATTTGTATAAATATGGTCCAAGACATGCAGTTTTCTAGATAAAGCAGGACTGGCAAAAGAAATTCTATGTTGTTTATCAATCAAACAATTAATACAAGGGTTCAAACGTGTACCTTTAAGGTTTGACAATACCTCTCTCTTGGAAAGAACTTGCAGTCTCTTCTCGCTCATGTGTCCCAATCACCTAATCACCTATACCATAACTTCATACTGAAATCTTTCTCTGTAGCATTTAGCTGTTCACCACAAGCTTTGACCTACAATTTGTACAAAGAGTGATATTTCTTTCCATTGACTATAACAAGAAAATCCTTACTGAGCTTCCATTGCCCTTTGTGAAACTTGCTATCATAGTCTTCATTATCTAGTCTTCCAACTGAAATTAGATTCGACCTCAAGTCAACCACATGTCTCATATCCTTAAGCGCCAACTTACATCAAAGGTTAGTCTTTATGTGGATGTCACCCATGCCAATGATGTCTGTCGTGCCATAGTTGCCCATCTTGACAACATCAAAATTTCTAGACCTATAGGTAGCAAAGAACTCCCTCTATGGTGTAGCATGATAATAAGCTCCTGTGTCAATTATTTACTCGAGATCCTAGCACACATAAGAAAAAATATCATCAGAAGAGGACAAAATTAAATAATCATCATCATGCACTGTAGCCGTAGTATTCTCTTTTGACTCTATAGACTCCATCTTTTTTCTCTTTTTCTTGCTCTTCTTACATTCATTCTTATAATGTCCTTTCTCACCATAGTTATAGCAAACAATATCTTTCCTTGATCTTGACTTACTTCTACCTATACGTGAACTACTTCTATCTTTAGACTTTGATTTTTCTCTGTTCTCTGAGATAAGTGCTTGTGAATCAATCTGAGATACTATTGAGTTCTTTCTCCTCAACTCCTCATTCAACAAACTACTTGTTACTTGACTCATGGCGAAAATACCATCTAGTGCAGAATTACTTAGGTAAATCACCAATGTCTCCCAACTTTTTAGCAATGAACTAAGAAGTATCAATGCTTGCAACTCATCATCAAGAGACATTTTCATAGAGGATAACTGGTTAGTGATACTCAGTATTTCATTCAAATGCTTAGCAATAGAAGTACCATCTTTATATTTCAGGTTCACAAGTTTTCTTATCAAGAAAGCTTTGTTGCCGGCTATTTTTCTTTTATAAAAAACTTTCTAGCTTTTTTCAAAGATAATATGCAGAATTTTCAGTAGAAACATGATGAAAGACACTATCATCGAGCCACTGTCGAATAAACCCGATCATTTTTTGGTCTAACCTTTTCCACTCATCATCTGTCATAGTTATGGGTTTTGCACTATCCCCTTACAAAGGTCCATACAAATCTTTACAATATAAGAGATCTTCCATCCTTAGTTTTCATATCATCCAATTATTTCCATTCAAGCTAATCATGCGAGAAACACTACCGGCCTCTATGTTCAAACACAAAAATTAAATCACCAAAATCTTGCTCTAATACCAGTTGATAGGATAAAAAAAAGAACTTTTGTATATGAATAAATACTAGTAGGTTGTAACACACCACGGAATTAAACAAAAATCACAATCAAATAGAACACCAAGATTTACACGGAAAACCCCTTCAATGTGAAGGGTAAAAACCATTGGACAAACCAGTAAAAATCCACTATAAAAATAATGAATGTACAATTCTCAAGTCTCTTGCCCAAAACCCAAACAACAATCATAAGAGAATAACTAGGATACAAGGATCACGTCACTATGCATAATATCCAAACCTCCCTGAGCAATCACAGTAAGAATTTACTACAGATCTGATTTAACCTAAATGAGAATACTGTTTGAATGAATGAGAATAGTCTCTATGTTGTCCTTATCTTCTTTGCTTTTTTTTTCTCTTATTTTTTTTTATCATTTTCTCCTCTTTTTGAATCATCTTGATGTTATAAAATTTCTATTCTTTTATTGTAGTTTTTCTTAAATTTTCGTAGCTACCAACAGTCTCCTAATTAAACTTAGAATTTTAGTTAAAAAGAGATAGATCGTGGGCTATTAAAACTCACTATGGACTGAATTGAGTCATCTGCTAAATTAGGAGATTATTGCCTAAAGCTTGTTAGCTTCTTTTAGACAACACGAACAGAAAGACAATAGAACCGATACACCCCTGATTCTTATGCGCGCCTTGACTTGCCCTTAACACGTACGTTAGCGCAACAAATCATTCAATATTTCGAGCATAGAGCAGAGGTGTTACCCCCAAAGGCAAGAGAACCAGTAAGAGAGCAAGCAACGGGCGCAAAGGGAAAGCCTATTGCTCCACTTTCATTTCCAAACTCGACTAAGAACTCCACTTGACTTAACTCACACAACCGATTCAGTTGTTGCGGAACAGGCAATTCTGCTGCTGATGACTTAACGGATTAAACAGGAACTGCTTCCTAACCTTCTCCCGCTTCTGATCTTGTTGCCAACACT
The DNA here is from genome assembly GCA_024322285.1 of Musa beccarii. NCBI lineage: Eukaryota > Viridiplantae > Streptophyta > Magnoliopsida > Zingiberales > Musaceae > Musa > Musa beccarii. The sequence continues at coordinate 8,391,329 of CM044402.1, read as the reverse complement.
AAAACTCCACTTTCCCTGATCCTTTAGCTTACTTGCGCCTTTACTTAATTGCTTCTTCTCTTTCAACTGAAACAGCTGATTCTTTCACCAGAACTTGACGCCAGCTTCAGAGACTTCATTCCGATCCTATTTATGTTGGCTCTAATCTTAGCTCTTCACTTTACTTCCCCGAACCTATCTCTCGTCGCCTACCGTAATATAAGTTAGCAACAACACTCCGACCATAACTTCCAACAGATAGAAATAAGAGTTCGCCTCCACAAGCTCAGGCTTCTGCTAACGGACTCGCTCAAGTGTTAGCGCTGAAGAAGGGCATTCTCGTATACAACTAAGGTCAAGCCAAGCACCCGAACTCTATTTGATTTCTGAACCCGAACTCTATTCCTTTCATATTTCTATATGAAAGGAATTTCCAGACACCCTTTGCTTCAAAACTCCATGCTTGTATTTGGCATTTCACTAGTGGCTTAGTATCACTTCTGTAACGTAGAACTGGAACTGGGCAAACCTCTCTCCCTTCCTGCTTTGCTTGATGGTTCAGTTACCTCCCTTCTTCTAATCTTGATATAGCAACAGAACAAGTAGACCTAACTGGCACTGCTTTAGATCTCTACGACTTTACTCGAACGAATTCATCTCCTTACTCAAATCCAAGAACTTCTAAGGACAGTAGCAGAGTGGAAATATTACCATAAGAGTCGTTGAACAGAGGCATATAGCACTACCTTTATTGGCTTTTACTACCACTACCTTTATTGGCACAGATTGACTTGGCCCTTCAACTGTACTAGATTCTGCCCTGACCTGACCTTACTTAGAAGAAGCAGAGGCAGACAATGCTCGAATGGAACTTCTAGCTTACCTCTGACTTGATACCGTTCCCTTCCTTTATATACGAGACTTGCAAACTCAACTAAGATATCAATCAAGTTCTTGATTAACTTATATTTGAAAGCATATATTTGATCTTTTTACGATACGGTTCATTTTCTCTGTAATTATATTATGCTGAAGTGTACCAAAAACTATAATCTTATGTTGAATATCATGAAACCTGTAATAATCATTAAATAATCTTATATACTCATCACTATTATCTGATCTAATGTATTTCAGTTATCTTTTTATCTCTCTTTCAACTCTAGCATGAAACTCTTCGAAGACATCAATAACCTGATCCTTGGTCTTCAAAGCATAAGCCCAAACTTTTCTAGAAAAGTCATCTATAAAAGTAACAAAATAAAATACTCCACTAATGCCAGGAACATTAATAGTACCACTAAGAGTTTTTGTCATCAAAGGACCACATACATTTGTATAAACACGGTCCAAGGCATGTATTTTTCTAGACAAAGCAGGACTAGTAAAAGAAACTCTATATTATTTATCAGTCAAACAATCAATACAAGGGTTTAGACGTGTACCTCTGAGGTCAAGCAATACCTCTCTCTTGGAAAGAGCTTGTAGTCCCTTCTCGCTCATGTGTCCCAATCGTCTATGCCACAACTTCATGCTGAAGTCTTTCTCTATAGCATTTAACTGCTCACCATAAGCTTTGGCGTGCAATCTGTATAAAGTGTGACATTTCTTTCCACTAGCTATATGATACGGTGGGGTGATACGAAATGGGTTTTGAGAGAAGAAAAGTCGAGAGAATAGCAGTATGCGCAGGAATAAAAGTTCTTTTGAACAGAAAAAGAACAATCTCACGAAAATACTTAAATAAAATGGTAAAATGGTTCACCATCAGGTTCAAAATCACATAGGGATACAGAAAACTTCACCACCCTAGAGAAAATGAAATGAGGATACAAAACTGAACAAAGGGACTCAGTACTCTAGGACGTATCTAAGAGATACAGAGTTTTCTAGAGCACTCCAAGAGAGCTTCAGCCAATATCTTCAGATTCTAAAACCCTCCTCTAACCCAAAACACCAAAATAAATAGTTGTGCATGAAACAACCCTTCATGCATAGGGAATTTCGAGATAAATGCTTTACAGCTATTAACCACCTTCATTAATATGTTTCTTAGTTATGAAGAAAAGTGCATTGAACCAGCCTTGACTTAGTATAAAGAAGATGCTCATGAGCTGTCATAGTTGAATGTACTGAGTGGAAGACTGAGGCAACATTGTGGGCTGAAAATTTATCATGGCTTCAGCAAGATCAATATGACTAGATTATAGCAAGTTAGACACTCTTGTGTCATTCTCCCCTAGTTGAAAAAGACTTGTCCTCAAGTCATTATTTGTTTCAGCAATATAATCATGATAAGAACTTAAATCAGCCACATTAAATGTCGAAGACATTCCATAATCTTCTGGTAGCTCGATCTCATAAGTATTTTGGCCAATTCTCTTAAGCACCTTGAATGGACCATCAACTTTTGGTTTCAATTTTCCAAATTTGCCTGGTGGGAACCTCTCCTTTCTTAGATAAATCCATACCAAATCACTTGCATTAAACTCCACAAGTTTTTTGTGTTTATTCGTAACTTGACTATACCTCTCATTTTGCTTCTCTATGGTTGCTTTAACATCCTCATGTAGCTTCTTTATTTGCTTAGCTCTCTCATCAGCATCGCCACTAAATTGTTTAGTTGCTAAATGAGGAACCAAATCTAAAGGACCGTTAGGATTAGCACTATAAACAACTTCAAAAGGACTATTACCAGTGCTATGATGCAAGGAATGATTGTAGACAAATTCAATTTGTGGAAGAATGAGATCCCATTGCTTGATGTTTTTGCCAATATAACTTCTAAGCAAATTTCCCAAGCTTCTATTTGTTACCTCAGTTTGCCCATCGGTTTGTGGGTGATGTGAGCTGCTAAAATTCAAAGAAGTACCCAGCTTCCTCCATAGAGTTCTCCAAAAATGACTAAGAAATTTTGAATCTCGATCAGATACCATAGTTCTTGGTACACAATGTAATCTCACAATCTCCTTAAAATACAAATCAGCGATATGAGATGCATCATTTGATTTATTGTAGGGGGACAAAGTGAGACATTTTTAAAAATCTGTCGACAACAACCATGATAGAATCCTTGTTCCTTTGAGTTCTTGGCAGTCCCAAAATGAAATCAAGACTCACTTCCTCCCACGGAGCAGTAGGCACTGGAAGTAAAGTGTACAAACTAGAATTTTGACTTTTCATTTTCGCCAAATGGCACACTCGGCATTGCTTCACAAGCCTCCCTACATCTCTGAACATCTTGGGCCAATAGAAATTTGATTAAACAAGAGCTAGAGTCTTGTCCCTACCGAAATGTCCTCCCAAAACACCACCATAAGCTTCAGCTAGAATAACTTATCTCAATGAACAAAATGGAATACACAAGGCATTAGCTCGAAAAAGAAAACCATCAATGATAGAAAATTACTGAAAAGAACCTGATTTGCAGTTCTGCCATATTGAGCTGAAATCCACGTCATTGTCATAAAGATCTTTGAATGTCTCAAATCCAATTACATTAACTTCCATTGTTGATAATAAATAATTCTTTCTGTTCAAGGCATCAGCAACCACATTTTGAACACCAGATTTATGCTTGATTGTAAAGTTATAAGATTGCAAGAACTCCACCCAAGCTGCATATCTCTTGTTTAGCTTATGCTGGTGATTAATGAACTTTAATGTCTTATGATCAGAATATAAGATAAATGGCTTAGTAAGAAGATATTGACTCCAATGAGATAAAGCTCGATAAATGGCATAGAACTCCTTATCATAGGTAGAGTATCTCCTTCTTGCATCATTCAACTTCTCGCTAAAAAAGACAATGAGCTTTTCATCTTGACTCAAAACAGCACCAATTCCCACATTAGAGGCATCACATTCAACCTCAAATACCTTGTCAAAGTTGGGTAGCACTAAAATAGGAGCTTCGGTCACCTTTCTTTTCAATAGTTCAAAGGCATCATTAGCCTCACTAGTCCATTTGAATTTGTCACCTTTCAAATATTCAGTGATTGGAGCAACAATAGAACTAAAACCATTGATGAATCTTCTGTAAAAGGAAGTTAAGCCATGGAAACTCCTCACATCATGCAATGAAGTAGGTGTTGATCAATTAAGAATAGCCTCTACCTTACTTTGATCCATCATGATTCCATCTTTTGAAACAATATATCCCAAAAACACAATAGTAGTTGTAAAGAAATCACACTTCTTTAGATTAGCATAAAGTTTTTGTTGTCTCAGAATAAGAAAAATCTCTTTGAGATGATTTATATGCTCCTCTTCACTGTTGCTGTACACTAATATGTCATCAAAATAAACTACAACAAAAGTCTCAATGCATGGCTTAAATATATGATTCATAAATCTCATAAAAGTACTAGGAGCATTAGATAGCCCAAATGGCATAACCAACCATTCATATAATCCTTCTCTAGTTTTAAATGTTGTTTTTCACTCATCTCCAGGCCTCATTCTTATTTGGTGATAACCACTTCTCAAATCAATTTTAGAGAAAATAGAAGCACCACACAATTGGTCAAGTAAATCATCTAACCTTGGAATGAGAAAACGATAGTCAATTGTGATTTTGTTGATGGCGCGGCTGTCCACACACATTCTCCAAGAATTATCTTTTTTTCGGCACCAACAAAGCTGGAACCGCACAAGGACTCGTGCTCTCCCGAATCAATTCCTTTTCCACCAACTCATTTACTTGCCTTTGAAGTTCTTCATACTCCTTAGGACTCATTCTATAGGCTGCCTTATTAGGTAAAATAGCCCCCGGAATAAGATCAATGTGATGCTGAATATCTCTTAAAGGTGGAAGGTCATGTGGAATCTCTTCTGGTACAACATCTTGAAACTCCTCTAGGATTGATTTCATGATTATTGGTATCTCCTTATGTTGTTCATTTTCCTCTACAACTAATAAAGCCATAATATGACCACCTCTTTCTATTTCATCATTGCATTCACCATAAGACATGAAAGTACTAACTTCCTTCTTTTGTGTACTGATTTCAGGAGGTTGCAATAGAGCTAAAATAATTTTTTTTTCATTTACATTAAAAGAATATGTATGTTTGTAGCCATCATACAATACCCTCCTATCATAATACTAAGGTCTACTCAATAATAAATGACAAGCATCAATAGGAGCAACATCACACCATACTTCATCTTTGTAATACTTGCCAATAGAAAATGGAACTAAACATCTTTTAGTTACCTTGATATCATTCTCTTTTTGCAGCCAACATAATTGATAAGGATATGGATGAGGGATTGTGTCTAACTTCAACTTTTGCAACATCTCCAAAGATACCATATTCTCAAAGCTGCCACTATCGATAATCACCAAACACACCTTGCCATGAGAAGTGCATTTAGTGTGAAACACGTTCTTTCTCACCCAACTTTCATCCTCAGCCATATAGGACACTTGTAAACTACGTTGTAGCACAATAGACAAACCATGATCAGCATAAATAACCTCTTCCTCATCATCATCATATTTTAGTTTATCCTCGGCTTCATTTTCTTCTTCATCATTATGATCTTCAACCAATGTAACAATCCTCCTATTTGGACAATCTGAAGCAATATGCCCAAAACCATGACATTTAAAGCATTTTCGACCACTTGGCGTAGACGAATTATGTGTTTGTTTGCTACTAGCAGATCCTTCACCCTTGTCTTGCACCTTTGAGACAACCTTGCTTTAGACAATAAACTTGAAATTTCCTCCTTTTGTATAGCCTTCTTTTGAACCGTACCGAGAACTCTTTTCAAACTTTTGTTGCTTTTCAACTTTTAAAGATAACTTACTTACATCATTTAATGACCAATATGGCTGCAGTTGAACAACTTTAGCAATCTCATATTTCAGACCTCCCAAATATCTTGCAATAGTTTGTTCTTCTGGTTCTACAAGCTCTCCTTTTAACATGAGATTATCAAACTCTGCTGTGTACTCTTCCACACTAAGATCTTTTTGTTTGAAATAATTGATTTTAAGAAAGATCTCTTGTCTATAATTGTCATGTAAGTATTTTCTCTTCAGCTCCCTCTTCATTTTCTCCCATGTCACAATTTTACTCTTTCCCTCACGTTCTCTTTGATTCTTCAGATTTTCCCACCAAAAAGATGCATTTCGTCTGAGTTTAAGCGCCACAAGCTTTACCTTCTTTTGTTCAAGTGGTTCATGAAAATCAAAAATTCTTTCTACTATATTAAGCCAATCAATAAAGTCATCAACATTAATTTTTCCTTCAAACTCTGAAATATCCAATCTTGGGTTGTATTTTTTCAGCCATTCGTCTTTGACTACATGCCTTACCCGAAATCTTCTCGACTCCCGAGAGTGAGGAGGTGTATCATCATTAGAACTAAACTATTGAACATCATTTTCATGCTGGTCATTTCTACTTCGAAGTTCTTCGATTATTTCATTCTTCTCTTGTATACTATTCAGCAATCTGCATAGCTGCAGCTTCAATGGTTCAACATCATCTTCGTGGATGCTACCTTCAACAGCAATATCTTTTCCATTCCGTCGTGCTATGATCTCTAGCCTTTAGCTCTGATACTAAACTAATATGGTGGGGCGATACAGAATGGGTTTTGAGAGAATAAAAGTCGAGAGAATAGCAGTATGCATAGGAATAAAAGTTTTTTCGGACAAAAAAAGAATAATCTCACGAAAATACTTAAACATAATGGTAAAATAGTTTACCACCAGGTTCAAAATCATATAGGGATACAGAAAACTTCACCACCCTAGAGAAAATAAAACGAGGATTCAGAACTGAACAAAGAGACTCACCATTCTAGGACGCATCCAAGAGATACAGAGTTTTCTAGAGCACTCCAAGAGAGCTTCAGCAAATATCTTTAGATTCTAAAAACCTCCTATAACCCAAAACACCAAAATAAATAATTGTGCATGAAACAACCCTTCATGCATAGAGAATTTCGAGATAAATGCTTTACAGCTGTTAACCACGTTCATTAATATGTTTCTTAGTCATGAAGGAAAGTGCATTGAACCAGCCTTGACTTGGTGTAAAGAAGATGCTCATGAGCTATCATAGTTGAATGTGCTGAGTAGAAGACTGAGGCAACATTGTGGGTTGAAAATTTATCATAGTTTCAGCAAGATCAACATGACTAGATTATGGCAAGTTAAGCACTCCTGTGTCACTATAACAAGAGAACCCTTACTGAGCTTCCATTGCCCTCTATGAAACCTGCTATTAGAGTCTTCATTATCTAGTCTTCCAATTGAAATTAGATTCAGCCTCAAGTCAATCACATGCCTCACATCCTTAAGCACCAACTTACATCCAAGGTTAGTCTTTATGTGGATATCACCCATGCCAATAATGTCTGTTGTGCCATAATTGCCCATTTTGACAATACCAAAATTTCCAGACTTATAGGTATTAAAGAACTCCCTCCATGGTATAGCATGATTAGAAGCTCCTATGTCAATTATCCACTCGAGATCCTGACACACAAGAAAAAATATCATTAGAAGGGGACAAATCAAATAATCATCACCCTCTAGCTGTGGTATTCTCTTTTGACTTTGTAGACTCCACTTCTTTTTCCTTTTTCTTGCTCTTCTTAGATTGCTTACATTGATTCTTATAATATCCTTTGTTATCACAGTTATAGCAAATAATATCTTTCTTTGATCTTGACTTGTTTCTACTCATACGTGAATTGCTTCTATCTTTAGACTTTGACCTTCCTTTGTTCTCTGAGATAAGTGCTTATGAATCAATCTGAGATGCTACTAAGTTTTCTCTGAGATAAGTGCTTATGAATCAATCTGAGATGCTACTAAGTTCTTTTTTCTCAACTCCTTATTCAACAAACTACTTATTACTTGACTCATGGTGACAATACCATCTGGTGCAGAATTACTAAGGGAAACCACCAGTGTCTCCCAACTTTCTAGCAATGAATTAAGAAGTAACAATGCCTGTAACTCATCATTAAGAGATATTTTCATAGAAGATAACTGGTTAGTAATACTCTGCATTTCATTCAAATGCTCAACAATAGAAGCACCATCTTTATATTTCAGGTTCATAAGTTTTCTGATCAAAAAAGCTTTGTTGCTAACTATTTTTCTTTCATAAAGACTTTCCAATTTTTTCCAAAGAGAATATGTAGAATTTTCAATAGAAACATAGTGAAAGACACTATCATCAAGCCACTATCGAATAAACCTGACTGTTTTTTGGTCTAACCTCTTTCACTCATCATCTGTCATAGTTGTGGGTTTTTCACTATCCCCTTACAAAGGTCCATACAAACCTTTGCAATACAAGAGATCTTCCATTCTTGGTTTTCATATCATTCAATTGTTTCCGTTCAAGCTAATCATGTGAGAAACACTACCGGCCTCCATGTTCAAATACAAAAATTAAATTACCAAAACCTTCCTCTGATACCAATTGATGGGATAAAAGCAACAAACAAGGAAGAACTTTTGTATATGAATAAATACTAGTAGGACGTAACATATAGTGGAATTAAATGAAAATCCCAATCAAATAGAACACCAAGATTTATGTGGAAAACCCCTTCAATGTGAAGGGTAAAAACCACGAGGCAAACTAGGTTAAAAAAGGGAATGGGCTATAGGCAGATAAAGCCCATATGGGCTGAATTAGGCTACCTGCCCAACACTAACAATGCTTATTCTCTCAGTAATAGTAAGTTTTGGGCACCGCCCTGCTTTAATCAAAGGAATGGAAAGCAAAGTAGCATTAAGGAGACTGGTAATGATTGAGCAAGTAGTGAGCTTTGGAGTTTCGAGCCCTATTGCATTGCTCGTTTAGTTCCATTTAGAGTGAGTGATAATAGATAAGATTTTTTCATCTGCATGAGAAAATCTTATTGATGAAAATCCTCTCTTCTAACATATATAAATAGCCATTACATTCAACTAATTCAAGCATGTTTTTATAATTTCATTTCATTTTATTATGGTATTAATGGTTTTACCTTAAGAGCAATACTTATCTCCTCATCGACGAGAAGCTACGTTCTTTGCTACAAGCACTCTCATAGATGCAATCTCCCGTCGCTCCAGCAATACTTCCAAAGTCCTCGAGCAGCGACGCCACCACTTCGATTGAACTGGCCTCCTCTACTGCTCCAACAGCCATCACTGTACTCCCTGTCGAGAGTCCAAGTGTGAGTGCTGTGGACAACACTCTCTTCTTCTCGTCGTCATCTAATCCACACAAGCGGCTGCCCCCCTTCTCTATCGGTGAAAAGATCCTGATTTATACCTTTTCTTTTCGACGGCTACAATCCATTGGTCGTAGACTCCTCTCTTTTTTCTTTTACAAACTATTGCAGATCACTGTCACATTGCTACTCTCCAAGAGACCATCCTTGCCAAGCGATCACAACCCCTGATTTGCTGGTGGTCTTTCTTAGTGTAGAGAATTGTTGTAGATCACTACAAATAGCTTCTCTATCACACTGCAAATAACGCTGCACTGTTGCAGCTCTCTCCAGCACCACAAATAGTGCTGTAGCTCACTCCAGCACTGCAAACAACACCGCACTATTGTAGCTCTCTCCAGAGCGGTCTCCACCTTCCTCTCTCCAAAGTAGTCTCCAGACCAAATCATTGCTAGGCCCAATACTAGTAGCTTGGTCTCTGAAACCTTCATCGATTGCTGCCATTCGATGAGAGATCTATGAAGTGAAACTTTGCCATAACTCCTCATCTATCATATTCATGGGATCATAAAAAACATAGCAGAAAGAACTATGGCAGATTCATCCTTATCCTCGCAAGGGGGATGAGGCTCGCTTCAAAGGTGTCAGAGAACTCACAGTCGAAGCGGGTAGTGAGGCCCCTCTATGTGCCATCAACCACGATGCTCCAGCCATCATGTTCTCCATTGGCAGATATGCCAGTAACCTCTTCCTCACCACTCGTCCACTCGATGGAGAGGCGTAGTTCATGGTGACTGACTTCAAGAACTAGTGGATCGCTAGGTAAAGTTGCTGCATCACCCTCCTTATTACGGTAGAATCAAAAGGAACGACACAATCGCTAGGGAGACAATGATCTAGCACCTTTGATGACATTGATTAGATTAAAGCTTTCCTCCTCAACGAATGGCGACTGTCTTCTCTCGCTATGGTTCCTCTAGTCCTGCGCTCACCAGCACTACTCGCCCTTCTCCCTTGATGACTGCCATCACCTGATCTGCAGCAAGCGGTTGCCCGCCACCCCTCCTCACTAGTGAAGAGCTTTTCACCCGCAGATCTTTGCTGAGATCTATCTTCCTCCGACGGCTGTGATCCTCTAGTCACAGGCTGCACTCTGCTCATCCTCACTGCTGTGCTGCTCTTTAGAGACAGTTATCTATGCTATGTAAACACAATTGTGGCGGTGCTCCAAAAGGCAGCCAAGACCCAAAAAAGCTCCCATGGCCTGAGCATTGGATCCATAGTTTGTACATCCATCACCATGCTGCTGAACTCCTTCACAAAGTGGAGCAAAGAGTTCATAGATTTTAGCTTTTCTATCGACTCTCTCACTTAGTTCTTAGAGAACTGCTTGGGTTGTCAAATCTTCCAAGTGCTACTGCTTCTTCTACTTCCTCTCATCCATCATCAACCCCCACATACTCCTCAACTAATTGGGTCTATTAACGCAAATATCGACATATAGTTAAAACCGGTCTCATACTTTTACATCAAGCCTCCATGCCAGCAACTTTTTGGTCTGTAGTCTTTCAAACTACCATCTACCTTATTAATCGTTTGCTCACTCCAGTCCTCCAATATCAATTACTATTTTAAAAATTATTTTATAAATCCCCAAACCATCAAAAACTCAAAGTATTTGGCTATTTTATGTCCATGGCTATGTCCCTATGTCTCACATAAGATAATACCAAGATTTAAGCCTTATAATTTCATAAGAGACTCTCTTGAACATAATGCTTTTCGATGCTATGAACCCCAAACTCAAAAAGTTTTTATGTCACGTTATGTTATTTTTATGGAGTCTACCTTTCTATTTCAAAATCATGAGTCTCCTGCCATGCAAGCTACTCCAACAAATATACACCACTGGAGTATACTATCGATCCCCTTAAACGAGCTTCTCACAACACCATCCAGTCCTTTTTCTCATGATTGATACTCTTTTGTTCTCTTGGTTCAACAGCTCTTCACTTCCTCCATTGGTTCTCTTCTCCTTTCTTCACAAGCTTCCCATACTATTGAAGTAATGCCATCGAAAATACAACCACTTTCTTTACCCTCTTTTGGACCGAGTGACACTAAAGTACCTCAGCCTATCGCAACCCGTGTTAATAAATTATCCTAATTTATGCACCAGCCATCTACTATGCATTAGTCTGTGGTCAAATGAATTTTACGGTATCTTAAAGAGACTCTTAATCATGACCTATTTCTCTACAAACACATCCCACTTCATCTATATGCCTTTGTTGATGCTGAATAGGCAGGGAACTTTAATGATAGAACATCCACGTCAAGGTATATTGTCTTCCTTGAAGCTAATCCAATCAGTTAGAGTTCTAAGAAGCAAAAGACAATCACACGATCTACAATTGAAGCTGAATATCATACCATCGCTACCGCTGCTATTGAACTCAATTGGATCATAAATCTTCTCAAAGAACTCAACGTCAACTCTACCATTACTCTTACAATATATTGTGATAATGTTGGAGCTACCTACTTATGTGTCAATCCAGTGTTCCACTCACACATGAAACATATTGCAATCAACTTCCATTTTGTGCGAGATTAAGTTGTCAAACATTAATATGTCTCTTACGTACATATGGTTGATCAACTAGCAGACTCACTCACGAAGCCTCTCGTCTACAAATTATTTTTGTTGCATCGATCCAAGATCGGCATCCCTGATGGGAGCTCAATCTTGCGGGGGCATGATAGCAGATGAGATTTTCCCAATTACACGAGGAAATCTCACTCTTAGTTGAGGAAAATCCTCTCTTCCAACATGTATAAATAGACATTATATTAAACTAATTGCTTTATGTTTTGCTTTTACACTTCACTCTATCATGGTATCAGAGCTTTTTACACTTCACTCTATCATGGCTTCTTTCTTCGCAAACACATCCCACTTCATCTCTATGCCTTTGTTGATACTAATTGGATAGGAAACTTTGATGATAGAGCATCCACATTATGATATATTATTTTTATTAGAGCTGATCCAATTAGTTAGAATTTAAAAAAATAAAAGATAATAGTACGGTCTACAACTGAAGCTGAATACCATGCTATCGTTACCACTGTTGCTGAACTCAATTGGGTCACAAATCTACTCAATGAACTTAACATCAACTTCACCATTACTCCTACAATATATTATAATAAAATTGGAGCTACCTACTTATATGCCAATCTAGTGTTCCACTCACGTATGAAACACATCGCTATCGACTTCCATTTTGTGCGAGATCAAGTTGTCAGATATCAACTACGTGTTTCTCACATGCATACGGCTGATCAACTAGTAGACTCACTCATGAAGCCTCTCTTCTGTAAACTATTTTTATTGCATCGGTCTAAGATCGATATTCTTGATAGAAACTCAATCTTGTTGGGGCATGATAATAGATAAGATTTTCCTAACTGCACGAGGAAATCTCGTTGATTAGTTGAGGAAAATTCTCTCTTCTAACATGTATAAATATTATTACATTCAACTAATTCAAGCATGTTTTTATAATTTCATTCCATTCTATTAAAGAGGTCCTTTACCGACTTGGACCACTAGAAGGGGCTTGTAGAGAATACTTGAAAAACGTCTTTTAACCTATGTTCAACTCCTCTTTATGGTAATCCATCGTTCATTCACTTTGGATTAATAACTTCCACCCTTGCCTTGACTGTGCCTGCTCCTAATACTTCATCTCTTATTTGCAAACTCACAGAACTCCGTAAGCTGAAGACAGGAACGTTGCTCGTCTAGTAGTGATTTGGCTACTTGTTTACTTGTTTCCAGCGTCATAGCTTGTTCCGTAGCTTGTTCACCTGCTTGTTGCTTTTCATTTAGCTATCCTAGTAAAGAATAACATAAGCTTACTACTCACTATTCACTACTCACTGCTCACTGCTCACTGCTCACTGCTGACATCTTACATGAAGTAACAAAACTGCTTGTTGAAAGAGAGCTGCTTATTGCGCAGAGTAGGCACATCCATACTAATATAAGAAAGTAAGCAACCTGCGGACATCTGACTGCAAGCTCTGCTCTACCTAACTCTCAACTCTAAAGAAATCGAATTTAAGAAAACGTTTCACAATATAGGAAAATGTAACAAGCAGTCTTGCTTCGAACAAGTAAGGTTCCGTTGCGCTTGGAGAATGGAGTTAACCGTTGTTAAAGAGTTCTCTATTCGTATTGAGACACAGTTAGTTCAGATATTATTGACCGGCATCCAATACTATTCAATAAGAAACAGATTGAAGTGCAAAAGAATACAGGTAGGATGGTTCACAACTATGCAAAAGAATATGGGCAGACGTTGCACTTAAAGGACAAAGAGGAACCCACCCCGACTTGCTTGCTCAAAAGCTGTTGTTTGCTGCTTACTTGTTTTAGTTATCGTGAATGGAAGGAATTATTATTCGTATAAGTCATTTCTTCTATAGTAACCTAACCTGACTGCTTACTATGAGGCAGAGGTACCCCGAGCTAAGTTGCTTGTTGAATTAGGCAAGGCAGTCGAGTCAACTAAGCTTCTAGGGATGAGAAGACGATCATCTTTCTTCTATCTTCCTACATGATCTTCGAGGGGCAAACAGATGGGAATAAAAAATACTATATAAGGAAGAACTTTTGTATAAGAACAAATACTAGCAAGTCATAACACACAATGGAATTAAACGAAAATAATAATTCAATAAAACACCAAGATTTACGTGAAAAACCCCTTCAACGTGAATGGTAAAAACCACATGGCAAATCAAAGAAAATCCATTATAGAAATAATAAATGTACAATTCTCAAATCTCTTGCCCAAAACCCAAGCAATAATCACAAGAGAATAACTGGGATATAAGGATCATGTCACTATGCACAATATCTAAAATTTCCCTAAGCAATCATAGTAAAAATTTATTGTAGATCTGATCTAACCTGAGATGAGAAACTGTTTGGATGAATGAGAATAATTTTGAGTTTTCTTTGTCTTCTTCCCTTTCTTTTTCTCTTATTTTTCTGCCCTTTTCTCCTCTTTCTAAATCACCTTACTACTACAAAAATCACTGCCCTCTTGCTGTAGTTTTTTTTCTAATTTTCGTAGCCACCATTAGCATCCTAATCTAATTAGGGTTTAGGTTAAATAAAGAGAGTGGGCTATGGGCTGATAAAGCCTATATGGGCTAAATTGGGCTACCTACCCAACAACCTCCCCCTTCAACCCATAAGGGAGGCTGTCCTATGACTCCTCAGTGTAAATCCATGCCGACCAACTGTCGGCACATCTCCTACCTCTCTTCGATAAGGTCTTTGTCAACATATCTGCTCCATTAGCATCTGTATGAATTTTCTGAAGTTGCAACTGCTTCTCTTCAAGTACATTTCAAATATAGTGAAATCTGACATCTATATGCTTTGACTTGGAATGAAAAATTAGGTTTTTAAAAATATGGATAGCACTCTGGCTGTTACAATGCACCACATAGTTTTCCTGTTTCAGCCTTAATTCTTGTAAGAATTCTTTCATCCATAACATTTCTTTGCAAATCTCTATAGTAGCAATATATTCTGCCTCTATGGTAGAGAGAGCAATATACCTTTGCAATCTGGATTACCATGGCACAGCTCCCCCTACAAAAGTAAGTATAAAACATGATGTGGATTTCCTTGTATCAATATCTCTCGCCATATCTGTATCTGTGTAACCCGATAACATAGGTGGTCCACCTCCAAAGCTTAAACAAACCTTAAAGCTTCCTTTGAGATATCTCAAGATCCACTTCACTATTGCCCAGTATTTTTTATCTGGATTTGTAAGAAATCTGCTAGTAACACCCACTGCATATACGATGTCCGGCCTCATACATACCATTGCATATGTTAAACTTTCAACTACTGAAGCATAAGGAACTTTTTTCATTTTCTCCTTCTCCTCATCACTTGATGGACTCTGCTCTGAGCACAACTTGAAGTGACCTGAAAGAAGAGAACCAACTAGTTTTGCATTGCTTATACTGAACCTTTCTTATACCTTCTCGATGTATTTTTCTTGTGACAATCAAATCTTCTTATTTTTCCTGTCACGAGAAATTTGTATGCCCAGTATTTGCTTTTCTGGCCCCATGTCCTTCATTGCAGAGGACTCACTCAGTTTCTTCTTTAACATATCAATTGTACACATATCTTTCCCAAGGATAAGTATATCATCAACAAAAAGTAAGAGAATAATAAAATCCTCACCAAACTATTTGATGTACACACAATGATCTGAAGCCATTTTTTTGTATCCATTTTCAGTCATAAATGAATCAAACTTTCTGTACCACTGTCTTGGAGCTTGCTTCAATCCAAACAAACTCTTCCTCAAGTTGGAGACAAAATTTTCTTTATCTTTGACGTTGAAGCCTTCTAGTTGCTCCATATAAATTTCCTCTTCCAAATCACCATGAAGGAAAGCTGTCTTCACATCTAATTACTCTACCTCTAAGTCCTGGCTAGCAACAATATCTAGAGCAACACGAATAGAGGACATTTTAACAATAGGAGAAAAAATCTCTTCAAAGTCAATACCTTTCTTTTGACCAAAGCCTTTCACAACCAATCTAGCTTTGTACTTTGGTTGAGAATAATATTCTAGAGTCTTTAACCTGAAAACCCACTTGTTCTTCAAGGCCTTTATTCCCTATAGTAAATATACCAAATCATATATATGGTTCTTTTGTAGAGCATCTATCTCTTCCTGCATAGCAACTAGCCTCTTCTTTTTCTACTCACTTTCAACTACTTCCTGGTAACTCTCTAGTTCACATACATCAATAAGCATCACATACTTATCTGGAAAGTATCTTCTGGAAGGTTGACATTGTCTAGAAGATCTTCTTAACTGAGGTTCTATGGGAAGCTGCTCCTCAACTTCTTCTTGCTCAACATGTCTTGCAGGTAGATTAATATCTGGCTCTACACCATCTTCCTACACATCTCCCCCATCACCCTGATATACTGGAGGAGTAATTGGGTCACAATCTACTAATCCTTCTGTAGAAGTCTTGGTTGGTGCCTCATTCTTTAAATCTTCAAGGGTTTGATCCTCAAAGAAGACCACATTTCTGCTTCTAAATACTTTCTGCTTTTCTGGATCCTAAAGCCTGTAACCAAATTGATCATTGAGTAGCCAAGAAAAATACATTCTTTTGTCTTACCATCTAGCTTGGACCTCTCATTGTTTGGAACATGTACAAATGCACGATAATCAAACACTCTCAAATGTCTATAGGAAACATCTTTCCCTGACCATACATGGTCTGCAACATCAACATCTAGGGCTATACAGGGAGATAAGTTGATCACATCAATTGCAATCCTCAAAGCCTCATCCCAAAACCTTTTGGGTAGTTTTGCCTGTGAAAGCATACATATGATCTTTTCCATGATAGTGCAGTTCATTCTCTCTACAATTGTATTATGCTGAGGTGTGCTAGGAACTATCATCTCATGTTGGATACCATATGACCTGCAATAATCACTAAACAATCCTGTATACTCACCACCATTATCTGATCTTATGTATTTTAGTTATCTTTCTATCTTCCTTTCAACTCTAGCATAAAATTTTTTGAAGACATCAATCAAGAACCTGATCCTTGGTTTTCAAAACATAAACCCAAACTTTTTTAGAAAAATCATCTATAAAAGTAAAAAAATAAAGTGCACCACTGATGCCAGGAACATTAATAGAACCATTAGGAGTTTTTATCCTCAAAGGACCACATACATCTGTATAACACGGTCCAAGGCATGTATTTTTCTAGACAAAGTAGGACTAGCAAAAAAAACTCTGTGTTGTTTACCAACTAAACAATCAATACAAGGGTTCAAATGTGTACCTCTGAGGTCTGACAATACCTCTCTCTTGGAAAAAGCTTGCAGTCCCTTCTTGCTCATGTGTCCCAATCGCCTATGCCACAACTCCAAGCTGAAGTCTTTCTCTATAGCATTTAGTTATTCACCATAAGCTTTGGCCTGCAACTTGTACAAAGTTTGACATTTCCTTCCATTAGCTATAACAAGAGAACCCTTACTAAGTTTTCATTGCCCTCTATGAATCTTGCTATTATAATCTTCATCATCTAGTCTTCTAACTGAGATTAAATTCAGCCTCAAGTCAACCACATGCCTCACATCCTTAAGCACCAACTTACATCTAAGGTTGGTCTTAATGTGGATGTCACCCATGCCAATGATGTCTATTGTGCCATGGTTGCCCATCTTGATAACACCAAAATTTTTAGACCTGTGGGTAGCAAAGAACTCTCTCTGTGGTGTAGTATGATAAGAAACTCTTATGTTAATTATCCACTCGAGATCCTGACACACAAGAAAAAATATCATCAGAAGGGGGCAAAATCAAATAATCACCAACCTACACTATAGTTGTGGTATTCGCTTTTGACTCTATAGACTCTAATTCGTTTTCCTTTTTCTTACTCTTCTTAGGTTGCTTATATTGATTCTTATAATGTCCTTTCTCACCACCGTTGTAGCAAACAATATCTCACCACAATTATAGCAAACAATGTCAATTATCCACGTGTGAACTACTTCTATCTTTAGACTTTGACCTTCCTTTGGTCTCTAAGATAAGTGCCTCTAAATCATTCTGAGATACTGCTGAGTTCTTTCTTCTCAACTCCTCATTCAATAAACTGCTTGTTACTTGACTCATGGTGACAATACCATATGGTGTAGAATTACTAAGGGAAACCACTAGTGTCTTCCAACTTTCTAGCAATAAACTGAGAAGTAACAATGCATGCAACTCATCATCAAGAGACATTTTCATAGAAGATAGCTGGTTAGTAATACTCTACATTTCATTCAAATGCTCAGTAATAGAAGCACCCTCTTTATATTTCAAGTTCATAAGTTTTCTGATCAAAAAGTTTTGTTGCTAGCTGTTTTTCTTTCATAGAGACCTTCCAACTTTTTCCGAAGAGAATATGTAGAACTTTCAGTAGAAATATGGTGAAAGACACTATCATTGAGCCATTATTGAATAAACCCAACCGTTTTTTAATCTAACCTCTTCCACTCATCATTTGTTGTGGGTTTTTCACTATCCTCTTGCAAAGGTTCATACAAATCTTTGCAATACAAGAGATCTTCCATTCTTAGTTTCTATTTCATCTAATTGTTTCCATTCAAACTAATCATGCGAGAAACACTACCGGCCTCCATGTTCAAACATAAAAATTAAATCATCAAAATCTTGCTTGGATACTAGTTGATGGGAATGAAAAACACTAGACAAGGAAGAACCTTTGTATAAGAACAAATACTAGCAGGTCGTAACACACAGTGGAATTAAACGGAAATAACAATCTAATAAAATACTAAGTTTACGTAGAAAACCCCTTCAACGTAAAGGGTAAAAATCACAGGGCAAATCAGAGAAAATCCACTATAGAAATAATGAGTGTACAATTCTCGAATCTCTTACCCAAAACCCAAGCAACAATCACAAGAGAATAATTAGGATACAAGGATTACGTCACTATGCACAATATCCAAAACCTCCCCAAGCAATCATAGTAAAAATTTACTGTAGATCTGATCTAACCTGAGATGAAAAACTGTTTGGATGAATGAGAATAATTTTTACGTTTTCTTTGTCTTCTTCTCTTTCTTTTTCTCTTATTTTTTTTCCATTTTCTTCTCTTTCTGAATCACCTCGCTATTGCAAAAATCGCTGCTCTTATTGTAGTTTTCTTCTAATTTTCACAATCACCATTAGCCCCCTAATCTAATTAGGATTTAGGTTAAATAAAAAAAATAAATTATAGGCTGATAAAATTCATATGGGCTGTCTGCCCAACACAAACTACTTTGTCCGTGCTTTCCCTGTTAAAGCTTCACATCTCTGCTTACTAATACAATGAAAGTAACAAGACTGCTCACTGTTGTTACAACTCCCAGCTTACATATTATTGGGTATTGCTGGCTCTGACCAACCGGCGTGCCCAATTCTTCAATTCTTCCATCTAAGTATTAAACTCCATTATGAAATTATTACTTGAGAGTTTAATGCAGAGAATAGGTAAAAAAATTATTACTTGAGAGTTTAGTTCAGTACAGCACCCCGAACTAAAGAAAAGAAGGTGAGTGCACCTGTTATAGAGAAAAGTAACACAAGGATAGGCAGCTTTAAGAGTCCGTCCAGTTTTCAGCTTACAGAGTTACAGGGGATAGTTTGTTTTGAAGTTCCATGTAGGAAAGGTGCGCGCGAGTAGTGAGTCAGTGCCGGTTATGCTCAAACAAAGTACTTTAGAATACTAGTTCCAGAAGAAGAAGGGTCAGGTAAGGAAGTAGTGCTTGGAAATTCTGTATCTGTTTGGTTGAATTCCGAGCCGAGTTTAATCCATCTTTGTTAGTGACTCGAAAAGATGAAGTTCAATATCCCGGGGCATAGATACATAAGGGTAATATTCAATCAATCAATCGCTGTCTGACATTAATGAAGGAAGTGTAAGCTGTTAGCAGTGTTTTTAATCAATTAGACCATATGTGCGCTCTCTTCACAAGTGGATGCGAGTATTAATCACGAAGAGAGAGGCATTGCTTGAAAACTGACGTTAGCCTGCAGCTTGTCGAGTAAGCAAAGCAGACGACGATATGATTTCACTAAAGTACCCCGCACCACTCACTAAAGAGGAGAGGATAGGCATAAAGCACCCCGCACCACTTACTAAAGAAGAGAGTGTACGCACAGCACAGTTAGAATAGTATCTACTAGCACCCTTGCTTCTTGTTCTGTTGCTTGCTCATTTGTTAGAATGTCAGTAAGGCAGGAAATAATCAACGTCAGACTTTACCTTGACTCTCAGGGCTATGTTCTTAGGCTCGAATTCATTTCTAAGACCAGTAGCAGAGGTTAAATGAGTCTTTCTCTATAAGAGGAGAAGAGCAGCCCTACCGCTTTGAATACTAAAATTAGGACCAAAAAATAGGACTTGTTAATAACTGCAACTAACATATTTATTTTATTGAGTTTCCGAATGCAGGAGTTGCTCGTAACTCGTTATAACGAGTTACTGATAGCTGTCGTGTAACGTTAGTAGTTGCTTGACTCTTACATTTGTGTCTTGCACCGTTGCTTCGCTACCCCTACTAAATTCTATCATATCTTATTAAGGATAACATTTAGAATTTGACAAGCAACTAAACGACTTACCGCAACTCCAACCTCTACTAATTAACTCCCTTGCAACTAATACATCTTTCCTCTTTCCTCCTTAACTCCTTTACTAATACTATCTCTTTTCAATCCTCTTTACCGCAACTCCAATAAGATAAAGAATACTACATTGAACTAGTTTACTTATCACAACTCTGATAGATACCTCTTTAACTCCCTTACCGCAACTCCAATACTTAACTACTTATTCTTATTTATTGCTACCCTACAATGAATGTATCTATTGAGGGCGAGGGTGTTGAATCTCGGATTTTGATGATGAAACTAATTGAGTGTGTTTTGTTGTCTAACTGCGTTTTGAGTTACGCAGGTCTACTATCGATCAGGATTAGATAGTTGATGCTGGAGGAATTGACGTTGCGCCGGAGGTGATCACGTCAGGATATTGGATGTCGAGCCGGAGGTTCGGTCGACTATCGGCAGGAGGCTTCGTACGTCGGGCATCGGACCAAGAAGTGCGGAGTTGCGCCATGGATATCGGGGTTGCGGAGGTCAATCGCCGATTGGGCAACAAGCCGCTAGAGAGGGTGATGTGCCGAAGGATCGGACGAAGCGCCGACCAATGATGTCTGGGCAACTGAATGTCAATTCGCGTTGTAATAACTGTCTAGATCGAAGTAGAGTGTTTGTTGTTTGTGTGCAAGAGTAACTACGATAAGGATGAAGACGTAAAGCGAAACAAAGGGTCGAAGTCAAGTGCGATGGATCGTTGGGAGTTCGAGAGTTTGACGGAAGTCCGAAGATTCGTTGGGAGTGCTGTCGGAATTGGCCGAGAATGAGTAGGGAGCTTGCCGAAGGGTTTTCGGAAGTTTGCCAGGAGGTTCGTCGGAAGTTCACGGAGCTTGCCAAGAAAGATCGGAGCTTGCCAAAGAAGCTCAGGGGAACTCACCAAGATCATCGTGGAGTCCGAGAACTTGTCGGGAGTCCGCAGGATGGTTTCCAAGGGATCGTCGGAAGACCGTCGAAAGTTCGCCGGAAGCTCGACGAAAGAAGACTTGACTTGTGGACTTTGTAATAGCTTAGAAATGTCTTTAATTTTGTAGTTAGCACATTAATTTGGATTAGGATTAGGAGTTAATCCTTTAACCCGAAGTAGGGGCCATTGGGCCTTAGTTTGGGCCAAAGTTTTTGACCCAAACAGCACCAACGCATGCTACGTGCATGGCACTGTAGCCGGTTACTGTAGCCGGCTACTGTAGTAGGCGGTAGTACCGCTTGGTTGGGGCGGTAGCACCGCCTGGTGCATGGAAAGCCAGGCGGTAGCACCGCCTGGCTGGGGCGGTAGAACCGCCTGGGTGTGTCAGTTTGCCAAGACTGACAACACTGAAAAACTCAAAAGATTCAAATTTTTGGCTACAAGTTTGGGCTCCAAATTTGAATCACTTTGAGGCTTATAAATACCCCTTCCTTTTCAGCTGAAAAATAGAACCCTTTTGAGAGTTAGAATCTTAGTTTTGAGCTTTTGAAAAGTCTTGTTCTTGCTAAGTGTTCACCTCCTTCTTCTCCTTGAGAAATCTTGTAAAAGTGTGAACCACTTGTAAAGGGTTGTAAGAGGGGTATTTGATCCTTCCCCTTCAAAGGATTTGATAGTGGAAGAAGGGAGCCTCATCGGAGAAGACTTCAGAAGTGGATGTAGGTCACTTTGACCGAACCACTATACATCGCTGCGTCTTGATTGTGTGAGTGTTTAAATTTCTGTTTTACTTTACTGCAAGCCTTTACTTTACTTGCTCCACTTCCTTTTTATCTTTGTACGCATGCTTTAAAGTTAGAATGCAAAAATCGGTTTCAAACGAAAAGTTGCTTTTATCGTACGAAGTGTCTGAAGCTTGTTTTAAATCGCTGAAAAATCCATCGTTTTATCCGCTGCACTAATTCACCCCCCCCTCTTAGTGCCGCTCGATCCCTAACAGAAGGCTTGTCTCTACTCTAATTCACCTCCTGCGTAGTATATATATGTATAGAGAAAGAGAATATGGTTTATTACTTTTAACTAGATCGGGAGTAACCTGAGGAGAGAATCCTTCGTCTCTTTTAAATCATACCTGTCAAAGTTAACCAATTCATTTATTTCTTAATACATTTCCTAATACGTATACATACTCTATTTATGCGGTATGGAGCCATCGTCGCTTTCAACATCACGTAAGGTATGAGTGCTTTTCTTTCCTCAATACCTTGATCTATCGTGGTTGGCTACCCAAGACCGCACAACACCTATGAATGGACCGAACCACAGCCTTCTTGTCTAGCTACTACTAATCCATTGAACATCAAAACCAACCAAGAGCACTGGCCTTGTGCAAGGGTTATTTTCGATGACTAGTTTTTGTAATTATTATAAGATTACATTTAAAAGTGAAGAAAAAAAAGAAAAACAAGACTATCCTAGATAGAGCAACAGTAAGACATCCTCTGTAAGTAGTCTGCTTAGACCTAATAAGCTCTGTAAGTAGTCTGCTTAGACCTAATAAGCTTTGTAAGTAGTCTATGAAGACCTAATAAGTAGTCTGCTACAATATAAGTAGTAGAGCAATAGAGTAGGGGAGAGCCAAGTCACTACTAGTGTTAAGTAGTAAAAGATAGAGTACGGTGCCTGTAGCATATAGAGAACATTAGATGCAGTTAGTACGAGTTATTTTTATTTTAGTGTTTTAGAGTTCTATGAAAAAAAGGGACAAGCAACTACTAGAGCTAATACTTTCTACTCATGTTATATGATGTCATGAGCAAGTCCTGTATTCAACTAGCACATTAGTAGTGGTGAGTGGCTTAACACTTTCAAATGAGCTAAACGAAAAAGAAAAAGATGTCGATAATAAAAAAAACTAGGGTGAACAGAAGGACCAAGTAACTACTAATTATGTTTTCATCGACTAACAAATCTTTATTTAACGTAGCTAAGAGGTAAATAATGAGTTTCTCAATATAGCGATAAAGAATTGGAACTACACTTAGAACCTAGAACTCCCCTTTCCCTCTCGCTTGCTGATTCATTTGAGCATTCTTCTCTTAAAATAGCTTCAGATCGAGCCGACTTACCCGACCAACCTAACCACCGCAAAGAAAGACTAAAACAACACTCATTCTTAACTGCAAATTCAAATAGTAGGAAGAGTTGGGGAACCTATGTGCTAAGTAAGAAAATAGGGATTCTCGTTGGCGATAATAAAACAAGTAATAGAACCTGTGTTAAGCAATGATAAAATGAAGTCTTTGTCTTTGATGATGGGATAAAAAGGGTCAATAAACAAGGAAAAACTTTTGTATATGAATAAATACTAGCAGACCGTAACACATAGCGGAATTAAATGGAAGTTACAATCAAATATAATACCAAGATTTATGTGAAAAACCCCTTCAATATAAAGGGTAAAAATCATGGGGCAAACTAGAGAAAATCAACTATAGAAATAATGAATGTACAATTCTCAAAATCTTTTGCTCAAAACCCAAGCAATAATTACAAGAGAATAACTGGGATACAAGGATCACGTCACTGTGCATAATATCCAAAACCTCCCCAAGTAATCATAGTAAAAATTTACTATAGATCTAATCTAACCTGAGATGAGAAACTATTTGGATGAACGAGAATAATTTTTATGTTTTCCTTGACTTCTTCCCTTTTTTTTCTCTTATTTTTCTGCCCTTTTCTCCTCTCTTTGAATCTCCTTTGTTGCTGTAAAGTTTCTGCCTTTTGTTGTGATTTTTTCTTCTATTTTTGCAGTCACCATTAGCCCATATTTATAATTAGGGTTTAGGTTAGAAAGGATTTAGGAAATAAAAGGTGGGCTGTGGGTTGATAAAGCCTATATGGGCTGAATTGGGCTGTCAGCCTAACAACCTCCCCCTTCAGCCCATAAGGGAGGCTGTCCCTTTTGCTCCTCAATGTAAATCCATTCCGACCAATTGTCAGCACATCTCCTGCCTCTCTTTCGGTAAGGTTTTTGTCAACATGTTTACTTCATTATCATCTGTATGAATTTTCTAAAGTTGCAATTGCTTCTCTTCAGGTACATTTCGAATCCAGTGGTATCTGACATCTATTTGCTTTGACTTGGAATAAAAAGTTAGGTTCTTACATAAATGGATGGCACTCTGGCTGTCATAATACACCACATAGTTTTCCTATTTCAACCCCAATTCTTGTAAGAATTTTTTTATCCATAACATTTCTTTGCAAACCTCTATAGCAGCAATATATTCTCTCTCTGTAGTGGAGAGAGCAATATACCTTTGCAATCTGGATTGCCATGGCACAGTTCCCCCTGTAAAAGTAAGTACAAAACCTGATATAGATTTTCTTGTATCAATATCTTTGGCCATATCTGCATCTGTGTAACCCGTTAGCACATGTGATCCACCTCCAAAGCTTAAACAGACCTTGGAGCTTCTTCTGAGATATCTCAAGATCCACTTCACTACTGCCTAGTGCTCTTTGCTTGGATTTACAAGAAATCTACTAGTAACACCCACTACATATGCGATGTCCGACCTCGTACATATCATTGCATACATTAGACTTCCAACTGCTGAAGCATAAGGAACATTTTACATTTTCTCCTTCTCCTCATCACTTGCCGGACTTTGTTTTGAGCACAACTTGAAGTGACTTGAAAGAGGAGAACCAACTGGCTTGGAATTACTTATACTGAACTTTTCTAATACTTTCTCGATGTACTTCTCCTGTGACAACCAAATCTTCTTGTTTTTCCTATCACGAGAAATCGACATGCCTAGTATTTGCTTTGTTGGCCCCCATGTCCTTCATTGTAAAGGACTCACTCAGTTCCTTCTTCAACCTTTCAATTGTACATATATCTTTCCCAAGGATAAGCATATCATCAACATAAAGTAAGAGAATAATAAAATTCTCACCAAATCATTTGATGTACACATAATGATCTGAAGCCGTTCTTTTGTATCCATTTTTAGTCATAAATGAATCAAACTTTCGGTACCACCGTCTTGGAGCTTGCTTCAATCCATACAAACTCTTTCTTAACTTACAGACAAAATTTTCTTTACCTTTGACTTTGAAACCTTCTGGTTACTCCATATAAATTTCCTCCTCCAAATCACCATGAAGGAAAGCTGTCTTCACATCTAACTGCTCCACCTCCAAGTCCTGGCTAGTAGCTATTAGGGATCGAGCGGCACTAAGAGGGGGGGGGTGAATTAGTCCAGCGGATAAAATGATAGATTTTTCAACGATTTAAATCAAG
Organism: Musa beccarii; assembly: GCA_024322285.1. NCBI lineage: Eukaryota > Viridiplantae > Streptophyta > Magnoliopsida > Zingiberales > Musaceae > Musa > Musa beccarii. Next base: position 8,365,627 of record CM044402.1, on the reverse strand, counting down.
CATCGAAAACTTTGTACGATGAAAGCAACGTTTCGTTTGAAACCGATTTGGTTGTGTTCTAACTTTAAAGCATGCATACGAAGATGAAAAGGAAGTGGAGCAAGAAAAGTAAAGGCTTGTAGCAAAGTAAAGAGATAAAACAGAAATTTAAACACTCACACAATCAAGACGCAGCGATGTATAGTGGTTCGGTCAAAGTGACCTACATCCACTTTCGAAGCCTTCTCCGATGAGGCTCCCTTCTTCCACTAGCAAATCCTTTTGAAGGGGAAGGACCAAATACCCCTCTTATAACCCTTTATAAGTGGTTCACCCTCTTACAAGATTACACAAGAAGAAGGAAATGAGATGAACACTTAAGCAAATGAAAAATAAGACTTTCCCAAGACTTATTTTCAAAATCTAACTCTCAAATGGTTTTTCTTTTAGCTGAGAAAGGGGGGGTATTTATAGATCCAAAGTGGATTCAAATTTGGGCTCCAAATTTGAAATCAAATTGGAGTTCCCGGTTCTGGTGGTGTCATAGGCGGTGCCACCGCCTATGTTAGCTGCTGACTGACATACAGGGGCGGTACCACCACCCCAGCCAGGCGGTGCTACCGCCCCAGCTTTCCAAGCGCTGGGCGGTAGCAGCAGTGCTACCACCCCAGGCTGGGCGGTAGCAGCAGTGCTACCACCCCAGGCTGGGCGGTGCTACCGCCAAAGACGCACTGGCTTTGGCGGTGCCATCGCCCGACACACAATCTGATGGCGGTGCTACCACCCGGTATCTTTGGTTCATTAGGGCCAAAAACTTTGGCCCAAACTAAGGCCCAATGGCCCCTACTTTGGGTTAAAGGATTAACACCTAATCCTAACCCAAATTAATGTGCTAACTATAAAATTAAAGACATTCCTAAGCTATTACAAAGTTCGCAAGTCAAGTCTTCTTCCGCCGAGCTTCCGGCGGTCTTCCGACGATCCCTTAGAAACCATCCTGCGGATTCCCGACAAGCTCTCGGACTCCACGGTGATTTTGGCGAGTTTCCCCGAGCTTCTTTGGTAAGCTCTGATCTTTCTTGGCAAGCTCCACGAACTTCCGATGAACCTTTCGGCGAACTTCCAAAAACGCTTCGGCAAGCTCCCTACTCATTCTCGGCCGGTTCCGACAGCACTCCCAATGAATCTTCGGACTTCCATCGAACACTCGAACTCCCAATGATCCATCGCACTTGACTTCAACCCTTTGTTTTGGTTTACGTCTTCATCCTTATCGTAGTTTCTCCTACACAAACAAACACTCTACTTCGATCTAGACAGTTATTACAACGCGAATTGACATTCAGTTGCCTGGCACGTCATTGGTCGATGCTTCGTCCGATCCTTCGGCACATCGTCCTCTCTTGCGGTCCATTGCCCAATCGACGATTGACCTCCGTAATCCCGATATCCTTGACGCAACACGCTCTTCTTGGCCCGATACCCGACGTATGAAGCCTCCTGCCGATAGTCAACCGAACCTCCAGCTCGACATCCAATATCCTAACGTGATCACCTCTGGCGCAACGTCAATTCCTCCAGCATCAACTATCTAATCCTGATTGATAGTAGACCTGCGTAACTCAAAACGTAATTAGACCATAAATCACAATCAATTAGTTTCATCATCAAAATCTGAGATTCAATAATCTCCCCCTTTTTTATGATGACAACTAATTGATGACTAACGGAGTTAACCATAACTCCCTAGAATTTAACACAACTCCCCCTATCAATATGCCATTGATAGATATACTTGGATTATCCTAAATCTAAGCAACATTCATCACAATGTTAAGAGAATCAATCAAACCATTGTACAAATATATAAAATATTCAATCAATGCATGAAGTCATCAATCTACTTCTCCCCCTATGTCATCAACAAAAAGGAGAAGTAGCATCATAGCTAGTTTAAAAGATATGCAAATTTTTACAACACACTAGCTATTTATCACATCATTCAACATTCAATCATGGCAAGTTTTTCAAGGATGTCCAAGCATAGCAATCCATCACTTGCTTCTTGCAATTCATCATGGTAAGTTTACACATTCTTTGCTTCCTTTGCATATTCTAGCTACCAAAATTTTTCTTTGCGATGCATAAGCTAGCAATAAATCTTCTCCCCCTTTGTTTTTGTCAAAAAAAAGTGGAGTACAAATAGTCAATGCTTTGATCATGACAAAATAATAAATTTACAACATAAATTTTCAGCATATTAAGTCATGAATTCAATGGAGTCAAAAATCATGATATGAGAGAAAAAGATGATAAGCAAGCAATCAATAATGATAAGCAAGCTAACATACCTTGCGACACGCAAGTTAGCTTCCTTTCAATTTTTCTCTTTTATAACTAAGTTTCCCTTTTGCAAGCCATCAACTTTTTGTTTGCAATGAGCTAGTAATTTTTGTAAAATTTATAATATTTTAAACATGCAAGCTCATGAGTTAAAAAATAATGCAACTTTGCAATTTCTTTCTTCTCATTTTGAGAAGTGCAAGTTTTGCCTTTTGCAAGTTCTAGCTAGCTATGTTTGTCACTTTCACTTGTGATACATAAGCTAGCAAGCTAACTCCCCTTTTATCATTATCGGAAAGAAGGGAGGAACCAATGAAAAATTTGCATCAATCAATATATCAATCATCACATGATGCATACAAAACATAGATGCAAAGAATTCATGAAAGATATCAATATGAAATATCAATAAGGATCAACACCAAAAGACATCATTCATGATTCATCATAAAGCAAATTTCATTTATGTCAAATGTTCAATTTACCACACAAGGCAAAGAAATCTTGTCATTTCTATATCATGAAATATATGACATCAAGGCTCATGATTTATTTAAAAAGATATAGTACAAAGAGTAACTTGATTCATGCATAAGAATTCCAAGTATCAAATATTAAAATATTGAGACTTGGATTATGATAAAGCTCATTCAAGTTCGAATCATCAAAATCATTAACATAGTTTGTGAGATTCACAAATGACATAAACTTGAATTGTTTTCCTCTTTAGTAACTGATAAAAAGAAGCAATCATAGAGGAGAATATTTTGATTCCCAAAAATATCTCAAGTCAAGAATTCAAGGTTTTGATTTCAAGAGATCAAGAGATGAATCAAGAATCTTTAATAAGTCTTATTCAAATTCATAAAAGATATCAAGTCAAGCAAAATTTCTTTTAAATCAATATTCAAATCATGATAAGTGATATTTTAAGTGTTTGCATTAATATTTCAATCATCAAGTCATGTGTATTGAAACATAAGAGAAAAATCAAATTGTGCATGCAATATTTCAATCTTCAAAACATATTTTCTCAAGTTGAGTATCAATAAGTTAAGAGAAAATAATTTATGATTTATTTGGATTTTTCTTCAACAACATGGGAGAATCATGGTATGAAGTGAGAGATCTTGAAAGACTTAAGTTATCAAGATCACAATGTAGTTTAAGCTTATTCAAATCAAATTATTAACTTGAATCATCAAAATCAATTTCGAGATTCATAAAATATCATGAAATCATTAATTTCGACAAGATAGGAAAAATATCTTCTTTTTAAGTTGTTTGTTTCATACGAGTGTGCTCATGTTTCTAAAATGAGTATCAAATTCAAGACCAAAACATGAGTTTGTCATCAAGATATATATCCTTTAAATACTTATGATGATCATAAAATCATTAGTATGACAACCATCATTATCAATGATGATTACATAAGATATGTCCAATTATTTATATGAAACCCATCATTGTATTATTTGAAATATAAGTTATCATTAAATCCATTAAGATCATAAGCATTACATGTAAAGCATCATGATAGTATATTTCTCATTTTTATGTGTTTCCATTTCAAGTGATTTGATCATTCATAAGAATATACTCATGTTTTCATATAGGTCCAAAGAGCAAGTTTCAAGAAAAATATTAAAACCGAAAATATCATATTTTTTAAAATATTTGTCATGTTTTTTTTCATTAGTTATAAGTCTCATAACATGAATTCATTTATCTCAATAGAATGAAAAAATCATTTTCATTTTAAGCAATTTGATGTGAATATTCAAAATTTTTATAAAAAATGTATCAAAACAAAACAAAGCTTAGTCATAAAAGGCAAGATTAAATACATAAAAATGATAGTACACTTTAATTTTAGGTCTTTAAAAGGCCATGTTGATTTTTGAAAATCATGCATCTATTTATAAATTTGAAAAAAGGGTAAGTTTCATTAATCACAAGATGACACTTTTTATTCAACATCACTTCAAAACTCATGCATGATATAAAATTATCAAACATCATGTTTAGAGACAATGTAAACCATCAAGATACTTATGCATGGGTTGATTCTATTAGGTGTCTAAACATTATCACAAATCATACAATCATCATTTATATTTTTACTTTTCAAAAATACTATAAAGAAAAGCATAGTATAATTTTTAAAATAATTTTTAATTTCTAAAAACACAAGAAAAGCATGAAAAAAATTCCTACTAACTAAGATAAGCATTCATGGAAATCATCATGTAATTTCAAAATAAGGTTCAACTTGGGTGAGTTTCTTACCTTATTGTCGAAAACCCATGAAAGCCCATTTTGCCTCTTCTTTCTTAATTCTTCTTTCAAGCCTTCTTCTTCTTCTTTGACCTCTTCCTCCATTCAAGTTCATTTGTCTTTTTAGATTTTTGTTTAATAAACTTATTAACATTCATTAAAATGTTCAATGTCCTCATTATCCTCATCACTTGAGTCATTACTCAAGTGGCATTCATTTGTCCGATGTTCCAAATCCTTCTTGTTCTTTAGAAGGTGGTTCATATGTTCATCATGTTTAAATGTTTCAAGAAACTCATTTCATAGGTCATTAATGAACCCAATTAGTTCTTCAATGAAAAATCATTTAAATTTTTAATTCTTGTATTGCGTTACTTTTGGATCCCCATTTTGGGAGGGATCTTAAAATCTTGTTAGTGAGTTCAAAATTCGAAAAACTATTTACCAAGACTTTTCAAGCTATTGACGACATCCGTGAAGCGGTGTACATATCATCGATAGTTTCGCTTGGTGTCATTTGGAAGAGCTCAAAATCATGCAACAAGAGGTTTACTTTCAAGTCTTTAACTCTACTAGTTCCTCATGCGTGATTTCAAGTGTTTGCCAAATATCAAAAGCCGTTTCGCAAGAAGAAATCTGATTGAACTCATTTTTATCTAAAGCACAAAATAAGACATTCATAGCCTTTGCATTTAAATAAAAGATTTTTTCTCTCTAAGTCCGACCATTCGTTCGTCGATTTAGAGGAGGGTTGAAAGCCATTTTCAATGATGATGTTCCAAAATCCAAATTCATTGAAAGCATGAAAACTCTCATTCGAGTTTTCCAATAAGTGTAGTCCGAACCGTTAAAGAACGGTGGACGAAAAACCGAAAAGCCCTCTTGAAAACCATTTAGAGCCATTTCTCATGGGTGTAAGTCCGAAAGAGAAAGAATGTGGCTTTGATACCAATTGTTAGGGATCGAGCGGCACTCAGAGGGGGTGAATTAGTGCAGCGGATAAAATGATGGATTTTTCAGTGATTTAAAACAAGCTTCGAAACTTCGTGATGATGAAAGCAATGTTTCATTTGAAACGATTTTTGCATTCTAACTTTAAAGCATGCGTACAAAGATAAAAGGAAGTGGAGCAAGTAAAGTAAAGGCTTGCAGCAAAGTAAAGAGATAAACAGAAATTTAAACACTCACACAATCAAGACGCAGCGATGTATAGTGGTTTGGTCAAAGTGACCTACATCCACTTCCGAAGCCTTCTCCGATGAGGCTCCTTCTTCCACTATCAAATCCTTTGAAGGGAAAGGATCAAATACCCCTCTTACAACCCTTTACAAGTGGTTCACCCTCTTACAAGATTTCACAAGAAGAAGGAAATGAGGTGAACACTTAAGCAAATGAAAACAAGACTTTCCCAAGACTTATTTTCAAAATCTAACTCTCAAGGGTTTTCTTTCAACTGAGAAAGGGGGTATTTATAGATCTCAAAGTGATTCAAATTTAGGCCCAAACTTGAAATCAAAATTGGAATTCTTTGAATTTTTTTGGTGTCGAGGCGATCGACACACTCAGCGTTATTATGTTAGTCTGGCGACGACAGCACCGCTGCTTTCCACCGCCTAACTGTGGCGGTACTACCGCTTCCGCTACCAGCGGTGATACCGCCAGCTTTTTCCGAGCACCAGCGGTGCTACTCGCCCACCAGCCGAGCGGTATTACTACCGCCTTTCGCTTTCAGCGCTAGGTAGTAGCAGCGGTACTCGCCACAGTGGATGGACTACCGCCCGACACCTGACGATGCTTGGCATGCTACCGCCATGCACGTCTTGGTTCTGTTTGGGCCAAAATTTTGGCCCAAACTCATCCTAATCAAGGGCCAATGGGCCCCAACTTTGGGTTATTAACACCTAATTCTAACCCAAAATAATATGCTAACTACGAATTTAAAGACGTTCCTAAGCTATTACAAAGTCCACAGTCAACTTCTTCCGGCGAGCTTCCAAATAACTTCCGACGGTCTTCCGACGATCCCTCGGAAACCATCCTACGGACTCCCAGTAAGCTCTCGGACTCCACGATGATTTTGGTGAGTTCCCCCCAGCTTCTTTGGCAAGCTCTGATCTTTCTTGGCAAGCTCCGCGAACTTCCGACGAACCATCTGGTAAACTTCCAAAAACCCTTCGGTAAGCTCCCTACTCGTTCTCGGCCGGTTCCGGCAGCACTCCCAATGAATCTTCGGACTTCCATCGAACACTCGAACTCCCAACGATCCATCACACTTGTCTTCACCCTTTGTTTCGCTTTACGTCTTCATCCTATCGTAGTCACTCCTACACAAACAAACACCAAAAACTCTACTTCGATCTAGACAGCTTATTACAACGCAATTGACATTCGATGTTCGACATCATTGGTCGATGCTTCGTTCGATCCTTCGGCACATCGTCCTCTCTTGCGGTCCGTTGCCCAATCGACGATTGACCTTCACAATCTCGATATCCTTGGCGCAACACGCTCTTCTTGGCCCGATGCCCGACGTACGAAGCCTCTTGCCGATAGTCGACCGAACCTCCGACTCGACATCCAATATCCTGACGTGATCACCTCCGGCGTAACATCAATTCCTCCAGCGTCAACTGTCTAATCCTGATCGATAGTAGACCTGCGTAACTCAAAACGCAGTTAGACCACAAATCACACTCAATTAGTTTCATCATCAAAATCCGAGATTCAACATTGAGGACCCAAGCCGTGGCGCGAGTCAACACGAATAGAAGACATTTTAATAACGTGGGGCTACCCGCCGAGTTTAAAGTCATATAAATTTTGACCAGAAGCCTTTTCCCAGTAATTTGGCTTTGTCAGCTTTGGTTGAGAATAATATTCTTGAGTCTTCAAGTCCGAAACCCACTTGTTCTTCACGGACCGGCCTTTTTCTCTGGAAAGGGGTACCAAATCATATGTGTGAGTTCTTTTGTAGAGCATCCATCTCTTCCTGCATAGCAACTAGCCACTTCTTTTTCTGCTCACTTACAACTACTTCTTGGTAATTCTTTAGTTCACCTATATCAATAAGTATCACATAATCATCTGGAGAGTATCTTTGAAAAGAGAGTCAAAGAGTGCTTGAAATCTTTTCAACGAGGTTCAAGCGGAAGGGCTCCTCACTTCTTCTTGCTCGACGTGTTCTACGGTGGTATTAACATCCGGTTCTACACCATCTTTTCTCACATCTCCCCATTACCCTGATATCCGAGGGATAAGCTGGATCACAGGGGATCTGCTAATCCTTCAGAAAGTCTTGGCTAGTGCCTTCTTGAAATCCTCAAGGGTTTGATCATCGGAAGAGTGGGCATCTCTACTTCTAAACACCTTCTTGAAACGGATCCCAAAGTCCGACATGTAACCAAATTGATGGGTGTGAATAGCTAAGAAAAATAAACCCTCTCTTATCTTACCATCCGCCGCCGACCCGATCTTTCATTGAAGGGTTCGAGTTGGAGCATGCATGTCGGCACACAACCATGGTGAACACTCTCAAATGCCCATAGGAAACATTTTTCTCTGACCATACGATGCTCGCAAAATCGCATCTAGGATTGACTTGGGTATAGGGGCGAGATAAGTCGATCCATCAAGTAGTAGTTCCTCAAAGCCTCATCCCAAAACCTTTTAGGTAACTTTGCTTGTAAAGCCATGATTAGATCTTTTCGAGATGGTGTGGTTCATCCTCTCTTTGCAATTGCATTATCTTTGAGGTGTACTAAACTTTATCTCAATTGGATGCCATGTGACCTGCAATAATTATTAAACAATCCTGTATAGCTCACCATCATTTTTGGTATTATGCATTTCAATTGACTTTCGGGATGAACTCGGCATGAAACTATTTGAAGACATCAATAACCCATCCTTGGTCTTCAACCTGCATAAACCCAAACTTTTCTAGAAAAAGATCATCTATAAAAGTAACAAAATAAAGTGCGCTAAGGAGTGTAACAACTCACCGCCGATCAATAGAACCAAAGGAGTTTTTGTCCTTAAAAGACCACCATCACGATCGTAAAACACGATCCAAGGCATGTATTTTTCTAGACAAAAACCAGTAGGACTAGCAAATGAAACTCTATATTGTTTACCAACTAAATAATCAATACAAGAGTTCAAACATGTACCTCTGAGGTCAGGCAATACCTCTCTCTTGGAAAGAGCTTGCAGTCCCTTCTCGCTCATATATCTCAATTGCTTATACCACAACTCCATGCTGAAGTCTTTCTCTATAGCATTTAGTTGCTCACCACAAGCTTTGGCCTGTAACTTGTACAAAGTGTGACATTTCTTTCCATTAGCTATAACAAGAGACACCTTACTGAGTTTCTATTGCTCTCTGTGAAACCTGCTATCATAATCTTCATCATCTAGTCTTCTAACTAAGATTAAATTCAGCCTCAAGTCAACCACATGCCTCACATCCTTAAGCACCAACTTATATCCAAGGTTGGTCTTTATGTGGATGTCACGAATGCTAATGATGTTTGCTGTACCATGGTTGCCCATCTTGATAACACCAAAATTTCCAAACCTGTAGGTAGTAAAGAACTCTCTCCGTAGTGTAGCATGATAAGAAGCTCTTGTGTTAATTATCCACTCGAGATCCTAACATATACAAGAAAAAATATCATTAGAAGGGGACAAAATCAAATAATCACCAACCTACACTATAGCTGTTGTATTCTCTTTTGGCTCTGTAGACTCCACTTCTTTTCTCTGTTTCTTGCTCTTCTTAGGTTACTTACATTGATTCTTATAATGTCCTTTCTAACCATAATTATAGCAAAAAATATCTTTCCTTGATCTTGAGTTGCTTCTACCTATGCGTGAATTGCTTCTATCTTTAGACTTTGACCTTCCTCTGTTCTCTGAGATAAGTGTCTATGAATCAATCTGAGATGCTGTTAAGTTCTTTCTTCTCAACTCCTTATTCAACAAACTGCTTGTTACTTGACTTATAGTAACAATACCATCTGGCACAGAATTACTGAGGAAACCACCAGTGTCTCCCAACTTTCTGACAATGAATTGAGAAGTAACAATGCCTATAACTCATCATCAAGAGATATTTTCATAGAAGATAACTAGTTCGTAATACTCTGCATTTCATTTAAATACTCAGTAATAGAAGCACCCTCTTTATATTTCAAGTTAACAAGTTTTCTGATTAAAAAAGCTTTGTTGTCAGTTGTTTTTCTTTCATAGAGACCTTCCAATTTTTTCCAAAGAGAATATACAGAACTTTCAGTAGAAACATTATGAAAGACACTATCATCGAGCCATTATCGAATAAACCTAATTATTTTTCGATCTAATCTCTTCCACTCATCATCTATCATAGTTATGGGTTTTTCACTATCCCCTTGCAAAGGTCCATACAAATCTTTGCAATACAAAAGATCTTCCATTCTTGAATTCCATATCATCCAATTGTTTTTGTTTAAACTAATCATGCGAGAAACACTACCGGCCTCCATATTCAAACACAAAAATTATATCACCAAAACCTTGCTCTGATACCAGTTGATGGGATAAAAAGGGTCAACAATCAAGGAAGAACTTTTGTATATGAACAATGCTAGTAGACCGTAACACATAGCGGAATTAAATGAAAGTCACAATCAAATAGAACACTAAGATTTACGTGGAAAATCCCTTCAACGTGAAGGGTAAAAACCATGGTGCAAACAAGAGAAAATCCACTATAGAGATAATGAATGTACAATTCTCAAAGTCTCTTGCCCAAAACCCAAGCAACAATCACAAGAGAATAACTGGGATACAAGGATCACGTCACTGTGCATAATATCCAAAATCTCCCCAAGCAATCATAGTAAAAATTTACTGTAGATATGATCTAACCTGAGATGAGAAACTGTTTGGATGAATGAGAATAATTTCTGCATTTTCCTTGACTTCTTCCCTTTCTTTTTCTCTTGTTTTTCTGTCATTTTCTCCTCTCTTTGAATCCCCTTTGTTGTTGCAAAGTTTTTACCTTTTGCTGTGATTTTTTCTCCTATTTTCATAGCCACCATTAGCCCCTATTTATAATTAAGGTTTAGGTTAGAAAGGGTTTAGGAAACAAAAGGTGAGCTGTGGGCTGATAAAGCCTATATTGGCTGAATCGGGCTGTCAGCCCAACAACCTCCCCCTTCAACCTATAAGGGAGGCTATCCCTTTTTTTTCCTCAATGTAAATCCATTCCGACCAACTGTCGGCACATCTTCTGCCTCTCTTTCGGTAAGGTTTTTGTCAACATGTCTACTCCATTATCATATGTATAAATTTTCTAAAGTTGCAACTACTTGAAATGAAAAGTTGAGTTCTTACATAAATGGATGGCACTCTGACTGTCACAATACACCACATAGTTTTCCTGTTTCAGCCCCAATTCTTATAAGAATTCTTTCATCCATAACATTTCTTTGCAAACCTCTATAGCAACAATATATTCTCCCTCTGTGGTGTAGAGAGCAATACACCTTTGCAATCTGGATTGCCATGACACAGCTCCCCATGCAAAAGTAAGCACAAAACATGATGTGGATTTTCTTGTATCAATATCTCTGACCATGTCTACATCTGTGTAACCCGTTAGCATAACTGGTCCACCTCCAAAGCTTAAACAAACCTTAGAGCTTCTCTGAGATACCTCAAAATCCACTTAAAAGTGTATCAGAAATGTATCTGAGATATCTCTAAGATATCTCGAAACAAAACACGTTTCGACGAATAAGTTCGTATCGGTGAAATTGTATCAGAAATACTCTAACTTAAAAGTGTATGCAGGTGAGTGATGAGAAAGTAGAGTAGTGAGCAAGTAAAGTAATTTGCAATATAAATAAAATCAGAACAGAAATTACACAGTAAGGAATGAATACACCAATTTATAATGGTTCGATCATCCGACCTATGTCTACTCCCGATTCCTCCTTCGTCGAGGTTACCAGTATCCACTAGTAGTCTTCCTTCAATCGGTGAAGACTAATCACTTTTTTACTACCCTCTTTTATAAGGTTTTACTTACACTCTTCCTTAGAATACTCTCTATGCTTAAGGAGGGACTCTATACTTTTATAAGGGTTTCAACTTTGGATTTCATAGAGTTTTTGTTCTCTTTTCTTTTATAATTCCTGTGGTCCTAAGTAAGAATAGCTAGAGTATTTATGGACCCCAAATGGCTTCAAAACTTGGAGCCAAAATTCAAACAGCACTAGATTTTGAGGTATTGGCGGTATCACCGCTTGTGTTGGGTGGTACCATTGCCTGCAGCACTCTGTTAATGGACAGTACCACTGCCTAGTTTGGCGGTACTAATTGAGTTGGCCCCTAATTGAGTTAGCTCAATTCTAATTCAATTATACCTTAATCCTACTTCAATCTCGATAATTATTACAAAGCATAATTGAATGTTATCCGGCATGTCATTGGTGTTGGGTAGTAAGCCCAATTCAACCCATATGGGATTTATTAGCCCACAGCTGATAGAACCCTAGAGGAATTCTATGGAGATTGATCTTTGAGGGGGATCAACCCTTGGAACACTATAGGGGTTCCACCCTCCAAGTAGCCTGGTGGCTGCAATTGTAGATTGATCTTTCTTATTCCAAAGAGATGGAGGCTACAAGCTTATATAGAGCTCCAAACCCTAGCCCTAGGGGCTGCTTCCTAAGTGAACTACCCAATTTGCTCTCAACCTTAGCGGGCCGGCCCAGTAACAAGGGGGTGACGGCTAAGAAGCCCAAAGACCCAAATATAAACCCTAGCCTCTCTTCTTTATAGGATAGAGGTGGCTAGGTGGGGTTTATTACATTCTCACAGGGTTTTTATTAGCTACTACATGATTGAGTAGGACCTTACCCTGCTAGGGTCCTATCGGCCCCGCCTCTTCAAATCAACCTTGTCCTCAATGCTAGGGTTCCATGAACTCGGGAACCTCTCGCTTCACTCATCATATGATTCCTATGTGGCATCTTCGAGTGGTAAATTAGTCCAATGTACTAGTACTTCGGTGGAGGGATCGTCGACGACGCGCATCACGACTCTGCTGAGTCGAGGATGGCTTGTGGTTAGGCTTGAATATTTCCATCATCGCGGTGTTGGGCGCTTGGATCTGGGGTGTCTCGTGTTCTCCTAACTTGGGCTTCAAGCATGACACATGGAAGACAGGGGGTGAATTTTGGCATCTTCGGTAATTTAAATCATGCGCCCACGCTCCAATACGCTTTATGATCTAATAGGGCCCATAAAAACGTGGAGATAGCTTCATAGAGGCTCGTGTGTTGATGGATAGTTGCTTGTATGGTTGTAGGCGAAGATAAACCCGCCTCCTACTAAAAATTCTCTTTCACTTCTTCGTGTGTCACTTGTGGCGCTTCATTCTAGCTTCTCGAGCGAACCCCGGAGAGATTATCCTTTAGCAAATTGTAGGAGTTTGTCCTGTTAATTAAATCTTGATCGACTGATCTACCTTAGCCGAGCCAATTACATACTTTGGAATCACAAGGGCCTGACCGACCATATAATGCTTCATATGGGGTACATTTTATAGATGAATGATATGTAGTATTGTACCACCATTCGGCCCAGAACCCCGGGCCATTTCATCCACTCCTTTGGTCGATCACTAGCAAAACACCGAAGGTATGTCTCTAAACATCTGCTCACCACTTCGCTTGGCATCGTCATCGGTTTGGATGATGATATAGTGCTCATCTTGAGTTTGGTGCCCTGTTGCGAAATAACTCGATCCAAAATTTACTAGTGAAGACCCCGTCACGATCACTTATGATGGACCTTGGCATCCCATGGGTTTGACAATATTTACTATGAAAATCTGGGCGGCAATACTAACAAAGCGCTGTGTAGGGATTTCATTTCGCTCAAAGCGAAAAAATGAGCATATTTCGTAAGTCGATCAACCACCACAAGGATTGTGCTTTTACCTTTGGAAGGTGGCAGCCCTTCGATGAAGTCCATGGAGATGTCGACCACACCGAACCCCGGGTATGGGTAGTGGTTGTAGTTTCCGGACTGCGCTTTGCTTTCACCTTTTTCTTTCGCTGACATACATCACATCAGTGCTACGTATTCGTAAATAATTTTTTTGGCATCCCTTTCAATAAAAGTTTTGCTTCACTCTTTTGTAGGTTCTTAGAAATCCGGAGTGCCCCGCTAAAGGTGTGAGTGCATTTCGTGCAGAATGACTTTGATGTAAGGGGAGTTTGGTATAAGTTTTCAATACGACCTTTATAGCGTAGATCCCTCGAATCCCAAGTATAGTGAGCTATTGCGCTTGGATCCTCCTCCCAAAAATGTGTTTGATGATGTTTGCTAGTTTCTGGATTCTTCTTCCATTCCTCCCGGCGACAAGGTTGTTCTTTGGAGATGCATAAGAACTGCCACCATTTATCTTGTGTGGAAACTTTCTCCATTCGTTAGGTTGAAAGTTGGTTACGTTGCCGCGCTTCGCGTAGGGTGACCTGTTTACCTTTGCAATAGAATTTCATAATCAATTTGGAAAAATTCTAAGAGACATCACCTAGTATCGTTTTGGGCCATTCTATGCCTAGCACCTCATAATCATCAATTGGTAGGAGGAAGAAGTCGGCAACAATTTCTTGTCCGGTGCTGCGCCGCAGTTTCACTTGTGGGCATCTTTGGTCGCATTTTAGGATTCGGTGTTTTGGGTGCCGGCAACCTTTTACGTCGAACTTGCTGCAACCTTCAATATAGAGCGCCATCCGAGCAGCAACCTTACTATTTAGAAAATTATTAGTACTTTGGATGCACAGATCAATGAGAACGGTGATTGGTTGTTGTTTGAGCAGCCTCCAACTTTCATCGTTTGCGGATTTGAGTAGCCAGGCTGCGCATGTACCATAAAGTCGGTTGATTATGGTTCTTCTTCCACATCTTCATCCTCATGTTCAAGACTCTCTTCTGGCTGTTCACTGATCTCTTCTTCCACTGGTTCAATCACAAGAAGTCTTCCTTTTTTACAGCGATGCTCGCAGCTCCACAGCTCGTTACAATGCCAACATAACCCCTTGGCGAGTTGGTCTCAAGCTCTTCTCTTGTCAACCTTTTTTGGTGCAGGAGCTCAACCGATAGTAGGGGGCTGAGGGATTCGATATTGCTGGTTGGGGAATGACCCTAGTCCTCCGGGCTTTGGTTCAATCGCTCCTCCTCGAAGTCGTGCGAAAGAGATGGCTGCCATAAGCGTGTACGGTTGTCGTGCTTTAACTTCTCCCCGGATCTCCGGCTTTAAGCCCTCAATAAATGTCCCCAATAACTATATTTCAGAACAATCACGAGTTTGATTAGATAACCTTTCAAACCTGGTTTGATACTCCTGGATGGTGGAAGTTTGTCGGATCTTTGCTAGTTGTCCGTCGATGTTCTCGTCGAATCTCAAGACTTGGTCCCCGGGTAAGCGGATCAGTAGTCCTTCTTTGAATTGTCACCATGAGAGGACTCCATGAGTGTGTTCAAACCAATCAAACTATTGTATGGCATCCCCTTCAAGATGTATAGCTGCAATTTCTACCATAGATGCGTCTGCGACTTTGTGGTACTGAAAATATCACTCCGCACATGAGATCTAACTAATCGGGTCTTCTTCTTCCCATCTAGGGAAGTCCACCCTTATGCGTGGATAGTAGGGATCGACCATAGAGCCTCCCTTCTCTTGGGAGTCATCTCTTCGGTCGAGCTCTCTCTTGGATGAGATTTCTTTGGGCTCGGCCGTTCGACCCAAACTGAGTTCTAAAAGAGAGCCCGAATCTTATCCTCCATTCGCCCGTCTCGGGCTTGAATTTAGCATTTATCGCCTCCTCGGATGCTATAGTATATGCCTCCAGATCTGTAATATTAAGATCTCTCTTTATTGCCGGGTTAAAGGCATGAATTATTTGAAGACAGGGAGTGGTGCCGAAAGGGTTTGTGGATCGGTGGATGTAGGCAGCGCACCAAAAATGCCTGGTTTAGGCTTGTTTTATGGCTATTTTGGGTGCTGTTTGGGGCTACGATTTGATGGAGTTTTGGGCTGAGATGGTAGTGGATAAAGGTTATGGAAGAGGGTTTTAGATCAGTGGTAGATTGCAGCAAAGATTTGACAAAAATCAGTGGCAATTGCTGCCTATGTGAGTTGCCTCGTAAGAGCAGAATTGTCATCGAAGAAATAGTGATTTCTCGATGAAATTTCCAGCGAAAACTCAGGGATTTGAGGAGGGGGTTTGATAGTAGAATCTTAGTTTAGATAGCAACAAGGATAACAAATTGGATCAAGAAATTTTGGCAGCAAAGCAGTAAAGAAATCGGTGCAAGTTGCGATAGCGAGGAGAATTCTCCGCGCTCTCAAAAAATTTCAGCGCGTTTGCGCTTCACAAGCAGCCAAAATTGCAGGCAACACACGAATTTTTTTTTGAATTCCACAATAGATCAATCATGGATGAGAGCCAAGATGCTATGAGGTGCACAAAAATTTTGTTCAAAAGGATAACAATTAGATCGGTTAAAGCAAAGCAACACGCGCCGCTTGTTGAAATTTTCTACAAAATGATCCTTCGTTTTGGCCCGTGGTAACTTTTGCGGCGCGCAAGGAATTCGCAGGCAAGGGATTGATAGAAAAACTTCTTTTTTGATATTTTAGATGAAAAATTACAGCAGCAAAAGGTATTGGTGGTAGAAAAATATCAGATCTCTCGATGCAATTAGAGGTGGCGATCAGAGATTGATTTGATCTCGCCAAGAGATGACGGTGGAGACAACGACGTCAAGAGCAATTATGGGAATTGCTTGGCTAATGGTGGGCGGCAGGGATGGCAGCAAAAGCAGCAAGATCGCTGCTCTGATACCAGATGATAGAACCCCAGAGGAATTCTATGGAGATTGATCTTTGAGGGGGATCAACCCTTGGAGCAGCTATAGGGGTTCCACCCTCCAAGTAACCTGGTGGCTGCAATTGTAGATTGATCTTTCTTATTCCAAAGAGGTGGAGGCTACAAGCCATATAGAGCTCCAAACCCCGGGTAGCCCTAGGGGCTGCTTCCTAAGTGAACTACCCAATTTGCCCTCAACCTTAGCGGGCCGGCCCAGTAACAAGGGGTCGACGACTAAGAAGCCCAAAGACCCAAATATAAACCCTAGCCTCTCTTCTTTATAGGATAGAGGTGGCTAGGTGGGGTTTATTATATTCTCACAGGGTTTTTATTAGCTACTACATGATTGAGTAGGACCTTACCCTGCTAGGGTCCTATCAACAGCCTACCTTTTCCTTTTTCTAAACCCAAAGTTTAAATAGGGAGCTAATGGTGATTACGAAAATTAGGAGAAAATTACAACAAAAGGGCAGCAATTTTTGCAATAGTAAGGTGATTCAAAAAGAGGATAAAAGGGCAGAAAAACAAGAGAAAAAAAAGAAAAGAAGACAAGGACTACACAAAGACTGTTCTCATTCATCCAAATAGTATTCTTATCTCAAGTTAGATTAGATATGTAGTGAATTTTTACTATGATTGCTTGGGGAGGTTTTGGATATTGTGCATAGTGATGTGATCCTTATATCCCAGTTATACTCTTATGATTGTTGCTTGGGTTTTGGGTAAGAGACTTTGAGAATTGTACATTCATTATTCCTATTGTGGATTTTCTCTAGTTTACCATGTGGTTTTTACCCTTCACATTGGAGGGGTTTTCCACCTAAATCTTGGTGTCATATTTGATTGTGATTTTAGTTTAATTTCATTGTGTGTTACGGTCTACTAGTATTTGTTCATATACAAAAGTTCTTCCTTGCTGTTATTTTTGCTGGGAAATCAGGAGATTCGGCATCTCATGCACAGCAGAAAACAAAAATAAGATTGGATTTCCCATAATTACGTGTTGATGATCGTGCGCTACTTGGATAACCGGTAAAAATCGTAAATCCAAAAAAATCTACATGTATCATGTCGGATGCATTACATAAAAGGAGATCGTATATCCTCGCCCGTTCTAGATTCGATGAAGAGGATGAAGGAGCACTAGCGTACTCGACGCTCAGCAAATCCACATAGCGGACACTTTCGATGGTAGGATAGATCACATGGTGATCTCTCTCCACATGCACCACAAGGTTCGATTGGAGCCAAGGAGGAGGAGAGAGGCTAGAATCCAATAAGAGGATGACTACCAAAAGCTCTCAACCTATGAACTAGGAGGTTTCTCCTATTTATAGAGATGGAGGAAGCTTATCCTTAACAGATCCTATTCACACTAGATCTCTATCCAATTGGATCTCATTAGATCATATCCACAGGATCCAATTTGATCTCATCCAATTGAATCTTATTCAATCATTCAA
This sequence comes from Musa beccarii, assembly GCA_024322285.1. Classification (NCBI taxonomy): domain Eukaryota; kingdom Viridiplantae; phylum Streptophyta; class Magnoliopsida; order Zingiberales; family Musaceae; genus Musa; species Musa beccarii. Next base: position 8,347,635 of record CM044402.1, on the reverse strand, counting down.
TTGACTCTCATCCAATTACCCAATTGGATCTCATCCACAAGATCCAAACTAGGGACTTTGGGATATCTCGGTCACACTTCTACTCATCACAATATCCACCTCCTTGTATGACGATCTCTGGCCTTATCTGAGGGCCGTGCCGTGAGTTGCTCCCGTCGAAAATTCTTCGACTCAAAACACCTGCCCACGCTATAGTGATTATTATCTCCATAATAATTCACTCACGATTTCTCGGTCCTATGGTGTTGGCCTTTGCCATAGTCCCCAATGATATAAGAGGATATAATCCATCGACTTTCATAGTCGAGGTGAAATTACCATGTATCTATAGTCTCTCATCCATCTAATATCCATTTGCCATATATTTTCATGGTAGAGTTAGGCCCATATGGAAGAAAGTTGGGGGCTAGAAGACGATCTCGAGTCTCAACTCTAATCGATTCTCCCAGAGAACTCCTTGTCTCTTAGGACTTCGAATAACCTTATAGGGATTTTGCTTTGCGAGTATATGGGGAGTATTCATCTCATGATATCGAGAGTGGATGATCCTTTATTGACACACAATTGCCTTCGTAAGATTTGCACCATTCTGGAGCCCAGCTATACGGATTGACTCTCCAAACTTACCAGTCCGGCGTTAAAGATTGATGGAGTACTCTTTCAAGATATCTTTAGTACCTCAAGTCAAGGACCGTTCTTATTGGGACTATGCGAATTGTGCGGTTAATATTAGGTATCATTAACCTCAACATTCTAACTAGATCAATCACGCGGAACTCATTCTCCAATGAGCACCTGCTTTAGAGGGACTATACCTCTAGTGTCCCCACGGAAGTTTGAGGCAATAACAGTCTGTGAGACCAGCCCTTAGATGTCATCATATAAGCGGTATATAGCGTGTATTCAACGAGTCTATCCGATTTCTCGATGTCCTCATTTTGAGTAACTTTAATCGTGATGGGGATGATTTAGGATTGTGTTTAAAGGTATATCGACCTCATTATCATGATCTCATCACGATCCGATTCCCATTACATAGATCCATGGACATTATAATATTCATCCAGATAATGTAAAAAAATATCAATAATAATATATGAAGAGATCGACTTAACATGTAACATGTGCCATCACTCACGTGATTGGCTTGTAGGGCACCTACAACCAATAATCTCCCACTTAACCTAAAGCCAATCACCTACGTTTCCGTCCCCACTCGGACCTTTGTGATCACTTGTCAACCCATAATGATCAGGATTTGACCGCGATCTACAATGTTATCTTCGGATAGAACTCTTTCCACTACTACATCTCATCAGGCCACGATCTCTCTGATCAAGTGGAACCTCCTCAGAACGTGCTTAGACTTCTAATGAGACCTAGGTTCCTTTGCTTAAGCAATTGCCCCATTGATGTCGCAATATAAGATAATCGGCTCTTCGCTGTTCAGTACAACTCCTAGATCTGTGATGAACTTCTTCATCCAGACTCCCTCCTTGCTGCATCTATTGCAACAATATATTGTGTGAATTGCAGAATCCGTGTAGTCTTTGAACTTGAAACTTTTCCAAGGCCATCCGCCAAGGGCACTCTATTCAGGGTGAAGACATACCACGAATTCGACGCTTCATCGGTATCATCGACATTGAATCGCGAGGATGGCCCGAGTCCTTGTGCGGTTGGTCCTCAACTCGAGCGGTCGTCGTTGGTTGTCGAACACGATCCTTGGATCCTTCTTAAGTACTTGAGGATACACTTCGTGCTATTTTCTAGTGCTCGACCTGGATCGAGGCCTTGAGGACCTACGTGACGTGGCTCGAGTCGATGCATGCGCTGCGACCCCAGGTCGTGGGGGCTACCACGAGCATTTAAGCATATATGAAGACCCTATCGGAGGCATAAGATATTCTATCAATGTATTCCTTTAACGGGCGAGTCTTTGGGATATACTCCTAGAAAGTGATATTCCATGTCTCATAGGTATGAGACATCTCTTGAATTTTTCAAGTCATACCTTTTGAAATGGGCGTCTATGGGGAGGGTGACAAGCCAAGCATCTGCTTGGATCTATCTCTATAGATTTGAATCCCGCCAACGAATATAGGGTTGCTTCCCCCAGGAATCAGCCCCAATCGAGAAGTGTCTAGATAGCCAAGCTTTTATATGGGCGAGAGAGTATTCCTAATCATTCCCGATGATTAAGATGTCATCCACTTAACACTAAGAAGGTGATAGTGCTTGAAACCTTCCTATACACGGATGGGGCTCATGCACCTTCTTAATGCGAAGTCATAAGATCTGATCGCCTTATCAAATCTTATGTTTCAACTTCGAGAAGCTTACTTTAGTCCATAAATGGACTAAAGCAATCTGCACACCTTATCTGGATTGTGCTTGGATATGAACTTCTTAGGCTGTATCATATACACTTTCTCTTCGAGGTTGCTATTGAGGAATATAGATTTCACGTCCATTTTGTAATATCCCTCATTTTCAGAATTTATGTAAGGACGTATGTGTAAAATTGAGGACCTATTTATAAATATTAAAATTTCAGGGATAAAACTATTAAGCTGCAAAAATTAAAAAAAAAAGGGAAAAATAGCGATGGTTATCCCACTGCCTCTTTCCTCGTGCAAACCTCTGTTCCTTGCATGAGGAAAACAGAGGAGGTGAGTTGAAGGGGAGAAGGGGAGGAAAAGGAAAGAAGAGAAGAAGAAAGAGAGAAGAGGAGAGGGGGCTGTGCTGTGGAGAAGAAAGGAAAAGGAAGAGAAGAAGAGGAAGAAGAGAGGAAGAAGAAGATGGAGGAGCTGGTGGTCAGTGATCAGAGGTGTGGCAGTGCATGGGTCTGGGTTGCTGCACCCTGCTTCTGGATGAGGAAACAGAGGAGGTGCTGTCAAGTCGGTGGAGGAGAAGGGAAAAAGAGGAAGAAAAGAAGAAGAAGAGAGAGAGAAGAAAAGAAGAGAGAAGAGAAGAGAAGGAGAGGAAGGAGGTGGCTGCAGCTAGGGCAGCGCACACCTCTGTTTCCCGTAGGAGGAAATAGAGGAGAAGAGTTGTGGTAGCAGGGAGGAGAAAGGAAGAAGAGGAGAAGAAGAGGAAAAAAGGGAAAAGAGAGGGAAGAGGAAGAAGGCTGCAGCTTGGGCTGCAGTTAGGAGAGAAGAAAAGAAAGAGAGAAGAAGAGAAGAAGAGAAGAAGAGGGAGAAGAGAGGAAAGAGGAAGAGGAAGGAAAGAGGATGCGGCTGTGGCTGTGGTGTGGCAGCTATGGCTGGGGTTGCTGCACCCCTGTTTCCTGCATGAGGAAAACAGAGGAGGTGCTATGCGTCGGTGGAGGAGCTGGGAAAGAAGAGAAAGGAAGAAGCGGAAGGAGAGGGAGAAGAGAGGGAAGAAGAAGAAGAGGGGAAAGAGGGCTGCGGCTGTGGCTGCGACTGTGGCAGTTGCAGCTGGGAAAGAAGAAGAAAAAGGGAAGAAGAGGAGGAGAAAAAGAGGGAAAAGAGGATGAATGGAAGAGGAACGAGGGCTGCGGCTGTGGATGCGGCAGTTGCGGCTGAGAAAGAAGAAGAGGGTAGAAGAAGAAGAGAAAGAGGAGAGGAAGAGGAACAGGGGAAGTAGAAGAGACTGTGGCTGCGGCTGTGGCAGCTGCGGCCGGGGAGGAAGAAGGGGTTATGGCTGAGAGAGGAGCGGAAATAGCAGTGGAAGGGACTGTGGTTGTGGCTGTGGGTGCGGCCATGGTTGTGGCTACGGGCAAAGGATCATGGCACTGCCCACTCATGCGTAGCTAAGGTTGGGAAAAAGAGAAAGTGAAAGCAGGTAACTGTGCCCCCTTGCATTCTGCACAAGCTGCAGCTAAGGAGGAAGAAATAAGAAAGGTGAAGAAGAGAGGAGATGGAGGAAAGGTAGAAGGATTTGGGTTTATAATTTCGTTGGATCGAAATATTCGAAAGGCAAGTGTTCCACTCCTTTCTACTGCAATCCTAATCTTTGTTTTTTCTTGAATATGAGAAATTTGAAATGTTCTAGCTTTGAAATCTGATATCTTTATTGTTTGGAATGTAATTGCTTGAATCTGGAAAATTATCAAAATTCTGACCCTTCTACTTTGTTTCAGCTATAAATCCCTGTACAGATTTTCAATTTAGGCAAAACTTATTTGATCTAAATATGGACTTGTAGACCTTTCTTTGGACAGCTTATTTATATGATTTGGAGTAAATTTGCCTATCCAAAATCAAATTGAATCAACTCTACGGAATCTGTAAAACAGAGACTATAAGTTCTGACCTTTTGATACTAAACTGCCTATAAGTCTCTATTAGAAATTCTGATTTATGTGAAACTTACTTTGTTGGAAACTAGACTTATTGATCTTTCTTTTGATATCTAGATTGAAAAGTTTGGAGTTCAAATGACTGCCCAGAATTCTGTTGAATTCGATCCTATCCTTTCTGAAAACAGAGATTTCGTTTCTTGACTTGTGGTTACCGAATCATTTGTAACTCTTTGGTTGAAATTTCTATTTGTATGAAACTTATTTTATCTGAAAGTAGACTACTTCAGCTTTCTAATGACATCCTTCTTAAGTGATTTGGAGCATAATTGGTTATCCAAATAATTCATGAAATGTGGCTCTCAAATTCTGCCAACAATTGAGCTTTGGTTGATTCTGACTATTCTTGTTTATTCCTTTGAAAAATTGATTTCGGCTATAATCCTTTCTTTGACTGAGCTTGTTATTATTGCTTTGAATCCTTGTATGCTCTTGCTTCTATTTTCTTTCAAGTTTGAATATAATTGTGAAAGATTATGTTTGCATCGTATCGACTCATAAAGGCACATGTACGTTTTATTGATCCGCATGTGCTTCCGATGTGCCACTTTTATTGCTCACCTGTCCTTTTGTACTCTGGTAGCTGTGGGATTATTTGGACCTTTGCCAGAAATGGTAAAGGGATTATTTGGACCTTTGCTAGAAATAGTAAAGGGTATATGCTTAGAGCCCGCGATGCTCTGATTTCTGTCTGGGTCCATGCTCTGAATGGACTATATTCTGTTTGAGATCCCACTGCCGCCCTCTGTGCTTTTGATATGATACCACTCAGTCACATGTTTTTGCCTATTCATGTTTCATCTGCCTATTTATGTTTCATCTCTTTGGAAATTGAATCCAGCTAGAATTCTTTCTTCGATTGAGCTTTATTTTGTTGCTTCAAATCCATGTATACTCTTGCTTTTATTTTCCTTTCAAATCTGACTGAATTTGTGAAAGATTATGTTTGTATCGTACTGTTTCGTAAAGGTGCATGTACGTTTCATTGTTCCGCATGTGCTTCCGATATGTGTCAAATTGTTGTTCATACCTGTCCTTTTGTTCTCTGGTGTCTGTGGGATTATTGTGGGATTATTTGGACCTTTGCCAGAAATGGTAAAGGGATTATTTGGACCTTTGCCAGAAATGGTAAAGGGTATTTGTGCATAGAGCCTGCGATGCTCTGCCGGCCCCCCTATCGGCTTCATCCAGACGTGGATGATGACTCTTCCAGACGTGGGAGATATTGTTTGAGATCCCATTGCACCCTCTATGTTTTGATATGACATCCAAAGCATTGTTTGTGTTTATATGTGCGCTTTGGATGGTAAGAAAATGAATGATCAGATATGACATTTGAACTTATGTTACTTGTTTGTTATTCTGATATGTTCTGAGAGATCTCCTGTACACTATTGATATGCTCTGAAACCATTCATATGTCATTTGATATGTTCCGAAATGTTCCCTCTGCCCTTGATATGCTTCGAATCAGTTCATACGTTATTGATATGTTCCGAAATGTTTCATATGTTATTGATATGCCCCGAAACATTTCATACATCATTGATATGCTTTGAAATATCCTGTGCACCATTGATATGCTTCGTAATGTCCTATGTGTCATTTGATACGCTCCGAAATACCATTTACGTTATCTGATATGTTCCAATTACTCTCTACTCCATTTGTTACGAATCAAATATGGTTGAATGAAATGACATCTGCGATTTTGTATCTAATGAGCTGATACCTATGAATTCTGGTATTTCTACCTTGTATTTTGATACCAAGCTTGTTTGAAACTATCATTCCTTGTTCTGGATATGTTTTCCCACTTGCTGAGCTTTGTAGCTCACTCCGTTGTTATATAACTCTTTTTCAGGTTAGCTTGTGACTCGCTAAATGTTAGAATTGGGCTGAGACAGTGAAAAGCTATTCAGATTGTGGCAAGACTTTGTGGGTTGTGATGTTATTATTGTATAAGTATGTTTTGTATGTAATGAAATATTGTCGATGAATCTGAATTGATGTATTATGTAAAAGCTTTTAAAGATCTCGCATGGTTGGAATTTTGGAATGTTGAGTTCAGGGTATGATGATATAAATTTGTGGTAAATGGTTGGAGTTTTGATTGTGTAAATTCTTATGCTTGTGAAATTATAAGTGAGGTCGATATTTTGTTGAGTTGGTTTGGGTCCTTATAAAGGTTCGTGTGATGTGATATATGATTATAATTGCACAGGTGTTATGTATATCATATGATATTTGAATGTTTCTCTGTATCCTCAAATAATTGTTTGGATCCTGGGATTTGATCGTGATAAATTTTAATGTTATGGATTTTGAGACAGGGTCACACCTCCTGAACGAGATTAAAAATTCGGGGGGGCGTGACACAGTGGGCTCCCCATCCGACCCGTCTTGAAACACGGACCAAGGAGTCTGACATGCGTGCGAGTCGATGGGTGCGGAAACCCGGAAGGCACAAGGAAGCTGACGGGCGGGAACCCTCTCGGGGGTGCACGCCGCCGACCCGATCTTCTCGTGAAGGGTTCGAGTTGGAGCATGCATGTCGGGACCGAAAGATGGTGAACTATGCCTGAGCGAGGCGGCGAAGCCGAGGAAACTCGTGGAGGCCCGGCGATCTTGGCGACGCAAATCGCTCGTCGACTTGGGTATAGGGGCGAAGACTAATCGAACCATCTAGCAGCCGGGTTCCCTCAAGTTTCCTCAGATAGCCGGAGCCCACATGCGTAGTTCTATCGGGTAAAGCCAATGATTAGAGGCATCGGGGCGCAACGCCCGACCTATTCTCAAACTTTAAATAGGTAGTACTACGCTGCGGTACACCGCTTGAGCGCGCCGCGAATCGAGCTCCAAGTGGGCCATTTTTGGTAAGCGAATCCGATGCGGGATGAACCGGAAGCCGGGTTACTGATGCCCTCAATCGCGCATGCTAACCTGCACACCACAAAGGGTGTTGGTCGATTAAGACAGCAGGACGGTGGTCATGGAAGTCGAAATCCGCTAAGGAGTGTGTAACAACTCCTACCGAATCAACTAGCCCCGAAATGGATGGCGCTGCGCGCGACCCACACCCGCCCATCGGGCGAGCGCCAAGCCCGATGAGTAGGGGCGCGGCGGCGCCAAAAACCTGTGGCGAGCCGAGAGCGGAGCGCGATGTGCGCAGATCTTGCACTTGGGTAGTAGCAAATATTCAAATGAGAACTTTGAAGCCGAAGAGGGGAAAGGTTCCATGTGAACGGCACTTGCACATGGGTTAGCCGATCCTAAGGGACGGGGGAAGCCCGTCCGAGAGCGCGTCTCCG